>CM076689.1:73084359-74284359 GCA_038501925.1 Xenopus petersii | reverse complement strand
TTGAACAGTGAAGACGTTTCACCGTGCTTCTTAGGCTTTTGGGATAAATTAAGTACCTCGAGTACTCCCTTGATAATGTTATCTATGTCGTGTGGGGAATCCTTATCCCTGCCTTCTTCCCTGTCATCTTCCTCAAACTCAGAAGACTCATCTGAAGAGGGAAGTGCACCCTCTGAAGACAATTGCTCCTCGGCTGAATCATCAGAATGGGGTTGAGGATTAACTGCTTTAGGTTCCTCGCAGCGTTTTCGCTTGGCACCTTTCTTAGGTTGAAGGTGTGCTAGGGCCTTCCCTAATGTATCAGCAATAGCTGGTAAACCCTGCAATGATGCCAGGGATTGGGAAAGCTGGACCGCCCAAAGAGGAGGTGGTGGGTCAGCAGAGGGACCAGGTGCCGGGTCTGGAGACAAGTCTGGTGCTAAGTCTTCAGCCTGTGGTTCTGAGGTACCCCCAGAAGCAGCAGCTGCCCCCTAGTGCAGGATAAGCAAAGAGGCTCCTTATGGCTCCCAGGCAACTTAATTTGGCACTTGGTGCAGGCCAGGTATCTCACCTGTGTTGTGGAGGGAGCCCTTCCCCCCGCCCTCGTGAATGGCCCCCCTGTCCTACCTTCTGCCATTAGTAGTGTCAGTGAGAGAGGTTGAGCCGTGTTCAGTCTCGCCAGCAGGGTGAGAACGAACGGCGCGAAGTCTAAAATGGCCGCCAGAACGCATGCGTTACTGCGCATGCGCGAGGGAGACAGCCGCGCCAAAAGAAAATGGCCGCTGGAACGCAAATGCGTTCCACACGGCGCGAACGGCTGCGAACGACGGAATTTAGCCGCTCTCCCCCAACTGACAATGGCACTGTGAGAGAGAACAGACCAAGGGACCTTCCCAGGTCACAGAGCTGCAACAGGCAAGACAGGAGGGCATTACTAGAGCCAGGGGCAGGCAAGCAGCGGGCACAGGCGGGGGGGGGTGGGGTGGGTTTGGTAAGGGCAAGTGGCAGCAATAGGGTGCCCCCCAAGGCCAGAACCCATAAGTAAATGAGCCACTTACCCCTCACACCGGCCAGACCGTCTGCAATGAGGAAAACAGAGCAGGAAATCATCTGGGTGGTCGGTTATAGCCTGAGGGCTAGGGAAGTGACCCCGGTGGGATAAGTCCTCGTAGGGGGCTAACCAATGTAAAGCAGGGAACCCTGATTACGGTATCACCCCTGGTGTCAGCCAAAAACTGACCGAAGAATTCCATGTCTGGATGTCCTTCCTCCCGGTAGCAGGACACTTGAAAAACTGAAGACTGTGTTCAGTGGGAGGGGTTAAGCCTGCTCTGGCACGCCCATTCAATTTAAATAATTCAAGTGTCCTGCCTCCGGAGGATGGAGCTTAACCCCATCGTTCCCTGTGTCCCCCTTGAGACGGCAGAGAAAAGTGATTAGCGGAGTAGCTTTATATAGGCAGGTCTGCTTTAATTCATGTATATTATACTTCTCAACCCATCCCTTACAGGTAAGAATACAGAGCCTGGTTAACAACATTAAAGGCCTGTAAAATGTAGGTGGGCAACCAACAGGTAAAATCACCCAGACAGTGAAAGATGGGTGTATATACTACAATAATAAAGGTTCTGTGACACTGACACTACTCCCATCAAGTAGCCTATAAGTATGCAAGGAATTAACAATATTATAGCATTTTGTTGGCAGAAACACCCTTGCTCAGGAAATATTTGGTACCTTTCCATCCAGTATGGTTTCCCACGAGGCCCTTTTCTTGTTTACAGGACAGTCCTCCATTTCCTGCATTGCAACTTCGTATTCCCCATCCAGTAGCTGCAAGCGCCTGTAGCAAAAGGAATTTATAATAATGCATAATAAGCGCTTAGAACTCACCATAGAACAGTGTCAACCAGTTTTTGCCTTCCCCTCCAGCATAAAAGTATGGACCTGGTAATGTTACAGATGCTGTTACTCACCTGTTTTTGTCAAATACAGTCATCTGTGCCACAAATGTCTTCTCTCCTTCATCTATGTTGGATGAATTGCGCTTTCTACGAGTTGGAAGCTCCTCAGAGACATCTAAACATCAGAGAGGATAACACCATTTAACTTCCTTATCCCTCCACAATGACACAGACAAGTTCACCTCTAGTATACACCTACCAGCAAACATTTATTATGCTGTGCTTGTGTAATTTTTTACACACATACAAAATGGCTTACATCCCCACAATACCTGGACCCATATCCCTTTTCTTGTTTAACTCCTAGTATACCTATGTTTTCATTAGTCTCTCCATTGGTTAATCCATTGAAATCCCTTTGCCCCTGACGGGTCACCCGGAAAAGCAGAGAGTAGGATTTGACCATATGGCTGTTGCTGGGTTCAAATTCATTGCTGGATACAGCGAGTGAAGGAAAACTGGATGGTTTTGCTGGGTTCAGCTCTGGATTGAGAGGCACCTGCTTTTTCCCAGTAGGAACCTGGCGTATGGGACAGTTTACATCCTGCAAAATAAATAATAGTTTGAGGGTTCGAGGGTCATGATAATGAAAGGTACATATGTATAACTTTATTTGTAAATCACTGTTTAGGAGTTGCACAATGCATATAAACATCAAATGCATCAGTTAACATTACATAAATATATAAAATCAAAAGTCTACCCTTTTTTTTAGCGTTTTCTACCATACTTTTGACTCTTAATATTCTGCAGCCTTTGCCTGTCACCTTGTTGCTGATCTTTCATGTCGAACCCTTTTACCTGCTGTTTAACTTACTTTTGCTTTGTCCCTTTCTCTCACTCTTCCCATGACTTTCACTTCTGGTTTCAGCTAGCTCTTGCTATATTTATATTATTTCACCCTCCTGTCCTGCTGCTCCTTTAGCCAGGTAGAAGCCATCTTCATTTGTGCCTTTAAATGAGAACTAAAGCTTAACTAAAGAAGTAGGCTAAGATTTGTTGTACATTATGTTTTGGGGTTCTGTAGCAGCCAAAGGCAACCACCACCCTCTAGTAGTGAATATCTGTGCCTCCATATATGCCCCAGTAGCTCCCCATCTTCTTTTCTGCTGATTCACTGCACCTGCTCTGGACTGCTGTCAGTTACTGCTCTTAAAGACCAGTCCGTAATTTACATGTGGTTTCCTGCTGTTACAGACATCAGATTTCCACAAAATGACAGAATAGCCAGGCACTAAACAGGCTGTTCCTTTAGCATGACCAGCACAGAGATAGCTTAGGACTTGAACAAAGACCTGCACAGACAGGGTTTGTGTGCCAGCCAGTCATGCTAGGCCATGAACAGTGCAGTCAACATTGTTAAGCCCATTTCTTAAATCTTGGAAAAGTGCTCTAAAGAATGTTGATTATTTTCCACAGATACCTACTACAACACATTTGAAACATAGGTGGAAATACAAACTTCACAACAAGCATGGACATTTCAAGAAGCAGGCTCTACAATCCAAATAAGAATTTAGTTTCCTAAGAAAACATTTTTGCAAGCATTGAACTGGTACATCAATACAAACTAGTTCTAGTCTGTGTATGTTACTGGTACTTGTACAAATGTCTAACCATCTGGGAAATCACTTCCTGCAATAGGGTCAGAGGGTGTAACCATATGGTTAAGGCCCAGGACTTCATATGCTGCAAGTTTTACTATCAGTCTGTAACTATTCTCACCCCTAGAAAGTGCTGGCCCTCCAGCTTGGGGTCATTACCAGCACTGCGTGGGGAAGCTTGCACTGCCACTGAATCATTGTACCTGCCCTGCGGATTTAAAAACAAAAAACCTCCATCAGATTTCATCAAGAGCTGCTGCCATTTCCATGTGTGCACACTAAGCAAGACAAGGAAAGCAATAGATAGCCTGGTTTAGACAAGGCTATATTGCACAATGTAAAGCAAGAGATGCAAAGACAAGAATTTCATGTGATTAAAAAAAAAAGATTATATATTTTTTTTAATATTGCTTACTTGCAATAATAATAATAATGCCTAATTCAACGGCTACAAACTCTACTCAGATCTAAAGTACAGATTCAAAATACTGCACTGCAACTGTTCTTTATTCAACCAAACCTATGGACGATTGCATTCATGAGTGCAATGTAACCCTGATGGCAATTTTGCTAGTGATGGTTCAAATGGACAATGCCAGGACGAGTGACTGGAGGGAGAAAACAAAATCATATTTTCACTGGACACTTCTAAGTAGAAAGACGGGCCCAGTTGCTGTAAAACTTTCCTTACTGGGGCACTCACCACTGCCATACCGTCTATAAATATCCAGTGAGTTTTTTTGCAGCCTAAATACACTGGACAAAAAGCTTACCTTTCGTTTCTTGTGACAAACTTTAACAAGCAGAACCTCCAGAGTCACAGAGCTTTGATCATTTTCTGAGTTTTGCGATGGCTTATCTGCAGAGAGAAGGCAGACGAGAGAGAGAGTGAATGTGTGAAGTAGTAGTAACATACTCCTGAAAAGTATTAAAATATTAATTCTCCAGGTGCATCCACAGTGAATATATATTCATAT
Organism: Xenopus petersii; assembly: GCA_038501925.1. NCBI lineage: Eukaryota > Metazoa > Chordata > Amphibia > Anura > Pipidae > Xenopus > Xenopus petersii. The sequence continues at coordinate 74,279,835 of CM076689.1, read as the reverse complement.
GGTAAATGATGGGAGCACCCATGGGGGGTGGAAGTGACATTTATTAGCGATTTAAAAAAAAAAAAAAAAGTCCTTTGTGTAGGACAAAAACATTGATAATTAAATAGATAATTTTCTGCAAGTATGCAATGGACACTTTCAGCTGGGGCAGGTTTTTACATTGTACCGTGTGCCACTCTGGATATTACATAAGCTTTTCAGGGATGTAGCATTATGACATTGACAATTCTAACATCTCTGGACCATACTTACCAATTTTATGGAAGAAACCAGTAAATGTCAGCTGTAAATGAGCGGATACACTATATAAAAAAAATAAAATAAATTTCAGTTTGGCAAAATGAAATACTCTATATACAGTTAGGAACACTGATAATGGCAAATCTAGAACACAAATGTACAATTTAGAAGCATTAAGCAGCTTTAAAAAAAATTCCAGTAACCTCAATAGCTGTGGAGTGGAGGGGTCACAAAGGTTTTTATTAGAACAGAGAAGTGACCTATCAATCCAAGCTATTAGCAAAAGAAACATGGAAGGATGATGGCAGAGTTCGGACATTCAAATTCATCTGTTCATAATAATCAAGAATCTGTCTGGAGAAATACCACAGGCTACAGCCAAAACAGATTTCAGCACATTACCTGTGGGATTCCTGATCTCCCTTCATTTTTTCCACTTTCAACAGCAGGTCATTAACTTTGAAGCTTTTCCTAGAAATTAAAGAACAAAATGAAATATAAAGTTGCCATACTTAACACCTGCTTAACTGTGTGTATCAGGCAACAAACGAGGCAAGCACTGAAGCAAACATTAAAGGGTATTGCATAGTATCAGGTCATTTGCATGCTAGATAAAAACATGGTTATTGAATAAACATAATCGTAGTAATTATCCTGCTTACCCATTGCATAGGATGTTGGTATTGTGTATTATAAACCAGTTTACTGTGTAAGGCTGGGGTTGGTTAAAGGAGGCAGCATAAATTCTCATGGGGAAACATGGGAACTGCTTGTGGCTCTTTTAATTGCCATAAATTGGGCTGTGTACTCTACTCTGAGGCATAATCCTATGGTTTCTATACGAACCTTACTGCATGTTATGAAATGTTAGCCAGCAGAAAGTGGCAGTGCCTCATAACTGGGGGTGCAAATGCTAAAGTAAGGGCAACCACAGGCAGGAGGTACGCGTCTGCTATAATCACTATGTCAGAAACACATAGAGCAGTTAGTATTAAGTATGGGTGGGACAACCAAATAGCACAGGACACTCCCAAATTAGCAGGAAGACAATGAATGGAACCACTACAGCCATCTCTGTACTTCTAAGTATAATACAGTTTCTGCACCTGAGGATACACTATGGGAATTGCTAATCTGAACCCAACAGAAGGGAATGTGTAATGAGCCTCTGTTGGGGAGTAACTGTATATACATGGCCGACTCACAAATATCCTTTACACTTGGCCTATGCAACAGACACCACCTGCTCACGGAGCCCGAGGGAATATTACTGTCACAGGATCTCGTAGGCCTCATGCGTTACATCAGCCAAAGCAAATGTAGGTCAGAATTGGTTAATTTTTTTTCTATAGCAAGTGCTGGTAGCCATGGCTTTAATCATAAATAAATCTCAGCTCTTACCATAGTAAAGCCTTATAGACAATTCCCACCCAATGCCTTTACTTTTCATCTAGTGGCCAGTGTTATTTTGCAATTCTAAGAATTCAGGAGTCAGTATAAACCAGTTGGGGGTGAATTATTTTACTTGGACAAAATTGATGTGTAAAGACAAAATAAGGACATGGAAAACTTCTTACAATTACAGACCTACACATGAATATTCCATGCCAGCTACTGAACTGCTATACACACTCATATGTATCCAGAAATAGGCACTTATGCCCCTGTGGGAACACCACTAAAGTAAGTTGTGGAACAATAAAAGTACAGGCTACTACTCTGCTGACACTGTGAATCCTTACATGACTATAGTTTATTACCATTTATACTAGCTAGAACTGAATTCAAAAATACAGGCAAAATACTAATTAATCAACAGAATGATTACCTTTTGGCATTTGATCTGGAATTCCTGTGCGACATGTAGGTGAGGGTTCTGTGCAAAAAAATTGGCTACAAAGAAAAGAATGGGCTATTAATTGTGAAATAATGAGGCTACATAACCAACCACACACACATGCACGGTTACTTACAGCTATGAGATTCCTTGTTCGCAAAAATCTATAAATCTGTGTTGGTTCTGGAAGAAAATAAATACACCACAATATCCTGTTAAAAATTTGGCTAATGGCTGAGGATCACTCAAAAGCAGGACATAAACATGATCTGGCATGTGACAAAGTTCCAACTGAAGAAACTAGTGATGCAGGCCCTTGAGACATGCACTTCCAATGCTGACCCATTTCTTTAGTGGTATGTATACTGGAGACTGAATGCTCACACTGGGCTAATAAATCATGGAGTATAGCAGAACCCATATAGCAAATTTATTAGCTTTTTTGTCTTTAGTATTATGTATATTTAAGGAAGTATGAAACAGCAAGAATATCTGCCACAGTGAGTAAATATAAGACTTTATAGATAGGTAAAAGTCTGTGGCTACAAAAGCCTTAGAAAGTTAGCTAATGCCATAATTTAGGAGGGGGCCTTGATGAGCAGCCTTGTGGATATTTACCTTATTTGCAATGTTACTATCAGAGAAATTGCTGCAAGCAACCTTGGCAACTCACTTGTGCCAACACAACAAAACTATACATCCCATTTCGGCAGATACAAAGAACCAAAAACACAAGATACAGCATCCATGTGGTCAACATTTTTAAATGCAAAAACAGACTCAGTGTTTGGAAAAATGGGTAACATATAAAATGACAGAGTGAGATTGTTTGAGACAGCCACACCACCTTTCCCAATGACAAAATGGGGTGATCACCAAATGCACTAGGAAATGCTTCTTCATCAGCACCAAGCCTAATTACCTAGACACACAAATGTGACTTATAAACTAGGTAAATACTAACAGAGGCTAGCAGTAAAGAATAGTAATGGGCTATTTAGGTGCTCCCAGTAACAATAACTCACAGTGACATGGATAGGTGCTACAGAGATACGGATATCCGGATACCAGAAGTGTATCAAATAGATGTATAGCACACTAAGATATAGAGCTGTACCCATGGCATGCTTTTAGTCCAACAGCAAGACACAGTGAGTAGAGAATACAGGCAGCATATGTGCAACAGTAAGAAATTTCATAAGGCTAACCCCCAAAGTTATAGTCAACACTACAGACCAGAGACATACCATACCAAAAACGAATATTAGTTAAAACCGCGGTCAAGCCTACAGCTTGAATGCTAGCTCAGACAATATTGTAGCAAGACTGCATTCAGTTATTCTGATTAAGTATACTGTAGTACAGGGAGTGAGTCGAACAGGAAGCACCTGTGCCACCCACATTACAACTATAGTGCCACGTGTCACTAAGATCCCGATCAGTTATATAAATAAAGGGGAAATACGGCAAAAAGAAAAAAATGCTGTTGTGCTCATTAAGCCTACAACATCAGGCATTAGATGCAAAGCTGGTAACCATTACATGGCAAACAGTAATCTCATTCCGCATCCACAGTTTCTTATATAAATAGCTGCTAAAATGATAGCGAGGGACAGTGAAAGGCATGCCAGTCCAACACTTTTTAAATTTCAATTTCTATAATAAAGCAGAGTACCCGGATATTCGGACTTTATTGCAAGAAAACTGCACGCCCTGCCCCTCCAAAATCTACTCTTGCTTTCATAAGTATTCAGTCCCACTCTGCACACTATGTCTGGGGAACATCCAACTTTCCTCCCAAACATTTACCCCAGATGGTGCACCTGAACTCAGATTCTCCATTATGACTGGGCCACGCAGGACATTCCCAATTTTGACCTTCAGCCACATCGCTACTTTGGCCTTGGTTTTGAAAATCAATTTCCTGTTGATTGATGAATATTTGTCCAATTATCAGATTATTAGCTGCCTCAAACAAATACTTTACTGTTATTTAAACCAGCCATTCTTCCTTCTTGTTCAACCAGATGCCTGCAAGACATTTCCCATAGGACAACTGGGTCCAACTGATAAAACTCCTGAGGTGCTTGTCTAGTTTTTTAAGCAATGGCTTCTCTTGTGGCACTCTCCTAATACAGGCAAATATGTGGCATTCTTGGCATGGTTAACAGTTACACCTTTAGCTTAGTCTCAGCTGCAAAACTCTGACCTCCTACCCTAAAGAAAAGCAGGCCTTCCCGTGGCTTCTCTCGTAGGTCAAGAAGTTTACGCCGAGACTTTTGACAGGTTCCATTATCTTAAAACCATCCAGTTTGGTTAAAACCAGTGGGTGAAGCTCATTTAAAGAACCAGACATAATATTGTGGCGCTTATCTGGAACTGCTTTGGGAAGTTCTTTACTCACCCCTACATGTTTGTTTTACTCTATTGTGAAATGTGCCAAATGAATAAAGATGTAGTGTAATGCAGAGGAACAGGGATAAGACTATGCAGTAAAGCAAATCTGAATGCTTGTGGGTATAAATCAAACAGGTTTCTTAGTCAGCACCTGTAGCCTCCCAATTCTTAGAGCCTGGTGCACGTGACAACGGTTTCCACCATGTATCTCTTCACTCACAATTTTCAAATATTAACAGCACCAGTCATGGATTTCTTTGCTTAAATTGCCTTTATTGACACATGGGCTCAGACCCCGATACACTTGGCAACGTTTCAGACCGCAAATCGGTCTTTTATCGATGGCTGTCTGCAACGTTGCCAAGTGTATCGGGGTCTGAGCCCATGTCTCACTAAAGGCATTTTAACCAAAGAAATCCATGACTGGTGCTGTTAATATTTGAAAATTGCTTGTGGGTATAACCAAGTGGAGGAAAATGGAATACAAAAAAGCCAATACATTTAATTACAAGAATAAAGGTCAGGGAGCACAATGTATTTTAATAACCAAAAGGCAGAGGTCAAATGTAAAGCATTCGGGCCAGTGATTCTCACTTAATGAAAGTCAGAGCCACAGCACCAAGATGAAAAAAAGAAAATGAATATTATCTTTACCGGAATTTTCTTTTCCTGGCCATCCCCCCCCCATCAACAAGAAAATTCACTAAAAGATTTTCATCTTGGTTATCAGGACAAGGTTCTTTGAGGTCCAGAGTTGTAGTCCCAAGATCTCCCAAACCTTCCTCAAAAGTTCACTTACAGTCACTCCATCCAGCCTACTCCAGGTTGCTCACCTTTCAGGAAGTCTCGGCCAGAAAGGTTCAAGATTCATGGGTGAAAACTTATATATGTTTCAATTAGTGAATTTTTTATGTTGATGGGGGGATGGCCAGGAAAAAAGAAAATGAATATCATACTTATCAGAATTTTTTTTCCTGGCCATCCTCCCAGTCAACATGAAAAATTCACTAATTGAAACATACATAAGTTTTCACCCATGATTCTTGAACCTTTCTGGCCGAGACTTCTTGAAAGGTGAGCAACCTGGGGTAGGCTGGACGGAGTGACTGTAAGTGAGCTTTTGAGGAAGGTTTGGGAGATCTTGGGACTCCAACTCTGGACCTGAAAGAACCTTGTCCTGATCACCAAGATGAAAATCCATTAGTGAATTTTCATGTTGACGGGGGATGGCCAAGAAAGTCAATTTCGAGCATCAGTCCTGTAAATGTTATTGATCAACATGAGCACATTGGCCAAGGGCATGAACATTTATACAAAGCACTGAACATTGTTACTCCCCTATCCTGATAAACAGAGAGACTAAGGAAAAAACAATAAATACATAGTGCTTTACACAAGAGGGAAACAGTTCCCCCCCTTTCCTAAAGGATCTATTATCCAGATGATTGGGACCTGGTGTGTTCTGGATAAAGCTAAAGGGCCCTTTTTACCTTTGTATTGGATTTTGGCAACTTTGTATGTAAGCGTGTATGTTTAATGTATAGAACCATTTATTGTACACTAGTGCAGTTACGTTGGTGCTTATGTGATAATAATGAATATTTGTGCAGTTTGGTTCTCCGTAGATTTTATGGTATATAGCAATGAGTAAAAGTGTGAAGGAGTGTAGTACCAATATACTTTTTTTTTTTTTAAAATCTGTGAATGAATCCTGGACCAGCCCTTAGCAATGGGACACTATAACCCACTGTGCGCCTGGGTACCAGAGGACACCATGGGGAGTGCAGTACAAATATACTTGTTTGCTTTGTGCATCAACTGTTTTAAGGTGGCCATACAAGGGCCGATAAAAGCTGCCGACAGACAGAGTTGGCAGCTTACTGGCCCGTGTATGGGCGCGCCCCCCCCCCGACGGGCTTCTCCGATCGAGATCCCTCGATGGATGGGACTAAAAATCCCGTCAGATCGCGGCCGCATCTGTTCGTTGACCACCTGTAAAGCCACCGTTAGGATCCGATCATTGCCCTAGGGCCCACGATCGGATCAGCCTGATATTGCCCACATTAAGGTGGGCATATCAGGGAGAGATACACTCGTTTGGCGATGTGCGGATCTCTCCGTGTATGGCCACCTTTACTCTGTGTATCAGTTCTTAACCAGCTCTTATCAATGGGACAAGGAGAATATCCCAGCACTCTGGGACCCAATATACTTTGCTACTTTACAGATCAGTTCTCAGTCTGTTACCATAGGGGCCAGGAATATCAATATACTTTGTTATTCTATATAACTGTGAACACTTGGATATCTTTTCTCCAACACAAAAAGCCCCAGAGAGATGAGGGGAGGGGGAATAGACAAAAGTGTAAATTGTACATCCCAGGGGCAAGAAACCTTATCTGGTATAAAAGAGGAATTATAGAGCAGCAGGGTAGGAGGGTTATGCCATAGTCAAACAAGGAAGGGCTCTGGTGCAACTGGTTGGGGGAGTGGCCCAGGAGGCCCTTATACATATTCACTACACGAGGACAAGAGAAAGGTCTGTAGAGCGTGAAGGAGGCATAAAGTGGCCCCTTGGGACCAATATCTCACGCCGGCAGCCTTTGACAATGACCCCGATAGCGAGTTATGAGGGGAGTGGCCCCTGAGGGCCATACTCACTCTCAAAGGCCTGCAGGAAGAGCTCATGGTCCGCCTGGATCTGCTCCATCTTGGGTTTCCGGACGGGCAGGAGGGAGGCCGTGGCGTTGGATTTGCTGGTGGGTCCCGAGCTGCCCCCGTGCTTCTGAGGGGCCATACGGGGGTAATTACTGAGACCGGACCAGAGGGGGAGCCATGCGGGATACTACGAGTGATAATCCCGGGCCCCGGAGCGCTCCAGTCTGGCCTGTCCCCAATGGCGCGCACTACCTCCCTCAGCGCTACACCCCGCCCCTTCCCGCTCTAGATCGCGCTCTATTGGCTATGTCTCCGCACCGCCTACCACTCATTGGTTGCACCGCCCGCCGTTCACTTGGGAACCATCCCTATGCCCCGGCCGGCAATCTCGCCCCCTTCCCTTCTATGAACTGAATTCGCGGGAACAGTCCACACTGCATTCTGGGTAGCCAGGGAAGGACGGGTTTAGGTTCAGTGGGTGGGGCCTGGAAGTGGCGGCAACTGGACGACTAAGATTCAGTCTCGGGTTGGAAATCTATATTTGTTCGTATATCCCTATGTCTGCTGCTGATCCTACCTCCACCCAGTTTTCCTTACAACACCATTATCTCCCGCTGGTACCCGCCGCTAATTACTTAACGTACCCCCAGTATCTTATGCATCAAATCTCTAACATAGGAGCCCACATGTATTCCAATACGAGACGCTAAAAGCCTCTGATTTGTGGCTTGCAGATGGGGCGGGGCTTGTCAGGGAGTAATAGGTGGGGTTTAGACAAAAGTTGAATTTGCCGGGGTGTAGCAGTAAGTGGGATATATATTTTTTTTCAGTGGGACCAAATCTTTATCAGGGCCCACAGCCTGAGGGCCAGGTGTACGGAACGCATTTTAGGACATCCTGCTGTGAACAGTGACATCTTCCTGTGATGTCCTATGCCTTCTGAATGGCGCATCGGTTGCTTTTACCGTCACACATCGTCCAAATCTGCAGTCACACCTCCGTCCTCTACCTTCCCTTCTCAGCCGTCAGTCATACGAACTCCGCCCTCAGCTTTCCACCCTCAGCCCTCCATCCTCCTCCTCCCTCAGTCCTCTTCCTTCCGCCCTCGCTCACTATTTTAGAACTGATGGATAAGACTGTCGTCTGAAAAGAGAGATCTGAGGTGAGAGTGCTGAGCAGCGAGGGCGGAAGGAAGAGGACTAAAAGGAAGAGGAGTGAGGGTGGAAGGCAGAGGACTGAGGGAGGAGGATGTAGGGCTGAGGGAAGAAGGCTGAGGTCGGAGTTCGTATGACTGATGGCTGAGAAGGGAGGGTAGAGGACAGAGGTGTGATTGCAGAATTGGATGATGAGTGACGGTAAAAGCAACAGATGCGCCATTTCAAAAGGCATAGGACATTGCAGGAAGGAGATGTATTTCGCAGCAGGATGTCCTAAAATGCGTTCCGTACACTTTACCAGTGGCTAATAATTGTGCCCCCCTGAGGGGAGAGTCCTGCAAACTAATAATAGCATGAGCCACTTATAGTGTATGTAACTGCTGCCTGGAAGGTACTGTATGTTCTGCTCTGTGCTCCTCAAGTGTGAAAGAATGAATATTGCTCCTGTAAAGCCTTTCAACAGAAGCCTTGACGAGAAACAGACAGCCACAGTTTTCAGTAGAGGAGCACGGAGCCAAACATTTCTTATGAAAAACACAAAATAAGCCGTCAGAAATTATGGTTTTCAAGAAAGCAAGACAATGCTCAGGGCTAGGCGGGTAAGAGCTGATCAGGGCTGGCTGGCAGGCAAGAGGTTGAGGGAGGGGATCAGCGTGTTGGTAAGGGCAGATAGGCTGTGAAGCACTGAGCAGAGTGCTGATGTCACTAGAAGCACCTCCCTCCCCTCGCAGCCCAAGTCCTACGTAACTGCGCGCCGACCGTGATGTATGTGCTGTGGCTGCAGTATATACGGTACCACTGGTAACAATCCCACCCACATACGCGACGTTGCATTGAGGGCCGTTATCATGTGTCGCTGACGCCGGCCAAAACTTGTGTGCGCAGTGCAGCCTGCGCTTGGGCCAAACCGTGCTTAAAAATAAATGGGGGTGTACTAACCCAATCGGCCTAAGAAGACCGCCCATGCCCCCACACCCCCCGTTTCTCAACGGTTTTTAATATAATGCCAGTGAGTCAGTCCACGCTATTTTTTTTTTTTTAATAAATAAAATTTTAAAAAGCATGTGTAGTTGTGCCGCCCCCTAAATCTTGCTGCCCTCATGTGGCTAACAGTAGATATGGCCCTGTTGGTCTGTGTGATAAGAATTAAAGATGAACATTATACATTTTACCTTTGTTGTAACCCCAATTTGCTAGTGTCTCAGTCAGACCTGCTCTCCAATGGTGTGAGGACTTTACCTCTCAGTAGCACAGAGGTACAAGAAGGATGGGAACCTTTGGTAGAGGTGGGACACCACTGGAGACCTTCAATCAGAAAGGGAGATCTATGACAGATCAGCATAATGGCTACTGTGGGAGCCTGTAGTACAAATCCCAGCATCCCTTGTCAGACCTGCAGCCTGTAGTCTTCTAGCTGTTACTGACCTACAAATCCCAGCATCCCTTGTCAGACCTGCAGCCTTTAGTACAAATCCCAGCATTCCTTGTCAGACCTGCAGCCTGTAGTCTTCTAACTGTTACTGACCTACAAATCCCAGCATCCCTTGTCAGACCTGCAGCCTGTAGTACAAATCCCAGCATCCCTTGTCAGACCTGCAGCCTGTAGTACAAATCCCAGCATTCCTTGTCAGACCTGCAGTCTGTAGTCTTCTAACTGTTACTGACCTACAAATCCCAGCATCCCTTGTCAGACCTGCAGCCTGTAGTACAAATCCCAGCATCCCTTGTCAGACCTGCAGCCTGTAGTACAAATCCCAGCATTCCTTGTCAGACCTGCAGCCTGTAGTCTTCTAACTGTTACTGACCTACAAATCCCAGCATCCCTTGTCAGACCTGCAGCCTGTAGTACAAATCCCAGCATCCCTTGTCAGACCTGCAGCCTGTAGTACAAATCCCAGCATCCCTTGTCAGACCTGCAGCCTGTAGTCTTCTAACTGTTAAGGTGGCCATAGACACGCAGATCCGATCGTACGAATCGAGGATCAGCCTGTGCAAGTCCTTTAACTGTGATATCATGATGTTGAGAGGCTGCATTTCAGCAGAGACTGGGCCTCATATTATAATAGAGGGAAGAAATATAAGTTTAGGGTTTGCTTTTGGTACAATGGGAGAATTGGTTGAGGGTGTGAATACTTATATAAGGCAGTGAATCCTGATATGTGTAGCAGAGAGGGCTGGTGCATGTGAGCTTACAATCTCTTCTTTCTTTCTGTGTCCCCACACAGTGAATTGCCGAGCGATGAAGCATTTTCATAGCGTTTTCGAAGCGAATTTCAGAGTGATTTTCCAAGTGATTTTGCAGCGATTGTTTTATAGAGATATTCAGCGATATTCCATCTGATTTTTGGCGTTTGGAAAAAACATCTTCCTTTGACGTCAGCTGATATCTTCTTTATAACCCAACAGCTCTTTTAAGAGCTAAAAAACTTTCTGCGCCCCCTGGAGGAAGGTAAGGCAACTGCTATTGTTTTATCTGAATTTAGGGTTTTGCTGTATAGAGAACAGATACAGATAAAGTATAGAATGTAATAGAATCTTTCTCTTCTCCTTCAGCCACAGGTGGAATCCAGACCCCTCTCAGAGATTCATAAGGTGAGTAGAAAGGAGGTTAAAACACTCGCTGCTACTGCCGGAAGTGAGACATATTTTGTACTCTGAGGAATATTATGTTATCAATAAAATCCTTTTTTCTATTTTATTTTCCAGCCTCCTGATGGTCGGCTGACCAAGGATGTGCTTCTTGGAGAGGGCGGCACCGGAAATGTGTACAAGGTAAGGGACCAACCAATTCCTAGAGAGTAGGGGAACTGAACAAAATAGTTATCACTACACACAATCACACAATGATTTAGGCAGACATATCAAGCTTCGGATTTGGGGGCTGCATTAGACCCTCTCTTTCCTAATTTTATATAAGTCAACCTTTCTGTCTGTGTTACAGGGACGACACCATCGTAAAGGCGTGGTAGCGGTGAAGATCGCCAACATCAGCCGAGTACTGTATCTTTATAATTCCATTCTCTATATATCAATCCTATTTGTGCTGTTGCCTATGTGAGCTTAAGGGATTTCTAATATTCCACTCCAGGATGAAGAGTCAGTCATGAGGGAGCTGAAGTTTCTCCAGCAGTTTGGTGGCCACAAGAACATCACATCTTACTATGGAGCCTACTACAGGGCTCCACTCATCGGAGCTCTTGGAAGTAAGAAATGATTTACTATATCGTGTTCATTCCTCTTGTGCCAAAGCCATCTCCACTGGAAGTGATAGACTACATGACCTTAAATAATTTCTATATATTGCAGATTGTTCTCGAGTACTGTGGTGAAGGCTCTCTTGACAACCTCATCAGCAAGACCAATGGCTAATCCCTGAAGGAGACCTGGATTGGCTATGTCTGCAATGAGGTTTTAAAGGTAAGGCCAGATTTACTCTTTCTTTAATTGCATAACTTATATATACAATCTCTTTATTGGGAATGTTTAGTCTTATGTCTGTTATAGTCTTATAACCTACATCTCAATCTCCCCAGGGGCTGCACCACATCCACAAGAACCGGGCCTTTCATAGAGACATCAAGAGCCTGAACATCATGCTCACAGAGACGGCCAAAGTGAAGATCAGTGAGTAAAACTTACACTTATAAGAGTAATGGATGGTGGGGAGCTTCTGTGAATATGGAGTCGGGGTTTCATAATTCAGGTTTCTATCTTATTGTGGTTAAACAAGTTATTTTCCATTAATAGATTTTATTTGTCATTTCAGTTGACTTTGGAAACAGCTGGGACCTGGACCCGCAGACTGGATTGTGCTACGAAGCGGAAGGGACTGCACATTGGATGGCACCTGAGGCCATAAGGCAGAAGGGCCAGTGCCTGGCGTACGACACCAAAGTATGTTGTACTTATAATACTTGTAACAACACCGAGCATTTACTCAGTAAATCAGTGTTAATGGGACATAGAAGCAGTCATTTTCTCATGGAGAGAAAGGAGTTTTTCCAAAATGTTGGGTTTTTTAACGTTTTGCACAATGTGTCTGCTTTAATATATTTCCTCATTTGCATTGTGACGCTGGTGTTATGTACTGTAACTGCTATTGTTTGTAATGGAGATGTATTGCTGTATACACGTTTATATATAATAAAGCATTTTTTCACTTTTACATATACCACGGTGTGTTCATTTACTAGGGTGTGCATTGGGCTATTTTAGAAGTTGTATTCTGTTCTGTTTTGGCCATAATTGAGCTAAGGAGAATGGCGTGTACTTTTGCACCCATGATAATATATGTATATGTTTCTAAAAGAGAATTGTATAAGTGTAGCGTTTTTAAATAGATTTTATTAAATACCCACTAACCCAATTCTCTCCTTCTAATGGTCTGTTGTGTGTCTTTTGCAGTGTGACATCTGGTCGCTGGGGCTAACCGCCATCGAAATGGCCGAGGGAAAACTACGTAAGTGAATCACAACAATTGTGGCTACTTTTTTTTATACCTTGAGCAGCAGAGGTTCTATATCAGAATGGGAGGAATTTGGGGTGATTTGCTATTTCCAGCAAAAAATAACTTTTTCTATAGATTAAATAAATAACTTCTAGTTATTTATTTAATCTATAGGGGGATAATGGGATGCAAGGAAATGTTGGGCTTCTCTCTCGTGGACCCTGACACTGAACAGGAACCAGCACTGTGTGTCCGCTTGCAGTTTAGCGCTCGATAGCACGCAGCCACTCTCAGATGCGCTGCTTTCCGTGCACACGTGTTATCACAGTGCTGGTTCCTGTTCCCCCTGCTGGCTAAGCACAGAAAGCAGCGCATTGAATTAGTGTCGGTAAGAAGCGCTCGATACTGAAAGCAGCACATGTTGAGAGTGGCTACGTGTCAGTGACAGTGAGAACTCCGATCAGCCTGGAATTACAAACATCCACGATGTGGCCCAGCTCCTCTCTTAACAGCTTCCCCACTCTACAGATGCGCCGATGAGCCAGCAATCCTCGGTTATGGAAACCACGCTCCCTGATGCAGCAGCCGCTTCACATGCTGTCAATACAGCATGAGACAGAGCCAAGGAGGAGAAATCCAGCGCTGCACAATGGATGGTCGCCGTGTCGCCTTTTCTGTAGATGACAGGAAGTGGAGTTTCGGTAAGTTATTTCTTAATAAAGGCTTTGCAATTTTAACATTTTTTTTGTCTTGGTGTTTATTTTTTGATGTTTACTAACGAATTTTTTTTAAAAAAAATTTGATGTTACTGGTCCTTTAAATACCTCCTAAATATGAATAGAGGTTTTTCTACTGCAGACTTTAAATGTGGTCCATGAGATGCAGTCAGGGATATATGTGTTTTCAGGGAAATATAGGTGAATGCAGAGCAGATATGATCTATTTTATGTATATAATCCTATGTTTTAGGGGCATAACAGTATAACTATGGGCCCCACTACTGTGAGATTACAGACCATGTGCACTATGGTGCAGTCAGGAGAGGGTGTGGGAAAATCACAGGACCTTACCTTGTCCCTCATAGCCTTATAGACATCTAGATTTGCCACTGATATCCTTTGTTATACTCTTGTTGACCAGTTTGGGATAGTGGTGGGGAATCTTGGGTTGGGGAACCCTTGTATGTATGTATGTATAACTTTATTTGTAAAGTGCTGTTAAGGAGCCGCAGCGCAGTACAGTGCATAAAAGTACAATATATATAAAAGTATCCATGGGGGAGACAAATCACATAATGAATAGATACAGAATCATAGGACAAAGAGCTTAAGTGCTATGCGGTAAGAAAGGGAAGGAGGTCCCTGCCCCGTAGAGCTTACAGTCTAAGTGGATGGGAAGCTAACATACAGATACAAATTGGAGATGAAAAAGTGCACAATGTAAGACATAGTCAGTAGGGACAAGACTTTGGGAAAAGATTTCTATAATGTGTAATGCTGCAATACTATGGGTCTCACTTCTCCCTAAAGAAATCAAAATACATAGATAGATAGATAGATAGATAGATAGATAGATAGATAGATAGATAGATAGATAGATAGATAGATGATAGATTGAGGGATAGATAGATGATAGATTGAGGGATAGATAGTTTGATATATTGATAGATACAGGGATAGATAGATAGATAGATAGATAGTGCATAGATAGATAGATAGATAGATAGATAGTGCATAGATAGATAGATAGATAGATAGATAGATAGATAGATAGATAGATAGATAGATAGATAGATAGAAGGACAGATGGATACATGATAGAGGGATTAATAGATAGATAGAGAGACAGATACATAGATGATAGATGGATCAATAGATAGATAGGTAGATAATTGATAGATAGATAGATAATTAATATATAGATAGCTAGATAAATATACTGCAAAATATATGTATATTCTGGGGTATAGCTAATGGTTACTGGGTAAAAGCTTCTGGAATCTGGAAATAATGACCTGGGGATTTTCTCTTTTTTTCCAGGTTACAACGTTTTGTGTCCTTCTTGGAGTCCTGTCTGAAGAAGGATCCTTCGGAGAGAGGGAGTGCTGAAGAACTCCTGCAGCACCCATTTGTCACCCACCTGCCACCTAAGAAGATCATCAAGGTTAGGATTGAAGAACATCTCCGGACTCTGCAGAACCTGCCGGCCAAGAAGGGAGTAATTCTCTGGACCCTGAAACAGCTGCGGCATGCTTGTGACTTCTGCGCACAGACATCGGCAGAACAAGAAGCAGCTCTGCAAATGGCCCTGGAGGGCTTCTCCTGTTATTGATCTTGTGGCCAATAACATCAACAGCCCAGAAGGGTAAGGTCCATAGGGTAAGGTCCCATCTCCATTCAGTATCCCTGCACAATGGATCTTAGCTGGAAGACAAATAGCAATTTGATCCCCTGCTTCCTGGTGTGGGATAAGGGCTGGTGGTAGAGCTAAAGTTAAATGAATAGTCCTTGGGTGGAGATTTGGTAGTGATGTTCGGGTCCTTACTCAGAGAGCTGAGTGCTCTCCTCTCTTCTGTAGTAAGGTTAGAGGGAGGTGTTCTGGCACTTGACAAAGCAGCTGACACTTTAAGCCGGAGTTGTTCTGCTTCTTCATTTTTCAAGTTATTATTTTTGATAGCAGACTCTGTGGCTGTGATGAGTTCAACTACTGGTATGTGTTGTGGTGTCACTGCATAGTTTAACCCCTTGGCTAACACATCCTTTTCAGGCTGGGTTTGTACCCTATCTGATAGGTTCCTAACCCAAGTGTCTTTGGTGTTCTTTGGTGTCTCATCTTTCTGCCTCCAGGTTAGTTCTTCAGTCCTTTTCCAACTGCTGCTTCGTGACAGTAATGTGGTGAATTTGCTTATTTGTCGCTCCTTACTCTTAATGTGTTGGGCAATCTGTGCATGTTCAACGAACACAACCACCCTTTCCAGAGTTCCATCAGGCAGTTCTTTTGCCAGACTCCATTTTAGATGTTCTACTTTCTGCTTAAGGGCATCAATGGTAAAGTTGATCTGTCTGACTCGTTCATTTAGTAGATGTTTTTGGGCTTTTTGTAAAATCTTGTTTGCTCTGTGACTTTTTTCTGTGGAACCCAGGCGCAGGCTACAAGGGGTGAGACCCTGATGTCGGCATCTGAGATTAAAGCGTAGATGGTTTCGATAGTCTGCCACTTTTCTTGCTGTTCTTTCATATTCCCGAACCAGTTTTAGAGTATTCTCTCCAAAATGAATGGCAATATGACTATGAAGATTTTCAGTGTTTTTCAAACCTAGCAACACACTGAGACAAAAACTGGTACACCCAAAGGATCAAACACCAAAAGAAAAACAAAGCAATGTGGTATACGGAGTCCAGTGTAGCGAGGAGTGCACAGATCTATACATCGGGGAGACAAAACAACTGCTCTCCAAGCGAATGGCTCAGCACAGGAGGGAGAACTCTACAGGGCAAAACTCAGCTGTCTTTCTACACTTAAAAGATAAGGGACACTCCTTTGAAGACAGCAAGGTCCAAATATTGGATAAAGAAGACCGCTGGTTTGAACGAGGCGTGAAAGAGGCGATTCATGTCAAGGTGGAGAGACCATCTCTGAACAGAGGTGGGGGCCTTCGACACCACCTGTCTGCTACATACAATGCTGTTCTAACATCTGTACCCCGGCAGATTCAGAACACTTCACACATCCATTCATGCAACTCTCACAAGTAACACCTGTATCTAGGAGTTGCATGACACATTGGATAATCCTATCACAACTACACAGAATCAACACCTCTGTGAGTTTCTTCAGATGTCACCTCTTTGAAGAGTTACAATGTGCCATTGTAAATGGATTAGTGGAAGAGTTTATATGCCGAGAAGTTCCCACACCAGTCAGTTGAACTGAAGAAGCTGCTCGGATGAGTAGTGAAACGTCTTCATTGATTACTCAGCAAGTCCAGTTGTTTTTAGATTGACCTATACTAGATATACTAAATAGGAAGATCCCATTTACACTAAAACTTGAACCTAATGGATGCGAGTCCTTCCCAACTTAAATTAGTATGAATCAATCTAAAATGCATAAATCATCATAAAACATCCAATTTATAAATAAATATGTTAATACACATTTTATTGGTGTTCTTGCATTTTTTATAGTTCTATAGTATTGCCAGGGAACATTACAGAGGAGGGAGACCTCTAGTGCAAGGGAAAAGGGTCACTGAAAAGTAAAGATGGAATCAAGAGGCAGGGGTGTGAGAAATTGGTGAAAGGAGATGCTAAGGATGAAGAAATAAAAGAAGGGGATAAGCCATGTCTGGACCCAGTCCTACTGACCTGCACTGATGTCAGAGGTTTGGTCAATCAATCACATACAAAGGATATATAATGTATATAAACATATCACTGGGATTAGTATATTATGGGATTGGGTTCAGAAGGTGCTGATTTATTAATATGTTAATATTTTGGGCCTAGCAGGGACTTGGATATGTGTAAAAAATAAGGACACTTTGAATTGTTGTGGTTCTCCAGAGTTTATGTGAATGCTGATTCTGGGGACTTGGATATACATGTCACTGCCATTAGTATCCTTTGGGCCAAGGAGAAACGGACTCATTGGGTCTAGAAAGAGCTGACCCATAAACATGCCATTGTCATTAGAAGACGTTTGTCCCATGATAAAGTTGCCTTTGGTATTATTAGGGCAGAGGAAGGGCAGGTCTGTGTGATGTTTCATTGTGCATCAGTCCATCCCTTGACTGGTCTACTGATAACAGGTGGGATATTAATGGCCACTGAAAATTCAAGGAGCCCTGGACCAAAGTAAGACATATATAATTTACTCTACATTTTGATTCGTAGTGAATATTTTACCATAGTAACCTGCTCCCCAGAGGTTCACTGCACATATCACTCCCTTTGGGAAAATGGGAAGAGGACGGTCCGTCCAGAGTCACCAGGAAGGTGTGTTCTGCTGAAGTGGGGGGATGGAACTTTACCAATAACACGGCTGAGAGGCAGTACAGCAACCCCCCTGTCCTGATATTAATCTATGCAGTTTAAGTTTAGCCCTGGATTTACTTGCCCTTTAAGGGACAGGGTGGGGGGTAGACAGAGCAAGGGTTAAGTTTATGTAATTGCAGGGTACAGCCGTATCAAGACTGTCAGTTCTGTTGGGCTCAGGCCTTTAAGGAATCACATGTTGATCTTGCTGCCTCCCTGCTGGATGGTGTTGTCCCCATGCTTTAGAATAAAGTAGTAGAATACCCATGCCCACTGACATACATGAGATGGGGAAATAGGCGACGCTGCTCGTAGGAGTTGGCGCCACCAACAGGTTTTCACAGTCCATTGCACTGATTTAGGCTGGGTGCCAGCACAGTCAAGTCAGCTCCGAAGAGGTATTATACTGGGCTTGTGCTGTGCCAGGGATATTATCATACATGGGCCTTCAGAAGGTCCTGCCTGACCAATATCTAGGGTTGTCCCATTTTGGAAAAAAAATCTGGCTGTACAGAAAGGGGAGAGACAATATGGTCGATATGGGAGCGGGGGATTATAGGAAGAAGGGAAAGAAGCAGTGCTGGAGGCAGGAATTGGGGAGGGACAGGACAGGGGTGATACATCAGGGAATTATAAATTCATGAGCAAATACATTGCTAGTTAAATGTGTAACACTGGTTAGGCTGGTGATATGCCAACCCCATTCATATCTGATTGAAACTCTGCCATATGTATCTATGCAGGTTTGAAATGGACCCTTGACTGAAGTAGCCACTGATCAGCTCCCTGCTCTTGTACAGTCCATTGGCCAGACTTGTCCACCTCTCAAAGAATGACAGGGAGCATATTTCGGGTATTTTAGATCTAAGCAGGAAAAAGAATCATACAGCAAATCCAAACACAATGTATAGATCTACGTATATATTCAGTAGGACATATGGCAGGGGGTTGGGATCTGAGAATGAAACATGCCACAAATGGACACACATAGAAACATCATACAAAATAGTTTATTTTAATTTTTTTTGTACAAAACAGAAAACTAATGACATTATTATGAATTCTATGCTGAATTATAAACACGGGGCCTGGTTTCCTTCTGTATATAACTGAGCAGCTTTACGCCCGCTGCGGCTTCTGCACTTTTTGTAGTCGTCTGTGGCTTTCTTCAGCTTCTCAAAATATTCATCCAACTTCCTCTGGAGTCCAGAATCGGCAGAAATGAACGAGAGAGAGAGAGAGGTTTAGTATCAGTCAATAAACCCCTTTTACTCACATCCGTGTGCAGAATAAATACCTAGAAATGTTCTATTAGAGGCAGTTCATTGTGTCTGGTGCAAATGGATATAAGAGGGATGAATCTACAGGGGATCAGTGATTGGAACAACTGGGGCCCCCCAAATGATTTTACATTAAGAAAAGTTAAATATAAAAATGCTAGAATTGCCTGAACAAAGGGTTAGTTCACCTTTAAGATCACTTTTAGCATGTTATAGAATGGCCAGTTCTAAACAACTTTTCAATTGGTCATCTACATTTGTTTCTCATAGTTTTTAAGTTATTTGCCTTCTACTTCTGACTCTTTCTAGTTTTCAAACAGGGGTCACTGACCCTATCCAAAAACAAATGCTCTGAAAGGCTACAGATGTATTGTTATTGCTACTTTTTATTATTAAGGTCCTCTCCTATTCATATTCCAGTCTTTTATTCAAATCAATGCATGGTTGCTAAGGGTAATTTGGACCCTAGCAACCAAATTTCAGAAACTGCAAACTGAAGAGCTGCTGAATAAAAAGCTAAATAACTCAAAAACCACAAATAATAAAAAATGAAAACCAATTGCAAATTGTCTCAGAATATCACTCTCTACATCATATTAAACATTAATTTAAAGGTGAACAACCCCTTTAACATGAGATAGGTAGGAAAGCAGAGAACTCACAGCCTGATGCCGCTTACTTTCATTCTCGCCCAGAGCCTGCCGGAGATGGTCAATAGCTAAACAAGGGAACCAGACCAACTGAGAGGTTACAGAGAGAGGAGCCTGGGGGGAAAGAGACATCGTTATTATCCTTATACAGCACATGGCTTCTCCAGTAGAACTGATTTTCCTATCACAGTGGCACAAGCACAGTTGGTTCAGTTCAGGAGGCAATAAAGTCATCTTTAGGTTTGCGGGGGGAAATATAGAAAACTCCATATGGATAGTGCCTTAAAGGAGAAGGAAAGGCTAAAACTAAGTAAGCTTTATCAGAAATGTCTGTATAAATACACCAGTAAACCCTCAAAGTAATACTGTTCTGAGTCCTCTGTCAAAAGAAACACTGCATTTCTTCCCTTCTATTTTGTACACATGGACTTCTGTATCAGACTTCCTGTTTTCATCTTAAATCTCCAGGGCTTGGGCTTGAGCATGCTCAGTTTGCTCCTTTCCCTTTCCCCTCCCCCCCTCTCCCTGCTGTAACCTTTGCTCAGAGCTATGAGTAAGCAGGGAGAGACCCTTGCTTTAAGTTTATTCAATGCGGCATGCAACGTTTTGGGGACAACCCCTTTATCAAGTCTCCGAAACATTGCATGCCGCATTGAATAAATTTAAAGCAAGGGTTTCACCCTGCGAGTATCACCTGAGTGCCAGTGAATTTCTTTTCGTTTGGACTGTTGAGGGGTTGGCCGATCCCCTATTTCGCTGGGCACCAGGGATTCAAGTTTCAGGAGGGCCAGGGTGTGCGCTTGTATTTTGGAGAAGCTAAGCAGGGAGAGACTCAGGCAGGAAGTGATGTCACACCAAGTTAATATGGAGCTGCTATCCTAAAAAAACAGAGAGGACTTCTAGTGCTGGTAACGCAGGTATGGTAAAGCATTCGCAGAATAAATATACAGTAGTGTTATAGCTTGCACTATTGTGTCTAATCTATTGTCAGTAACCTTCTTCAGTAGCTTTCCTTCTCCTTTAAATTAAATTAGTATATGTGTTTCTGGTTCATCTAAGAAGCCATATTTGGGGGTGCAGCATAACACAAACATACTATGTGAAGTTTCAGTGGTAACTTTCTCATCAAGGTCTTTATGCTCCAGGGAGACACTTACCTATATCACAATATACTGGTGACCTTTGCCTAGAAGTGCATCTACATATTCTAGCACCAGCTCTGCAGCCTCTTCCAACAGGTCGTACTTAAAGTAAAAGGAAAGTCATCTTCCACTTGGGGTTGCCAAATGTTAGGCACCCCCAAGTGATTGTATTGACTTACCTGAAACCCCGGGCCGGTGCTCCTAACAGCAGAAAACTGCACATACTTCATGTACAGGAATCCCCAACCTTTTGAACCCGTGAGCAACATTCAGATGTGAAAGGAGTTGGGGAGCAACACTAGCATGAAAAATGTTCTTGGGATGCCAAATAAGGGCTGTGATTAGCCATTTAGTAGCCCCTATGTGGAATGTCAACTGTCAACTCTGTTTGGCAGTACATGCGGTTTTTATGCAACAAAAACTTACCTCCAAATCAGTAATTCGAAAATAAGCACTCAATGTGAGTCCACTGGGAGCAACATCCAAGGGGTTGGAGAGCAACATGTTGCTCATGAGCTACTGGTTGGGGATCACTATATTAAGGCATATTCAGGCAAGACTGAAGGCTTTATGGTGCCCATTGCAAAAGTAAAGTTGGATCAAACAAGCATTGCAATAATCCCTAAAAAAATCTTATTTCAGAACCTTCAGGGCCACAGTAATTCTACGTCAATTTATATTTTCTTTATCCTCTTAGACACAACATAGCAGAATGTCAAGTCCCATAAAGGATTGCATAACAAAACTGCACTATCACCAAATTCCCATAGTATCCACAAGCTGGGAGGAGTTACCCTTATGTAGGAAATACCACCTTGGAACAATGAGAATAATATTTGGCAAAATTTGAAGAAAGCAGATGCCTTCTACAGGAGAAAGAAGCAAAGCTTTATTTAGTTAAGACAATTAGGTAAAGTGTAAAGCCATTATTGCATTATACACCTGCATGTTTGGTATCTGGTATAAGCTTCAAAGTACAGTAAATTTACAGCAGACCTGAAGCTACACTACACAGAATCATTGTAAAGGGAATGTGAATATTTGGTCCTTTAAGGGAGATATATTGCATTACACTCCTATTTAAGCAGTATATTCCCCTTTCTCTAAAATGTATAGTGCTTCTAAAAAAATATATATATATATTTTTCAAAATGTTTTACCTGCCATTATACTAAAGCTGCAGAGAGATTGTTTCTCCAATGAGAGGTGTCCTTTCAGTCTCCCTCAGGAAGCAATCATAACTGTGAGTGACAATCAAGAGTTCTCCAGTAGTAGCCCAAGTCCCACCCCCAGTACTAGATATGCTTCACTAAAGGGACAGCTATATAATTATTATATAATAATATAATAATGTGTTATATCTACCGCCCAACCGCCACTTCACTTTCCTGCAATGGTGGTGCTGGTTCTCCGTCGGCCCCTGCAAGGCCCCTCAACAGTAGCAGCAAAATCACAGGTCCGCACACACTCTATACTGTATATCTGCAGTCCAGGACGTGGCCCCTCTTTTTATTAATGTATCACTACAAAGATCAACTATCGGGGGGTTCAGCCTCCTGATGAAGGGAGGTTGAACCCCCCGAAACTTTGATCTTTGTAGTGATTTTGTGATTTTGCTGCTACAGCTAGTAACAACACATTAAGGACTTAAGGCATTGCTTTTAAATTATAGTGTATGTATATTCAGCTTCCCCTGAGAGCCATCTATAACTTCTGACAGCTGCCTGGGAGGAATGTTAGGCTGCGGCTGCAGTATATACCACTGGTAACAATCCCACCCACATACTCAACGTCGCGTTGAGGGCCGTCATCATGTTTCGCTGACGCTTATGTGCTCAGTGCAGCCTGCGCTTGGGCCAAACCATGCTTAAAAATAAATGTTGGTGTACTGACCCAATCGGCCTAAGAAGACCGGCCATGCCCCCCCCCCATTTCTCAACGGTTTTTAATATAATGCCAGTGAGTCAGTCTATGCTGACTGTCCGGAGGGGGGGCGAAACACTACTGTGGAGAGCAATGAATGAATAAAATTTTAAAAAGCATCTGTAGTTGTGCCACCCCTAGATCTTGCCACCCTTGTGCCTAACAGTAGATACGGCCCTGAGTGTAAGGTGGCAGTCAGGGAGAGCAGGACGAAGAGGCCGGACCCAACCCGCAAATAGGGGTGTTAGGTTCTGCCCGAACCCAACTGACCCATGGGTATCGGGCCAGCCCTCACATCACTACTGCCCTGATCAAAACTGCCTGCACAGTTTTCCAAATTAGGAAAACTGGGCAGGATTTCCTATGACTGATGTGGCGATCAGCCATTCTCCATCTTATAGTTCCGCTCCTGATTTCTCGACTACACCGTAGTGTGCTGTGACCCCGCCCCCATTGCATCACGTCCACTCCCCCTACCCAGAGTGAGACAGGCTTAAAGGCGGCAACCCTAACTCACCTCAGGTGGCAGCGCCAAATAGGTTACCAGGGTCAGCAAAAAGTTTTTAAACTGGAAATATGGCTTTACTAGCATGAGAGGGCGCAATTTTGCTCTCCACAGTAGTGTTTCGCCCCCCCCCTCCGGACAGGTAAGAGGGCGAGGGGGGTGGTATTGCAGGAGCCGTCTGTTCGAGCCCATTACTTTAGGTGGCAGTCCTGCACATAAGGACATAACCCCACAACATCTTATGCTGGTACCCAAACTTCTTTTTTATTGCCAAATAAATGACAGTGGGACCCTTAAACGTGCCTATATGATAGTCACACAAACATTCAGGTTGATGTAGAAAACGTATGTTGTATGTACTGTATATGTATGCATACACACGTGTGTGTGTATAAAACAAAATCACATGGTGTTTTGCATACCACATGATGAATATTGTTGTAAGCAGCACACACCGGAGTTTATAAAAAGTTCACTTATTTATTATCAAAATCTTAAAAACATACCGTGTGGATCGACATTTCGGGGGGAGTCAAACTTTCTTAGTTTTGCTGGCAGCCCACAAGGGGCCCAGTTTAGTAAGGCACCTCTTCAAAAGTGAGAAGTTAGTGCCCAGTGGGCAGGAGTTTGTTATACGATTTATGTTTGTGCTGAAATGGCCGCCCCCTGGGCTGGAATATACTGCCTAAAGCTGGCCATAGACGCAAAGATCTGATTGTACGAATCGAGGATTCGTACGATTTTCTGACCATGTGTGGAGAGACCCAACATTTTTCGTCCTGCGGAGATCGGTCGTTTGGTCGCTCGGACAGGTTAGAAAATTTCTGTCGGCTGCCGATAATATCTCTGCATGTATTGCTGATCGTATGATTTTCAGTGGGAGACTGTCACTTGCTTTGGTTGGACATAGATATCGTACGATTGCTGTCAGGGGCAGAACATTGCTGATCTGTTCTTTAACTAATCTGACTGGTAAGACTTTGATCTGAATGGTTAGTGGCGGGAGATGGGAAAGTCCGATCGTACGCTGATTCATACGATCGGATCTTTGCATATATGGCCAGCTTAAGTGTCAAAAGTCTAATGGCTGAATAGGCAACGCAGATGTAGGCACCTTTAAACTTCTCTCCTCCATTGCAGGTAATGCTAAAGTGAGAGCACAAAATGTTCCAAACATGTCTGGCACTGAGTGCAAATGCAATTCAATACCAACCGGCACCTGAAGGGTTAGCTGTTCTATTGTCCTTCAAGAGTAGAAGCTGATATGGTGGGTGGGGGTGCTGGTACTCACTCTATGCAACTCAAATATTTAAAATACAGTATTTAGCCTTGGTGAGATCCTGCTAACCCATCAACCTTCTAACAATATAGTGTGGAACATCACTGTACAACCTTAACTCTCTTATATTATGCAACACTTCTGCATTTGCTAGCACTCAATAATAAAACACTTGTACCCAGCTTACCCCAGATCAGCTGATAAGAGCTAATTGCTAATTGGCTGCTAGGGGCTAATACTCCACTATAAAATTATAGGCGTTTAGTCAACCCCCCCCCACTCAGCATTTGGTATTAGTTACTAGGGATGTAGCGAACGTCGGAAAAAAAGTTTGCGAACATATTCGCGAACTTGCGCAAAAATGCGAGCGGTTCGCGAACGGTTCGCGAACCCCATAGACTTCAATGGGAAGGCGAACTTTAACATCTAAAAAAGACATTTCTGGCCAGAAAAATGATTTTAAAGTTGTTTAAAGGGTGCAACGACCTGGACAGTGGCATGCCAGAGGGGGATCAAGGGCAAAAATGTATCTGAAAAATCTGCCTGTGTGTGCTTGGAAGAGATAGTGTAGGGGGAGAGCTGTTAGTGATTTCAGGGACAGATGATAGTAAGTTTGCTGGCTAGTAATCTGCTTGATACTGCTCTGTATTGGAGGGACAGAAGTCTGCAGGGATTTGAGGGACATTTTAGCTTAGGTAGCTTTGCTGGCTAGTAATCTACTGTTCTCTTTAAACAACTGCCATACGTTGACCTTGTAGGCATTGTTTGCCCAGTTTTTTTGGACGCAGCCACTGAAGCACAGTTGCCAGAAAAAATATGCCATATAAATGCTGAAAATAGTCATTTTTCGCCATACGTTGACCTTGTAGACATTGTTTGCCCAGTTTTTTTGGACGCAGCCACTGAAGCACAGTTGCCAGAAAAAATATGCCATATAAATGCTGAAAATAGTAATTTTTCGCCATACGTTGACCTTGTAGACATTGTTTGCCCAGTTTTTTTGGACGCAGCCACTGAAGCACAGTTGCCAGAAAAAATATGCCATATAAATGCTGAAAATAGTCATTTTTTGCCATACGTTGACCTTGTAGGCATTGTTTGCCCAGTTTTTTTGGTCGCAGCCACTGAAGCACAGTTGCCAGAAAAAATATGCCATATAAATGCTGAAAATAGTCATTTTTTGCCATATACGTTGAGTCAACGCAGCCACTGAAGCACAGAGGCCAGAAAAAATATGCCATATAAATGCTGAAAATAGTCATTTTTTTGGTCGCAGCCACTGAAGCACAGTTGCCAGAAAAATTATGCCATATAAATGCTGAAAATATAATTTTTTTTGGTTGCAGCCACTGAAGCACAGAGGCCAGAAAAATTATGCCATATAAATGCAGAAAATATGCATTTTTTTGGTCGCAGCCACTGAAGCACAGTTGACAGAAAAATTATGCCATATAAATGCTGAAAATATAAATTTTTTTGGTTGCAGCCACTGAAGCACAGAGGCCAGAAAAATTATGCCATATAAATGCAGAAAATATGCATTTTTTTGGTCGCAGCCACTGAAGCACAGTTGACAGAAAAATTATGCCATATAAATGCTGAAAATATAAATTTTTTTGGTTGCAGCCACTGAAGCACAGAGGCCAGAAAAATTATGCCATATAAATGCAGAAAATATGCATTTTTTTGGTCGCAGCCACTGAAGCACAGTTGACAGAAAAATTATGCCATATAAATGCTGAAAATATAAATTTTTTTGGTTGCAGCCACTGAAGCACAGAGGCCAGAAAAATTATGCCATATAAATGCAGAAAATATGCATTTTTTTGGTTGCAGCCACTGAAGCACAGAGCCCAGAAAAATTATGCCATATAAATGCAGAAAATATGCATTTTTTTGGACGCAGCCACTGAAGCACAGTTGCCAGAAAAAATATGCCATATAAATGCTGAAAATAGTCATTTTTCGCCATACGTTGACCTTGTAGACATTGTTTGCCCAGTTTTTTTGGTTGCAGCCACTGAAGCACAGAGGCCAGAAAAAATTAAACCAGTAGGGTTTGCACCCTAGTTTGTAACGGTGGCGGAGGGAGGAGGACGCTAAAGGACAGCTGTGTGTGGAGTCATGAGGCTTGAAGAGAAGGACAGCTGCATAGAAGTCAGAACAAGTCTTCCGGCGTGCAGTAACCCTCCGAGATCCACCCCTCATTCATTTTAATAAAGGTCAGGTAATCGACACTTTTGTGACCTAGGCGAGTTCTCTTCTCAGTTACAATCCCTCCTGCTGCACTGAAGGTCCTTTCTGAGAGCACACTTGAGGCTGGGCAAGACAAGAGGTTCATGGCAAATTGTGACAGCTCTGGCCACAGATCAAGCCTGCGCACCCAGTAGTCCAGGGGTTCATCGCTCCTCAGAGTGTCGATATCTGCAGTTAATGCCAGGTAGTCCGCTACCTGCCGGTCGAGGCGTTCTTTGAGGGTGGATCCAGAAGGGTTGTGGCGCTGCCTTGGACAGAAAAACATTTGCATGTCTGACGTTACAGACCGGCCAAAGGGCTTTGTCCTTGCAGGTGTGCTCGTGGCAGGATTACTGGCACCTCTGCCCCTGGAATGTTGATGAGTTCCTGAAGTGACATCACCCTTAAAAGCATTGTACAACATGTTTTGCAGGCTGGTTTGTAAATGCCGCATCTTTTCGGACTTGTGGTATGTTGGTAACATTTCTGACACTTTATGCTTGTACCGAGGGTCTAGTAGCGTTGCGACCCAGTACAGGTCCTTCTCCTTAAGCCTCTTGATACGGGGGTCCTTCAACAGGCATGACAGCATGAAAGACCCCATTCTCACAAGGTTGGATGCAGAGCTATCCATCTCCGCTTCCTCATTATCAAGGACTGCATCATCCACGGTCTCCTCCCCCCAGCCACGTACAAGACCAGGGGTCCCCAAAAGGTCACCACTAGCCCCCTGGGAAGCCTGCTCCTGTTGGTCCTCCTCCTCCACAAAGACACCTTCCTCCTCTGACTCCACTTCTGGCACCTCTCCCTGCGTTGCAGCAGGTGCCTGGTTCGTTCTGGTGATTCCGACCATAAATCGTGCGCTTCCAGCTCCTCGTCACGCTGGTCTACAGCCTCATCTGTCACTCGTCGCACGGCACGCTCCAGGAAGAAAGCGAAGGGTATTAGGTCGCTGATGGTGCCTTCGGTGCGACTGACCATATTTGTCACCTCTTCAAAAGGTCGCATGAGCCTGCAGGCATCGCGCATAAGCACCCAGTAACGGGGGAAAAAAATCCCCAGCTCTGCAGATCCAGTCCTACCACCCAGTTCAAAAAGGTACTCGTTGACGGCCCTTTGTTGTTGCAGCAGACGTTCCAACATAAGGAGCGTTGAATTCCAGCGAGTCTGGCTGTCAGAAATCAAACGCCTGACTGGCATGTTGTAGCGCTGCTGAATGTCAGCAAGGCGTGCCATGGCTGTGTAGGAACGTCTGAAATGGGCCGACACCTTTCTGGACTGGGTGAGAACGTCCTGGAATCCTGGGTACTTGGAGACAAAACGTTGGACTATTAAATTTAACACATGTGCCATGCAGGGCACATGTGTTAAATTGCCCAGTCTCAACGCTGCCAACAGATTGCTTCCATTGTCACACACCACTTTTCCGATCTGCAGTTGGTGTGGGGTCAGCCACCGATCGGCCTGTGACTGCAGAGATGACAGGAGTACAGATCCGGTATGGTTTTTGCTTTCCAGGCACGTCATCCCCAAGACAGCGTGACAACGGCGTACCTGGCACGTCGAATAGCCTAGGGGGAGCTGGGGGTGCACAGGTGTGGAGGAGGAGAAGGAGGACCCAGCAGCAGAGTAAGAAGAAGAAGAGGAAGAAGACGAGGTAGAGAGCGATGGAGGAGTAGAGGTGGTGGCAGAACCGCGTGCAATCCGTGGCGGTGACACCAACTCCACTGTTGTTGTTGTTGAGCTACCCATTCCCTGCTTCCCAGCCATTACCAAGTTCACCCAGTGGGCAGTGTAGGTGACATACCTGCCCTGACCATGCTTGGAGGACCATGCGTCAGTAGTCATATGGACCTTTGGCCCAACACTAAGTGACAGAGATGCGGTAACTTGGCTCTGCACATGTTGGTACAGGTGTGGTATTCCCTTTTTAGAAAAAAAATTGCGGCTGGGTACCTTCCACTGCGGTGTCCCAATTGCTACAAATTTGCGGAAGGCCTCAGAGTCCACCAGCTGGTATGGTAAAAGCTGGCGGGCTAAGAGTGCAGACAAGCCAGCTGTCAGACGCCGGGCAAGGGGGTGACAGTCAGACATTGGCTTCTTACGCTCAAACATGGCCTTCACAGAAACTTGGCTGGTGGCAGATGACTGGGAATGGGAACAGGTGGTCAAGGTGGAAGGCGGAGTGGAGGGTGGTTCAGACGGGTGAAGGACAGCAGAGGTAGAGCAGTAAGATGCTGGACCAGAAGGAGTGTGGCTTTTAGTTTGCCTGTTGCCTTTGAGGTGTTGCTCCCAAAGTGCTTTGTGCTTGCCGCTCATGTGCCTTCGCATAGAAGTTGTACCTATGTGGCTGTTGGGCTTACCAAGGCTCAGTTTCTGACTGCACTCATTGCAAATTACAATGCTTTTGTCAGAGGCACACACATTAAAAAAATCCCACACTGCTGACTTTTTGGAAGTGTGCGATCTGGCGGTAACAGTAGAAGTTGGATGGATTTGGCGGCAATGGCGGGTGCGTTGGCCGGCTGAACACAGGTGCCGATACATGTTGTTGCCCTACTGATCCCTGCGGGCTGTCCTCCCTGCTTCTTCTGAATCTTATTCTCCTACTGCCTCTCTGACTCTCCGTCTCTCCATCTGAACTACCCTCCTCTTGCTCTCTTCTACTAGGCACCCACAAAACATCAATCTCCTCATCATCATTCTCCTCAGATGCATCAATTTCTTCTGACACATCACAGAAGGAAGCAGCAGCGGGGACCTCCTCCTCATCACTCATCATTATGTCCATCTCTGTCGTGTTCTCTGCCAGAATTAAATCTGGTGTAACGTCCTCATCTCCTTCATCTTCTTCTGGCAATAATGGTTGCGCATTACTCAGTTCAAGAAACTCATGGGAAAATAACTCCTCTGACTCCAGTGAAGAAGGGGCACCGGTGGTGGAGGAAGTGTTACGTGGGGTGGCCATAGCAGTGGAGGATGAGGAGGATGTTGTGGTAAAGTTAGAAACGGTAGAGGATGGGGTGTGCTGTGTAAGCCAGTCAACTACCTCTTCAGCATTTTGGGAGTTCAGGGTCATTGGCTTTTTAAAACTGGGCAATTTGCTAGGGCCACAGGATTGCATAGCAGCACGGCCCCTAGCACGGCCTCTGCGTGGCGGCCTGCCTTTGCCTGGCATTATTTTAAAAAAAACAACAACAACAAAAACTCAGTTGGTTTTTCTGGAAACGATAATACACACAGCTAGATGGCAGTTTGAAGAAAACAGTGTGCAAATAATGCCTACAAGATCAACGTATACACTACTACAGCGGTGGATACGGATTACGTAAAATATATGAATGCTGCTTGAAAAAAAGTAACTCAAGTGGTTTTTCTAGAGACGATAATATTATCAATATTTAGACAAAATGTGAACAAGCTCACACAGCTAGATGGCGGTTTGAAGAAAACACTGTGCAAATAATGCCTACAAGGTCAACGTATACACAGCGGTGGATACGGATTACGTAAAATATATGAATGCTGCTTGAAAAAAAGTAACTCAAGTGGTTTTTCTAGAGACGATAATATTATCAATATTTAGACAAAATGTGAACAAGCTCACACAGCTAGATGGCGGTTTGAAGAAAACAGTGTGCAAATAATGCCTACAAGGTCAACGTATACACAGCGGTGGATACGGATTACGTAAAATATATGAATGCTGCTTGAAAAAAAGTAACTCAAGTGGTTTTTCTAGAGACGATAATATTATCAATATTTAGACAAAATGTGAACAAGCTCACACAGCTAGATGGCGGTTTGAAGAAAACACTGTGCAAATAATGCCTACAAGGTCAACGTATACACAGCGGTGGATACGGATTACGTAAAATATATGAATGCTGCTTGAAAAAAAGTAACTCAAGTGGTTTTTCTAGAGACGATAATATTATCAATATTTAGACAAAATGTGAACAAGCTCACACAGCTAGATGGCGGTTTGAAGAAAACAGTGTGCAAATAATGCCTACAAGGTCAACGTATACACTACTACAGCGGTGGATACGGATCTCGTAAAATTTATTATGGCTGCTTGAAAAAAGTCACTCCGGTGTTTTTTCTGGAGACGGTAATATTATGGATATTTAGACAGAATGTGAACAAGGTCACACAGCTAGATGGCAGTTGGTTGAATAACACACTGGGCAAAAAATGCCTACAGGGCAAATAATGCCTAAAAGGTCAACTTATACACTAATACAGCGATGGATACGGATTACGTAAAATATATTATGGCTGCTTGAAAAAAGTCACTCCGGTGTTTTTTCTGGAGACGGTAATATTATGGATATTTAGACAGAATGTGAACAAGGTCACACAGCTAGATGGCAGTTGGTTGAATAACACACTGCGTAAAAAATGCCTACAGGGCAAATAATGCCTAAAAGGTCAACTTATACACTACTACAGCGATGGATACAGATTACGTAAAATATGTTATGGCTGCTTGAAAAAAGTCACTCCGGTGTTTTTTCTGGAGACGGTAATATTATGGATATTTAGACAGAATGTGAACAAGGTCACACAGCTAGATGGCAGTTGGTTGAATAACACACTGGGCAAAAAATGCCTACAGGGCAAATAATGCCTAAAAGGTCAACTTATACACTAATACAGCGATGGATACGGATTACGTAAAATATATTATGGCTGCTTGAAAAAAGTCACTCCGGTGTTTTTTCTGGAGACGGTAATATTATGGATATTTAGACAGAATGTGAACAAGGTCACACAGCTAGATGGCAGTTGGTTGAATAACACACTGGGCAAAAAATGCCTACAGGGCAAATAATGCCTAAAAGGTCAACTTATACACTACTACAGCGATGGATACAGATTACGTAAAATATGTTATGGCTGCTTGAAAAAAGTCACTCCGGTGTTTTTTCTGGAGACGGTAATATTATGGATATTTAGACAGAATGTGAACAAGGTCACACAGCTAGATGGCAGTTGGTTGAATAACACACTGGGCAAAAAATGCCTACAGGGCAAATAATGCCTAAAAGGTCAACTTATACACTACTACAGCGGTAGTAAAATAAAAAAAAGTAAAATAAAAAAAAAATGAATATTAAAAAAAAAAAATTAAAGTTGGTGCTGCTGAACTACTAGGAGCAGCAGATTAGCACACCAGTCCCACTCCCCAACACTGCTAGACTAATAGCACTGGGCTCTTATAGTAGTAGTAGTAGTAGTAGTAAAACAACAAAAAAATAAATAAAAGCAGTCCTTACAAGGACTACTGTTATTGCAGCAGTCAGCAGATGAGATCAGAAGCAGGACAGCTGCCCACTGCAGCTACATACAGAGCACTGCAGTAGAAGGTAGATTACTAGCCAGCAAAGCTACCTAAGCTTAAATGTCCCTCAAACCCCTGCAGACTTCTGTCCCTCCAATAACAGAGCAGTATCAAAACGATTACTAGCCAGCAAACTTTCAACTGTCCCTGAAATCACTAACAGGCAGCAGCTCTCTCCCTACACTATCTCTTCAGCACACACAGGCAGAGTGAAAAAACGCTGCAGGGCTTCGGTTTTTATAGGGAAGGGGAGTGGTCCAGGGGAGAGCTTCCTGATTGGCTGCCATGTACCTGCTGGTCTGGGGTGAGAGGGCAAAAAAAAGCGCCAACAATGGCGAACCCAAAATGGCGAACGTCGCGCGACGTTCGCGAACTTCCGGCGAGCGCGAACACCCGATGTTCGCCGGCGAACAGTTCGCGCCATCCCTAATAGTTACACCTTTATTTTACTTTCTCATTTAATGCAGGGGCTGTAGCTTGAAGATAAAGGACCATGAAGCAGTCTCATTCAAAAGAACAAGGTAAGAAACAGCAGCAGAAATATGTTTAGGGGTTGTTTAACAACACTTTTTTTTAGTTCAGTTGTTTTCAGATAAATACATTTTTCAATTTCTTTCCATCTTTTATTTTTTTTTTATTACAGATTTTCCAAAATTTGAGTTAAATATTCCTGTCTCTGGTGTTTCAGTCTGGCAGCTCAGTAATCCAGGAGCTGATTCTAAACTGTTACAATTTGATATATTTTGATATCAATTTAGAAGAATTAATAGTCGGTGACCCTCCCCCCAAAGCTGCTTTAGAAAGACATAAGGTGAAAAATGAAACTTTAATCTTCGATATTAGAAAAATGGTCACAAATAGAAAATAATTGGAAACAAGTAGGGATGCACCGAATCCACTTTTTTGGATTCGGCCGAACCCCCGAATCCTTCACAAAAGTTTCGTTCGAATACCGAACCAAATCCAAACCCTAATTTGCATATGCAAATTAGGGGTGGGAAGGGGAATTTTTTTTACTTCCTTGTTTTCTGACAAAAATTCATGCAATTTCCCTCCCCACCCCTAATTTGCATATTCAAATTCAGATTCAGTTCGGCCGAATCCGAATCCTGCTGAAAAAGGCTGAATCCTGGCTGAACCCCGAACTGAATCCTGGATTCGGTGCATCCCTAGAAACAAGTCTATTTATGGTGAATTGTCTGAAACAACTGCTTGAAGGTTGAACAACTCCTTTAACAAGACTGTTTATGTGGGGAGGAAGCTCTGTTGTATGCAAGGTTTCCCCCCTGTCTGTACACAGAAGTGCCTCTATATAGATAGTTAAAGGAAAACTATACCCCCCAAACAATGTAGGTCTCTATTAAAAGATACTGAGTAAAACAGCTCATGTGTAAAACCCTGCTTCATGTAAATGAACCATTATCATAATAATATACTTTTTTAGTAGTATGTGCCATTGGGTAATCATAAATAGATAATTGCCATTTTAAAAAATAAGGGCCATCCCCTGAGATCGTACGATTCACTGTGCTCACATACAAACCACATGTAAGGTCACATGAGCCAGATCTGTTGCTTAAGTATTCATTTTGGGGGTATAGTTTTCCTTTAGTTCTGTTAATGAATAATACTTTGCTCCAGCCAGGGGCAGAGAAAAACATGAATAAATAAGGTATTTAATTTTATAGGACTTTAAACAAATGTGTTCCAAATGCCACACTCCTACACCCTGACTTCCGCGCTCACAATTTCCCTGTTTGAAGCAGTGTGTAATTGGATACAAAATATTCCACATCTTTCCCATCCAACATCTTTCCCATCCAGCATCTTCATTGCTCTCCAATAGATAGTGCCACAGTTCCGAGGTTTCCCCTGAGCTCCTCCGTAATGTAATCCAGCCAAAGATCTAAAGAAAATGACAGCCAGTTGCTAGTATCTCAGTGAAAGGTTTGGCTCCCAGTGTCGGTTCTAGAACTCCTGCTTTATGTCCAGGTCACGCTGTACGTGGTTATCCCTGCTGGGACATTAGGATAAAGGATCATCCTTCTGGCAGACTTAGCTCTATGGGCAATGGCACAGCAGGTGTACAATTACCTGGCAGTCTAGTGGGACCAAGCAAATTGCAACAATGCGATAATGGCGGAGCTCACCCTGTGTGTTCCGTCTCCCACTCAACCGCTGCTCTCGCAATATGCCGGTCACTAAAAACCGGCTACAACACCAATGCAGAGAATCGCTGTGGATCGATGATCAGAGCATAATCAGGAGACCAACTTCTTTAATATCAACTCGGCTTTATTCCAACGCTTTAAAATTCATATACCGGTGGGGTGCATGGTTCTCTAAAGCTTTTTGTGCCTACAACCTTGGCACTTCACCAGAGTCTCTTCATCACTCTGAAGTGCCAAGGCACTCTCTTTACATGCGTCAGACGCAGGGCCGGACTGGAAGAAAAAACAGCCCTGGCAAAAAAATCAAAGCAGCCCACTTCAGGTATGGGATTGGTCATCTGGAAACCCACTATCCAGAAAGCTTCAAATTACGGAAAGGCCATCTCCCATAGACTCCATTATAATCAAACATAAATGTTTAAAAATGATTTCCTTTTTCTCTGTAATAATAAAACAGTAGCTTGTACGTGATCCAAACTAAGATATAATCAGTCTTTATTGGGAGCAAAATCAGATTATTGAGTTTGACATAAGACGCACTCATTTCATACCTCCCAACATTTGAAAAAAGGAAAGCGGGACAAAAACTTGTGCCACGTGGAGCTGTTTATGTTTTATGTGTTATAACAGTTTTTTTAATGAACGTGAATCGACACTTTTTTCAGTTCAGTTGGTTTCAGACATTTCACCAGAAATAAAGACTTTACTTTCTGGAGCAGAAAAAGAAAAGCAGTTCTGGGAGGGGGGGGGTCGCTGAATTTTTAACTGTTCTAAATTGATACATTTATAGTTGATACATTTGTTATCTTTGTCCCTGCTGAGCAGAATCCCAGAGTTTCATTAACCCTTTCCCTGCCAGCCGTTTTGTCCTAGATGCGAACATCTACTGCCAAGCAGTTTTTAGATATTTTTCACTCTTTCACTTTCTTGGGGCGGTCTTTTAGTTTACCCAGGAAAACAATATATTGTTTTTTTCAGGACAACCTGAACTTTCAAAATATGCAAGAATTTTGGTGTAATTCTACTTCTGTAAAAAAATATAGGCTTCTAAGTGTCTAATAAAATGAAAAAAATCACGTTTCACAAAGAACAATCACATATATCAGAAACATCATTTATTTTATGTATGAGAACACAGCTGATTTGGAAAGGTCTGTGTCTCCTGGAAGTGGCAATACCAAATATATATAGTTCTATGGAGATTTCTCATTTGTATAGATCAAAATCTTCAAGCAGTACACTACCAAATTTCCAAAGCACCGCTCCCCAAACGGCATACTTCTGATTTCAAGGCCAAACATTCCGCTAACAGTAGGTTTACCCAAGAAAACTACCCATTATTAGAAAGAACAGATTCTGGTGAATCAAAAATGGGTAAATATATCTTTGTACTCCAAACTACAAAGTTGCAATTGTTTCCTAAAGTTATAATGTTTTATAGAAATTAGTGATTTACATCGTTTTGGGGGGGGCAAAGGTAGAAAAAAGTAAGTTCACCGCAGAAAACCATATATTTTTGGAAAGTACACATTCCCACGAATCTAAATTGGGTATGCATGTCTTTGTACTCCAAAGTACCAATCCGCAAACCATTCCTAAATTTGGTGATTTTGGTGACATTTCCAAAAATCACCTCAAAATTTCTACCCTGCAGCATCGTATTACCCACATACTTTTAGGTATCAAGAGATATGACCCCAAATATGAAAGCCTAGGGTCCTCTGAACAGTTTGATGCCCAATATGTATAGGTGTACCCAAGCACGTGACATATAGGGGCCCCAAAAGGAAGACCCCCATATGGCCTGTCATTTCAGGTACTGCAAAATCAATACATTTACATCGTTTTGGGGGGGCAAAGGTAGAAAAAAGTAAGTTCACCCCAGAAAACCATATATTTTCGGAAAGTACAAATTCACACATCTAAATTGGGTATGCATGTCTTTGTACTCCAAAGTACCAAGCTGCAAATCATGTGGTGATTTTGGTGAAATTTCCAAAAATCACCTCAAAATTTCTAACCTGCAGCATCGTATTACCCACATACTTTTAGGTATCAAGATAAATCACCCCAAATATGAAAGCCTAGGGTCCTCTGAACAGTTTGATGCCCAATATGTATAGGTGTACCCAGGCCCGGACTGGCAATCTGTGGGGCTGCTATAAGGTGCCATAGAAATTCAGTATTTAGTGGGCTGGTGGGGGCTGTTTTGGCCTCTGTGTACGTGAAATGCCAGGGTCTATTTTAATTCTCAGTCTGGGCCTGGGTGTACCCAAGCAAGTGGCATATAGGGGCCCGAAAAGGAAGACCCCCATATGGTCGGTCATTTCAGGTACTGCAAAATCAACACATTTACATTGTTTTTGGGGAGGGGGGGCAAAAGTAGAAAAAAGTACGTTCGCCCCAGTAAAACATATATTTTTGGAAATTACACATTCCCGCGAATCGAAATTGGGTATGCATGTCTTTGTACTCCAAAGTACCAAGCCGCAAGCCTTTCCTAAATTTGGTGATAAAAGCAACGGTTTTTACATTTCTGAAAATCACCTAAAAATATTGCAACTGGCTGCATTTATCTCACCCAACTTCTTACATACAATTGTAAAAACACCATAAATTCTGATGCCAAGGGTCTACTGAACAGTTTGATGCCCAATATGCATTGATATCCCAAGGCAGCTGGAATGTGCGGAACCCAAATGTAAATAGTGCATATGAGTTTTCTCCGCTGCCGATTTGCCTTCTGTAAACATAGACCCGTGACTTCATATTATGTGCCTCAAGACCCTCCTAACAGCAAAGACCCCCCAAAACCATATGTTTTTGGAAAGTACACATTCTGAAAAATCCAACAAAGATAAAGACGTCTTTTTACACCAAACTACCAAACTGCAAAGCTTTTCTAAACATAGAGATTTTTACAACATTTCTGAAAATCTCCTAAAAATTTTGCAGTTTGCCGCATTTATCGCACACAATGTTTTACGTACAAAGAAAAATCACTCTAAATATGGATGTCAGAGGTCTACTGAATAGTTTGATGCCCAATATGCCTAGATTTACCAAAGTATGTGGTGTGTACGGGCCCCAAATGAAAAACGTGCATATGAATTTTCACGCTAGCCAACTAAGCTGCTGAAAAGAGAACCCCAACTGTGCGTTATGTGTCGTAAGACCCCCCAAACTGTAAAAAGACCCCAGAAAACCATATATTTTTGGAAAGCATATATTCTGATGGATCAAACTAAGTAAAATATATCTTTCTATACCAAAGCACCAAACAGCAAAACTATGCTAAAGGTACATAAGGAACAATAATGCAGTGATACAATTGCAATAAAACCACAAAAATTGTGGAAATCAATGAAATAACAAAATAACTGCTCCGACAGCGTAATTAGTGGCCAAAATTGATTATAGTCACGCTGCTGAAATAAACCGTTTTTAGGGGTAAAAAAAGCCACAAATTGGTGAAATGAAAAAGTAAAAAAGTTTATGCATGTGTGTACACTTCCAAGAATTGTGTGACAGTGTATAAGCAGTGCTTGAATTGGGTTGAAAAAAGTGGAGGGATGGGAATGTGCCGCGCGCAGGGCGGCGCAAATTTTTTTAGGACACGCCCACATGCATTGGCCACACCCCCTTTTTAATAAGCCTCGCCCACCAACATTTCCATGTTTATTAAAAATATTTTTTTAAATATTGCAAGAAATATATAGAATCCACTATTCTGTTTTATGCCTAACCATAAGTATGCCCCTTTAGCTACAGTCTGCAAGGTTGTAATGTATAAAGGCTAGAGTGTTTCAGCTCTTTGTTTCCACCGATTGGTTCAGTCACACTTTACTGCTGCACTGCAAGTTGGAGTGATGTCATTACCCCTCCCTCCTACAAGCTGCTGTAATGTAAATAGAGCCTTGTCTGCTGAGCCTGTCAATTGAACAATAGGCAGGAATCAAGATAAGATCTCACTGACACCACTTCAGAAGGACTGAAATAAGATAGTCCTGTGATCACTGCCCCCACTTACGTTTCACAAATAAATATATATATATATATATATATATATATATATATATATATATATATACACACACATACACAATTCATTTTGGGCACTGGAAAAAATATTTTATATAGATAGTTTATTATATTTGTTTACACAAAAATGAAACAGAGGAGAAACACAGGAGTACACTCCCAGGACTGATGACAGGGAATAGAAAAAAAAGATAAAATAAGGACATACTTGAAAACCAGGAAAACTTAAGAGGAAGTCTAGGAAGGGTTAAAATAGCTCATGAGAAAGGAGACAGTGTTGGGCTGGGTGATCAGTGAGATAAGAGCTGGAACCTTACCTCACACAAATCCTCCTGCCTCTGGGGTGATGGAGAGGAGGGGGGCAGATTCTCCTTTTTCTGCTGCTAATTGCCTGATCACACCAAGGGACAAAACTACCTGGCACCAAAAGTGGCTGAGATAACAGGAGCAGCAGTCTGAGCCATGGAGACAGCATCATCATCAGCCCTTGCTTGTGGGGACAGCAGCCTGCACTCTGGGGATAAGAGCAAATCCGTGTTTGTGGGGACAGGACCCTGCGCCCCTAGACAGTGTCCTCAGCTCTAGGGACTGCACGAGCCTGCACTTCAGGAACATCAGTAATGGCAACAGGCAGCGAGCACAGTGAACAGGAGCTGGTGGCAGCAGATGACACTCAGTACAGTGACACCATGCCAGAGGTGGGAGAGTTAAAGGGGATCTAAAATAAATTTCTAAAATGCATAAATACGTTCGTAGCCCTAAATAAAACACTTTTGTAATGTATGTCTGTCTGTTAAAATCTACTTCAAAGTTCAGCGGCCGCTGGCCGTCCTGCTCACTAGTGATTGATGGGCTGCCCCTTCGATGCTTAAAAGAAAGATAAGGGTCAAGGGTGGTTTAACCCTTATATTTACATGCTTGTTGAGAAATGACAGCAATCTTGGAGCGTCAGCGTGTTTCTGCGGCTTTCTCTTCTCTTTCTTGATTGCGATCTAATTAAAAGTTCAGCAGGCCGCCTTACTCCCTCACGCTCTGAGATTAGTCATTTCTCAACAAGCATGTATATATGTAAGGGATAAACTACCTTATCTAGCTGTTAAGCATCAGAGGGGCATTTTATCAATCACTAGTGAGCAGGAGGGCCAGCGGCTGCTGAACTTTGAAAGAGATCGCAAGCAAGAAAGAGAAGAGAAAGCCGCAGACACAATTACATGCATCTCAAAGCACGTACAAAATCATATACATTACAGTCAGACATCATATACATTACAAAAGTGTTTTATTTAGTGCTAGGAACCTATTTATGCATTTTAAAAAATTACTTTAGATACCCTTTAAAAGTTGCAGGCAATAAGAACAGTTTGATCTCACCGGCCAGGCCCTATCGGATTGAGAGTGCTGCGCACACAGCATCATTACTGCTCCACTTCTTCCAGTCGTTTTTGTGGCCCCATACGGAGCGAGCTTTGAAAGCTCCAAAGAAGTGGTGGTGGTGGTTTGGGACAATGGCACCCGGCTGCCTTTTACTAAAAATGCGCGAACACAGCAGCGTCGCAGACACAAAATTCAGTCACCCTCGACCCAGAAAGTACAGGACATTGCAATCCGGAGGGCAAGTAGTACAATACAGCAGTAGTAAGAATTTGTTTTTTTTTTAACTTACAATTAGCAGCCACAGGTTTACTGCAGGCCCAGCCCTCACACTCCAGCAGCAGCTCCTCGTCCTCCTCACACTGATTATTTGGCGCGCGCCTGCAGTGCGCAGCTATTTGTTATCATGCAGGGCCGCCCAGCCAATAGGGTTTAGTAAAATTTAGCACTCTTCACATAATTGGCTATGATCACCTGTCAGTCCTAAAACACAGCGCCAAAACACAGAGAAATGTTAAAAAAAAAAAAAGGAGCAGTTTCGCATAGCTCTGGTATTATCAATTGCACCATCCCGCCGGACGGGATGGAGAAGAGTCATTTAAAAAAAGTAACGGCATGCCATCCCGCCGCATCCCGCCCCAATTCAAGCACTGTGTATAAGTGTGTATATAAGTATATATAGGTGCATATATTTTTTTTTTTACTAAAATATGTGTGTATGAGTTTATAAATGTAGGTAAGTGTGTAAAATAAAGGCCACTTACCATTTTTGGCTGATCTGAGAGCTGGAGGAGTTCTTAGGGGAGCTGTCTGCAGAGTCACAGCATGCAGGAAGTGTGTGGGCGTCACTGGAACATGAGGTAAGGAGGAGGAAGCAGTGCAGCAAGGCTGCCACGCGGTCTGATGTGTCTGCCTCTTTTAGGTCGGCCCTGCGACAATCCTGTCGCAGGACCGACATGACAGCCCCCCAGCCTCGTTGCCCAGGGGGCTGTCAATGCTGCTAAAGCTCTGCAGAGGCGGCTAAAGCCGCTGATGCAGACTACAGCATGTTAAACTGCAAGCACGTATAAGGTACGTGCTTGGCAGTTAAAGCCCTTGCCTGCCAGAACGTACGGTGTACGTGCTTGGCAGGCAAAGGGTTAAAGGGGAACTCCACAAAAACATAACTTAAGCTTTTTGAAAAGTAAACATGATTTCAAGCAACTTTGCAATATACATCAAATAAAAAATATACAGACTTTTCATGATTTTTAATGGATTGGAACAGTTCCCTAAGCCTAGCCCCTTGCTCTCCTGCTGATTTGTCTGACTACTTTGCTGAGCTGGCTGACTACTGTTTCTTTGTATCCGCAGCCAGCTGGCCATAGCCTGCATCCTCCAATAAATGGATGCAATTGCACAGGGGAAAAAATTCTTCATTGTGGGTAAAAAAAGGTTATTTACATTCAAAATTTGCACTTAATTTGTAAATTAGACTGTTTTTGCTTTTTTGAATATGATGAAGGCTTGCACACCAAAATAAAAGCAAGATCTTTATTCCATTTCAAACATACAATACATACAAAGGTAAAGTCACTGTTACCCTACGGATTATCAAATATAGAAATATATAATCCCTACAGATTATTGTGTATATATATATATATATATATATATATATATATATATATATGGTTTTTATGTTGTACATGGAATTTAGGAGACATTACAGTCCTTGCACACCAAAATAAAAGCAAGATCTTTATTCCATTTCAAACATACAATACATACAAAGGTAAAGTCACTGTTACCCTACAGATTATCAAATATAGAAATATATAATCCCTACAGATTATTGTGTATATATATATATATATATATATATATATATATATATATATATATATATATATATATATATATATGGTTTTTATGTTGTACATGGAATTTAGGAGACATTACAGTCCTTTTGTTGTGTGCCTCTGTTTTCATGCGTCAGCCAGCTGACATGCTCTGTAAGCCTTGTATTCCTACTTTTAAGGTTCTCATTTTCTTCTAATAAGGTCCCGTAGCCCTGAAGGAGCAATTTGTTTTCCTCACTGCAGGATTTATTGGTTCCACCCCTAAGGAATTACATTGGATATATAACATGTCAGGCAGAAGACAATACATTTGCATTAGCCATGTAGCCAGGTGATGCATAGCAGT
This sequence comes from Xenopus petersii, assembly GCA_038501925.1. Taxonomy (NCBI): domain Eukaryota; kingdom Metazoa; phylum Chordata; class Amphibia; order Anura; family Pipidae; genus Xenopus; species Xenopus petersii. Next base: position 74,237,932 of record CM076689.1, on the reverse strand, counting down.
AGGGAGAGTATATGCTAGGAGAGGAAGGAATATGGATCTTCTAGAAGACAGAGATAGAGGAACATACAGTAAGTCCCACAAGAGAAAGGGAGTGAGAGAAGAGTTGGATGCCCAGAAGACAAGACTAAAGGAACATCAATTCCACAAGAGACAGACAGAGAGAGAAGAGATGGGTGTGGGGAACTCCTGCCATGAGGCAAGGTGTAAATCCAAGTTACCAGGGGCGACAAAAATAGCTCCTGGTAACTTTTAGAGCCAAATTTAGGCCAGAATTTAGGCTTTTCTAGTACACGAACAGTTGCGCTTTCTGCACTAGTGACGCCACCTCAAAACTCCCTCTGGCACTAGAAAGGTAAGAACGGTGGGGAGAGGGGGGTAGCGTTGCAAAAACCGCCTAAGAGCGGCACAGATTTCTGAATTTCCCCTGGCAGGATGCCTCGGACAAAATAGAATGAGGTAAAGAGAGGAGCTTGGATCACCAAACCTTTTCAATTGAGTTTTTGTGTGTTTGTTTCTCTACCCCAAAATGTCCAGTTACAGGCATTCACACTCATTTTTGATACACACAATTAGATGCCGGTAGGTTAATATACCAGGTACTATATACATCAGATACCTGATCTCTCCAACAGTCTGTATTAGATTTCTGATCTCTTCCTTGAACTTCTTATTCTGCTCTTCATATTTTTTATTTTCCGTTGTGAGCAAAGCAACATCATGAAACAGTTTTTTAGTCTCCTCATTATAGAAGTGTCTCCCACTCATCCAGACACAATATAAGTTTCCTGGAATTTCTATCAGGTTTCTGCATTCCCTCCCCTTCCAATGATTCAGAGGACTTTTCACAAGGTCCGAGAGGGGGAGGGGGGTCAACAGGCATCATGATAGCCCCATTTCAGCCCAGGAGAACTTGGTTATTCAAACTCAGAGGGAATTATTGAAAGCTCTCAGATATATTTCACCTCAACTGGCTGAAGATTGACAAGAAAAAGGATAATCAAGGCTTTTCAAAGGAAGTAGCAAAGATGCAACTGCATTCTAGGAGAGAGTCAATCACTTTAACAGCAGAGACTGATTTTCAGTAGTGAAGAATAAGGATCCTTGTTATGAGCAATCTTCTGTTCCACTGACATTATAGTTTCTACAGGATGGGTTTGCAAAAGGTCTGATACTTAACACTCTGATTAAAAATTCCTTAAAGCCACTTTATGGGGGTTATTTGCTAAATTCCGTTTTTTGCAGGTCAGCATTTTAAAGGGGAAAACAAAATTTTAGTAGAAAAAAAACTGAAATTTTTCTAATTTTAGAAAATTTCCAAATAAAAAAATACTCCATCTCAAACCTGCTGAGGTCATGTAGAAGTCAATGGCAGATGTCTTTTACAACTGGAAGATATTATGATCTGCGCTGGGTTTTGTACAATAATCGGAATAATTTGTCGTTTTCGGCGGACAATCTGAAATCATGCAATTTGGATTTTTCTTGCACCAGATTTTTTTAAAGTTGATTTATTGATAAATAAGGTAAAAATGTGGCTGGGAGTTTGGTTGAAGTGGTTTTAATAAAATAATGAGAAATATTCGGATTTTAGTAAGACGCAGCCCAAGAATAAGGTCTTCTTTGCATCTTTGTGATCCAGATCTCATCTGCCCTTTGAGATTTTCCCTTTGCGACTTTGCCTCAAATCAGTGTAACATTTCTGGTAGCAGTCACAATCAAGGCTTACCCCGCCCCCCGTGTGTGTGCACCATAACATAGGTGCAATGAAGGGGAAGTGGAGGTGCAGTTTGGGGCAGGGGAGGGAGGGACAGAGTAGGGAGGGATAGAGGAGTTAGCAACAGAGGGGGGTAGGCAAGACCTGCAGAGGGGAGTGGATCTGGACTAGGGGTAGGCATAAGAATCTTGGACAGGCATCTGCCCAGCAACCCCACAGCATTGTGCCCTAGGCAGGTGCCTCTTCTGCCTACCCCTAGTTCCAGCCTTGGTCACAATGCTCAATGCACAAAGCAGAAATGAGGGTTGGAGAACTACAGGCAGTAGCAGTAAATCTTCCTTATACTTTTCTCTTTCATGATAAAGTTATTTTCAGGACTATACCCTTCTTTCAGCCTAAAGTTTTCTCTACAGGAAAAATCACAAATTATTCTTCCATGATTTTACCAGTTTTCCCAGCTTGGATGGGCATATGTGCTTTTTTATTTATATTATGCGATACAAATCATTCAGACAATCAGAATATTTATTTGTTCTCTTCTCAAAGAATAGGACAGTACTCAAAGCATCACAGCCAATGACCACTGGTGGGTTAAGAATGAACCAATCTCTTTAATCAGACCTTTAATCAAGTAATGCCCTGCTACCCCAAACCTACTGAGGAACATTTAACTCAACAGATACACTGCTATGTCAGACCCTTCTGATATCCTTTACCACTTGACTGAAGTATAATATATGTGTGAGAAACAGATCATTGTCCCCAAGGTTTTATTTTTTTGGGGGGAGGGGGCAGTAGTATAGAGGGCCCAGAGGGGTTCCTGACTGGTGTACAACATCAAGCTAATTGTGAAAAAGCTATGCTGTGGCTTGAGATGGCATTGCTTTGCCTTAGGGTGGCAGAGAGGGCTACAACACCCCTGAATGTACCGTAGTTCTGACTGATACAATATCAAGTTAATTATCAGAATCAGTTCATTATACCTGAGGTTTAGGAAGCCAGATAGCATTGAGGGCCCAGTGGAAAACGACAGGAGCATGTATCTCATAGAGAGGGGGGAAGAGGAACCTGGGTCCCTCACAAAAGACATTCAAGAGATGTTTAAAGCTTTTCAAGTAAGGTATTGGGCATTGGTTTCTCTACTCTAAAATGTCCCAGTTATGGCCACTTCACATCCCTATTTCTGCTACAGATGACATGTTAATATTCCAGTCATTAATAGATACCTGATCTCTTCAACAGTCTGCAGAAGATATTTGATCTCTTCCTTTAACTTCTTATTCTTTTCTTCACATTGTTTATTTTCCAATGAGAGCAAAGCAACATCATGAAACAGTTGGTTGTTCTCCTCATCAATATCTTCCAAATTCCTCTTCCTGTGTCAAAAATACAATGAGATGAAGTATTGCTTGCTAAACTCACAGATACATTAGTACCTCAACCCTACCCAAGTACTTTAATCAGTAGAAACAATTATACCCCATCTGTACTGAGGACCTTTTACTCAACAAACACATTAATCCATTAATACTGAGCAAGATAAGCTCTGTGCTTGCCAAAACATCTTAATTTTTCAGGATTCTTTGAGTTCTGGCATGGTGTTGAGAGATTTGGCCACCCTTTAGACTAGAGGAACAGAACTTTCAGGTTTTTCAGGTGATGTTGTGATGGCAAATAATGCTTTTAAGAGTAGCTTGGATGATTTCTTCAGCAAGTTAAATAGCAAAGGCTACAGTTAGTTAGTATAGATATTGTAATATAGTTTATATATATGTCAGAGAATACCTAGGTATGCATAAGTATGTGTATATAATTTATATATGTGAGTGTATAGAAAGGGCTGTATAATCTGCCTTATAGACTCTAGCAGCAACCAAAGCGCACTTCTGTAACTCGGTATAATGACGAGAACCGGTACCGCTAAATACCAGGCAGTGAGGGGTGGGCAGGCTTAGGCACCAATACTACTGGGCTATGTTTAGTACAGACTTGGTGGTATTGGGGAGAATAATACCATAAAAGTTATAGAAACCTTTAGGTGGGTACAGTCTGTATGAAAGTGTTACCTGAGTCTGTTGTTGCTTTTTTGTAAGTTGTGATTATGTTCTATTAACTGAGTAGCTTCTTCCTCCCACTGGTTTTTTTCCAACAGGAGAGATGCAACCTGTTGTAGTAGCTCCTCATACTCATCCTTACGGTTCTTTATAGCTCTTTTCCTGCAACAGTATCTGAATATCAAGGTGAATACCAACAAACCAGAGATAAACATTATTATACAGGCCGAGAGTCCGTCAGGTGATAAAAGGCGCATCTTGCTAAAAAAACACTCCATTACAATGACCTGTAGGGAAACAAGAGATACAAAATTTATATTCCATAATCCGTGGAGTATATATATATATGTATATATATATATATATATATATATATATATATATATATATATATATAGTTAAATATATATATATATATATAGTCAAATATATAGTCAAATATATATATATTCTAATCAGATCATTGTTCATCTGCACGTGTGTATCCCTGCTAACCATACTGCACCCACTTAACAATCTCTGTGTCCTCACAGCTTCTTCCCTATCACCATTCAACACGCCTAGTAACCTCTGTGCATCCTACTCCTTTGGTAGGGCAATGACACATGGTGATATTGGTGATAAATGGCTTGTACAAAGGCATTTTTAAACGATTATGTGATTTGTGTATTCAGGGGCAATCCTGGCCCCTCCGCCACCTGAGGGAGCTTGCTGTTGCTGCCGTCCCCCTCCCCCGTTCGCTCACCTTTTTGCACCAAACGGGGTACGGGGGGGGTCCACAAGGGCGGCAGATAGGGCCAGGACGCTAGCGCAGAGAGCATAATTGCACAATCTGTGCAAGTAAAGTCGAATTTCCAGTTTTGAAAACCAGAGATTTGGCTCTTAAAGTACCAGGAGTGGCACTCCTGGTACCCAGTGGGGCGCTGCCACCTAAGGCCTCATTGGCACATCGCCCCTGTGTGTATTTAAGCAGAGACAGTTCTCACTATTTTCTGTCGCAGGGTCTTATATATATTATATATATATATATATATATATATATATATATATATATATAATTCAACATAGTAGGTCCGCACTCTCAGGTCTTAAAAATCAAATACGGTTTATTAAAGAAGACTAACGTTCCGGCCTCTCCGAGGCCTTTCTCAAAGTACAGATAGGTATACAATGAAAGCTTTAAATACCCTTGATGGCGGGAAAGGTTAATTGGCTGACATCATCATCATCACTATGCGTCAAGTACTAAAGTTGTTAAGATTCACATATAAAACACATTAAAATTCAGAACACTTTTATGTTAAAACCCCAATTCCACTGAATAAGGAAATAAAAGCATACTATGTAACAATATTATTTGTAACTTCTTGTTTTACAACGCACAGTCAAACTGGCTGTATTGTTAATGTTACATAGTATAATAATCTGAGTGTAGATGAAAGGTCTGATTTTCAAAATCCCCCAAATTCAATAACTATAGATACATAAAGTCTAAAACATGAAGCCTAAAACATGAATGCTATCCCTCAAACAAGTCAGGTGTCCGTACTATATCTTAATTTATGCAGCACAAGCCCTCTCCTTACCAGTGTGTCAATATACTTTTAAATTAACCCATTAATAATATGTCATTATTGTATTGTGTAGGTGCCTATAGGGTCACCCATCTTCTCTCCAGTGAAAGTGTATAATGTGTCTATAATGTGACTCCAGTACGTGTTATATAACCCCTTAAATTAGGAGTGTTAACCCTTAGTGTGACTACTACCCCTGTTTTCAATCTATCTCAATGGATCTTGTGAGCAGCCATATATACTAAAAGAAATGTGCATATAATTTAAATATCACGCTTCTCAGTCTAGATGTGTATTCTAAATATTTTGGACACTGCACCCAGGCACGTTTACACCATGTTAGGTGAGTGCTGACTTCTCCGCGGATCGTTATATATATATATATATATATATATATATATATATATATATATATATATATATATATATATATATTGCAAAATCCTTGGAGTTCTGCCACCCTGCATTTGTATCCATTTTTATTCGGATTAGCACCCAGGTTGAGCATTTGTATTTCGGAGTGCGGAACATGTGTATTTATATATATATATATATATATATATATATATATATATATACACATATAAGATGCAAGGATTGACAGCACTCCAAGGCAATAATTCACAGGCAATAATGTCATTCTTATGTGAAAGACAATACAAATCCTTACCCTGATGTAGACTGGTGTAAACCTAAGGTGGCAGCAATACTCAGCGATCGACCCGTCCTTCGCCCTGTATTAGTGGACCGGAAGTGCACGGAACTCCTCAGTGAGGAGCGTCGCAGGTGTTGCTAGGCAACGCGTGAGAAACTGCACATTACCCAGCGCACAGCCGATGGCAACCCTAACAGGTACCAGCGGCAGTAGCGATTTTTAGGGTAGAAGAGGTGAGGGGCACTGCGGAGTGGGGAGCCACTGAGACCAACAGCTCCCCACTACCGCGACGAAGCCCAATTACCTGTATGCAGACAATATTCTGTGCCAAGACTCCTCTGTGAGGGGCGTTTGCGAGCGTTCCTAGGCACCCCGTGAAAATCTGCACAAAGCCCAGCGTGCACTCGATAACTCCCCTTCAGGAGTCAAAGGCTGCACTGCTCCAGGGCAGGTGAGGTGAGGGGCACTGCTGGGTGGGGAGCCACTGAAAACAACAGCTCCCCACCACAGCAAAGAAGCCCAATTACCTCAGTGGCAGCTACAGTAGCCCTCAAAGCATCTAGTGAGCTGCTGACACTCTACTCACAGGGGTGATAAACCACTTGCACGATTCAGGGTTTAAAGCCACGTAGGGCTGAGTTAAAGCCACCTAGGTTGAGACCAACATTTAGGGGGAAAGCAAGGGTGCAGCAAGGTGAGTATGCGCAAGAGCTGAAAAAGGGTGTACTGTTCAAAAGGTCTATGTCTTTCATAAACAGATCCTAAAATGTACAGCCGCTAAATAGAGCTGATATGCGGCAGCATGTAAAGCTATTAGTGGTATATAGCAAGAAAGGTGTAAGATCGTTAAATCATTAAAAATAATAACCGATAAGGAAACAGAGAAGCGGTAAAGTGTATCAATACGTATAATATATATTGAAGGGAGTGTGCACTTACGTGGTGTTTGGCGAGGCAGCAGCTTTGTGCAGGATCTGTTTATGTACTAAAGATTGATACATTGCACTACTAATCAGTACTTCTAGATAGAGTTCACTTGAACAGGATGTTCTTATCTTTACTCTGTATACATTGTTACATGTCACTATGATTGTTTTAGCAACATTGTACATTATTGCAACTTTACGGACTACTCCTCAGTTTCTGTACATGCGATGTTGTTTTCTGTCACCTTTTGTGTTTGCAAACTGTTTTTTATATATTTCATACACTTTATTGCTGTTTTTATGTTTGTGTATTGCCCCACCCACATCCATGACACTCTCTGATGTCACCCATACCCCTTTCCTGCCTTTGATGCTTTAAAATGGTTGTGATTGTTTGTTTCATTCACTTTGAGAAAGGCTAGGGACCTAGCCGAACCGTTAGTTTTTTTTCTGTTAAAATAAAAACCTTTTTTCTCCATAAGTCCTGTGTGTACCATTTGCCCCCTTCCTGATTTCTTATTCTTTTGCATGTTTGTCACACTTAAATGTTTCTGCTCATCAAAAACCATTAACTATTAGTCAAAGATAACATAATTGAACACAAAATGCAGTTTTTAAATGAGGGTTTTTATTATTTAGGGAGAAAAAAAACTCCAAATCTACATGGGCCTGTGTGAAAAAGTGATTGCCCCCCTTGTTAAAAAATAACTTAACTGTGGTTTATCACACCTGAGTTTCTGTACTCACCCCCAGGCCTGATTACTGCCACACCTGTTTCAATCAAGAAATCACTTAAATAGGAGCTACCTGACACAGAGATATATATATCACCATGTGTCATCGTCCTTACCAATTCTTCACCCCCCCACACAACAACAATCTTCATACATTCACAGCCTTTTCCCCAGGTCTTTCTGCCCCCCACTGATTCCAGGGAACTTTCTTCCTATTTAAGTTGGCAGATGCATGGGCATACCTCCCAACTGTCCCTTTTTGGAGGGACAGTCCCTCTTTTGACTACTCAACCCGCAGTCCCTCATTTGTACTGGAAAGTCCCTCTTTTCTCTGCACTGAACAGCCAGAAAAAGAAACAAAGTTTCTCACTTAATTGGCTTTTAGCAGAGAGCCCAGAACAGCTAACAGGTGCAACTAAGATACTTTGTAACAATTTTGAGACACAAAAACACAGTTTAGATAAGGAGAAATATTTTCAAACTTTCATAACCTGCCAAATGTTGTAAAACAAACATGGTAATTAGGGTGTGTGGCCAAATAAAGGGGTGTGGTCAACAAAATTGCTGTGCTACGTGTGGGAAATTTTTTTTTGTCCCTCTTTTTACTTCCAAAATGTTGGGAGGTATGCATGGGGGAGGGCAGTGAGTAAGGTTAATTGCACCTACAGCAACATAGATATATATTCAGTTTTCTGTGTGTGATAAACATCATATTTGTAAGCATAAGCAGCAATTAACAAAACTATAATATTTATTCATTGAATTCCAAATGATAACCTTTAGCTGACAAACCCGATCTGAATCCAATTTCCATATTCAGATATCAGTGTTATGATATAATAGCCCTAGGGCCGGAATAGTGTAACATTTGGTTCCCTGTACATTTTGGAAGTATAACAAAGAATGCCTAGGTAGGGCGGGGTTTGATCAGTTGCAGGTAAACAAAGTCACAGATGCACAGAAATGTTGCATAAACTTGTGCTGAATACAGTTTGTTGCATTTGAACACAAGCTGGTAGGTTACTTATCTCCAACTAGTTTGATACGGTATGAGGTTTCCTATAGGGAGACATGGCTCCCCCCCTCAGTGTTAAAGGAACAGTAACACCAAAAAATCTAACAGGGGAATGTAATAAAAGTCGCAAAGAGCAAAACAATTCACACCAATAAGACTAAAAATCCACATCTCACAATGTAATATTGTTCCTTAAACTGTTATTGCATTGCGAATTTTAATTGCACATTGCGAATTTTAATTGCGCACTCATAAGAAGTGCTTGAAGGTGTCGTAATCTTTTGGAGCAAACATAACGACTTTTTCAGTAAGAAGTTTTATTACATTGACTGCGCATTGGCGCAAACTATAAAATTCGCAAACGGTCTTTCACTGTCGGAAGTGGTCGCTAAACAGTTTCCGGGCTCGCAAAAGCTATATTAAATTCGCACAAAGCAAAATTTGTTCGCGCAAAGGCATAACTTTTCGCATTGCGAATAGTTTTTCTGTTAGCGATTTTTATTACATTCCCCCGTAAGTGTTTTAAAGTAATGAAAATATAATGCAGTGTTGTCCTGCACTGGTAAATCTGATCTGTATGCTTCAGAAACACTACTATAGTTCATATAAACAAGCTGCTGTGGAGCAATGGCGGAAATTGAAAAACGGCTATATGGCACAGGTTAACAAATGGATAACAGAGAACACCATTAGACAGACAAAGCTTATCTGCTATCTGCTGTGTAACTTGAGCTTTTTCTCCTTTGAATGGCTGCCCCCATTGCTACACAGCAGCTTATTTATATAAACAATAGTAGTGTTTCTTAAGCAAACACATCAGTTTTACTAGTGCAGGGCAACAATGCATTATATTTTCATTACTTTAAACCACTTTTATTTTTTGACGTTACTGTTCCTTTAATGACCTGTGACAAACAGGGAGATGAAGCTCTTCAGTGCCAAATGAGTCTCTGAATGTGACAGAGCTTTACTTAATGGCATTTATAGGACCTATGGCTGGCACACTCTTCTACCGGTAGCTCAGAGCTATCTGTGGCCTAAAGCTGTCTTATTTCTTTTGTTCACAAGACAACATATAATGACTCCCAGCAGCCTACAGAACAACCCAGTGCCCACCTATTCACATTCTAGCCAAGACTTACCTGAAGGGAATATGTATCCACAGCTGTTATACCATTAAACAGGTTCCTGGGGGAAGAAGACAGAAGCTGCTAGACAGGCTCTTCCCTCAGGTTGTTCCTACCACCCTACTACTGAAACCTTGCCTGCCTGCTATTGGAGCTTTTACGAAAATATTCCTTTGTTGCTTCCGGGTCCTTTTGCAAATAACCAAGAACCATAAAAAGGAGAGACAGGTTTCTGAGCAAATAACACAATAGGTGGAAGAGAACCAAGAGTAAGCCAAGGTAGGCTTGCCACCCGGTCGGTATTTTACCGGCCTAGCCAGTAAAACAGGTATTAAGGCTGGTGCCCTGGTAATTTTTTGCAGGGAGGAAAAGCCACTTACTTTCTGTTTCGCTCTGTTTCTCCCTCCTCCCTCGCTGCCCCCTCCTCCTCCTCCCTCCTCGCCCCCTCCTCCTCCTCCCTCCACCCTCCTCCTCCCTCCTCCCTCCTGCTCCCTCCTCGGCTGCTCCTAATTCCTCAGCTTGTCTCGTGTGATTATGACGATTTGATTGTGTGGGCGACGTCAGCGTGCAGTCTGCAGGGGGAGCCGAGTGTGTGCGCGGCTGCTGGCTCAGTTGGACGAGCTATGACACCAGCTGAAAAGCAGTAACAGGGTAGCTCCATCCATGCAAACCGTGATCTCCATTGGGGACCCGTGATGTGTGAACTGATGGTCCCATCGGAAAACGAAGCACCTCGATTGCCATCCCACTAGTGATTTTTCATTATAGCTGGCAGGAAGGTAGGGGAAGGCAGTTCGGGGAGATTGTCGCCCTGAAGAAGAGGCCATTTGTCATCGGGGCGACTAATCTCCGCTACTCTGCCCGTGTGCCCTTACTCTTAAGATAGAAAGGGTTAGAGAACCATATGCCAGCTCATCAGTCAGGGGCTGTATCTTTCATGGCCTGAAGCCATTTTAAAGGCTTGTGGTCTGCAACCAAGACAAACTGTACTCCAGCCAGGTAGCACTTTAGTGCCTCAATGGCCTACTTAACTGCTAAGTACTCTTTCTCAATTACAGAGTAGTTTATATATCTGGAGAAAAGTTAACGATTTTTGTCAACCCTTGAGCCACCCTCTGAGGTGTCTGTCTGCAGATTTTTTTTTTTTTTTGCAAAATCCAGTCTTTTTAAAGTAGGTACACTTGACTAACATTTTTTAATGTGGTTAACATCAATTTGACCAGACTACCTTTGTTGGGGCTTAGTCTCAGTTTTACCCAATGCACACTTCTTGGGATTTGCTGTCAGGTCTTGATGACCTTGCCAAGGTTTACTGTAAACTACAACAAAATCAAGATAGGCAGCAGCCAGTGCTTAAATTGGAGGAAAAAAAGGTGAAGGGATGGTGTATGAGGTGTGATTAGCCCCGCCCACAGGAAAAAGGCAGGCACATTGTACAATTGCGTACAACCGCAAATTTTTGAAGCTGTGCCCACATTTGGTGGACACACCCCAATCAAACCACTCCCCATTTTACTGACAATGAAAATTTTAAATATAAATACATAAATAAACAGAGTGGCACTTCCATGTATAATCCCCCCAGAATGCCCATTAAAATGGCACCGTGGCAATTTCATGTATAAATACAGTATTGCTAACATTATGTTTTTGTTCCCTGCTCTGCTTGTCTTTCCCTTTTATATTCTTATACATCTCTGTCTTGCTTTCCACTTTTGTCTTCTTTCTTTCTTCTAGCATTTCTTTACTTCTTTTTACCGAACTTTGCCTCTTCCAGTTTTCTGCTAGCACCCATCTTTTCATTTTATCTCCCATTTTTCCCTTTCTCTTTGGAATGTGACTCCATTTGCCCTTTTCAATCTCTTGAGGAAGTCCAGTAAATAAATAATGACTGCTGAAAGCAAGCCCTAACCTTGCCACTGGTACCATAAATCTTCTCACATTCCAGCAAGAATACAAGGATCTCCTGTCCCTTTACTTCTTTTAAACTCCAGCCATTAATAGTGTGCACTTCTCTCAATTACAGTGCCAAAAACTACAGGTGCTCATGCAGTCCAATGCTGCCACATGCTGCACATGCTAACTGGCTGTCAGACTCACCAGTATAATCCGGTCGTAGAAGGAGCTGGAGCAGAAGATAATGAACCCACAAGTGCCTCACACAACCGCTACCCACTTGGAGTGGAACAAGGAGCAGGGTTGTGGAGAGTAGCCAGTGAGACAATAGCGTAGTACAAGGGATTAGGCGAAGTCGTAGTCAGGAGATCCGTGGTCAGAAGGCAGGCAGCAAGAATCATAAACGATGAACAGGCAAGAAGGTCGAGACAGGCGGCAGTGATCAAATCCGAGTTCAGGCAAGGGTCGATAATCAGGAATCCAAACAGTTCAAAACGCTAGGGTTTCAGTTCAAACAACCTAATAACCAGGCAATGCATTACAGACTGGTTTAGGTTTAAATGCAGATAATTTGGTGCCAAAACTGGCGTCACTGCGCTGACGTCGCGGAACTGACGCCAGCACGTCCATCACAGGCGTTTCCGCCTACGTCCTTGCGCCCGCGACCGTCGCCAGCTCCCGCGTCAGACGCTGGCGCGCATTAGCGCGCCCGCGCCTGCGCCGGACAGGACGCATGCATGCGTTCTCACACTGGCTGCTGTTAACTGTTTCAGGGGATTGTATATTTGCTGGCTATATAAACAGATTTTTGGCACCAGGTTTTTAGCTCAGAAAAAAACAATGGCTCCGGTATTCTCAGTTTCTGCATCCTGCAATTTAGTGAAGAAAAAGTGGCAGGATGCCATCCCGCTGCATCCCGTCCCAATTCCAGCACTGACAGCAGCATAACTTGCACAAAAGCATAGCATGTATACACCAGCCTCTGGAAGGTAGCAGAGGCTCCATATAAGCCAAATGGCCAACTCCAAATTGATACAAGCAACAAGTAAATTCAAAGACATTATATTTAGACTTTACTTCAAGGGGAATCCACAAATAACCCTTTGTTAAGATGCCTCCCCAAGGAGTCTAAGGGCTCAACTGCATGGGGCATTGGGTAAGCATCACAATTAGGTATTACACTGACCTCATGTAGATTAGAACCAGTAGATCATTTTCCTGTGTTATTGTGAGCTTCTGACCCTTAATTACGGGTGACTGCTAGCACTTGTAATGATGGGAAGATGCATTCACAAATCTGCATAATCTTGGACAGGGCGAACAAACATGGTGACCTCATTTCTCCAGAAAAGGAATTACCCTCGCACACCCTGGCCGCCTGATCAATGCGAATCCCCGGTGCCTGGTGAAAGAGGAATCAATGATCTCGTCATCAATGTAGAAGAGAAGTAATTCACCGGCACAACTTGGGTAATGCTGGCAGGGAGAACTTTTGCTAGTTTATTGCATCTGCAATAAAATAGCAAGGGTTCTCCCTGCCAGCATTACCCACGTTGCACAGAGGAGGGGGGAGTGCCAAAGCTGACTGGATTGCTAAAGGTGTCCGGCTGGGTTGGTCTAGCCCTGAATTCATGTCTGGCAAAGTTGAGCAAAATGTAATCCTTGAGATACGTTTGCCATCACCTGTCTTGTCTCTCAGTTTAGGTAGTCCTGAACAACATTAGGCATGATAGAAATTAAGACTACTTTTGAATATAAAAATAGAGTAACATTTTAACCCAAATAATCCAAACAATACTTTATTTAAATGGATTCCAGTGTGAATAAATAGACAAGACACTCGGCATCTTAGGGTTCCCCCTATCTATGAAGATACAACCATTTATAAATTACAGCATTGATTACATATCAGCCCAAAAAGCACCCCTTGGAAATGAAGGCTTGCCATAGCCTATGATTTAGTGTATGTTAGGCATGGAATGTGTAAGACTTTACAGATAATGTTACAAATAAAGATTTTTTTTTCAAATAGCCACAGGATAAGAGCTGCAGTTGTCAGGGAGGCAATTGGCTTTCTATTCCTTTGTTTCAGTTTGTGGTGTGCTGTATCTGAACTTTGCTCTAATATATATCCATAGACAGCACTCCAATTTCATTAAAACCATCTTTAATGTTTGCAAATATGCATAGCAGGACAGCAACACAATGTAACATCTCGAGTGGCACTCCACTCTTTGGCAAGCATAAAAAAACCACACAAGCACATGACCTTAAATAGCTTGAGGTACAATGCTGCCTTGTGTTACCACATATTATGACATAGTATAACAATATCTAGTATAGGTCAATCTAAAAACAACTGGACTTGCTGAGTAATCAATGAAGACGTTTCATTACTCATCCGAGCAGCTTCTTCAACTGACTGGTGTGGGAAGTTTTCGGCATATAAACTCTTCCACTAATCCATTTACAATGGCACATTGTAACTCTTCAAAGAGGTGATATCTGAAGAAATTCACAGAGGTGTTGATACTGTGTAGTTGTGATAGGATTATCCAATGTGTCATGCAACTCCTAGATACAGGTGTTACTTGTGAGAGTTGCATGAATGGATGTGTGAAGTGTTCTGAATCCGCCGGGGTACAGATGTTAGAACAGCATTGTATATAGCAGACAAGTGGTGTCGAAGGCCCCCGCCTCTGTTCAGGGATGGTTTCTCCACCTTGAGATTGACCTATACTAGATATACCATGACCTGGATGAATGAAAATCTTCATAGTCATAGTATAACAATGTATCCATACAAACATGATTTTCAGATACAAATATATCAATATAATCTCCGAATAATTTCCTTTTGACTTCTTGAGTTAATTGTCCTCAAAATGTATCCATAAAAATAATTAATTTATCTGGATTATGAAATGTCTCATCAAGATAATAACCCGCTCAACATGTTTGAATGATACCTGTAAAACATAAAGCAAGAATTTCAATAAAAACTGGCTCAGATTGTAGTCATGATTCAGACCTTGGGGGGACATAGTTCCTAATCTCTTTATCCAATGTGTCTCTTTCTTTCATTTCAGATACCCATGCAGATACCCTTTCAACATGCTGTTGTTCATTTTTAACTATACGTTTTACCCACATTATTTGTGACTTTGGTAGGGATTTATTAATACATGGTGGATGAAAAGAATCATATCGAAGCAACGTATTTCTGTCTGTATGTTTAACATATAAATCTGTTTCCAGAAAACCCTCTGTTGCATTTTTCACCATCACATCCAGAAAAGCAATGCTAACCATGTCACAGTGTATGGTAAATTTGATACATGCAGTACATCCATTTAGTCTGTCAACAAAATCAATAAGGTCCGAATGTTGCCCCGTCCAAAATGCAAAGATATCATCGATGTAGCGACACGACTGCCGGTGTTTTGTTGCAGCACATCGGATCGCACCAAAAACGTCCATGTAGTCCTACCCTAACTCAACAAATGTCTGATTCTTTGCTGGCTCAATGCTGCCCATCTCCTCTGCATATCTTGCACTAAGGAACAGGGCTGTATTTAGGTCTGATGCCACATGTTCTTCCTCCATAATGAACCTGACTACTTATGCAGATGCTGCTACACATGGCTACCTGTTCTTTCCTCTTTTATTTCCTGCAGGCAGGTAGGGCTGGACAGATGGAGGGACCAATACTTAGTTGATATTGATGGAACCTAAACATTTTTAACATGCAGCTGACAAAATCTGCTGCTTCCCAACCTAGTCCAAATCCCACATACATTTATCAATCACTTCCAGCCCAATAATGACATAGGTGGGTGAGCAATTAAAGGCACTATATAAAGTTTAACCCCCTGGATGCCTATCCTGCACCTGGCCTACTTTCTTGCCCCCAACCAAACCTAACTGAACCACAGGTAAACATGCAGTCTGACCGGTTTCAGGTGGACCACTTATCACTAGTATCTGAGTTTCCCTAGTTTCCCAGGGCACTGCATTTACATTTATGTTATGAATCAGACATTAATGTGAACACAAGATTGCGCTGTAACATAGCGTTTACAAGGAGGAGTGTAATATTGCTGGATTTACTTGATATGTGGGTCCAATAGCCTGTATAAAAGAACTTGCTTATGCCTTTATATTGTTGTGAAATTTATTGGTGACTTCTAATACCCTTTTTTCATTAGGGGGTTCATTATCCATTATAATGCATGAGTGACACTCAGAACTCCTGTATAACTCAGCCTGCATCCTTGTGCCTTTATATACCCCTCAGTGACTTCTAATATCCTTATAATTTACAGTAGGGGGTACATTATCCCTTATAATACATGAGTGATACTCAGAGTTCCCTGTATAACTCCGGCAGCCTTGTGCTTTTATATAGTCACAGAACCCCTCAGTGACTTTTAATATCCCTATAATTTACAGTAGGGGGTATGTTATCCTCTATATAAATGTGGTCACTTTTGTACATTATAGGTGTGAAACAGAAGGCCTGTCCCATTGTATCCACAGCTAGGGAAGACCAACTATTCAGTATAAGATCCCAGGGTGCTGCAAAATACTTTTAGTCAAGAGGTAATCTGGACATAATTACCTACGGTGTGTACAGTCCACAAGGACCGCTCACCCTGGTGGTCTAGGGGCCGGTGGGGACGCCCCCCGCATGCTGCTGTCTTCTTCCAGCGCCGGCACTCCTACGGCACTTCCTGGTTTTACGCGCTGTTGTGTTTGTATGCAACACATTGCCCGTTGTTAGGTTCAGCCTAGTTGGTTCCTTGCTGTATATTCCTAGTGAACCTTTTCTGATTATCCTGGTTTTGACCCTTGCCTGCCTGTTTTGACCATTCTGAACTCTCCAAGCTGACCCTTGCTTACCTGACTATTCTACGCTCTCCAATCCTGATCCTAGCCTGTCTGACCATTCCTTGTACTCTGCCTGCACTGACTTGTCCTGTCTGACCATTCCTTGAACTCTGAATGCACCTACCCGGCCTGTCTGACTATTCTCAACTCTGCTTGAGCCCAGTCTGCCTGATCACCTTTGTCTGTTTGTCTGGCCTGTCTTCTGAGCCTGCCTTCCATCCAGTATCTTTGGTAAACCAATCGTGCCCCTTTGCTCATCCAGAACCTTTTGCTTTGCTCCTCTCTTATTAAGACCTGGCGGCTGGCGGCAACCAAATAGCAGAGGGCTCCTCCTGAAGTCAAAGGCGGCTGTTTTAGGCAGAAGAAAGAGCCGAGACCAGGGAGCCTAGCACTGGTTCTGGATTTAGGGTGCCGAATGTGACACTGTGTAAGGATATACCCCATGTACCAAATGGCTTAAAGGGGAAATAACCCCCCCCAATAAGAAAAGCCCCTACTTACTACCCTAGGTAGCCCCCCTAACTGCTTCCCCTGCATAGTTTGTTACCCCCTGAAATTGCCCCAACACTTTTCTCACATATCGGTGCATAGTAAGTACAGTTGGGCTCATGGGCGCCACCTTCCGGATCTCTGGTCTTCTTCAGGTCCTCTTCCTTCCCTTCAGAAATTTTCCACACTTTTGCCACATGAGCAATATGGCTCTCACTTACAGAAGAAGACAAAGATCCGGAAGGTGGCTTCCATGATCTCTGCTGCGCTTACTCTGCACTGATACGTGAGCAAACTCTGAGGGGCAATTTCAGGGGTAACTAACTATGCAGGGAGGGGGACTACCTAGGATAGTAGGTAGGGGATTTTCTTATGGGGGGTTTAGTTCTCCTTTAAAGGAGACCCAAGTGCTGGTACTTCTGTGCCATATGAATTGAAAAATGAACCTCAGTCAGACTGATCTCCTTCCTTTATTTAGTACAAAAGTCACTGTCACTTGTGCAACAGAATTCATGTTTATTTACACATCACACATTAAAACAAGGAAAAGGGATTTACTTACAGTAACAAAAACATACAATTAACTGGGTTTCTCCCCTTGCTATTTATTATGTGCTTCCAGTACAAGACATGGTGCAGAAATCCCTTATGTAACCAGTACTTAGGGTTCCAGGTGTATTCAGTGCTTAGATAGTGTGTGGCCATGGATCGGCAGCAGCTCAAACTGTAGGTCAGAAAGTTCTGCTTTTTTACAGCAGTCTGAGAACCCATGGGTAGTATCTTCCCATCCACATTACTTTCTATCCCTAGGTATTTTGAGGCATTCTCTTATATATATATATACATACTAGAACAGCTGCCTCCTGGCCACAGTTATAGGCAGCCAATTGTAAGCTTGTTGTTAGTAGAATTTATACTATTCTGTGTAAGTGAAAGGCCTGGTCAATGTGGGAGGTATATCTCTGAGGCAATGGCAAATAGCTGATGACGACCAACTGCTCATGTGCTTGGGTGTAAAGAAGCTGATACTGCTTTGGGCAGCACATTTTAGTAACAGCACCTTTGCTCACCCCACTAACAGTCAGGCTTGTACAATGCCATTTCCATGTGTGATATAAGCAGGGGTGCTTCGCCAATGAGGCGGCAGCGCCCCACTAAGTACCAGGGGCGGCAAAAATGCTGCTCCTGGTACTTTAAGAGCGAATTTCTGGGGGAGGGGGGCAGCATCAACTGCTGCTGCCTCAGGCGGTGGAGGGGCCATGATCGCCCCTGGATATAAGTGTACTGACATGTTGTTATGACATTTGAACAGATTGACCCCAGAATCAGGCATATGTGTTGAAGGAATAGCCAAGTGAGCAGCATGCCTGTGTGCCTGAGAATGGAACAAAGTACTCAGTGCTCCTCAGCACATGTGCAAAATGGGATCATTACCTTTCAAAGCTGGTTGTTCAACTGCAGACTTGCAGGTCGGATGTACAGTAGCCGTACAAAGGGTTTTTTTATGACTCTAGCCATAGCTTACATAGCATTATATAAGGTGATCATGTCACACAGACAGGGTGCCTGCAACTTATAGCTTCATTTGGATAATCCTATAATAAAGAACCACATAACTTTGGTGCAAACAGGTTTGGGTTGACTACAGCCATATGCATCTGGTTCTTCTGATTAATATTTAAATCCTAGTGTATATATTTTATCTGCAGCAGCCAGTTCCGATTATATATCTAATCACAGCAATACACCCAGCTCTGGAAAAAGTTCCTCTGTAAATTCAGAGAATGGGGACAGATGCATATTGCTTTCAGTGAATGCAACTTAATGGGACCAAGAAGCACTGTGTGAGACAAGATCTGCAGGAGGCCCAAGAGCACTAACTCTATAACATTACAGACGTCGCACTCATCGGAACGCAGTACATTTAATCACAATGACAACAACCGACACTGAGATTTCATCAGAGCCAGTTGTAAAGGGACCTGGGCAGTCAGTAAGTTGGTGGCACCAAGAATACAAATCTCTCTATTTATTTACACATTTACATTGAGTGGAAAATGCTACTAAACTCTGCATGGAAAAGGTACAAATCAGGCTGTGACACATCACATCACTGTGACACTTCACATGTGTGAAGGCACAAACACAGCAATGTCCATGCGGGACAGGGACAGACAATATACAATACATTCAGTATTGAGACTTCAAGTGCAACAGATTCTTTCAATATATACCCACAATTCCTACAGGCTGGGGGCCTCTAGGGGATTCGCTTGGCATCCCTCCAGTGCTCACTCTTTGTAGATGGTATCCATTCCCAAATATAAGTATTCATGGATCCTCTCCTGTTGAGGTCAGTAAGATATAAGGGGTGCAAGCCAAAAACCCTTAAATATATCTGCATTGACTTATTCCAGTTATTATCTTAACTTCCAGTACCCTCATTATTTCTCCATTCAGATATTCTGTAAGAAGTTCTTCAGCAGCCTGTAACTGGGAGTGCTGGGGAGAATGTGATGGATTGGAGTCCCTTGGCATACACACGGTTAACCATTACCAAGGATCTCTCATGGCAAAACAAGGGTGTGTTCTTCAAACAGGCCTGATGGGGAGAAATCATGTGATGCTCGGCCCAATAGTGTACGTTGTATCTGGATAAGAAGAAGCATCAAATAGATAAAAGTCTTCTCTTCCGGGCACAGCAGCAACATGGACTAAAGTGACTTCCAAAAGTGCAACAGAACAAATACATTGGTGTGGGCTGCAGGTCACAGGAGAGTTAATCTGCCAAAGCCACAGACATTCACTGGGACACTAAGATTAAAAATATATAAAACTATTTATATGAGCTAAAGTACAAGTGATCAGAAATTTTCTTCTCCCAGAATCACTTAGTTCTTTATTTCCAGTATGGATGGGTTATGGTCCAGGATGGCCAAGATGATCTTATCCATGTACTGCCGTAAACGGTAGTTAATGTCTTCCTGTTCCTTTAAGGCCTCCATCAGCTGAAAGAAATAAAACAGTGGCTATTAGGATTGTCTGTGCCATATATTCAGCCACTAACCAACTAGGTATGATTTAAGGCTGGGAATTAGGTCAGGATGCAATAAATCAGTCTTGGCTCCAAATGAAAGCAACATCCCCCCTTAAGGCATTGAACAAGTGCAAGAGTCACATTTCTGTAATGGGCAAAATGGGCACATTACATTTGTCAGACGGTTGAAATGGTTCAGGCATTGAGAGAGAATTGGGGCTGGCCTCAGCAAACACCATGATGGTCACCATTGAGTAGCAGCAGCTTTCCTCTTCCTTAACAGGACATGGATCAGTACTTAACACAAAAGCCTTATGTTGGGGGTATCCGGCCACATACCAAGGTTCCCGTGTGCCAGTTTGTATGTGGCACAGATGATTCCCATATTATCTCCAAGGAGGGTTCTGATAAGATTTCTGTTAAAGTCTGATCCAGGTTTGCATGTTAATTACCTCTAATCTTTGTACCTTTACTCTCCCTGGGAGTTCTATGGGTGCATTAGGGCACAGCAGAAGGGATGCGAATACCATCTCTTAGGATATAAGCATTTCTGTTCTCCTACCTCATCCTTTGAAGCCGAGTCTATTTCTGCAGCCAGAGACTGAGCTTTGGACTGGGTTGAAAAGAGATGTTTTGCTTCATACAGACTAAGGCTGAGGATTTGTCCACCCAGGTCATCATTCTGGTCCCGGAGTTTCTGATTATCCTATGGACAGATTATCAGTCAGAGTTGGGCACCATTGACATGACTACATGTAACTATCCGATGACATGCACGGGAGGTCACCCACAGAAATATAAAACTCACCAGCTGTGTATTCTACTCAAACCCCAGCATTGCTGCAATCTTTGCTATCACGTAGCGTGCACTATACTATGTTGTTGTTAGGGCTCTGTTTATAAGGCGTCCCATCATACACATAGGCTATATGCAGTTCTATAATGACTAGGATTGGCTGCTGGCTGGCTCATACCTGCTTTAGTCGCCTGATTTCATGCTCAAGTTCCACTTCCCTGGTCTTCACATTAAACTCAGAGAGCCCAGAAGAAGAGCCCCGACCACGGCCAGACTTTTCACATTCTAGTTTGTAGATCTGCAAGTGTTCCAGTTCCCGTCTCAAGTCTTCTATGAGCTTCCAAAAGGAAAGGGCCAAAGGTCATTAGATAGGAAAAAACAGAGTCCCCTCCATTATCACCCTCTACATTATTCTCCACCTCTGGGAGCACCAGATAAGTGATTTGACAATGCATATTTAATAATATAGAGCTCACATCCTGCGTGGCTTCTCTCTCCTTTTGGAAATGAAGGCGGTTCTGCCTCAGCTTGTCCATCATTTTCTTATATAAATCCATCTCATCCTTCAGCCGCAGGCTGGTGTCTTCCAGTTTGTCTGACATTCTCTGCCGGTCCTGAGCAAATGGAGAAGCATTTTTCTGTATAAGTCTGCAGGGCTGCCATTAGAAATCAAGGGGTCCTTACAACAAAATTTTCACACACCCCAGCCCCCAAGCCCCACCCCAGATCCTGCCCACTCCAAACCACAGTGAAAAGACCACACAGACATCAGTGCTAAAAACGCTAAACTCCCCCACACACAAGTTATAAAAAGCCATTGATGGTCGGGTCCCCCCTATAAGAATGGTGCCAGGGCCTCCCATAAAGGTTTTTATTCTTAAAAAAAACATTGGCACCAGGGACCCCCATAAAAGTTTTTTTTTTTTTTTTTTTAAATAATTGGTAGTCAGGGCCCCCCATAGGTTAAAAATAAAATATTGGCGCCAGGGCCCCTCTTACAAGTTAAAAAAAATTGGGGCCCCAGAGTATATTTAAAAAAAAACATTGGTGGCAAGGGCCTGTAGAGTATTAAAATAATAAATTGGAGGCTAGGGCTTTAAAAAAATAAAAAAACACACATTGGTGTTCAGTAGAACTGAACTCGTGGCTTCAGGACTTCAAGTTTGGCTCTTTTCGTGACTTTCAGTCTTTTCACGGCTTCAGGACTTCAAGTTCGGCTCTTTCCATGACTTTGGGTCATTTCACGGCTTCTGGACTTCGTCAGGTTGGCTCTTTTTGGGAGTTCAGCGTTTCGTCGGTTCAGCACTTCGGAAGAGGTGGCATGTTTTCGGTGCTGCCAAGGGGGGCCGGCTGTGCTGCAGTTTTTGAAATAGCCGGGCCCCTCTTGCCAGCGCTGAAAACGTGCCGCATCTTCCGAAGTGCTGAACCGCCAAAAAGCCCGGTAGGCCCGGTACACTTGTACCCCCTGTGCCCCTCTGATGGTGGCCCTGTACGTCTGCCCCCATATCAGCAGCAATATTCCATTCAAACATGGGGTGATTTATTTAGGGTAGGGAATCATGATGCCAAGTGAAAAGGGTGCTGGGCAATACACACAATAGATGATCCCAGCACAACAAATTGTGCAGTACACAGAAAGTGTATTCAGTACTTGCTCAGACTACAGTGCCCAGATCATTCATACCCTACTTACAGGGAGAATATTGGTGCTGTGCCCTACACCTGGATTCAAACAATGCTTTGGCTTTTCTGTGGCCACTTAAATACCATAACCAACAATACCAGTATTTATTCTAGAGAAGTATAAGGGGAACAGACATGATATGAGCTTACCTCATCTATTTTCACTGTATGTGACTTTAGCCTGGCTAAGGAAGTCAGTAATTCTTCATTTTCTTCTTCCAGCTCTTGAACCCTGAGGAGCAAAGGCACATGAGTCCAAGGAATGAATATCAAGCAGCAAATGGACCTGGCGGCCACACAACAGCAACATTCACAGTGAGTTCAGCTTTTCTGTTTGGATTTCTTATGCAGAACATTATACTCAGTTAGATGGATTTCTTAACACTTTTTTCAGTTTATTTGTTTTCGGATAGTTCACTAGAAATACAGACTTTTTCCCCTCTACTTTCTATTTGTGGCTGTTTTTCTAATATTCAAAGTTTAATTTTCATGTTCTTATGATTTTCTAAAGCAGCTCGGGGGGGGGGTCACGTACTTTCTACAATATTCTAAAATGATAAAAAAAAAAAAAAATGTGTCAATTCATTTTTGTCCCTGTTGAGCAGAATCCCAGAATTACATTAAAGGCAGCTGTTAGAATTGATACAATAGTTGCTGATATTCCACAGATACTGCTGAGATATGTATCAACTAATTGTATCAACTAAACGTAACAAATTGTAACAGTTCAAAATCTGCACCTGGATTACTGAGGTTGCCAGTCTGAAACACCAGAGGCAAAAACATTTGGATTAATTTTTGTAGAGAGTGCTATTCTGAGAATTGGTTTTAATTTTTTAAATTATTTAGCTTTTTTTATTTATTTTTTTAATTTAACAGTTTGCAATTTCACCCATCTGGTTGCTACGGTCCAAATGACTATGTCAACCATGCACTAATCTGAATAAGAGTATGAATAGGGCATGAAGAAAATGATGTGTAATAAAAAGTAGCTATAACAATAAAGTTGTAGCCTTACAGAGCATCTGTTTTTTTAGTAGGGGTCAGTGACCCCTATCTGAAAGCGGGAAAGCGTAAGAAGAAGAAGGCAGATAATTCAAAAACTATAAAAAAAAATAAGCAATGAAGACCAAATGAAAAGTTTTGTAGGAATGGCTTTTCTTTAATATACTAAAAGTTCACTTAAGGGTAAACCACCTCTTTAAACTTTGATTTTGAAAAAACAGTAAAATAGGAAGTAAGTGAAAATAGTTTGTTTCTGGCGAACAATCTGAAGACATCTGAAGCTAGAAAATTGTTTAGAAGGTGAATAACGTTCACATTTAAAGTTCAAAGGCTATGGCATGTTTGGCACATTACCTGGCACTCAGCAGTTCAATCTCAGTGCGTCTCTCCTTCTCCAGTTTACTGTAGGTCTCTCTATGGCGTTTGCTTTCCTCATCCAACACCTGCTCAGACTTTGTCTCCTGATCTTTCAGAAGCTCTTCCAGTTCATGGACCCTATAAAGAAATCAGGGTGTTAGATGGGTACCAATCCCCATATGATTCCTCCCAAACTACACTATTACTATTTACTTGTTTCACTGTTTGGTGATCACAGCAAAAAACTTGTCCAGGAGTTTAAGGGGCAGTGGTAGAAAATAAACCAGGCATGGAAAGAATACAGTGGATTTGGGCTCCCATGTAAGTAACAGGAAGACACCCCCAGACTGTGTGAGGGAATGGAAATCACAAAATACAACAGCTGAACACAGTGTCGGGTCAAAAGGTGCCATGATATCGTTTTTTTTATAATCTGCCATACAAAAAAAACATGTTTCTCACCGATGTACCAGATGTATGTTCTCCTGCTTCAGTTTGTTCTTCACATCCCCATTAGTCAAGTTATCATTTTCCAGTTCTGTCACCTTCTTCTCTAGGAAACTCACCTGGTACCAAATATACAAGACACATTATTAATCCCCTGTAATATGTAGTACAGCACTGGTGCTATATAAATATGTGCTATAATAATAATAATAATTCTGTGCTTAGTGCCACTTGCCTGACCTTCCTGCTATAACATTTTTTTAGTGCCTGCATGATAAGATGGTACCTAAGCAATACATGTGGGCCAGTAGAACAACTGTGCCATCATGTTATACCACTAAAGCATTAGTGCCCCACTATAACATTTTAGTGCCACAGGCTGGCTGGTGGTGAGAGCATTAGGAGCGACAGAGATGGTACAAAGGAAAGGGTAAGTACATGCCAGCTTTACAGAAGAATGGATTTGCATCTGCTAAAAAAAAAGCTGGAAATGGGGGCAAAGTTAATCCTAAGCACAAGGCCAACATAAAAAAAACCCCCACCCCAGGTGTGTTCTAACAGACATGATGGGAAGATCAGTGCGTGATTGCCCTGAATATTAGGCCCAGTTAGCAGAGCTGTAAATCCTTAGAGCTGTGAACTGAAGAAGTAACATATGTCCAGGCTGAGATTAATCGGGAATGCCCTTACTGATCAGAGATATTAGCTAGCTACAGCTAACAACAAGACTGAGCCCTATCGTACCCATCTGCTTACTAACTGTATTTCACAGGCCTCACAGGGACCTTTATGTGAAAAGTCAGCTTAATAAAAAAATAAATACAGTAAGCATCGTTCTTTCCATAAATATCTGAGTGCTCCATTCGTTTCCCTATGGATCAGTGTATATACGTTAGCAGCTGGCAACATCTTGGGCTAGCACACGTGGACTATATATCAGTCATGGGATGGGCACAGGGGTTGTGAGTACAGTTCAGTAAAGGCAAGGGAATGAAAATGGAAAAGTCTACTGACTGGCTACTCTCTCAAGTGTAGGGCTAAGTTTAGACTCTCTGTGCCTGATAGTGATGTGTATTATTTTCTGCTAGTGGTTCACTATCACACAAGCATGCTGCCCATCCTTTCTGTACTGTCACACACACACATATATATATGTGCTTCTCACCTTCTCAGTAATGTCATTTTCACACGAGTCAATACTGTCCCTGAACAGATCTTCCGTGCTGCCATTGCTGCTGCTTAAGTTGCTGTTGTGAAATAGTTGCCTGCAAACCAGAGAACCTCATTAGGAGCTCAGGAACATGAAGTCTAACCAGTCTAATTTGGAATGTTACACTAAGGAATAGCAGACAAAATTGCATTAAGGACTATAGTCACATTGTTGAGAATCATTGTTCCCTCATACACTGCTGCACCCCAGTAATGTTTTAATTGGGGGGCACATTTCAGCAAGTCACTTCTGCCAATGGAAATTCCATTGGAATAAATGGCACCATAGTGGCCAGTTCAAAATCTTCAAAATTGCAGAACAAGGAGGGTGCAAGAAAACTGGAGGCAAACTATAGAGAGGAAAGGCATGCTTGTTGGAAGGGCTTGGGTCGATGTTAAGTTTCTGGCCAGAGACAGGGGTTAATAGGTGCAGACTGAGATTCAAAATAGGCCCTGGAATTTCAAATACATAGAGGCCCAAACAGCCCCCCCATCAGCCCAATAAATAGTGACTGTCTATGACATTTTACAGCAGCCCCTGTGTTCAGAATGCTCAGATTTCCATTGCAACTGTAGGACCTGTATATATGTGTCTATGATACAGTGAATTCACTGAAATGGAAGATGTGACTCACTGGGTATCTAAATAAATTGTCTTTTCCCCCCTGTATAAAATTAGTCATGCCTGCACAATGATCCCAAAGTGATCTTGGGTAGAAGAATGTGCTTCCTTATTTATTACTAATATAGTGCAAGTTTGCATCTCTCTCTTACCTCCCAAATGCTGTGCTTGAAATCTTCCTGTTGGGGCTGTGGGAAACGAACAAACACATCAGTGAAAGCAAACATCAATACTGGAAATATTCTGCTTACCACAGGCTTTAGACATAGTTTCCTGCTGCACAGATGGAGAAAACTTTGTTTTAAAATCACCCTTGCACTTATGTTACAACTTCCATTTCTACATGATCTGTTGCAGAAATGGTTTGACATAATGTGGCATGTTGAGCCTTCTAAACCAAATGCCTGGGTAAAGTTTGCTCCATCTGTACGTCTTCTTTCCCAGGGAATGAGATCAGACAGTGAAATTTAAAATTCAGCCTCTCACATAGTAGACTGAGTTAGTAAAGAGAGCTCAGTTCAGTACCTTACCTGTTGGCTTTCAGGTTCTTCAGACGAGCCTCCAGATCATTCAACAGAGTGATCTTTTTGCTGCACTGAGTGCAGTAGATGTCCAGTAATTCACTGTTGTACATGTGTCTAGTTTTCCTGGGTGTTTGTCCAGCACTGTTGGAGAATACTCAGACGTCAAGGAAATGCCCAGTGGTGTCAAAGCAGCCTGTTGTGCCCACAGAGGTCTGTTTCTGTATGTTTATGCTGATTATAGTTATAACTGTCATATCCTCATATCTCATTGTAGGCTATAGTGTACACTCTTGTCTGTATATATGTATATATAAATGTGGTATAGTACAAGGCTCATTGGAAAGTAAAGAGTAAGGGTATGTACCTAGAAGGAACAGAGGAGCCCAGGTCAGAAAGCGCATTGGTTCTACTCTCATCATCAGCACATGGGCTGCCAGGACTGTAGTCAACATCATCTCCTTCTCCATAATCTTCAAACTGCTCCTCATTGCTGATTAAGGAGGCAGTGGAATGAGTTGAGAAATCTGAGCCTGCTGCGGGGTTAAGAAGATTCCTAGGGAGGAAATAGGGGAAACCGTGTGGAGAAAACATATTAAAGGGAGCTGATTTGTGCCTGGGGTTAGAGTGTACATACATAGTAACCACCTGATTAAGGAACATGGGAGAGAAACAGCCACTATACAGATTGGGGGCTGTGGTAATAAAGCCAAAGGGCTCATTTATATAGTGAGCAAAGTGCAATATGGAGTGCAATCAACATCTTTTTCCCAAAATGCACCATTTTGCCCCAGAATTCCAGGGTCATTGCAGTTGCAACAGGGTGGTATGCTAGATGTCTGGTGTAATTGCATCCACCAAAATTAATGCAACTGCATGCACATTTTGTTGCAAGTTGCATGCAATTGCAAAGAAGTCTGTCTGCCATAATTATTGATATTTTGTGTGAATGCCAACTATGGATGATTCTTTTAATGATGAGCGCTAAGAGAACCCTGCAGCCAACACCTTGGCAGGAGGTGGCGGTAACTGCATGGTTCTGCTGCATCAATAGGCTTGGCAGCACTTGATTCTGAATACATTTTGACACTAGTACCTGGTTTTACATGCAACTGACTATGGGAAAATAGTGTGAACCATAACTGCACTTGCAGACATAAATGAGCCCTAATATATTTTACTGAAGTTATATCAATCTGTTCAGCGAGAAAACTCTCAAAATGCATTTCTAGCTTATTTTGTATTATAAGGTCAATCATTTTATAACCAGAATGGTCACATATTGTCCTACTATTCATTCAGTCAATGACTTGAACAAGCCAGCTAGTGAGAGTGAAGTGCATCTTAAGCTAAGATAGATTTCTGTAGAAATTTCCCCTGCTGTTTCCATACACATAATATGATTAAAGGTAAGGACGATGGATGGGTCATTGGAACCATGGAACAGTACTAATAATATTCCATCTTACTGCATCCTCAGTGGAGTCAAGTTTATATCCCAGACTTTCTCCTACTTGTGTATTTGATGATCTATGTCACTGACCCCAAACCTATTAACAATTTAAATTGGGATTTGAAGTTGAACACTTATTTGCTGCCTTAGATATTCTTAGAACCTTGAGGAATGCCTGATAGAGCAAGGGTTCCATTTCTCATCCATCTGGGTTGGCCATTACATAACTGCCAGAGATCATAATATTAATGTTGTATTTTACATCCTGCTCAGGGAAGGTCTGTGTCTATCATAGGCTTTCTTTCTTTACTGGGTTCTGTGTTCTTGTGGTTACTGGCCCATCTGGGCTGCCCATTGCCTAACTACTAATTACGACCCATATTACAGTCTGGTGGCCATATCAACACACGCTTACCCGCTAAGGTAATAAGATATATAATGTAACAATGTAACACTTACTGGTCCCCAGGAAGATAGAGGCTACCAAGGCCTCCTGCTTTATCTTCATTCCTGCACTCGTCAGATGCCTCTGAGCTTGGCACACTGTAGATGGCGCTGTCCAAATCCGATTCATGTTGGGCATCTCTCTGAGCTAAGGTGAGACCATCCTCATATGCAAAGAACTCAGAGTCGCTGTATGTACTCTCTGTGTCCAGGAAAGCCCCCTCTATGATCTCAGGGCTCTATAGAAACACAAAGCACATCCCATTAGTACTGAGGACTGATATGTTGGCTCTTCCACTCACAATCACACCAGGAATGCATCCTCTGACCTTGGCACTGGGAGAAAAGACTTGGGCTTTGGGGCCCAACTCTAAAATATCTGCTGTTTTCCTTTTCTTAATAAGGGCTGAGACTAGACTCGATTGTATAAAGCCAAGTACAGATTCCAGCTGTGGACTCTATTCCAAATTATTGGTCACCAACTTGCTACCCATGGAACACTCATGATAAAGCAGAAAGTATACCTCATCACAGGAGCTCCTTTTCTCTCTTTTGGTCAATAAGGAGTTTGTCATTTGTTCCTTCGCTTCTTAGGTTATCATGGGATAGAGATTTATTATACATGATGAGTTGTGCCCAACCAGAAAAGAAAATGGCTACAATTGTAGAAATACACTGTTTCTACCCATGAGCAAGATTGGTAGCTTTCATGAGAAAGTACAAGAATGATTGTACTGAGACAAGAGAGAGACTGGTTCAACCAAATCATATTGGGAATGGTTTCTTTTAGTACAGAGCCTAGATTTACCATACTTTTTTTTGAAAGATCTTATTTATTGATTTTAACATAGAAAAAGAAGAAAGAAAAGGCTGAAGAAGAAGAAGAGAGAGATAAGAGACAAGAGGATGGGTTATCCATTTACATTACATTCCAAACCCACATCAAATAAAGTACTATCAGGTGTCATTGGAATGAGACTTGGGGGAACTATCTGGTCCCTTCAGTACACTGCTAAACACAGTCCTATGTACCCTGGACAGAGACTGGTCCGTCTGAGCTAAAGACCCAAAAATAACAGGAAATTCTGTTATAAAAACTATAATAATGATAGAGGATTATAAATTGGTGCAAGTGAATATTTATGGGCGTAACATCTGTCACCGATAGTGTTTTATTGTTGTTATCTTAACTTACCCACTGGAGATGCAGGCCCTCATCCCACCAGAACTTCTGGGCAATAAAGTGCATTTCTCTATAACCTACTGCAAACCAAGCTCAGACCTATCATCTCAGCTATAATTCTGGAAAACACAAACTACTTCATGGTGGATTCCACAGGCCTGAAGGCTTGCACTTGAACCACTGGTCTTGGTGATAGAAGGGAATGGTATGGGTTCTCATGCCCCAACCTTAGGACGACTGATACTGAAGTAAAAATATTAGTGTACAGATGAGAGAGGAACTTGCCCCTACTAATGAATCATCCAGATAAAGGAACCAGTTTAACTGTAAAATGGACTCACTGTTTACTCTGGATGCATTGTCTTGGGTCTATTTCTATGGAGACCTGTCAGGTTGGGAAGTGGAATTTCTAATACTGTAACAAACTAGCACGCATACACATTCTGTTCATATAATAAAGATTTGGCTTGTTGCTTTGCTGTGGGGGTTGGGGCTGTATATTAAAATTGGGGCAGTTGAAATCATATTTATGCCCTGATGAATTAATGGGTTAGGAATCATATGTCTCATATATAAGAGGCAGGACAGGATCTATATAAAAGACACACAAAATAAATAACCAATTGAAAAGTGGCTTTGAATAGCCCCATCAATAGCACACTAAAAATGAATATCTCCCTTACACACTTAATAAATGCAGGGAGACGTACTGCAGCCAGATGCTCACTTGTTCTTAAAGGACACTTCCCTGCGCTTATGAGACTATTAATTATTACTGCCATTGGACTGAGGACTTGTTAGCAATCATTCCATTCTTCTGGCTCAGTATCCTCGGGGGAACCCTGTGCTCTACAGCAATACAATATTCAGGCCACTGCAAAATAGTGCCTATATTTAGCTGTATGCTTGCTGCATGCACCAAATGCAGAAAAGAAACACTGCCTTGACTATGCACCCACTACTCTATTACCGATCGCAGTGCTTATACTGCTTCTGTACAACATACACACACAGCATAGGAAACACTGCCTACTCTGTGAAATGGAGGGGTTGTGTGTGTGTGTGTGAGTGATTATAGTTCAGCTTGCTATTCTTTACTCCAGTGCCTTTGTCAGGGCCCAGCTGAGAAAGGTGGTTGCAAAGTTATTTACTCCAGAAGGTCCTTCAAAATGACACAAAGGCATCCATTCCAATTAGAAGAGATGAGGTTCCATTTTATAATTTATAAAGGGTGTTTTTTTTGCCATGAGAGCTGTAAAGTTATGGGATTCTTTCCCTGAATCAGTGGTAGACACATACTGTACATTAGATTGCTTCAAAGGAGAACTAAACCCCCTGCAATGTTAAGTCCCCACTGGCCCCCCTCCCTGCCTCCCCCTGCACAGTCTTACCCCAGAATTCTGTCCCCTCTTGAAATAGTGACCGTACGTGCAGAGCTCTCTTTGGTAATCTTCGTGAAGTGAACAACGTAATGGTGCATGTGCAGTTGGAGCAATCTTCCTGTTCGTGACCAGTGCCGATCCTGGGGCTGCTGCCGCCTGAGGCAGCAGCCCAGATGCCGCCCCCTCCTCTCCCGCTCCGTGCTTAAAAATTAGCGTCGGAGCGGGTTTCAGGGGGCAGTATCGCTAGTGCATTGAGCGCTATAGCGCTCTTTGCACTAGCTGAGCCGAATTTCCAGATTAAAACCCGGAAGTTCGGCTCTTAAAGTTACAAGAGGCGGCTTTTTGCCGCCCCTTGTAACTGGCCGCTCGCTGCCGCCTGAGGCAAGGGTTTCACCTTGCCTCATGGCAGAAGCGGCCCTGTTCGTGACAACTGCGCATGCGCCAAAAGAGATGGAAATTGCAGAAGGGGAGGAAGAAGATACGAAGATGACAGAAGAGAAGAAGATGGCGTCCTTGAGCTCCGCTGGGCTCACTCTGCATGTGCGGTCACTATTTCAAGAGGGGACAGAATTCTGGGGTAAGACTGTGCAGGGGGAGGCAGGGAGGGGGCAGTGGGGACTTAACATTGACGGGGGTTAAGTTCTCCTTTAAGAAAGAGTTGTAGGGTTTTTAGCAAGGGAAAAATACAGAGTTACAGAAAGTAGCTCTTGCACAAAGGAACTGCTCTGATTACCATCTTGTCAGGAAGGATTTTTGAAAATTGAAAAATTGATGAGGCTACAGGATTTTTTTTGCTTTCCTCTGGATCAACTAGCAGTTAGACAGGTTTCAGTTATACAATACATAAAAGGTTGAACTTGATGGAGAAGTTCGTTTTTCAACCTGTGTTATGGTGTATGTAACAATTGCCTGTTCGCCAGCAGATGGGGAAAGAAGGGAAATCATTTGACCCCACCCCCTACCTGTTACAGGTGCTTCATCTAAAAGGAGATAGCAGAGTCAAGAGGATATTAATAGCATTGCCACCTCTAGTGTTTTGGCCCGTATCTTGTTTCCATAGACAATAACAGAGGAGTGTCTGTGGATTCTCAACAATGTATTGTCATGATACTCTTCCTCTTGGGCAAATTCCTTTGCTCCTTTCCCTTGAATTATGTAATGCCCCAAGATGGAAATACAGGAGAATTGAAAGTGATTGGCTGAGGAGCCCAAGTCCTACAATAGTATATCATGAGACCATGTTCTGTTACTAGATCCTTGTGTTTCTGCATGTACCCCCATGAGCGTAGAAACAGATCTGTGACAAATACTGGTATATGAGCTGGTGTGTTTGCCAGTGAGCTGCTCAAACCCCACAATCTCATACTTACACACAGCTCAGTATAAGTGCAGTGATTTTGTGGTTCACAGAATCTCCCCCTCATACTTACATACTAGTTTAGTTTCTGCACACAAACTCACTTGTCCAATAACCTGGATGCCACTCTCACATACAGGTCAGCTTGAACACAATATTAGCGTAAGTAATAAAATCTCTTACTGACGTGCGAGTCACAGGGTTTCACAATAACGTATAGTTGAGGTTGAGCAGAATGTTAGTGAGAGTTACAGAGTGTCACACTTATGTGCAGCTCATGAAACTATGGAGATGAATGATGTCATTACAGGGATACTGTCATGGGAAAACATTTTTTTTTTCAAAACGCAGTTAATAGTGCTACTCCAGCAGAATTCTGCCCCAAGTCACATGACTGGGGCAGCTGGGAAACTGACAAAATGTCTAGCCCCATGTCAGATTTCAAAATTGAATATAAAAAAAAATCTGTTTGCTATTTTGAGAAATGGATTTCAGTGCAGAATTCCGCTGGCGCAGCACTATTAAATGATGTGTTTTGCAAAAAACATGTTTTTCCATGACAGTATCCCTTGATAAAAGGCCGCATGGCCTGAAACGTTGCGGTGATGCCCACAAAAGCACAAATAAAGCCTTTTTAACTACTTGAAGAGTTGGTGGTGCTGTTCAATCTTTCACCTCACATGACAGTATCCCTTTAACCCACTTGTGTGTTCATCTAAGTGTGAACTCATGAGTCACCGGCTGCCCGGCTGGAGTAACCAGGTTACCACAGAGAGCTCTGGCTTGGTATTCTGATAGCTACATATACCTTCACATAGCTACTCATGCTCTCCTGCCTACAGGCGCTCTCATGGTACACACACTTTTTCCTGGAGTCAACTTAACTTCAAATGAAAAATGTTAACTTAAAGGGGAACTCCAGATCCAAATCAGAATTTGATAAAGAGGCCCACATAACAAAGAAACCCCTAATATACCCATCACGGTAACCAGTTTATTCAAAAATTATGAATAAATGCCATTGTGTATGCTGAAGTCCAGCTGTTTAACAGTTCTTCTCTTTCTGCATCATTTGAAATCCTGGCAGGGAAGGAGGGAATAAACACTGATGTTACAAATTGTAACAACTTCTCAGGAAATACATAACCCACAATGTCTGCAGGGAATTGTGGGGTTTAGAGGATGCAGTCTAAGGACAGCTGGCTGTTGATACAAAGTAACAGTAGTCAGCCAGCTTAGCAAAGTAGTCAGACAGATCAGCAGGAGAGCAGGGGGCTAGGCTTAGGGAACTGTTCCAAACCATTAAAAATCATGAAAAGTCTGCATATTTTTTAATTGATGTATATTGCAAACTTGCTTGCAATTTTACTTTTCAAAAAGCTTAAGTTATATTTGTGTGGAGTTCCCCTTTAATAATCTTAAAACAGATGAATCTATGGTAATGGTAAATAATGGTTTACCTGCTGACGGGGGGGGGGGGGTATTTGACTGCAGATCTTGATAGAACAAGTTATGTTTCTGAAGCTAAAAGATAACTGAGTGATGAGACCAATTAGCAGGCTCTAATTTCAAAAAAGTTTTGGAAACTTTTCATTACATTTATTCACTCTTCAACAGATAATCATATCAATGATAGTTCCACTGGGGAGTATTTTGAAGTGAACTCCCCTTATACAACAATCTTCCCTACGTTGATAAAGCAGCCAAGTCCCCAGTTGGTAGGCCTATAGTGACTGGAATTGTGTGACCTGCTTTCAGAATTGATAGAATTCTTCTTCAACTTCTTCTACAACATCTCTCTAGCTATGTTAAGGACAGTGGTCATGATTCTTAGTATCAAGCAT
The DNA here is from genome assembly GCA_038501925.1 of Xenopus petersii. NCBI lineage: Eukaryota > Metazoa > Chordata > Amphibia > Anura > Pipidae > Xenopus > Xenopus petersii. Next base: position 74,203,518 of record CM076689.1, on the reverse strand, counting down.
TCAGTGACATGGAACTCTTCTTCTATTTCACTAACTGAAAAGTTGCTTAGAATTGTCCATTCTATAACCTAATAAAACTTAACTCAAAGGTGAACTACCCCTTTACACAGTGTATGATGTATTTAAATAATAAATAAATCTAAATGTAACATGTATGTGCATATTTTTATATAATTCCATTAATTATCTGGACATTCAATGGGGTGAGAAACAAAAGGTCAGTACTACTCTTATCAGAAAGACTCATAGCTAATATGATATTACAGGCTGCTTCATGTCACCCCCCACATGTAATATGGAACATACCTGTGGGACAGTTTCTTAGACTTAGGTGAATTTGTTTACACTCTTATGAGACTCATGTAATGTCCTAACCTGTCATACACTGTAATACTTAGTCAGGAACAATAGGCTCTTGGTCTTTTACTGAGACCCCCCTTCCTGTATTTTTGCAGTCAGCTCCCAGTGCTCTCAAATTAAGAACAAAATCTACCGATTTTACAGACAGACCCTACTATGAATAACATTTTGTCTGAGGGCTGCAAGTTCATCTCACTTAGGCCTAGAACTATGGCAAATAGAGTATCCCCCAATATTTTGTAGAGAAATGAGATGAGAGAGAGAACCTGGTTAATAAGAGTATACTTATTAGAGTATATTCAGATGTGGGTACCTCTTACATAGTTAGTTACATAGTTAAATTGGGTTGAAAAAAGACAAAGTCCATCAAGTTCAACCCCTCCAAATGAAAACCCATCATCCATACACACACCCCTCCCTACTTTTAATTAAAATTCTATATACCCATACCTATACTAACTATAGAGTTTAGTATCACAATAGCCTTGGATATTATGTCTGTCCAAAAAATCATCCAAGCCATTCTTAAAGGCATTAACTGAATCAGCCATCACAACATCACCCGACAGTGCATTCCACAACCTCACTGTCCTGACTGTGAAGAACCCCCTACGTTGCTTCAAATGAAAGTTCTTTTCTTCTAGTCTAAAGGGGTGACCTCTGGTACGGTGATCCACTTTATGGGTAAAAAGGTCCCCTGCTATTTGTCTATAATCTCCTCTAATGTACTTGTAAAGTGTAATCATGTCCCCTCGCAAGCGCCTTTTTTCTAGAGAAAACAACCCCAACCTTGACAGTCTACCCTCATAATTTAAGTCTTCCGTCCCTCTAACCAATTTAGTTGCACGTCTCTGCACTCTCTCCAGCTCATTTATATCCCTCTTAAGGACTGGAGTCCAAAACTGAACTGCATACTCCAGATGAGGCCTCACCAAGGACCTATAAAGAGGCATAATTATGTTTTCATCCCTTGAGTTAATGCCCTTTTTTATACAAGACAGAACTTTATTTGCTTTAGTAGTCACAGAATGACACTGCCCAGAATTAGACAACGTGTTATCTACAAAGACCCCTAGATCCTTTTCATTTAAGGAAACTCCCAACACACTGCCATTTAGTGTATAACTTGCATTTATATTATTTTTGCCAAAGTGCATAACCTTGCATTTATCAACGTTGAACCTCATTTTCCAGTTTGCTGCCCAGTTTTCCAGTTTAGACAGATCACTTTGCAAAGTGGCAGCATCCTGCATGGAACCTATAGTTCTGTACAATTTAGAATCATCTGCAAAAATAGAAACAGTACTTTCAATGCCCACCTCCAGGTCATTAATAAACAAGTTGAAAAGCAAGGGACCTAGTACAGAGCCCTGCGGTACTCCACTAACAACACTGGTCCAATTAGAAAATGTTCCATTTACCACCACTCTTTGTAGTCTATCTTTTAGCCAGTTCTCTATCCAGGTACAAATACTATGTTCCAGGCCAACATTCCTTAATTTAACCAGTAACCTTTTGTGTGGCACTGTATCAAATGCTTTAGCAAAGTCTAAGTAAATCACATCCACTGCCATCCCAGAATCGAGGTCTCTACTTACATTCTCGTAAAAAGAAATTAAGTTAGTCTGGCAAGATCTATTACGCATAAAACCATGCTGGCACAAACTCATAGTATTATGATTTGCTATGAAGTCCAGTATCTTATCCTTTATTAACCCTTCGAAAAGCTTTCCTAATACTGACGTCAGACTAACTGGCCTATAGTTTTGAGGCTGAGAACGGGATCCTTTTTTGAATAGAGGCACCACATTAGCAATTCGCCAGTCTCTCGGCACAATGCCAGATCTCAATGAATCCTGAAAAATTAAGTAAAGAGGTTTGGCAATCACAGAGCTAAGCTCGCTAATTACCCTGGGATGAATACCATCTGGCCCTGGACCTTTGTTAATCTTAACATGTTCAAGTCTCTTTTGAATTTCTTCATGTGTGAACCATGCATCATTAGTTGTATTACTAGAATTGGGAGTGTTAAGAAGGAAACCTTCAATTACTGGTTCTTCATTTGTGTACACAGATGAAAAATACGAGTTCAGAATCTGCGCTTTTATTTTGTTTTCATCAACCAGCTGACCCCCCTCTGATAGTAAGGGTCCCACCCCTTCCTGCTTCATTTTTTTACTATTGACATATTTAAAAAATAATTTTGGATTTTTTTTACTGCTTGCTGCAATATCCTTTTCTATAGCAATTTTAGCTTGCCTTATAGCTTCTTTGCATGATTTATTGGCCTCCTTGTACCTTATAAATGTTTCGGCTGTACCAGCTAACTTGAAAGCCTTAAAAGCACGTCTTTTCTTACCCACCTCAACACCAACGCTTCTATTGAACCAAAAAGGTTTTGCTTTGCAACGACGTTCCTTGCTTACAAGTGGAATATACTGACAAGTATATTTATTAAGCAGCATTTTAAAGACTTCCCATTTTTGTTCTGTGTTTAACCCTGTGAAAAGCATTTCCCACTTAATATGTTGCAGAGATGCCCTTATACTGTCAAAGTTTGCACGTCTGAAATTTAGTGTTTTAGTTACTCCCTTATAGAATTGCTTCTGCAACAGAATCTCAAAGGAGACCATGTTATGATCACTATTCCCTAAATGCTCACCCACACAAATGTTAGAGATGAGTTCAGTATTGTTAGTTATTACAAGGTCCAAAAGAGAGTTATTCCTAGTAGGTTCTTGAACGAGCTGGAATAAAAAGTTGTCATTCAGCATATTTACAAACCTACTAGCTTTTTCTGTCTTAGCAACCCCATTACCCCAGTCAATGTCTGGATAATTGAAGTCACCCATAGCAACAACTTGACCCAGCTGTGAAGCCACTTGTATCTGCAAGAGTAGCTCGGCTTCATACTCGACACTTATACGAGGTGGTTTATAGCATACACCAATGATAATTCTTTTTGATACCTTTTGCCCAGTCGAAATCTCTACCCAGAGTGATTCTACACCCTCACCAGTGCCAGCTATTTTTATTTCTTTAGCGCATGGCTTTAATTCAGGCTTTACATACAAACACACTCCTCCACCCTTTTTAATCCCTCTATCCCTCCTAAAAAGGGTGTAACCATTTAAATTCACAATCCAGTCACATGTTTCATCCCACCAGGTCTCAGTGATACCAATTATATCATAATTTTTAGAGCATGCAATTAATTCTAGGTCTCCCATTTTACCTGACAAACTCCGTGCATTTGCCAGCATACAGCGGAGGTTATTACTTTTACTTTTGAAATGTGCATTACTTGGTAAAGAATTATACGTTGTTAGTATTATTCTGTTTTCCTTGTAACAGAGGGACCTCCTTAGCTGGTAAACTGTATGCCCCCCTCACTCCTCCCCCATGACCCCTTACTAACCCCACTGCCCCGTCTACACTAGCTTCCCCATAATCCTTTCTCTCACCCACCCCCCCCTTGCCTAGTTTAAACACTCCTCCAACCTCTTAGCCATTCTTTCCCCTAGCACCGCGGACCCCCTTCCATTGAGGTGCAAACCGTCACGGCTGTATAAGTTGTACCCCAACGAAAAGTCAGCCCAGTGCTCTATGAACCCAAACCCTTCCTTCCTGCACCAAGACTTTAGCCACGCATTAAGCTCCCTAAGCTCCCGCTGTTTTCCTAAACTTGCACGTGGCACAGGCAAAATTTCAGAAAAGATTACATTGGAATACCTTTCCTTGATCTTAGAGCCTAGATCCCTGAAATCATTCTTTAAGGTCTTCCATCTACCATTTATTTTGTCATTAGTACCGATATGTACTAAGACAGCTGGGTCGTGCCCAGCCCCACCCAATAATTTGTCTATCCGATCAACCACATGCCGAACCCTGGCACCAGGTAGACAGCAAACTGTTCGGTTGTAGCGATCCGGACGACAAATTACCCTATCCACTTTCCTAATAATTGAGTCCCCTAAAACCACAATCTGCTTAGGCCTGACTCTACTCTCCCCCCCACCACTACTAGAGAAACTGGTCTCCCGGCTGTTAGAGAGATCAGCCCCATCTAGAATTGCCAATCCAGAGTTCATACTCCCATCATCTTCACACAATCTGGCAAATTTGTTGCGATGTATAATCTCCGGATCAGCCTCCATTTTCCTTTTGCCCACCTTAGATTTTCTAACTGTCACCCAGCTAGCTGCCTCAACATCCTGCTGCTGTTCTGTTCCCCCCAAACTATCTGACCCCGCTAGGTCCTGCTCAGTGAGCAAAAGACTCCTTTCAAGATTGTCAATCGACCGCAGTGTTGCAATTTGTTGCTCTAGTGCTCTAACTTGAGCCTCCAAAGTGGCAATTTGCTCACAACCACCACAGAGGTAAGCATTTTGGATCTCTTGTTCCAAATCTGCATACATATGGCAGACAGTGCACTGAGTCAGACCTTCAATCTTGCTAGCACTCATTATCCCAGTTACAGATCAAAACAGGAAAAAATATAAATAAATATATAAAATAAAAATGAGGGTTTAGAACAAAACTTTTGACCTAGTTTGAACCTCCTTTAGTTTTCAACTCCGGTGTTTGTAACTCCACTTACAGAACCCCCACTTAACTCCGGTGTTTATAACTCCACTTACAGATCCCCCACTTAACTCCGCTGTTTGTAACTCCACTTACAGAACCCCCACTTAACGAGCAAACACTTAAGAGAAGCTAACACTAGAGCAAGCTCCACTGGAGTCCCAGGGGTTCTATTTATACAGTCTGTTCAGGTGCAACTAATCAAACCCCACCCCCTCAAACGGAGGGAAAACTGCAAAGTAAAGCAGGTTGTGACAAACTTGCTGTAAGCACACTAGCACACCAAACTTTGCTGTTTAGCACCCAAGACAGAAAAAAAAAACCTTTTAAAAAAAAAATTAAACCACAGTAGTTAAATATAAACCTTAATATAAAAAAGCAGTTAAGAAATACTTATCCTTTTCAGATGATTTGTTTGCTTTAAGTTGCTTTAAACCTGTCAGCAGCCTGATTCAAAACAGCTTAATCCATTATATTTAAATCTATATTGGAAAGTTGCTTAAAATGATGTGTTCTTTGATTTTTGGGTTGCCTTGCCCTTTAAATAGGTTTCTAAGTGTGCATTTGTGGTGTAGCCAGTGCCAGGAAGGTTTGAAATGTGTAAGGCTTTCCTTTTTTGATATGTTGTTACAAATAAATATTTTTTACTTGACCTGTTTGTTGGCGTCTATCACAGTGTGCACCCCTTTTTACCCTATCTTTACAGATTCCTGCTCCCATAAGATGAAGGTCTGGGACTCAGCACCCAACAGTAACATAACTTAAGCACTCTGTAGTTGAGATCTGATCAGTAGCTACACAGCATTTCCTTATCCCCAAGAAGGTGAGCACCGGCTGGCCACAATGGAAAACACATTAAAAAACTTGGATTCCTTCCCAGGATTTCTGCTGTTGTTTTGGCTAGTACTAACCTGTACAAATGCTTTAGGGTGTCCCAAAAGCCACCATCTCTTAGAACATATTTTGTGTTTTGGGTCCCACTAGGGTAGGAATCCCCAACCGTTTATAGGCGTGAGCTATATTCAAGTGGAGAGCAACACAAGCATGAAAAAAAAAAGTTCCAGGGTTGCCACATAAGAGTTTTTGATTGGCTATTTGGTAGCACCATGGGAACTGGCAGCCTATAGAAGACTCTGTTTAGCATTACTATGGGTTTTTATCCAACCAAAACTTGCCTCCAAGCCCGGAATTTAAAAACAGGCCCCTCCTTTGAGGCCACTGGGAGCAACATTCAAAGGGGTTGGTGAGCAACATGTTGCTCACAAACCACTGTTTGGCAATCATTGCACTAGGGAATCCATTGGAACTGGCAGGCAAGTTGGACCACAGATACAAGTTTGTATTCACAGATAAAAGCTATTGGCACATCTGCTATCCCAAAGCTGCCCAGCTACCGTGCTACCCTTGCAAGATACTAGTGAATACAATAAACACACACACAATTTGCTGCTATTCTTCACTACAACAGTGACTCTCATGCAAACGAAATGCTGGCCTTACATATGGCAAGTGACTTACTGTAATATTATTATAAATGATAAAGGGACACCAGCAGGCTAGAGAGTATGGGCCATTAATGCAGCTCTTAGTGAAGTGCAGTGATTGTGCTGGGCATTGGTGCAGAAAGTGCACACAGAGAGCCACAGCCATAAAGCAACATACTGGTACATTAAAGGCAATTCAATGGTTCCTTTTCCCTCCCAGGCACACATGGGGGCATAAGAGGTTTTGTATTACACAAGGCAGAGCATTAATGTACTAAGTGAACTGAACACATTGTGCTTGTATCCCAGCCAAGGCAGTCCTCTCAGCATGTGCCACTGGGGGCGATGTCTGTAAGAGAAATCATTTGTTCTTATCTGACTGAGCAGTCAATACCTCAGCTCCAATCACTCAATATCCTTGCCATGTGAGCTGACATTTTCCTTACTATTGCCATACTGCATATTTGTGTTATATAAAAGATATCACAGTGCAGAGTAGTAATAAGGACTTACAGTATGAAATTAAATATCTATATCCACCTTGATTAGTAAGACTTGCGTATAACAAACTGTGTACAATACTCGCTAATACTCTAACAATACTGTTCTATGAGTAACAACTCTAAAGTACACACAGATAATAACAAGACTCTGGATGATTGTACAGTAATATGCCTAGGGAGGGTTATACGGTGAGCAACAGGACTCTGAATGGTTACATAAAGAGTAACCAAACTCTGGATGGTTACACAGCTAATAACAAGTCTATGGATGGTTACACAGAGAGTAACAAAACTCAGCATGGTTATACAGAGTGTGACATGATTATGGATAGTTTCAGTGAGCAACAAGACTTGGGCTTGTTATACAGTGAGTAATATGACCCTGCATGGTTACGCAGAGAGTGACAAGACTCTGGATGGTTATATGGAGAGTAACAAGACTCTGGATGGTTATATAGTGAGTAATATGAACAGAGAGTAACCACACTCTGGATTGTGACACAGATAATAACAAGACTCTGTATGGTTACATGGAGAGTAACAAGACTTGTGATGATTACACAGAGAGTGACAAGGCTGAGGATGGGTAAACAGAAAGTAACAATACTTTGGATGGTTACACAGAGAGTAACAAGATTCTGCATGGTTATACAGAGAGTAACAAGACTCTGGAAGGTTATACAGTTAGTAATAAGGGTATACAGTGAATAAAAAGACTCTAAATAGTTACACAGAGAGTAGCCAGACTCAGGATGGTTACACAGCTAATAACTAGACTTGGGACTGCTATACCAAGAGTGACATGACTAAGGATGGTTATATAGAGATTAACAGAAGATGGGAAGGCTATAGACAGTAACATCTGGGGATAGTGCTATAAGGCAAGAGGACGTGGCCTGGGTAGAACACAAGGAATGATGTGCTTGGCAATTACAGAGCAAGTAAGTAAAACTGACCCTGTGAGATGAAGGCAGTAACCAGGGGGCCATTCTTACCTTGTTCCTGAGAAGTGTTGGGCTGCCATATTGCAGACTCTGACTGGCCAGTGCAGACATTCACCCCTAAGAGTGGTATAGTCTGATGTGGAGGTTCTGCAGCCAGCAGTGGCTATGAGGGAAACAGCTGACTGTACTATACAGCAGTATGGAAGGTTTTGCTTGATCACTGTGCAAGAAGTGGGTTGAACACTGTTCTTAAGCCCTTCCCACTGTCCCTGTTGCTAAGAGACAAGCACTGTCTGAAGCTGCCCATTAGCCATGATATCACCAGACTGGGTGTCAGGCTCAGGGAGAGAGGAGAGGGGAAGTTTTGTTTCCACCCCACCCAAACACACACTTTGCAAATAGTGTCGGTTGGACCCCCCTTCTCATGCCTGGGAGTGATCTAACCCAGTTACAGATTATTTAACCTGTTCCTTGCCTTACACTCTACTGGAGGCTTCTGATCAGGATGGAGCAGTGGTTATTTATTCTTCCTGTGTTCCTACTGCTCAGCACTCTCCCACAGCTCCCTAACACTTCCTCTAGTCTCCCTTAAAGGGGAAATAAACCCTATTCAAATTCTCATTATTGTGTGCCCAGAACATTCCCTACCAGATAACATCACCCTACGCTATTAGTGTATTATTTATATTTCTACTTGAAGAAAGGAGTCACCCAGCACTTTTTCACTTAATAGCACTTGTCAAATGAGTGTGTATTATTCTGTACAAATTATATTTTATTTACATAGCTCTGATATGTTACTTAGCTCTTTAGCAGAGTAATGCAGAACTGCCCTGAGTAATGTTTTATCATGTTTTATCAAGTCCCATTGGCCTCAGCACATCTCCCTGTTTGTGTTGTTCCCCAACTTTTTACATTTGAATGTGGCTCTATGGTTAAACAAACAAACAAAAAAAAAAAACCCCACTGCCTTACATGAAGTTTTTTCATTAAATCATAACTATTTCTTGCTGCTACTACCAGTGCCTTTTGGGGGTTTCAGTTAAAACTGTTTGAGGTTCAAGATGATGCCTGGTTCCATTAGCTCAAAACAAGGTATATAGAAACATTGGGATAACAATCAACCTCAATAACACTGGAGATGAACTACAACTCCCATCGTAGAGATCTTAGCATAAAACTAGGTGCAACAAAGCCATACAATGTAATGTACATTTTATTTATACACTGCTCAGGTTAAAATACCCTTTCCCATAAAAATAAATAAAGCACATCACTTGAATAAATGAATAAATATCATGCGCCCATGGTAGGTGGCCAGTTCCCTACAGGGAGAATTGCCAAGTCACTGTTTTAATATCTGCAGCTGGTGTTATGAAGACGGATAGATCCCCTTTTAACAAACGGCAATCACTGTATCACCAAACCCTGTCCATGGCCATGCGTTTTCCAACACTTCCATTTTTAACACAACTGTGTTTGTATACAAGAACTCCTCTCCATTCCTGTACTTGGCTTCACAACAGTCACCCTACTATTGTTCCAGGGGTACCCAGGGCACAAATAAGCACTCACCCCAAATCTCACACTGACTGGCCTTCAGGCTGGGTACCCTTAGTTCACAAAAAGGTTACACATATATAGAAACATTGGGGTAACAATCACCCTGCACTAGTTCCAGGGATTCCCAGGGCACAAATAAGCAATCACCCCAAATCTCATGCTAACTGGCCTTCAGGCTGGGTACCCTTAGCCCATAAGAAGGTAACAGATATATAGAAACATTGGGGTAACAGTCAGTGTCGGACTGGCCCACTGGGATACCAGGAAAACTCCCGGTGGGCCCAGGTGGCAGTGGGCCCTCATGCTGCTAAACTTTTGGCCTATTTCATGGGCATTCCCTATTTCTATGAGAACAACGTGGGTAAATAGATGAAATAATATATTATAGTATGTAAAGAGAAAAGACTAGGAGAGGGTGAGCCCCTGGTCTAAAAACTTTTGGTGGGCCCCTGGTGTCACAGGTAACAGTCACCCTGCTCTAGTTCCAGGGGTACCCAGGGCACAAATATGCACACACCCCAAATCTCACCCTAACTGGCCTTCAGGTTGGGCCTTGTTAGCTCATAACAAGGTTACAGATATATAGAAACATTGGGGTAACAGTCACCCTGTACTAGTTCCAGGGGTACCTAGGGCACAAATAAAAACTCACACCAAATCTCATCATATACATGTGTAAATAATGTCATTCTTGTTGTGCCTTGTTGTCTGTATGATGTCAGTTTAATTGTGCTAATGCATGTGTGAAAGATATCCATTTGGATGCACCAATTCATGTGTGAGTAATGTCAGTTTATGTCCCGTTTTCTGAGGGACAGTCCAGATTTTGACCCACAATCCCAGATTTTTATTAAAATGTCCAGAGTTTCTCTTTGATTTCATGCACTTACGCCAGAAAAAGATACAAAGTTTCTGAAATGTAATTAAATAAGAGGCTTGTGGCAGAGAGCCCAGAATACGCAGCACTTGCATTTCAATACATTCTTAATTATTTAAGATGAACTAGTCTCTTGGTGGAACTGAGTCTTATAGCTTAAAGGGCATTTTCACCTTCAATAGCAAAACTGGTATTACACTTAAAACATGGCTCTAAAACTCCCAGAAATGTGTTCAAACAAATAACCTGACAAATTTTGTAAAATTGACATGGTAATTAGAGCGTGTGGCATATCTTTTTTCCCCTCTTTTCATTTTTCAAATGTGGCTTTGGTTGCCTTTGGTGGCTTTGGCTCCCTCTGCAGCTTTAGTAGCTTTCCAGGCCCCCCATAGCACTTGCAATACATCAGGCCCGGGATGACTGTACCCCCTATGTCGCACTGATAGTGGCCCTGCTCCTACCTGCGAGAGAGTGGACAGGGAGAGGAGCACGAATAGCTGGGGGGGGATGTAACTGATAGATAGTAGTCGCAGATTGTGCTGAGACCCTCCAAAGATATTTTTGCAAGAGGATCTTGCACCATATAGTTACACCGCTGGTCGAGAACATATTATAGCTACAGATGGGGTACATAACAGGATGGAAGTACATTATAGGGAAATGCACAGTTGGAGCACAGAATATGATGGGAGCACATTATAGGCACAGATGGGGCACAGTATTGGATGGAGGCACATAATGGACACAAAGGTACAAAGTCCAGGATTGCGGGTATATTATTGGCACAGAGGAGTAGAGGATTAGGGGCACGTTACTTTTAGAGCAGGAAGAAGCTCCTAGGGCAGAACAGAATCTCTTTCTGTTTAACCTCGCGGTTGCTGAGTAACTAAGAGCAACATGTGAAGCGCTCAGATTCCCAGCCAAACAAATACCTAAAGGAGCATAAATGTTTCAATCCCATTGTGAACGGGACAAATCCTTTTGTTAGTGACCACAAGGGCCTATTCACACCCTGTGCACGCACCCTACAAGCTCTGGTATCTTCCACATTCCTCAGTGGCCCCCAGGATTTTTAGCACAGTTTATGCACAACTGGTAACTTTATTAGTACAGAAAGTTTGTACAGAATTCCTAACATGGACCCACTAGACACCTGATGCCAATAAAGTGCCTCTTCCTGGCTGTTTTCACAACGTTGCTCATGTTATTTGTACACACCTTCTTTGCAATGGTCTGACTCGTCCCTTTTCATGTATGGGTTGGGTCTTAGTAATCATTTCTCAGGTTAAGAAGGATGGTTATGGTGGATGGCAGTTGAAAATTTCCTACATATTCAATTTCAGGTGGCAAGCAGCCGCCCAAGATGCCAAGGCAGGGAACGGAGACAGTGTATGATTTTTGCCTGAATAGCAGGCTGAGATCAGGGCAGGAAAGAAATATCTGTCATCAACATAGAAGAAGTAGAAGAAGCCATAGGATGTGATTCTACCACTGAGTTTTCTGCAGAGGTGCACAGAAAACTGCCTCCGGAGAGGGGTGGGGGCCCGGCTGCACAGCCTGCACACGGGCCCGCATCTCCTAAATTCCGTTACTGTTCTAGTACTCTGTTCTAGTACTCCAAAAGATAGGGTCTGACCATAAGCGGACGGGGATTATTTTGGTTGGGTAGGCTAGATGTGCACATACACAGGCACAGTAGCGACCCAAGAGGGGGGTGGGCCCTGGTGCGTGACGTGCAGCTGGGCTCCGCCCCCCTCCGTACAGCCGCATTTGGCTGAATTTTCAGAGGAGAACGGACTGCCGGGGGCCCTGAGGGGGTGCGGGCCCTGGCCCGCTCCACCCCCTGCTCCGCCGGTAGTTCCACCACTGCACAGGCAGGGCTGTATTTAGGTCCGATGACTCCTTAAGTTGTATTCAGCGGAAGTGATGTCAGTGCACCGTGTACATGACGTCACTTCCACGTTCTTTATCGCCCTTCACCTCAGTTACCGATTTCCTATGGAAATCCGTGGCAGAGGGTGGGGAGGGTTTAAAAAAACAAACACAAAAAATAGGCACCCCTAGGCCGCCCCCAAAACCCTAGGCACAAACACCTCGGGGGCCTATATATAAATACGACCTGCACACAGGCTGACTAAAAGATAATTTGCAATCCTAATTTGGCATTCTAGATAAATTAGCCTAAATGAGTTTTAGTTACTTTTATTTTTGAGTCAGGTTTAGAGTTTTGCGGCTTTTGCTCAAAGGCGTGTGAATCATTATCAATTGTGCCTGCTGGGCACAGTTACAGGGGAGGTAAAAGGGGCCACATAAGGACACGGTATATCCATTGGTTTCAACTTGCTTTAGATATGCAGCATTTTCTGACAAACACACATAGCACTAATAGACAGACAGGTAATCTAAGTATATGGACTAGGATTTCAAATAGACCCATTGTCATCCAAACACAATTTTTTTAAAAAAAATTACAAATTTTACATTTTTAAATGGATACTGTCATGGGAAAACATGTTTTTTTTTCAAAAGTCAACAGTTAATAATGCTGCTCCAGCACACTTCTGCACTGAAATTTGTTTTTCAAAAGAGCAAACAGATTTTTTAATATTTAATTTGACATGGGCTAGACATATTGTTGTTTCCCAGGTGACCAAGTCTCTGATAAACTTCATTCACTCTTTACTGCTTCACTGTAAGTTGGAGTGATATCACCCCTCCCCCCCCCAGCAGCTCATCAGCAGAACAACGTGAAGGTAACCATATAGCAGCTCCCAGGTAGATATAAGAGTAGCACTCAATAGAAAAACCCATGTCCAACTCCTTCAGTTACATTGAGTAGAAGCAACAGCCTGTCAGCAGTTGCATCCTAAAGTGCTGGCTCTTTCTAAAAGCACATGACCAGGCAAAATGACTTGAGATGGCTGCCTACACACCAATATTGCAACTAAAAAAATTAACTTGTTGGGTGTCAGGGAGCCGAGAGCCCCCTCTGGGGAGTAGTCCGGATCTAGGAGGAAGCCCCTCAGGAGGGATCAGGGTCGTGGTATCCAGGGGTTAGGCAAGGGAATAATCAGAGTCCAAGCACAGGTCAAAAGACAGGCGGAATACAAACAAAGTCCAGGGCCAGGCAGGGGGTCAAAGGCAGGCAGCGTATCAGCGAAGTCCAGGTCCAGGCAAGGGGTCACAACAGGGAATCAAGCAGATATAAGCAGGGAAACAGCAAGGAAAACCCAGGAACAATTAGGGAACGGAATCCTATTTTCGGGCGCCATCTTGGCGCCTCAGGCGTCCTTTTAACTTTGAATTTGGCGCCCTTGCGCCAGCGTCAGCGCGACTGCGACCGTCGCGCCGTGCTGGCGTCACAACGCCGACGTCGGAACCCACGTGGGTTCCCTGGGCGCCGCCATTTTGGATTCTTCGCCGCCGGGAGCGGACGCGACTCCTCGCGCTCCCGGCGGTCTTGACAGTACCCCCCCCCTCACGGGGGGCCTCAGGACCACCGGGACTTGGTTTCTGGGGAAACTTGGAGTGGAAGTCTTTTACCAAACGAGGAGCATGCACATCACGGTGTCCCTCCCAAGAGCATTCTTCGGGGCCAAAGCCCTTCCAATGGATGAGGTATTGAAGGGACCCTCTGGAGATTCTGGAATCAAGGATTCTCTCCACCTCGAATTCTTGTTGACCCTCCACAGAGATGGCAGGAGGAGGAGACTGGACATCAGAGAAACGGTTGGAGACGGTGGGCTTCACCAGGGAGACGTGGAACACGTTGGGGATTCTCATCTCTGGTGGGAGTTGAAGTCTGATGGCTACAGGGTTGATAATAAACTTCGGACCCAACTTGGGAGATGGCACCTTCAAGCGAATATTCCTGGAAGAGAGCCAGACACTATCACCCACCTTGTAGGGAGGAGAGGGCCTTCTACGGCGATCCGCGAAAGTCTTGTGGACTAGAGCACTCTTCTCCAGATTAGACTTGGTTGCAGCCCAAATAGCAAGCATATGGGCTGCCAGATCATCTGCAGCCGGGACGTCCGACAACACGAAATCCTGAGGAAAGGCTTGAGGGTGCTGTCCATACACCACCATAAACGGAGACCTTCCTGTGGAGGAATGACATGCATTATTATGAGCAAACTCCGCCCACGGGAGGAGGTCAGACCAATCGTCCTGGCAAAGAGACACGTGGTTCCTCAGGAACTGTTCTAAGGCTTGGTTCACACGTTCAGCTGCCCCATTCGTCTGCGGGTGGTAGGCAGACGAAAATTGAAGTGTTATTCCCAAGTCTTTACATAGGGAACGCCAGAACTTGGCGGTAAACTGGGTGCCTCTGTCGGAGACGATCTCCACCGGGAAACCATGCAGGCGGAAGATGTACTTAATAAAGAGTTGGGATAATTCCACCGCAGAGGGTAACTTCTTCAAAGGGATGAAATGGGCCATTTTGCTGAAGCGGTCAATGACAACCCAGATCACAGTATTCCCACCGGAGGGAGGAAGTTCGACGATAAAGTCCATAGAGAGGTGCGTCCACGGACGAGAGGGAACCGGTAAAGGCTGTAACAACCCGCTGGGGCGGGAATGGCTAGGCTTAGAAGTGGCACAGACATTACAAGCCGCCACAAAGTCCTTTACATCCTTGCGGATTTCAGGCCACCAGACTAGGCGCCTCAAGAGTTCAAGGGTCTTGGCTGGACCAGGATGTCCTGCTTGCCTGGAGCGGTGGGTTTGTTGCAGGATGGCCAGGCGAAGTTCCGGAGGGACGAAGGCCATGCCAATCGGAGTATTTTGAGGAGCCAAGGACTGCCCAGCCAGGATCTGGTCGGCAAATTGGGGATACAAAGAGGCAATGATCTTGACTGGTGGGATGATTGGTTCCTGTCTCTCAGGGTCACGGTCCACCGGAGTGAAGCTACGAGACAAGGCGTCAGCCTTCCGATTCTTGGAACCTGGGCGATAAGTCAAAACAAAATTAAATCGGGAAAAGAAAAGGGCCCACCTGGCTTGTCTGGGATTTAGCCTCTTGAGGGACTGTATAAACTCCAGATTCTTGTGATCAGTGTAAATCTGGACAGGAATTTCAGAGCCCTCCAGGAGATGACGCCATTCTTCAAGGGCAAGCTTGACTGCCAAGAGTTCTCGATTCCCGACATCATAATTCTGCTCTGCGGATGAGAACTTCTTGGAGAAATAAGCACAGGGGTGCAACTTCCCATCAGCGGGGTGTCTCTGAGACAGGGTGGCTCCGGCTCCGACTTCAGAAGCATCAACTTCGATGCAGAAGGGTAGTTCAGGATTGGGGTGTCGGAGGACAGAAGCTGACGTGAAGGCCTCTTTCAAGGACTGAAAAGCTTCAATGGCAGATGGAGGCCACAAGCTGGGTTTACCCCCTTTCCGGATGAGGGCCAGGATAGGTGCAATGCGGGAAGAGAACCCCCGGATGAACTGCCGATAGTAGTTAGCAAATCCGATAAATCTCTGGATTGCCTTGGTACTCAGCGGAAGAGGCCACTCTTGGATGGCCGACACTTTCACGGGATCCATCTCAAATCCCTCAGGAGAGATAATGTATCCTAGGAAGGGGATCTTGGACACCTCGAAGACGCACTTCTCCAACTTGGCGAAGAGAGAGTTCTTCCTCAGACGAGAGAGTACCTCCTTCACCTGGGAGCGATGGCTTTCTAGGTCTTTAGAAAAGATCAGGATGTCGTCCAGGTACACGACTACGAACCTTCCTAGGAGATCCCGGAACACATCGTTAACAAACTCCTGGAAGACGGCAGGGGCATTGCAAAGGCCGAAGGGCATGACGAGATATTCATAGTGCCCGTCACGAGTGTTGAAAGCCGTCTTCCATTCGTCACCCTCACGGATGCGAATGAGGTTGTACGCCCCCCGGAGATCCAACTTAGAGAAAATCTTCGCCCCCTTCAGCTGGTCGAAGAGCTCTGCAATCAAGGGCAGTGGGTACCTGTTTTTTACAGTGATTTTATTCAGGCCCCGATAGTCTATACATGGCCGAAGGCCTCCGTCCTTCTTCTCCACGAAGAAGAACCCAGCCCCTGCTGGAGAGGTAGAAGGGCGGATGAACCCCCGCTGGAGATTTTCTTGGATATATTCCTTCATTGCGGTAGTCTCTGCAGGAGAGAGAGGGTAAGTGCGGCCTCTGGGGGGCATGGCTCCTGGCAGGAGTTCGACAGGACAGTCGTAGGAGCGATGTGGAGGAAGGAATTCCGCAGACTTCTTACAGAACACATCAGAGAATCCCTTGTAAGTGGAGGGCAAAGTCTTTAGTTCCGCAGTGGAGACATTCACCTTCTCGAGGGGTTTTGGCGGAAGGCAATGTTGCTGACAAAATAAACTCCAACGAGAGATCTGCCCAGAGGACCAGTCTATGGTGGGGTTATGTAGACGTAACCACGGAAGACCCAGTATTACTGGAGTAGAAGGACAGGGGATGATGAAAAATGAAAGTTTTTCTTGATGTAGCACCCCAACTTGTACAGATAGTTCCGCCGTGAACTTAGTGACGAATTCAAACTCCAGGGGTTTGTCATCTATGGCGGTAATTCGCAGGGGAGAAGACAAGGGGAGCAGGGGAATCTTCATGCGTTCGGCAAAGAAGGCGTCCATGAAGTTGCCATCCGCCCCGGAGTCGAGGAAGGCCCTTTCGCAGATAGTCTTATTTACCAGGAGAATCTGCAAAGGAAGGAGAAGTCTGCGTGAATTTTCTTGATACTTCTCCTTAGGCCCTCGAGTAATGCCCCCTACATGAGAAACCAGTGACATACCTCGGGGTACAAAACTCCTGGCTTTGGCAGGACAGGCATTGGCAAAATGGGAGTGACCACCACAGTACAAACAGAGACCTGCCATTCGTCTTCGGAGTCTTTCCTGCTCGGAAAGGTGAACCTTTCCTACTTGCATAGGTTCCTCCAGGGGTGAGGTGGACACATGAGTCACTGGAACAGCGGGAGCATGCAAAATCGGCCTTTGAAAGCGAGGAGCCAACATGGGAGAAAATCGTCTGCTGCGCTCTCTCTCCACCTGGTGTTCTCTGTGGCGGGTGTCTACCTTAATAGATAGGGTGATCAGTCCCTCCAGGGTGTCAGGAGTCTCTCTGGAGACGAGATCATCTTTGATGCGGATGGATAGGCCTTGATAGTATACGGCCTTGTAAGCGTCATCACACCAGGAAGTCTCCGCCATCAGTGTTCGGAAGTCTATAGCGTACTCATTGACACTGCGGCTTCCCTGCCGGAGCTGCAAGAGACGGGCAGGGGCGTTCGTGACTCGACCAGGTGCATCAAAGACTGTGCGAAAAGCTTGGAGAAAGTCTTTAACAACATAAGTCACCGGGGAATTCTTCTCCCAAAGAGACGTAGCCCACTCCAGTGGCTTGCCTTCCAATCGAGACATCACATACCCCACCTTGGAACGCTCACTTGGGAACTGCGTGGGTTGGAACTCAAATTGAATTTGGCACTGTGTGGCAAATCCCCTGCAGGCTTGTGGGTCCCCACTGAAGCGAGGAGGAGGTGGAATGCGAGGCTCACCTGTCGGATAGCTTGCGTTCGAAGAGGCTGCCACCATGGGTGAAACTCCAGAAGGTGGAACAGCGGAGGGCGCAGATGGCTCTCGAGCAAGCAGGATATCGAGTGCTTGCCCAATGCGAACCTGCTGGTTTTCGTAGTCCTCCATGCGGGATGCCAGTCCGCGGAGCGCTCGTCCGACATCAGGTGTGGCTTCCTCAGAAGGATCCATGGCCCGAAAATAATGTCAGGGAGCCGAGAGCCCCCTCTGGGGAGTAGTCCGGATCTAGGAGGAAGCCCCTCAGGAGGGATCAGGGTCGTGGTATCCAGGGGTTAGGCAAGGGAATAATCAGAGTCCAAGCACAGGTCAAAAGACAGGCGGAATACAAACAAAGTCCAGGGCCAGGCAGGGGGTCAAAGGCAGGCAGCGTATCAGCGAAGTCCAGGTCCAGGCAAGGGGTCACAACAGGGAATCAAGCAGATATAAGCAGGGAAACAGCAAGGAAAACCCAGGAACAATTAGGGAACGGAATCCTATTTTCGGGCGCCATCTTGGCGCCTCAGGCGTCCTTTTAACTTTGAATTTGGCGCCCTTGCGCCAGCGTCAGCGCGACTGCGACCGTCGCGCCGTGCTGGCGTCACAACGCCGACGTCGGAACCCACGTGGGTTCCCTGGGCGCCGCCATTTTGGATTCTTCGCCGCCGGGAGCGGACGCGACTCCTCGCGCTCCCGGCGGTCTTGACATTGGGTTAGAAATAAAATTTTACTTGGTAGCGTGAATTATTTGCAGTGTAATTTAGAAATTAAAACTACACCATAAAAATCATGACAGAATACCTTTAATTCTACTTTTCCGTGAAACCATCACCGGGGGCATGCTTCCAAAAAGTCAGAATACAACTATTGTATGCAGTGACATTCCAGCACATTACCTCTTATATTCTTGTTTTGTGTTTTATCTGACAGCACAATAGAAGAGAGGTGAGACTGTTCACTGGGCTTCAGTTTTTATACCCCTCCTCCTTCCTGACTTGTAAGCAAGAGCAGGAAATAATATTTTATCAGAAGGAAAGTGGGATCATCACTATGGACACTGTCATGGAAACTCTTGGCTAGCTACTGAATCCAAAACTCAATGAGAGACTACAGTGTTTATGTTCTATGCCTATGTCACTTGACTGACTAGTAACTTGAATCCATACCCATAGAGATGCTATATAGTATATGTACTATCCTGTCTCTACGCTGACTAGTAACATGAATCCAAACCCACATTTATTCTATGTCTTTTGGCTGGTTAAAGGCTGAAATGTATATGATATTATGATTCAGAGAGTTCCAGAATATCATAATGTGATTAATCCTGCTTGCAGTCTGGTGCTGATCTATCCTGGTTTAAAGAAGAAGTAAAGGCTTGGTGCACCTGGGGGTGCCAAATGTTAGGCACCACCAAGTAATTGTATTGAATTACTTGAAACCGGTGCTCCTATCAGCAGAAAACTGCCCCGGCCCAGGGTTATACCAGTGAGCACCATGGATCGATCTTCTTTCGTCTTCCTCTGTCTTTGCGCGGCTGTGCATGCGCAGTAGAATGGAAAGCCGAACTTTAAACTAAAAAGTCGGCTATTTAGTTCAACTGCGCATGTGTTTGCTCCGGGAAGAAGAAGACGGAAGTGGATCGATCCGTGGTGCTCACTGGTATAACCCCAGGCCAGTGCAATTTTCTTCTGACAGGAGCTTCAGGTAAGTAACTACAATCACTTGGGGATCCCTAACATTTGGCACCCCCAAGTGAACCAAGCCTTTCCTTCTCCTTGAACGTAACAAGGTTCAAAGTGACAATGTATGATGATGGCTAGAGGTAGTTAATGGTGGATTGTGAGAGATATGACGGTGGATTTTGAGTGACATGATGGTGTATAATTGGTGACATGATGGTAGATAATAGGAGATATGATGGTGAATTGTGAGAGATTTGACGATGGATTAAAGAGACATGATGGAGGATAGTAGGAGACATAATGGTTGATTGTAAAAGATATGATGGTGGCTTGTGAGAGACATGATGGTGGATAGTGGGAGACATAATGACAAATAGTGGACAGCATCATGGTGGATAATGACTGATATGATGGTGGATAATGGTTGAGATGATGGTGAATAGTGAGCAATATGATGGTGGATAGGGGAAGACATGGTGGATAGACATGATGGTGGGTAGTGGAAGATATGACAGTGGATAGTGGGCAACATAATGGTGGACAGTGGAAGACATAATGGTGGATAATGGGTGACATGATGGTGGATAGTGGAAAATAGGATGGTGGATAGTGGGGTAAATGTTAGTGGGTACTGGGTGACATGATGTTAGATAGTGGAAGACATGAGGGAGGATAGTGGGCAACATGCTTATGGATTGGGAGAAACATAATGGTGGATAGTGGACATGCTTGTGGATCATGGGTTACATGATGGGTCATGGTGGGGGACATGATGGGTAGTGGCTGACATGATGGTGAATAGTGGGTGACCTGGAGACCTGATGGTGGATAATGGATGACATGATAGTGGGTAGTGGGCTGCATGAGGTTAGATTGTGGGAGACATGATGGTGTATAGTAGGACATAATGTTGAATAGTGACTTACATTATGGTGAATACTTTGAGACATGATGGCTAATTGTGAGATTCATGATGGTGGATACTGGGCAATATCATGGTAGATAGGGTGCAGCATGATGGTGGATAATGTGTGACATGACTGTTGATAATGGGTTTTATGATGGTGGATTGTAAGTGACCTGATTGTGGATAATGTAAGACACGATGGTGGGTAGTGGTTGACATAACAATTGTTAGTGGGAGACAGGATGGTGGATAATAGGCAACATGATGGTTACTAGTGGCTAACATAATGGTGGCTGCTTGCTGACAAGATGGTGGATAATTGGTGACATAATGGTAGATAGTGGGAGACATGATGGTGGGAAAAGGCTGACATGGTGGACAAAATGGATGACATCATGGTGGATTGTCAGAGACATGAAAGTGGGTAGTGGCTAACATGATGGTGGATAGTGGGCGAAATTATGGTGGATAATGGGCAACATTATGGTGGCTAATGGGCAGAGGTGGGCTATGCCGGTTGGGCACCCTAGGCAACACGGCTGGCCAAGTCTCAGACCTACCTTGTCCACACGTGTGCGTGCAATTGCCTGCAATATGGAGCACACGCAATGATGACAGCAGCAGAATCAGCAGGGATAAAGATTACTACAAAGAACTGATATTATAATGCAGTGCCACCTGCTGGAGAGAACTTGGCAGTACTCCATTTCAAATTTTAAGCACAGACCAATCTAGCAGTGAGACAGGTTGGCCAACCATGAGGAAAAATCAGGAAGGCACATTATTCCTCACAGTGTATTTCAGATTAAGAGATACAAATACAAGACATAACAGTTACATATACAGACAAATTTTTTCCCAGAATAGATGCACAGTTACATCTGCATAATGTTGATGACAGTAGGGGGATGGCTACAAACTAAAAGACATACAATATAGCAAATTCAGATAGAAGAGCTGCAAAAACACTGCAGTCACTGCAGCCTCGCAACTTGCATATATCAGACATATACCTGATTTTTGGATGTTTCTAAATACCATGAATCTATACCAGCATAAGCATCGACTCCCTACAAAGATCTCAGGTTCAGGTCAACCCATATGAATATACAATTACCCCCCCCCCTTGATACCTGGTAATAGTATGGTGTATACGGCGTCTCATAATGTAGGGGTGCAGTTCTTGTAACCCCAAGGATACCTTTCACAATCTCGTCGCAGCCTAGAAAAAGCAAGTACAAGTTGGTTCCAGTCAATATATAGTACAGTTATGGGATCCTTTATCCTAAACCTCCCATATAGTGTATTTTACCCAAATAATTCTAATTTTTAAAACATGATTTCCTTTTTATTATTACTTTGTTGCTCATAAACCTTGGAGAAAATGGGTTTTTACTTGCAGTTCCCACTTCCTGTTTGAAGGGAAATTCCAAGGCAAAATTGTTGTTGTTCATAAACATTGGGGAGAGTGGTTTGACCTTGCAGTTAGCACTTTCTGTTTGAAGGTGATTTTCAAGATATCATCCCATATAGAACAGAGCTGGGCTCATCAGACCAGTGGATGAGCCCGGCACTTTTCTATATGGGATGATGCCTGAACAGTACAGTGTGCACTACTCTCTGTCCATTTATTATTAACCTCCCTGTGTACAAATCATCCCAAAGTAGTCTGGACTCATACCTTTTATTGCCAGTACTCCATGGCAAAAATCCTTAAAGCCGATTCGTCCCTGGGCATTTGGGTCCAAACGTTTAGCAAGTTTCTCCACCTGGGAACAGATCTCAGTGTTACTATCCAACAGCATGGACAATAATTATATTATAGGCCCCCACAATTGGGACTGGCCTGTCAGCCCAGATTTGGCTAGTTATGGTAAGATTTTGGGGTTCTTATTTGGGGGGTACCCCCTAGAAATATAGCAGGGTGACAGATGCACCAAGGTTAGTAGTGTTTGCAGGTTGAATCAGAAGATAGATATGCAGATACACATTGTTAAAGCAGTCACCCTTTTGACCACACCAATTTTAGCCATGAAAACGATACCTAGTAAAGGACAGAAAACGATACCTAGTAAAAAAAAAAGTTTCTCCAGTCTACCATCTTAACTGTACCAGGCCAAACTGTTGGAAAGCCTTGGCCAGTGCCTCACAGTTCCTTTTGCATGGCAATGGGCAATGAATGAGATGTAACAAGCATAAAACCACAAGGGGTGGATGATGATTGCAAATGTAATGATCCCTGAAAGACAGAACTTTCAATATTAGACACAGCCTAAGAATAAACATCTGACTGAGGAAAATCAACATTGGACAAGCACACCGCTGACCATAAAATTGCTTCTAAAGAAGCCTGAGAACGGGGAACCCAGGATTCTGTATTAGCCCTAATTAAATATGCTTTAATATTTGGGGCTTATTCAACTACCTGATGAACAAAGACTTCCTGAGTATATCGGTAGTAATAAGTCAAATCAACTGGACTTGCTGTGTTTTTTTTTAAAGATGTTTCATCATTTACCCGACTGACTTTCTTAATTCTAAATTGAGAAAGCCAGTCAGATGACTGGTGAAATGTCTTCAAATGGTTCTACATCTGAGACGTAGTATCGTGAAAAAAATGTAGCTAAAATTATATCTTGGCTATGATGAAAATCGGAAATGACTTTGGGAAGAATCAACTCTGGTGTCATCAAAAGCACTTTGCAGGACAGAAACCAAATTTCCAATATCAATACAGTGGACATGTACTGTATCTCTATTATTGTAAAAAAACATTTTAAGAGTCAGAACCCTGACCTGAACTTCCTGAATAGCACGAAACTAGGCAACATCAACACTCTGAGAGATCCCACTGAGATCCCACTTTGATTCGGGAGAAAAGCCTAATTCTTTTTATAGCTCAAAAGAACTTCTTCATGCATGGTTTCCATTAGATTTCAGAGCTGCAGAAAGCAAATCCTACTTGGCCACCAGGGGACAATGAGAACATATAGTCTTCTCTGATCTTATTTATTGTATAAGGGATGAGCAATATAGAAGAAACAAATGTAAGCTAAGGAAGTCCCATTTAAGCAAGAAAGCATCTACCAAATTTGCTCAAAGGTCTGGGGTCCAGGAACAACACACTTCCATCTTTCTTTTCTATTGAGAACCACACCCTTCCTTCTGGAAATCAAGGGATACTTGCTGATTTAGAAACCTGCTTAGCCTGTTGGCTAGCATGTGTTAACTGAGATAATTTCCTCTCTTAATTCTTTCAAGTTGTTTTCTGCCCAATCAAAAATAGTTATGGTCAAGCAAAAACAAGACTTTCATCTGCCTCCTTGTTTCGACAAAAATCTTACTGTTGTTATAGTTGCTATATTTTTTCAAGACTATGATACTATGCAGGGGCGTAACTACAGAGGAAGCAGACTCTGCAACTGCAGGAGTGCCAAGGAGGTATAGGGGCCCCATGAGGCCCTAACTAATGTACAATTTCAATACATTTTGGTAAAACAGGTCAACCTCTAGACATTTTGGGCCTGAAAAAGAATTTGCTGTGGGCAGGGCTGGAACTAGGGGTAGGCAGAAGAGGCAGCTGCCTAGGGCGTGACAATTGAGGGGCGCTGAGCAGCTGCTTCTTCTGCCTACCTCTAGACCGGACGCACCTTACTCCCAGCTTGCCCGCTCCCCTTTCAATCATGCGCGCAACGTCAATGCGCATACAATGTTACAGCCCATACGTGTGCAATGTCACCGAGCCACAGGGGAAGAAGTCGGCAAGTGTCACCGGGCCACCGATCCACAGGAGAAGGAGGGGGTGAGCTGGCCGGCTGGTTTGCCTAGGGAGCCCGGCTGGCATGGCCCTCCTCTGGCTGTGGGGCCCAATAATATCCAGTTATGCCACTGATTCTATGGAGGAGACTAGCTTGCCAATCACCCGCTGAATTACTCTGGCTGTTGTGATGGGATGATTGATTATATTCACAACTTGGTTTATCATATCAGTCATCTGGAAGACAAGGTGAAACACCAATGTGCCTATGAGGAGTATGCATCATTTCATTGGAGGAGTCTGTACTCTTGCATAATAACATAGCTATTTGATTGAAAAAAAGACACACGTCAATTGAGTTCAACCTTTTATGTTTATATAAAACCTGCAAAACTGCTGGACAGGAGGAGAACAATTTTAGCAGCAGTATTTAATAGTGTGTAGTGGGGAAAGATGGGAGTTAGGGAAACCAGTTATTAGAAAGTTGCGGTTGTCTATATGGGCTAGAATGAGAGCATGCATGAGCGTCTTTGCTGTTGTTTGTGACAGATTTTAGCAATATTGTGTGAGAAGTTGCTACAGGTTTTGACAATGAATTTTAATATTGTCACTAGGCCCAAAGGCAGAACCCTGTACTGAATGTTTCTCCCAGAATACAACATCTCAGGAGTTTCCTGCGGCTTCTGTGGATCGGACTTCACATCTTTTAATTCAACATTCGCTAACTAGTCATTTGAGTTCAGAGTTCGAACTATGGATCGGAGTGTCTGCACCTTGAACAAACTTACATTTACATTACATTTACCATTGTAAATTCAATATCACTCTGAATTCTCTGCCCTGAGAAAGACTTGGGAAGAAACTCCTGAGGATTTTTTTCTTTTGGGGAACTCTAATAATTACATGTTTTGAAAGCAGATGTTGAATAATATCTAATAAGGCTTCCACCAATATCGGTGCTCTTGGCTTGTCTGATGACATGAAAAAGCAAGATTGCTTTTCAATTTGAGATGAAAACTTGAGACACTATATTTAGTGCCCAAAGCTCTGAATCTGGCAAAGCCCACTCTGATTCAAATAGGAATAACCTGCCTCCTACTTGACTCAGAGTCATGTCTGGCTTCTGGTCCCAACTGGTCTGAAAGCACAATACAGTATGTTGCATCTCCAGGTTTGCCTGCATGGCTTAAATTAGAGGCTCCACTAAATCAAAATTAAGGTCAGAATCCTCTATCTACGGCATCCTCTTCAGTGTCCTCACTCTAAGAACTTCCTGCATCAAGATCTCTTGCCTCTGGACTGTCTCTGCGAGTGGCTATTCTATAACATGCTAAAAGTTAATTTAAAAATGAACCACCCTAGATAAGACTAGATAAGAAATGTTGGGTAGATATGACTGTATGCAGAATAAGCATAAATAGCATGTATTAGAGAAGAATGCAGGTGGGTGCAGTGATTATACCATGTAAAATACAAATGGAATCATGGGTAAATGGGTAGTGGCCTGTTGCATGTAGTTTAGATGAGAGACTCATCATGTATATAGTTACATAGTTACATAGTTAAATTGGGTTGAAAAAAGACAAAGTCCATCAAGTTCAACCCTTCCAGATGAAAATCCAGCATCCATACACACACCCCTCCCTACTTTCACATAAATTATATATACACCTATACCTATACTAAATATAGAGTTTAGTATCACAATAACCTTTGATATTATGTCTGTCCAAAAAATCATCCAAGCCATTCTTAAAGGCATTAACTGAATCAGCCATCACAACATCACCCGGCAGTGCATTCCACAACCTCACTGTCCTGACTGTGAAGAACCCCTACGTTGCTTCAAATGAAAGTTATTTTCTTCTAGTCTAAAGGGGTGGCCACTGGTATGGGTAAAAAGGTCCCCTGCTATTGGTCGATAACGTCCTCTAATGTAATTGTAAAGTGTAATCATTATATTTTTTGCCAAAGTGCCTAACCTTGCATTTATCAACATTGAACCTCATTTTCCAGTTTGCTGCCCAGTTTTCCAGTTTAGACAAATCACTCTGCAAAGTGGCAGCATCCTGCATGGAACCTATAGTTCTGCACAATTTAGTATCATCTGCAAAAATAGAAACAGTACTTTCAATGCCCACCTCCAGGTCATTAATAAACAAGTTGAAAAGCAAGGGACCTAGTACAGAGCCCTGTGGTACTCCACTAACAACACTGGTCCAATTAGAATATTTACCACCACTCTTTGTAGTCTATCTTTTAGCCAGTTCTCTATCCAGGTACAAATACTATGTTCCAGGCCAACATTCCTTAATTTAACCAGTAACCTTCTGTGTGGCACTGTATCAAATGCTTTAGCAAAGTCTAAGTAAATCACATCCACTGCCATCCCAGAATCGAGGTCCCTGCTTACCTTCTCATAAAAAGAAATTAAGTTAGTCTGGCAAGATCTATTACGCATAAAACCATGCTGGCATACACTCATAGTATTATAATTTGCTATAAAGTCCAGTATCTTTTCCTTTATTAACCCTTCGAAAAGCTTTCCTACCACTGACGTCAGACTAATAGGTGGGGTTTTGTCCCGATTGCCTTTATACCATGTGACACATACAAATAGAATCATGGGTAAGTCAAGGGGCCTGTAACAATATGTAAAGGGATCATTGATTTTTTCTTTTTTGTGGTGTATGTGAGTGGAGATAGCATTTTAAGGACATGTAGGCTGGCAGATAGAATCATTGACTAAAATAAGTTGCTGATGCCTTTGGCCTGTGCATAATTCTCAGCTGGGGTATTTATGAAAATGGTGGCAGGGTATATGGTTAGTATTTGCTTGTGCATGTACAGCCCCAGCAACCTCCTGTCACTGATGCCATTATATATGTCTGATGCAGCATATGTGCCCATAGGTGGCTGGTAAGCTATTATGAGAAAGCGGAGAAAAGGGACGCAACGCTCACCAAGATATGGACAGTTACGTGCGGTTTGGCACCAGGCTCACATCTCAAATAGTTCTAACCCAAATGTTTGCCATTTATAACAATGCTGATCATGTACAGCCTTCCTTGCAACACCCCCTGCCCCCTGCTGTACTCACTCAATCAGTAAATGCAATGTGAAAATACTTATATAAACAACTTGTTTCAGGCCCCTATGACTTACCCATCATTCAGTATCTACAGTCATATGCAAAAGTTTGGGAACCCCTCTCAACCTGCATAATAATTTATTCCACAACAAAAAAATATGACAGTGGTATGTCTTTCATTTCTCAGGAACATCTGAGTGCTGGGGTGTTTATTGAAGAAAGAGTTTTAGTGAAGCAGTATTCAGTTGTATGAAATTAAATCAAATGTGAAAAACTGGCTGTGCAAAAATGTGGGTACCCTTGTAATTTTGCTAATATGAATGCATGTAACTGCTTAATACTGATTACTGGTAACACCAAATTGGTTGGCTTAGCTCATTAAGCCTTGAACTTCATAGGCAGGTGTGTCAATCATGAGAAAAGGTATTTAAGGTGGCCAATTGCAAGTTGTGCTTCTGTTTGACTCCTCTGAAGAGTGACAGCATGGGATCCCCAAAGCATCTCTCAAAAGATCTGAAAACCAAGATTGTTCAGTATCATGGTTTAGGGGAAGGCTACAAAAATCTATCTCAGAGGTTTAAACTGTCAGTTTCAACTGTAAGGAATGTAATCAGGAAATGGAAGGCCACAGGCACAGTTGCTGTAAAACCTAGGTCTGGAAGGCCAAGAAAAATACAGGAGCGGCATATGCAGAGGATTGTGAGAATGGTTACAGACAACCCAAAGATCACCTCCAAAGACCTGCAAGAACATCTTGCTGCAGATCGTGTATCTGTACATCGTTCTATAATTCAGCGCAATTTTCACAAAGAACATCTGTATGGCAGGGTGATAAGAAAGAAGCTCTTTCTGCACTCATGCCATAAACAGAGTCGGTTGTTGTATGCAAAAGCTCATTTAGACAAGCCACAGTCATTTTGGAAAAAAGTGCTTTGGACTGACGAGACAATAGAGTTATTTGGTCATAACAAAAAGTGCTTTGCATGATGGAAGAAGAACACAGCATTCCAAGAAAAACACCTGCTACCTATTGTCAAATTTGGTGGAGGTTCCATCATGCTGTGGGGTTGTGTGGCTAGTTCAGGGACTAATTTTGTTACAATGCATATTGCATATTTTCTGTTAAGCCAATGTTAAACAACTTCAAAGAATTAAGAGGGGTTCCCATACTTTTCATATGACTGTATGTTGAATTTGGCCCAGGTAATGTGTGTTAGACAGAGAGCTTACTATATAAATATATATAGATAACAGGTACAGACTGACAGACAGGGGGATAGACAGACAGAAAACTAACCATACATTAACAGCAGAACACATACAAACAGACAGATAGTCAGCCATACACTTTTCTCTAGATAGAGACTGACAGGCATATACAAAGTGACAGATAGACAGCTATCCATACACTGTTAGTACGCCAGAAACAGAGTGACAGGCAGAGGACAAACAGTCAGACAGCTTACCATACACTGATAGCAGGACAAATACAGACAAGCTGAGAGACAGACAGGCAGCTAACCATACAATAATAAATAGATACAGACTGACAGATAATACAGCTAACCATACAACAAAAGCAGGACAGATACAGACAGGCAAAGGGACAAACTGGTTTGTATGTAAAGGGCAGAGCATGACAGATACAAAGATAATGTTCTATAATAATAGGAGCAATCTCAAGTCCTGTCATGTCACGTTGTCACTCCATCTCCTGCCCTGGGGACAATTAGCTATGGTGGTGGGGACAGAGATTGGGATTCAGCCCTGTTGCTCACCATACTCATAGTCCAGGGATGGAAACCTCTCACCTCATCTCCTTGAGCAAACTGTAAGCCCACAGCTATGAAATGCTCCACCTTGATAAATCCATCCGCATCCTCATCGCACACATCAAACACCTGCTTGAGCCTGTGCAGGAAGAGCACCAAGTGCTCCTGGTCCCCTGGAGAGAAGCCACCACTCTCCATCAGGGACACTAAGTGGCCTTCCCCCAGCACCTCTGCCTGCCTTCAGCCGCCATCACTAGCTCCCCTTATTGTACAGTGTATGACATCAAGAGCAGGAGGGAGGCATCCAGGGGGAGGGGAGCACTGTGAGCTAGAGGGAGAGAGACAGAGTAATGGGGAATCAGTGAGAGAATGATAGAATCACAATGAGTTAGAGGTCGAGAAAAAAATATAGGGAATCAGTAAGAGAATGAAAAACAATGAGGCAAAGGGAGGGTAAGAGGAAGACAATAAAAAAATATCAAAGGGAGCAGAAGGGAGACTGAAAGCTGGGAAATTAGAGAGTGAGTCACTGGCAGCAGGATGGAGAAATGGGGAATCAGGGAGTGGGACAAATGGGGCTCATAGTGAGAATCAATAGCAGCTTGATGGGGAGAAAATAAAAATGGGGAATCAGATATAATCATAGGGAGACAGAGAGAGAACAAGAAATGAGGAATTATAAAGAGAATCACAGGGGGTTGAAAGGAGCGACAGATAGGAAATCATTGCAAATCTGAAAAGAACGGTATATATGGGACATTAGAAAAAGATTCACAGTGAGCTTGCGGCAGATAGGCTAAAATAGAATAGGGAAATAATCCATGGGAAATAGGAAATCTGAGAGTCACAGGTAGCTAAAGAGAGGGAGAGGGGAAATTAGAGGGAAAATTGAAAGAGAGAAAAGAGAATCTAAAATGGTCTTGACTGACATGACAGGCTAAATACTTATTAAATGTATATGAAATGGTATCTCCTCTGATAGTGATTATTTTTTTGCAGTGATGTGTGAGAAGCAACATGATGTTATAAAAGGAGTATAATGCAAGTCTCAATGATATGTACAGATTAAAAATTTTAAAAAAACTTATTTTGAAGAATTTTGGAGGGGCCCCTCCCTTTTTACGCCCCATTGATTTTAGCCTGGGGTATGTCCTTTTTTCATTTTAGAACCATTGGCTTGAATAAAAGTGGTTTTAAATGGTTTTAACTAGCTTTTGCAGTTAATTCTCAATTTTTATTTTACACATCACACATCGGGGATATTACGTCAGTCTAACATCTAAAACCTAAATAATTAATTGAGGCACTGTAAGGAATACAGGAGCACAGAGGACCTGAGCAGAGTGAGGAACACAGAGGAAATTAGAAGCAGATTTAGGAACAAGGGAGCATGGAGAGAAAATGGGAACAATGAGGAACAGCGAAGCACAGAGGGAAATGGGAAGAAGAATAAGGAACAGGTTAGCACAGGGAGGAAATAAAAAGGTGTGAGGAACAAGGGAGCGCACAGAGGAAATGGGAAGCAGAGTGAGGAACAAGGGAAGCATAGTGAGGAACAAAGGAGAACCCAGAGGACATTGGAAGCAGAGTGAGGAACAATGGACCATAGAGGGAAATTGGAAAACAGAGTGAGGAACAAGGGAGCATAGAGGGGAATTGGGAAGATAAAGAAACAAGAGAGCACACAGAGGAAATGGGAAGCAGATTGAGAAACAAGGGAGCATGGGGGAAGTGGGAAGCAGAATGAGGAACAAGGGAGCACAAAGAGGAAATGGGAAGCAGATTGAGAAACAAGGGAGCACAAAGAGGAAATAGTAAGAAGATTGAGAAACAAGGGAGCACACAGAGGAAATGGGAAGCAGATTGAGGAATATGGAAGCACAGAGAAGAAATGGGAAGCACAGTTAGGAACAAGGGAACACACAGAGGAAATGGGCAGAGTGAGAAACAAAGGAGCACACAAAGGAAATGGGAAGCAGAGCGAGGAACAAGGGAGCACACAGAGGAAATGGGAAGCAGAGAGAGGAACAAGGGTGCACACCGTGCAATTGGGAAGCATAGTGAGGAACAAGGAAAGTTTAATATGCTGCTATATACATTAGGAAGCACAGAATCATGTCTCTTCTTATTTCCATGATATTTATTAACCTTTTTATATCTTATTTCTGCGTATCCTAACAAAGCTGGCATGCTGCTGCCATGAGGGGGAGCAGAGGTGCCCACCCCAGGACTGGCAGCACCCCAGCCTTTAGGAGAAATGAACAGGATGTGGCTCCTGTTAGAGTGCCATGGGTTGCAATGTCCTGACTGAGGAGGGAGCAATGTGTTAAGCCCTGGGTGTATGCCCAGCAGAACCCATAAGAATAAACATGTTCATGTTCTAAACTTTATTCATGTAGGAAAATATCCTGTCTGCCTGACGCCTTACCCTCCTACAGGAATTCCTACTATCCAGTCACATGACACACTCATGCTGTAAATCATGGGCAGATAACAGGGCGCCTCCTACCAGCCTACCTCCAGCTTTTAAAATCCAGTAGAAGCTAAAGTTCTCATATGATTTATAGACAGCTGCAGTTTCCAACGATTCTCAGTGCTGTCCACTTCACCCGCCATGTTGGCAAAGACAGAAGCCTTTCCTGGAGGAAAACAGTCATGTTCCTTTAAGGGATTCATTTACATAGAGAAATGTTAAAGTGCAACAAAACAGCACTTTTCTCAATTACTAACGGAGACCCATCAACCCATCTCTGCCTTCAACTCTAGTACTGCTGCCCTTCCATTCTACTGTGAAGGACCAAAATACAGTGACACTAGAACAGTGGGAATAGAAAACTCTGAAGGAAGCTTTCAGGAGGAGGCACAAAAAAGTGTTTATCAAAAAACTAAGATAAAGTTCAACTTTGAAGCCAAACCCATAGCATTTATGTTACCCCGTAATAAAGCATGGATTACATGAAATGGAGATACACAACATTAACAATATGCATAGTTTTGATTTATC
The DNA here is from genome assembly GCA_038501925.1 of Xenopus petersii. NCBI lineage: Eukaryota > Metazoa > Chordata > Amphibia > Anura > Pipidae > Xenopus > Xenopus petersii. The sequence continues at coordinate 74,171,418 of CM076689.1, read as the reverse complement.
TCTGCTATATGATAGGCTCTCAAATCCTGCCAAACTTGTTGCCCAGTTAGGGTTAGGAGGAAAATCTGCAAATGGGAATCAATACTTTTGAAAAGCAGTGCAAACATTGTTTGGAGCTGTAGCATAAGAAGTATACAACAGCTCTTTGCAGAGGCTTTAGAGATGATTTGTAATACATTAAACAATAATGAAATGATTGCACTACCATTTTAGTGTCAAGTGAAATCCACAGCCCCCGAGTGGACTTAAAGCTTCCCTGGATGACCAAGATCAGCTCAAAGAACTTGTGTCTGGTTTGTGCCTACCTTCCCAAGTCACAAAATCAGGAATAATCCTCAGCTTCTTCCTAATGGGCCCATTCAATTCAATGACAGTAGAACAGACAATGCCTCCCAGCCAACAAATCAATTCCCTCCATCCATCAGCAGTTTACAACTTACTCAGAAAAACCTTCCTAAATTCTGGGTTCCTCTGATTTGTTTTTCCAGAAAATGTTGAGTCTTTGGTTAAAATATTATACCTAGCAGTAGATGATGGCAGCCTTTAGCAGGCAGAAATAAAGTGAACAAGTATAGGAGGAAAATATACCTGCTCTTTGATATCTTCTGTTTGACTCCACATGTCTGTGGCCATCGGATATTGCCCTCTGTTTAGGGCTTCTTGAACTTTATTAGCAGAACCCTGGACTTCTTGCAATCCTTTTTCATCCAGCAAAGACTAAAAGCAAGGGAAAAGGTGAATACTATATTACATTTACTGGGGCAATTCCGACTACGCGAACCCTTCTCAGCATTATTATTACCTTTACAAAGATAAAGGCAAATTAATTCTAGTACTCTGCATGTTCCGGATGGCGTGGGCACTCTAGCCTGCATGAATACACTGTTAATAATCTGATCTATGGCCAACAACATTAAAAAAAGTTATTTATTAGTTAGTTATTTTTGTTTCCAATATTGTGTGCATATGCCTTGCCTCAATGGTAAAAATGTGCTACATTTCAGCTGCCTGCAACTGTTTTACGGTCATTATAGCAACTGTGCCTATTTGTGACAGAACTGAGCATGTGATTTTGTACTGATCCATAAGTTACTTACTATAGAGATATGGACCCCAGCTTAGCACTGAATCTGTAAAGAAGCAAACTATCAGCACAAATTACCAACTGTCTGCTAAGTAAGGTGTCTCTGTCTCTCTGTCCAAAGGGGTGGAAATGGATATCAGAAACATTATATGATCAACAATATATGGGATTCAGATCCTCTTGGGACTTGGATATCAAAAAAAAGCTGACCTTAGAGAGCGCCAAACCAATAGTGGCTGCCATTTTACCCCACATGACTGAGAAAATGTGTTTCCTAGAAGAAAACATGTCCTCATCAAGCATGTTCATGAAGTTACAATTTCTGAAACAACCATTAAAGATAAATTAGTGTATACACACACAGAGATCCAATAGGATGCGGTTACAACACTGTAGGAAACTGACAGGCATGTGAAACTAAAAGTAGATAACAGAGAACTGAATAAGGATAAGATAAGGAAGGATCTCTTGTTTGTCCTGAAATTACTTGGATACCAAATGTGCAGTTTAAATACTGAGTGCCGTGGTCATTTGATGCAGTCAGGTCCTTTAAAATGTCCTGTTTCACAAGGGTGGATACATGCAGCCTGGGGGTTATATCTCTTAATTGCACATGAAGTTTTTATCCCTGTTTAAGCCACTGCGCAGGATGTCAAACTTTTCAACAAATGTATATTACCCAACGTTTCTGTCCCTCTATGAATTAAAGATCCCCATTGGTACAGTGATGCTGCTGCCACAAATTCTATGGTTGGCACTGTTAAATTGTACCCCCACTGGACAATATGTCTTCCTGTTTTTAACTGTAAATCTGCCCTCTCATTCTGTCTCGTAGCACTGTACAGTACATACAGTCCTATAATGGGATATTTCAGGTACATGATTAAGTAGACAGCATTTGATGAGTGGTAAAAGAATAAGCCCTGTACCCGGTGCTCCATTTGGGAATACAGTATCTGAAGAAAACAAAACATGGCACTGTAAATGTTATTAAAACATGTGTATAAAGTCATGCAGAGGATTAGGATCCCACCAAATGTTCCCTGCCACCTCATGCTAACAGTAGTAGAAAGACCTGCAGAGGACTGGGATCCCACCAGGTGTTTCCACGACTCATGCTAACTGTAGTACAATGACCTGCAGACAACCAGAATTCCACAAGAAGTTTCCTCATCTCATATTAACATTAGTACAGAGGAAGAGGATTAGTGAAGAGGATCGGGATCCCACCAGATATTCCTTCACCTTATGCTAACAGTAGTACAGAGACCTGCAGAGAATGGCGATCCCACCAGATGTAACATTACCTTGTGCTAGAAGTAGAACAGTGACCTGGAGAAGACCAGGATGCCACCAGATGTTTCTTTGCCTCATGTGAACAGCAGTAGAGAGACCTGCAGGGGACCAGGATCCCACCAGCTGTTTCCTTACCTCATATGAACAGTAGTGCAGAGACAATTTCATGTGTTTTAACATTGTTTTTTTACCTGGTATTCTGTCTTTGAACCAAAGAATTGTTTCAGAAGAACCATCAAGTCTGCTTGAATCTGCAACACAGAACATATTAAAGAAAAAGTAACACCAAAAAATGAAAGTACTTTAAAGTAATGAAAATATCATGTAATGTTGCCCTGCACTGGTAAAACTGATGTGTTTGCTTCAGAAACACTATTATAGTTCATATAAACAAGGTGCTGTGGAGCAATGGCTATATGGTTAACTAATGGATAACAGATAATACCATTAGACAGACAGAGCTTATCTGCTATCTGCTGTGTAACTTGAGCTTTTTCTCCTTTGAATGGCTGCCCCATTGCTACACAGCAGCTTATTTATATAAACAATAGTAGTGTTTCTTAAGAAAACACAGCAGTTTTACCATTGCAGGGCAACACTGCATTATATTTTCATTACTTTAAAACAATTTTATTTTTTGACGTTACTGTTCCTTTAACCATTTAAACAGCAGGGCATGGTTCCAACAGTAGGGGGGGCAGTTTCATAGCTTGCTAAAATGCTTTTCCTGGATAAGCCCCATTCCTTTTTGCCCCAACCAAAGTCATTTGGAGAATCTATTGTCCCTGAGAATGAAGCACATATGCAATTTAACTATCCATTTAAGAGGCAGATAGAGAGAGAACTTACACAATCTTATCAATTACACAATGTAGCCCAGTCCTCATTTGCTTACAGAGTGGGAGTACAACAGCCTGTCTGGGCCAAATTCTCACTGTTTTGTCCTCTGTGATACCTCCCACTGGTCACATCAGAGCACAAATGTAACCCACCTCACACACTTCCCCTTGGTACTTCTCCTTGTCTAGCAAGAACTGTGAGTTCTCTAAGGGTAACAAAATTCATGAGGAATGAGGATTATTCCTACTATGGAAAATGTCTGCCAGAGGCAGAAGGAAGTAGTTCTGGTCACCTATTTACAAATGATGAGAATAAAACAGAACATGCATTATATTGTTCTAATATGCCTGGATGGTTAACTTAAATCCTAATATCCTAATATCTTATTGGTTTTGTCAAAGGGGATGTCAAGTGCAGACTCCAGAACATCACAAACCTATACTGATCCATTCATTTCCAGTGAAGGAGTAACTGAACTAAAGTCATTTTCTTACCCAAGTTGTGTTTCTCGACTTCAGGAAAGTGTTGTTGGGTCCAATCTCTTCAAAGTTACCATATCAACATCCAGAAGCTCCAGGACCACCCTAAAATGGACAGAAGAATTCACAGCCACATTACAAACCCTATCCAGTCTGTACAGTCGGGTCAGTGCCAGCACTCGCTATTACTTCTATAAGAAGCACTTCTACTCTGCTTCAAACTGCAGCTGCGTATCCTGCCTGCTAGGTGTAGAATCAGTAGCACTCGCTAAGCAGTGAGAGCAGAGTTGCACATAAAGTCTGCTGGAAGCAGAATCAACACTAACAGGGAGCCTGCCTGCAGTCAAACATAATTCTGCTAGGAGTAGTATCGGCAATACTCAATGAATGGGCAGGACACAGAAGCATTTAGGCTAATGGCACATGGGGGCCAGCTCTAGAATGGGATTCAAAATAGTCCCTGGAATTTCAGGTTCACAGAGGCCCAAACAGCCTAGAACCAGCCCAATAAATACTGACTTTCTATGGCACATTACGCAGCCCCTCTGGCATTTGCCAGAATCCACAGATTGCCAGTCTGGGACGGACAGGGGCTGATCTGAGCCTGCGGAAAAGAGCAGGCTGAGAAGCTTTCTTTTTTGCTTACACTGGGGTGACTGCATCAGTCCTGGTAAAGGCAGAGGACTGACCCCTGCAGCTGCACATAATGCCTGCTAGAGGTAGAATCAGTAGCACTCACTGAGTTTGCAGGGTGCAGCAGTACTTACAGTTGCAATATTATAACAGGAAAAGAGAACCCCCATAGGGATGAAAAGATAATTGATTTCCAAACCTAGTAATCCCAATAAAAGCACATCTTCAAAAAGTACCACAATTCAAACACCAAACCCAATGATAAAATAGAGAAACAAAGCAATGTTTATGTCATATAGAAACACATTAAGAATATTGATATTAGGCAAAGAATTTGCCAACAAACTACAAACTACACAAATGTGAATTCCCCAAACATCAAATTGACCGACATTGTGGGGCTAAATGAACATTTTCAATTGGAGCAATTTGCCATCTGTATATGTAGTGCTGAACTAGACATATGGTTATAATAAAAAAGGTTTGGGCCGCTCCAGACTCACCTCCTGCGTGATCTCCTTCGTGCAGCTCCATTTTAACTTACCGGGTGATCTGCCACCAGCATTCCCACTGTTAAAAAGAAAGGAGGTTTATTGCAACAGGTCACAAACCTGACATGTTTCGGGAGTAATTCCCTTAATCATAGGCTTCATTAACAAACATAGGCTTTTTAACAGGAGTGCCATCATTCTATCCTCGGTTATAATATTGCAGTTTGATGTTTCAAGTTTGGTGACTTCACAGTTGTGTCGTTTAAAGTTGGTTGAAGTGGGCACCCGGATACATTTTTGGTCTGTGTGTGGTGCCTAACAGCATTATTCTTAATGTGTTCCTATATGAAATAACCAGTGATTTGTTTCTTTTTAAATATTTTTTTAGTTTTTAATTTTTGGTACTTAATAGATTTTATTGCTAATTTATTGCTAATTTATTGTGATTTTATTGCTAAGCCTGAAGATTGACTTTTCTTTCTTCTGGGGTTTTCACTCCCTTTGGGGTTCTTCTTTTGATGTTGAGTCAGCTCACCTATAAAATAATGTGGGTACAGCAGTACTGTCAGCAACCTCTGTGGCAGAATCACTAATACTCACAACTCATGCATTCTGTGCTCTGGGAATAGGATTGATAGCAGTCAATGAGCAGGCAGAACACAATAGACCTGACCCCTGCAGCTGTAGATCCAGCCTTAAGGTGGCCATACACGGGCCGATAAAAGCTGCCGACAGACTGAGTCAGCAGCTTATTGGCCCGTGTATGGGGGGCCCCAACGGGCTTCCCCGATCGAGATCTGGCCGAAAGTCGGCCAGATCTCGATCGGATGGGACTAAAAATCTCGTTGGATCGCTAGGATCTGATCGTTGGGCCCTAGGGCCCACGATTGGATCAGCCCGATATTGCCCATATCGGTGGGCATATCGGAGGGAGATCCGCACGTTTGGCGACATCGCCAAACCAGCGGATCTCTCCATGTATGGCCATACATGGGCCGATAAAAGCTGCAGACAGACCGTGTCAGCAGCTTATTGGCCCGTGAATGGGGCCCTCCGACGGGCTTCACCGATCGAGATCTGGCCGACAGTCGGCATCGTTAGGATCCGATCGTTGGGCCCTAGGGCCCACGATCGGATCAGCCCGATATTGCCCACCTCAAGGTGGGCATATCGGAGGGAGATCCGCTCGTTTGGTGATAGCCTTAACAATGAAGAAAGGTGAGCCGAAAACCAGGCGTGAGCACAATACTAAGCTCGATCACTACCTGACACCCTCCCAAAATGGTGGCGGCACCCAACAGGCCGCAAAGAGGGCCTCGACCTCGACTACCTCCACCAGTACACAGGTAGCCGCAGAACCGGACAGTTCTACAGAGGAACCCACTATGCTGCAGCTGCTTACAGCGATTAATACTAACACAGCAGCGCTCCAAACGAGTACAGCTACACTTTCGGAGCGCATTGATGGGATTAAGGTGGACATTTCGCTGCTGCGCCATGACCTCCAAAACGTAAGAGATACAGTGAAGGAGGTTGAGACACGAGTTGGGACGGTGGAGGACGACACCAGACCGATGTGAAATGATATCCAAACCCTAGTACAGCAGCTTAAACAAACGCAAGCCCACGTGGAGGATTTGGAAAATCACCAGAGGCAAAATAACATATGCATCATAGGCCTCCCAGAGAAGGAGGAGGGCGCTACTCCTGAACAATATGTGGAGCAACTGCTGCTGCAACAGTTTTGGGCCAACACCTTTTCCTCACAATTGGTCGTGGAACGAGCGCATCGAGTCCTTGGCCGCCCTCTTCCACCTGGGGCCCACTTCTCGCAAAACTCCTGAACTTCAGGGATAGAGATGCAACGCTACTTGCAGCCAGGCGCAAAGGGCCTATAGTGATCCAGAATGCTACTGTATCCATTTACCCTGATTTTTCTGCAGCGCTACAGAGGCAGAGAGCGACATTCATTGCGGTAAAGAAGAGGCTGAGAACCCAGCAGATGATCTACGCCATGATGTACCCAGCGCGCCTCAGGGTCCAAGATGGAACGTCCACACACTTCTTCACTACACCTGCGGAAGCTAACAACTGGCTGGACGAGAAAGAATCGAGAGGGAGAAGACTCGGCTCACCTCCACCTCAGAATGGGTAATACTTATCTTGACAGCTCCATTCACCACAACTCTGGAGCGCAAGGCGGATTCCTTGACTTCACATCGGTGTCCTTTTGAGAGCTGAGGCAAGGGGGTAAGCATCACTTTGGGGACTCTAGTCTATTATTTGCCACCCTTTGTCTCATACGTACTGGGTATGCCCCATATTTTCAGATGGTCCATGGGGTAACTGAGTACTATGACTATGTACTATGAGTACTATGACCCTGATTGATGAGGAAGGCTTTCACAAGCGTGACCCCTCTTTGCTTGAGACCACTTAGGCGCCCCTACTTTTGATACTGTATGACTTTGCAATGGCTCTTTAATTTGCCGGCACAAATTTACGAAGGGATGGGAGCTGCCAGATGGAGATCTGTGTACCCACCCATCCAAGAGCTTGGAACCTCCCCCGTAGGAGCAACTTGTTTGCCATAATTTTGTTATGGGTATAGGCCCACCCACGTTTGGGACTGGGCAGGGATGGGAATGTTATGTTTATAATTTGTATAATTTTTCTCTGATTTATGTCTACCCTACCTCCCCCCCCCCGCCCGTCTGGGGTCACGCACCGTATTTTGTTTTGTATTGTATATACCAGAATGGAGAGTAATCATATATCTGTCATGTCCTGGAATGTGAGGGGGATGAACTCCAAATATAAGAGAGCAGCAATATTAATAGTACCTTAAAAAGCACCCACCCACTATACTATGTCTTCAGGAAACCCACTTGATGGGACAGAAACTATTAGCGCTTAAAAAATACTGGGTGGCGCACTGCTACCATGCCCCTTACTCAACATATGCTCGTGGAGTGTCCATACTGGTGCGGAAAGGCATTCCATACCAATGTTTGGAAACGAAAATAGACCCCCCAGGGCAGGTTTGTAATACTCCACTGCCAAATTTATTCCACGCTGCTCACCTTCTGTGCTCTCTATATTCCTCCCCCTCTCACGCTGGTACTCCTGGAATTGGTTATGGGGAAAGTTATTGAAGTTCCACTTGCCCCCATGTGTATATTAGGGGATCTGAACTTAGTAATGAACCCCCTTCGGGATAGGATTCCCCCAGGTCATGGCACATCCTCTACTATGGCCCGTTGGGCTAATGCTATGGCCCTTTTGGACCTCTGGCGATTTAAACATCCTCAAGGGAATGAGTTTTCCTGTCACTCGACAACCCACAAGTCTCTCTCCAGAATTGACTTAGCCCTAGGAACCCAAGACTTTCTTCAATTTGTTGCCGAAGCTCAATTGTTGCCCCAGGCCCTTTCTGATCATTCCCCTCTACTCCTGACACTAGTCCTCCCTGGCCGCCGGCAGGCCAAACAATGGCGACTCAGTCCAATGTGGCTTCGCCTCCCTGCTATAGCAGATGAGAGTGATAAAGCAATTACACAGTACTGGGAAGAAAACCGAGGCACAGCCTCACCTAACATACTCTGGGATGCATCTAAGGTTGTCCTTCGGGGCAGCTTAATCCATATCATAAAACGGTATCGTAGATCCCTGTTAGAAAAGGTTTCCCATCTTGAAAGTCTATGTATAGCTACCCAGAGAACCCATGCAGCAGGTCCCATGGACGCTACCTATAAGGAGATGTTGGGGGCGCAGCAGGCCCTCTTGTTAAAGCAAACAGAGCTTACTAAGAAAGAATTACTCTATACTCAACAGAGAATTTTTGATCAGGGAGAAAAGAATAGTAAAGTACTGTCACGACTCTCCAAATTCCCCACAGAAACTATAGCAGTACCTAGACTGATGAGACAGGATAATACGGAAGTAACTGACCCCGACGGCATAGCCCTAGAATTTGCTAACTACTATACTAGGTTATATGCGACCAGACTGAAAGTCCCCAAGGACCACATTCAAGCATACCTTTCGGATATACCCCTTAACTCCCTTGACGCCCAACAGAGGGACTACCTGGATTCACCGATAACGCAATATGACCTAGCTTTAGCCTTGCATGACCTTTCCCAGAATAAAACCCCAGGGCCAGATGGATTCCCGGCTGACTGGTATCTAGCCAAAGCCAAGGCCTTAATCCCTCATCTACATGCCACCTTAATGGATGCCCAACACAGGGCCCAACTCCCCCAATCAATGCAGGAGGCGACCATAGTGGTCATACCCAAAGAAGCAGGATACCCTGACCAATGTGGAGTGTATAGGCCAATATCGCTCCTCAATGCTGACGCCAAAATATTGGCCAAGGTCCTGGCCACCAGATTAGCCAAGGTCATCACCACACTCATAGAGCCGGATCAATCTGGGTTTGTGCCACAAAAAGCAACTGACATTAACATTAGGCGGTTGTATGCCAATTTGCAAATCCCGCATGATAATAAGGGACAGAGGGCTATCCTATCAATAGACTGGGAAAAAGCCTTTGACTCAGTCGAGTGGCCATACTTATGGGAGCTGCTGGCAAAATATGGGATAGGACCTACTTTTATAAAATGGCTCCAAATGATCTACCACAACCCTGTAGCTAAAGTCAAAGTAAATGGCATACTGTCCCCTGCTTTCCAACTCCAAAGGGGAACGAGACAGGGCTGCCCCATGTCCCCCCTCCTCTTCGCTTTGGCGATAGAACCTCTAGCCGCTAGAATAAGGACAACTCCTACCTGTAAGGGTCTACGAGTGGGTACAGTTGAGGAGAAAATTTCTCTATACGCCGATGACGTCTTATTGTACTTCCAAGACACAGGTCCGTCAATGGATTTAGCCATGCGAATTATACAAGACCATGATAGATATTCGGGTTTAAATGTCAATTGGCGGAAATCTGTATTGTTCCCTCTGGACCGGCCTCCTGCTCAAACGATATCCCCCAGACAGGACTTGAAAGTGGTTGATACGTTTAAATATTTGGGCCTTAAAATACATAACAATCTAGCTGAGTTTATAAATTTGAATTTAGACCCAGCGATCCAGCATTGTACTTGGGTGCTGGCGGCTTGGCAACACCTGCCGATTACGCTATGGGGAAGAGTGGCCCTGTTTAAAATGTTTTTTCTTCCGAAATTTTTATATCTATTTCGCAACTGCCCAATTCACATACCGAATAGAGTTTTTCGCAACATTGATAAGGTGCTAATGTCATTTATTTGGAACAATAAAGCCCCCAGGATTGCCAAAGAAATTCTATATGCCCCTTTAGATAGCGGAGGCCTGGTGCTGCCCAACTTGAAGGCTTAATACTTGGCAGCCCAAACTGCCTATGTTCATTGGTGGCTGGTGCCTAACGCAGAGAACCCTAATATGCAGCTACAGGCTTCGTGGCTGGGGTCGGTAGAAGCATTGCGGAATGCTCCCTATAGAGCACAAACCGATCTCCCCAAGGAACTAGCAGTAGTGACAACAACTTATAGGGCTTGGCTTTCAGCTCTCCATATGACAGGGGTTGACCCACCATTGATCTCCCCAAGTTTGCCACTCTGGAGAAACTCTACTCTAATCCACTTTACTGATCCCTAACTACCAAGCCTGGCCAATAGGGGGCATTAAAACTTTGTCAGATGTCTTAGATGATAATATGTTTATATCTTATACTGTGCTAAGAGACAAAATGACGGTTCCTAATCTGAGGCTCCATGCATACTTCCAACTGAGAGAGGCCTTTCTGTCACAATTTCGCTCCCAACTACTGGTAACCGAGGACTACCCATTGTTGAATCTAGTCCTGACGGAAACGCCAGCTAAATTAGTATCCCGGGGGGGCGTGGCCAACCACGCAACTGCACAGACGTGCTTTCACGGCGCTCCCGGGGCCAAACCTTAAACAACGGGGAACTTCACCCCCTTACGGTCCCATAGCACCCCTAAAACAGGAGAGACTCACCCTCCTGACCCTGCGGCGACCCAGCGCAGCGGGAGCTGCGACCCTGGCTGCCTCCGCAGGAGAGCTTGAATTGCGGCCTACTGGGGAGACTGCGGCCCCGACCTCTGGTGCCTGCTTGGGATCCATCCGCGGCGGAGGGGATCCGGTCCCCGCTGGAGTCTTGGTGTAGCAGCGCTGATTTTGCCTGCAAGTGCAGCACCTAGGGTGAGTGCGCAAGTGACCCCGGGAGCGTCTCTATTAGACTGCCATCCTGCAGATTGGCTGTGGGAACAGCGCGCTGTTCTGGGCAGTTAATCCAGCACCTTCCTATTGTACAGGCTGTCTTTATCCCCTCCATATCAACAGCGATTGCGCTGAAAGTCCCAGAGGGAGAGGAAGGACTGGAGCCTCAATAAATAACGGCACCCAAGCTGGGCCCATCCCAGGGGATTACCCACAAGTACTGAGTGGGTTACACAAACACTCCCTGCACCATATTTATGCCCATCGCCTATAGCAATCCCCTGGCTTGTGAAGAGAGAGGAGTAGGGGAAAATACAGCTTACTGATATCAGTTACACTCAGTGGACTGCTGGAAGGGCATACCAGGAACTAACTGTGAGGAGGGAAAGTGATTACAGATTGTAACCAGCTGCAATTGCGCCAGGATTTCTGGACTCATACTGCCTACACAAATACAGTACCAGCAGCAGCAGCTTTTATCGCAGATGGGAAGCGTAACCCACTAACCCTGGACCTTTATATTAACCCTCTGAATATATAAGACAGTGCATATATTACACACATGTGATTTCTACACCCGAAGTGTGTGCCAACCAATACTTTACTCAGAGCATTGCTGCCTATTTACCGTTGCAAAGTCAGATTTCAACGAACAAGTACTTGAACAGTATTGTCCTACAGCTCTCAACATGGGGAAACACTCTCAAAAAACCAGGGCAGAGGCAGCAGCCCGCCTAGAACGGTTTGCCCACTCTCCACCTCAGCCACCTCTTCCAGAGGAAGAATCCAATCCCTCTCCACCACCATCTCCCCCTTCTCCACAGCTGTCTCAGGAAGCCCCTGAACCGACCATGAGGGAGCTCCTGGGGGCTATAATGGAGAATCGCACTACCTCAACTGCGCAATTGGAGGCAATTAAAGTCGATCTGTCTGCTGCGTCAAGATATGCAAAATATCCGTGAACGCACAACAGCAGTGGAAAATAGAGTATCTGATGTGGAAGACTTAATCCCACCTATGCAGCAAGACATTCGGGATATTAAAACTCAGCTCAAACAAGCATTGGATAAAACTGACGATCTTGAAAACAGATTGCGCAGAAATAATATTCGGATTATTGGCCTTCCTGAACGGATAGAAGGACAACATCCTGAAACTTTCATTGAAAAATGGCTTCAGGATACATTGGGCGCGGATACCTTCACCCCACTTTTTGCAGTGGAAAGAGCACATCGAGTCCCTACCAGAGCCCTCCCTCCGGGTGCCCCGCCCCGCCCAATTCTTCTGAAGCTACTGCACTACAGAGACAGGGATGCGGCGTTGAAAGTGGCTAGAGTAAAAGGGCCCCTTGTCTACAACGGAGCAACAGTTTCTCTATACCCTGATTTCTCCCCTGCAATCCAGAAACAGAGAGCCACCTTTGTAGCAGTAAAGAGGCGTCTGAGGGATGCAAATATCCCCTATAGTATGCTATATCCATCGAAGCTACGAATCCAGGATGGTGATCGGGTGCTATTTCTCACTACACCAGCAGAAGCTGAGGATTGGCTGACTCGCAAAGGGATAAGACATTCCCCACCTAGGGAGAGGAGAACCCCCCCTAATAGTCCATAGTAGGATACAACTTCGTTGCAGGGTTGTGGGTGACTCCCCGGATTCCGATACATGATCCGCAGTGGTCACAAGGAAGGTAACTATAATTTACACTCACAGTACCTGCTTCTCACTCCTTATGGATTATTTTGCACTTGTCCAGATTCAACACTTTATGGCTTTACAGGCATATAAAGGGACTCTGAAATGGAGGAACATTGATACCTTTATTGTTGCATCCTATTAAAATGACACTCCCAGGTTCCGTTCTATAAACCCTTATAACTTAATAGGGGAGGCCACTGTTGGACACTGCAGGGATCACCCACACTCATCTTTGGACTACCTATGTTAATGCTGCTTAACAGTCACGCAGCACAGTTCATACTATAATGGTTGGTATAATTCACACATACGTGATGATTTGGTTCCATGTTCCCCCAATTTAACCTGCTTTTGCAGATTCTGTTACAGGGTACAAGACCTGCCCAGGTTTGGAGGGCTGGTAGGGAGGGTAAGGGTATTCCATTAGGTTTTTTGTTTGTCTATTGGTTTTGTTTTGTCAATATGCCGAAAGCTTATGCTTTGTTGATTGATGCACCGTGCAGCCCTCACTGTAATAGTGACACAGGGAAAATTTTACATGCCTACACTTATTCCTCCTTTAAGTATACAAAATCCTCCGCCACTTCCTATATATGGCTGATCCATGGCTGACATCACGCTAACTTCCTGGAACATCCGGGGATTAAATGATAAATTTAAGAGAGCACAAATGTTTAACTACCTTAAAAGGCACCCTCCCTCCTTGCTCCTACTTCAAGAAACTCATCTGACGGGCCAAAAACTACTAGCCTTAAAGAGACGCTGGGTAGGTCAGGCCTACCACTCTACCTACTCAACTTATGCTAGGGGAGTCTCGATTTTGGTAAAGAAATCCCTCCAATTTAATTTACTTACTCTCAAAACAGATTACTATGGCAGATTTGTTATCCTTCATTGCACAATAGCCAATTTCCCCCTGATTATAGTCAATTTGTACATCCCACCTCCATTTAATATGAATCTCCTACATACAATTGATAAAAAGCTGGCAGATCTTCCTACGGCTCCTACTTGTTATATGGGTGACTTTAACGCCCTAATGGACCCACGGATGGATAAATTAAACCCCCCCTTTCCTTCTGGAGATAAATTAATGACTTGGGCCAATGCACTGGGTTTAACGGATGTGTGGAGGTGGAAATATCCTAACCAAAAGGCCTTTTCTTGCCACTCTGCTACTCACCACTCACTCTCACGGATAGACCTAGCATTAGTTACACCCGATCTCTTATCCAAAGTGGTCAAGATTGAATATCTTCCCCGTGCTCTCTCTGACCACTCTCCACTTGCTATTACTTTAAGTGTGATAAGCTCCCCTCAAACTAATCTTTGGAGATTTAGCCCATTGTGGCTTCAAAACACTGTGGTAAAAGACAAGGCTGCTGCAGCAGTTAAGGACTATTGGGAATTAAATGCAGGATCAGCCCCCCCTCCTATACTATGGGATGCTTCGAAAGCTTACATGAGAGGGCAACTTAGCAACGCAGTCGCTAGGGCCAGAATGGAATCTAAAGCCCTAGTAATGGAGGCAGAAAAGGAGTTAGAGGAGGCTGAGTCTGATTATGTAACCAATCCCTCTCCACTGACTTACCATAAACTAGTAGACTCCCATCATTCACTGGCTAGAGAACAAACACTCCTTACGTGGAAATCGCAATTGTACACCTACCAGCGTACATTTGAAACTGGAGATAGAAGTGGTAGAACGCTGGCTTACTTAGCCAAATTACAGGCCCCCTCCACTGCGATTGCAGCCGTAGCAACTGCAAACGGGACTCTCAAATCCATGCCCCAAGATATAGTAGAAACCTTTGCAACATACTTTAAAACCTTGTATGCTGCCCAGAGCAGGTACACAGAGGCGGAGATACATCAATACCTTACACAAACCACCACTCCTGTTCTAACGACAGCCCAGAGGGATACTCTAGACTCCCCTATTACTAAGCAGGAGATTCAGCAAGCTATCAATGCCTTAGCCCCTGGCAAGACCCCGGGTCCCGATGGTATCCCAGCAGATCTATATAAAAGTCTTTTGGATGAAATTACTCCCCACTTACTAAATACCCTTACGACGGTGATGCAAGATTTATCTCCCCCACCTTCCTTTCTAGAAGCCATCATTGTCCTGATACTGAAGCCCCAGAAAGACCCGCAATCTTGTAGCTCTTACAGGCCAATCTCTTTACTCAATACAGATGCTAAAATAATGGCCAAGGTGCTAGCCAGTAGACTGGCCCTAGTAATACCTGACCTGATTCATCCAGACCAATCTGGATTCATGGCGGGCAAAACCACAGACATTAACTTACGAAGATTGTTCTTTAACCTGCAATCTACGCATGACAATGCAGGCTCGAGAATAATACTATCATTGGATTCAGCTAAAGCCTTTGATTCAGTGGAATGGAATTATCTATGGGCAACTCTTTCACGATTTGGCATTGGACCTAACTTTATAAGCTGGATCAAAATGCTATATTCGGCTCCTGTGGCACGGGTCAGGGCAAATGGCACAACATCTGGACCCTTTCCATTGGCTAGGGGTACACGGCAGGGATGCCCTCTCTCCCCCTTACTATTTGCTCTGGCCATTGAACCGTTAGCAATCCACATTAGACAGGCCCCTACATTAGAGGGATGGCGCTTGGGACCAGTGGAAGAGAGAATATCGCTTTATGCAGATGATCTGCTGGTCTATCTGGCAGATGCGGGTCCATCGCTAGCTACCCTAGCCTCCATTATAACGGAATTTGGGAGATTGTCAGGGCTGCGGGTTAATTGGGATAAGTCCGCCTTACTACAAGTAGACCCAACCCCCCTACCTGCCTTGCCACAGGAGATTCCAATAGTAGTGGTGAGGGAATTTACATATCTCGGAATCAATATTAACCCTGAATTAACTACCTTTATACCTCGCAACCTCGACCCGGTTGTATCTTCTCTCACTACTACTCTATCTGTGTGGTCCAAGCTTCCATTGACGCTCTGGGGGAGGATTAACATTTTTAAGATGGTGTATCTGCCACGATTTCTATACATCTTCCACAACTCGCCCACTCATATTCCGAAGAGTTTCTTTAAGACTGTCCATCAAATTGTGGTAAGGTTTATATGGGGAGGTAAAACGCCCAGGTTGACATGGCGGAAACTTACCCCCGCCACGAAAGATGGGGGACTAGGCTTGCCAGATTTATACCTCTACTATATAGCCAGCCAATTGCACTATGTTAAATGGTGGTTCGAACCTGATCCCTATAACCCCAATACAACGTTACAGGCGCTGGCTGTGGGGTCATGGGAGGGTCTCCGGCACCTGCCGTATAGAGCGGCCGCAGATCATGTCAAACTACCAGCAGTCATAACAACCCCAAGGAAGGCCTGGAATTTGGCACTCAAGCTGTATCCAAAGAACTCCCCCATTTTAACACCCAATGTCCCGTTATGGGCCAACTCCCGTCTTCCCCAATTCCATAAATTTTCCGATTTCCTCTACTGGCCACGTAAACACATTAGGCGATTACAGGATGTCCTAGATGGTGCCAAGCTTGGCTCATATGAGTTCTTTAAAGAAAAACTTGCGGAGCCCAATCTATCTCACTTTAGGTATTTCCAACTGCGGCAAGTATTTCTAGCACAATTTGGAGGATCTGAAATACAAACCTCCCAACCACAATTTGAAACTGTGTTATGGTCTCCTACCATAACCAAACTTACATCCACCTTATATAAAACCTTGCTACAAACGTGCCCCCCTCCATTTAAGGTAGCATATCAAAAATGGCTAGCTGACATCCCAGACCTCGAAGTCGAGGAGTGGGAGGAAGCAACTGGCAAAGGTTATGGTCATCTTTACTCAATACGCGACAAATTAGTTCAATTTAAATGGCTTCATCAATTCTATATCACCCCTGTGCGATTAAAAGCCATGGGATATAATCCAACTGCAAGATGTCATAGATGTGGGGCTGAAGGGGCCACCTTTTTACACATGGCTTGGTCGTGTCCACCAGTCTCCACATTTTGGACTGAAGTCATGGATATCTTAGCAGATAAATTAGATTTCCCTAGGCTGCTGACCCCACAGGTGTGCATATTGGGAGTCATAGATGAAATCATATATACTAATCATGCCAGAGTTAGATACCGTACACTGTTGTACTATGCTAAGAAAGTAATTGCTATGGCATGGATGGGTCCCCAACCGCCCACGGTACAAAACTGGATAACGTTGGTGAATCAGAATCTGCCTCTCATTAAGCTCACCTTACTAGCCAGAGGCTCACTGAAAAGATTTGAGAAGATATGGAGTCCATGGTGGGAAGTATGACTTGGGGGTCAGGGCTCCCGAACATGAACAGAATCGTTTATTTCTACTGTAAACGACAGAAATCCTTAATTTTGTTTAATACCTGATATTACTGTCCAATATGTTGATGTTTGGACTCTTGGAGGCAATGTTTACTTATCACGGTACGATGTTTGCACAATGTTTTAATTCTTGAGTGTCTCAATCAAATTACTCAACGAATTGGTATGTAAACGTTTTATTCCAAGCTCTGTAATGGTAACTCAACTGCATTTACGGCATATACTTTGTTTTATGTTTAATGTGTTATAAAACAATAAAAATTTTACCTTTAAAAAAAAAAATTAGTATCCCGAATCTACTGGCTCTTGGTTCGTGCCCCTGTGGCCCCGTTCTACCGCACTTACCTTAAATGGCGTGACACCCTAGGAGACCTGGAGGAGGACCAGTGGGACGAGGTGACTGACAACCTATATCACTTCTTAGTATCCTCGAGATAGACTGATACAATATAAGTTCCTCCACCAGGTCTATCTAACACCTGCTAAGTTACTCAGGTTTGGCAGTAGGGCAAATGGCAACTGCCATAGGTGCCAGGCGGAACAGGCAAACTTTCTTCACATGACGTGGCAATGCCCCCACATACAATCATTTTGGAGAGCGGTCACAGCACACCTATTGACACACCTGGCTCTCCCCCCATTGCTCAATCCCCAATCCTGTCTGTTGGGAATTTTGGAGGGAGTTATTCATGGGAAATTCTGGACTGATGCTGAGGGCATAACTGATGTAGGTGAATAAAACTTATATCTGATGGTCATGGGGAAATCTGTATGCATACTCTGTAACTGATGAACGGCAATGTAAATGATCAGTGTCTCCCAGGCGGGAGCATACCCCCCCTCCCCCCCTGTCTTGTGTATGAAAATCAATGAAAACTTTTTGGTTTAAAAAAAAGTGGACATACACGGACAGATTTAAAGGAACAGTAACACCAAAAAATTAAAGTGTTTTAAAGGAATGACAAACGAGTATATTTTTGCCCTGCACTGCTAAAACTGGTGTGTTTGTTATAGAATTACAACTATAGTTTATATAAACAAGCCATTCAAGCACAGGATACACAATAGCTAAGAAATTAGAAGAAACCCATTGTATCCTGTGCATTTTCTTATTTTTCAGATTTGAATGGCTGTCTCCATAGCTACACAGCAGCTTGTATTATAAATTATAGTAGAGTTTCTGCAGCAAACAGTGCAGGCCAACAGGACATTATATTTTCATGACATAAAGGGGATCCGTCACCCAAAACAATTAATTAAAATCCTATTTCATCACATTAGTCAAGCAAAATGAACTTTAATTACACTATATACATTATTTGAATCTTGTTTCCTTCAGTCTGGGAATTCATAATTGTAACAAGCAGGCAGCTGCCATTTTGTGGACACTGTTATTAAGGCAAGCCTTGCATCATCTCAGAATCTTGTTTGTGCACCAGAATGGGGGTCCCGATGTCCATCCCCATGCCCTGGCTACACAATTAAACAGTGAAGAGAATGAGGGAATGTGGGGAGAGCAGCGACATCTAGTGCTGAATGGAAAGTGAAAGAAATTGTCTGCCCCACCTCTATGCCTAAGGCAGAAAATATTTGATTAACAGAGATGAACAGAGATTTGTAAAACAGATATGAATGCTTTAATAAAAAATAGAAATTGTATTTCATGTTTAATTCGAAAAGGACTTTTATTATTCAGCTTTTTATGTCTGGGCGACAGGTCCACTTTAAAAACACTTTAATTTTTTAGTATTACTGTCCCTTTAAAGCAGTGCTATGTAAATGGCACAAGGCAAGGAAATACCTTCTGTTTTCACAAGGCTTTACACTACTGATCACTTTCTTCATTCTAAAGCCCACCTCCTGCCTATGAATGTGATCTTCCTGTATCCAGGCACGGCTGCATCAGGCAAGAGCAAGCAGGCAGCAGAAGAACTGCAGCAGTCAAATTACTATCTCGCTGACAGTGATTTAAATTTCCTGTCCACGCATCGGGTACTGTTGGGGGGGTATTTGCACATGAAATAGTCACTGTGCCCCCCTGCTATGAGTTCTGGTAGTATTTGTACATGGGATTGCCACTGGTCCATCCTGTTTTAGTTCTGGAGTATTAAACATGGAATTTCAACTGTGTTCATTCTGCTAAATGTTTTAGGGAGTTATAAATAAAAATTACATCAGTGGCTATTTTTCTCAGAATGATATGATATGTGCTTTTGGAAGAGCTGAAATAGATGCTTAGCTATCTATATATTCAATGTTTCTCAAGTGGGCATGGTCTAAATTCTACAGGAACAGCCCTTAAGTTTGCTCATAGCCTGTACAGAGAGATACCAGCATAGGTATCCCCCTGTACTAAGCAAAATTCAGCAGGAACAGCCTAGAGACCAGATTCAAATAACAACTGGCCACCCCCTTTTACCTGGGGCAGTGTGCAGCACTACGGGTGGATCTAGAATGGCTTAGCAAACCAGAAACGAAACCAATATTGTGCCTGGGAGTGGGAGGGGTTTCCCACAATATCACATGTGCACCATCAACCAATTATCTTTCACCTTTCCATGGCATTTAACCTACTCTCTCAGTAAATGTCAGTGAGTCAGTCAGTCAGTGAGCGCTCCTTCGTTACAGTAACAGTGAGTATGGTCTCTATTCCTGTCAGTCATTATTGTGTGCTTCTCCAGTCACTCAGTGAGTATGAGTTCTCTTCCTGTCAGACATTTAGTGTACAATTATTCAGTCAATATGTGCTCTGTTCCTTGAAGTCAGAGAGTGTGTGCTTATTTTTACCACATTCAATCAGATCGCATCTTCCCCCTCCAGCAAGTCAGTGCTTGCTAATGTGTGTGGTTTCTGTGCTCCTTCCCTCTAGTGAGTAAGCGTCCTTCCTTCTTGTGATTGAGAGTTTGCTCCCCTCTAGTGAATGACTGTGTGCTCCTCTCTAGTGAGTGTATGCTTTTTTTCATCTAGTGTGTGCTACTCCTCTCAGTCTCTAGTGAGTGTGTGCTCCTTCCTTCTAGTGAGTGTTAGTTCATTTACTCTCATGTGTGAGCATATGCTTCTTCCCTCTAGGGTGTGAGTGTGCTAATTTCCTTGTTGAGTTTGTACCCTTTCCTGTAGAGAGATAGTTGGTACTCCTACCCTCTAGTAGGTGAGCATGTACTCTTTACCTCTAGTGAGCAAGCATGTGCTCCTTCACTCTAGTACGTAAGCATCTGCTCCTTCCCTCTAATAGTTGAGCATGTACTTTTTCCCTCTAGTGAGTGGACATGTACGCCTTCTTTCTAGTGAGTGAACACATGCTCCTTCCCTCTCGTGAATGAGCGCATGCTCCTTCTTTCTAGTGAGTGAGCCCTTGCGCCTTCCCTCTCATGAGTGAGTGTTTGCTCTTTCACTCTTATGAGGGTGTGCTCTTTTCCTCTTGTGGGTGAGCACTTGCTCTTTCCTTTAATGAGTGATTGTGTGCTACTTCTCTCTAGTGAGTGAGTGAATGTGTACCCCTTTGCTGTAGTGTGCCAGTGAGCTAGTAGATATGCTGTAGCACTTTGCACCCTCTGTTCTTCCATTTATTCACTGTTCGCTTTGCCTTCCTGCAGCCTACACATTCCCACTTCTCTCATCTCATTAGCCAGCATGGCCCAATCACTGGAGAGCTTGGCGGAAGAACTAACCTGCTCCATCTGTTTGGGACTGTTCAACATCCCAGTGACAATACCCTGTGGGCACAATTTCTGTGGCGAGTGCTTGGAACTTGCCTGGGAAACATCTATGCTGAGTGAGTACAGATGCCCCCAGTGTATGTGCACCTTTTCCGCTAAGCCTGACCTGAGGAAGAACACCCTATTGAGCAACCTGGTCAGCCAACTAAAAAGCGTTCACATTGAACCTCCGCAGCCCAAAGTGATGGTGGAGGAGGTAGTAGAAGAACCCTGTGACACAGATGTGGTGCTCTGTGACAGCTGCATGAAGTTGCCAGCTGCTAAGACCTGTCTGACCTGCCTGGCATCCTTTTGTGAAGAACACCTGCAGCCACATCTTGAGAGTCCAGCCTTTATACACCACTTGCTAAAGCAGCCCCTGAGGGACCTGCATGTAAGGAAATGCCAGGATCATGATAAACTACTTGATCAATACTGCAAGGAACACTCCTGCTGCATCTGCTGCTACTGTCTGACCAGCCACAAGCAGTGCAACACCTGCACCCTCCAAGAGGGCAAAATGGAGAAGGAGGTAAATCCAGAAACAACAGACATGCTTTATGTATGGAATAGAAGTGATAAGTAATACTGTCCAGGCTTCCAGCTGTTACTGTTTCTTTAAATCTATGTTTTAAAGGGGGTTGCCATTAGGGTTGCCACCTGGTTGGTACTTTACTGGCCTAGCCGGTAAAAATTATGGTTGATCCCAATGTTAAGAATAGGGAAAAAAAGAAAAATAAATGCCATGCACTTATCACTTCACCCATGAGAGCTCCCCCAAACAACTAAAGGGTTTAGACTTTGACCTTTGTCTGGCCATGTAAACCTGAGCATCTCCATTTCCAGTATTAATCAAATTTTGCAAATGGCCATGGGTAGGGATGGGCGATTTTTTTCACTTACAGTGAGCATAGCCTGTTTTTGGGATACTCAATATATCTCTTCAACAATGCCATAGCAACACAACAAGGGCAACGCATGCGCAGTAGAGCAGTGAAGTGACTGCAGCCGCAACTTGCCACACTTCCGGGGCTCGCGTAAACGGAAGTGACGTAACAAGAAGCACCAGCGCATATCAGGAAGCGCAAACACGCACCGGATAATCGCAGAAAGCCTATTTAAACTTTAACTAAATACACACTCATCACTTATGCCCCTTAGGAAGCCGTAGACAAGGCGAAACGCGTTGGGCTGGCATAGGTGGACTGTGGGATACCTAGCTCCCACCTACTCCCTACGTAGATAGGCAGAATTGGTTCTGAGGGATTTACTGGAAGGGAGGGAGCGGGCAAAGGTGTGTTACCTTACTCATACGTTAGCTTACTATTATCACTAATAGCCATAGACAGATATTAGGAATCTGCACTTTGATACCACAGGTCCACTCTTTGCAGTTTTTATTTATGTATGTTTTTATGGACACGGTCCAGTACTGTCAGCAGAATAGGCAGACAGTGGGTGTGTTTTGATATGAGCATTTTTATTGGTAGATCAGAATAAAAGTTACATTTTAAACTGTTACTTTCACATTTGCGAGGCTGCTGACCGAACTAGTTTGCTTGTAAGAGACTGAAGGATACATTTCTTTATTGTCTCCTGTTATCAGACTCTTTACCCTATATTCGTTACTCGTGGTCTTGGCCAGTATTACACACAAGAATCAGGTGGCTTGCTTAAAATTATTTACTTTGTTTGCTTATAACGATGTGTACCAAGACTATCAGGTCTTCCCCAGCCTCCCCATTAATTTGTCCACCACAACTCTAGCACCTGGTTGGCATCAGGCAGTTTAGCATGTCCTTTAGCAGGTCCCTGCGTCAGGTTCCTACTTAATAACTGAACATTAGAGCATCTGCCACTAGGAGGCTACGCTTGCTCCATGCATGCTTGCTAGTTCAGAGCTGCCCCCCAAACCAACAGCTTCACCCAAAATAAATAATCTGTTGCAGACTACATGTGGACCAGCCTGCCTGCCCCTACTTCGTCTTCTAAGTTTAACAAACCTGTCTCTCTCATTGCCTTTCGTGAAGGGCAGTTCTTGGGTCATCGGAGAGAAATGAATTTCTATTTGTGCCTTGTATTCTTAGGGAACAAGAATTTGATTCAGTGATTGGAAATGGAATAGAGTTTATGGGTGGGAAGTGAATAAGACTAATGGCAGACTAGGAGATATGTTGCCTCCAGTAAATCTGCTGAATTGCCCTAAGTAAAACACATTACTTGCAAGCAATGCTCCAACGATCACGCAATGGGTCAACTTAATCAATAAAAATCTTTTGTCTCCACCACAATTGCTTACATGGCCCATGGGTGTCCCGATAAATTTGAAAAAATATGGGACCCATGGCTCAACATTAACGTACTAGAGCTCCCTACTTCCTAAGCCTACCTCCATGGTTGACTTTGAACCCTTTCTTTGACAGGATACTACTCTATCACTGCAAATAATTTGCAGTGATCTGGCTCAATTACAGAAAACTGCCCTCTTACGCATTTTCTCAAGATGAAACCAGGTCACTATGATTAATGTGTTTTACTTGCAAAGGCAAGGGAAAAGCATATTTAGAAGATGTGTTACCTGTGATGGATCTCCATGTCCACCAGTACCCTTAGAGCAGTGATCCCTATTCAGTGGCTCGTGAACAACATGTTGTTTAACAAACCCTTGGCTGTTGCTTCCAGTGGCACCAAAGCAGGTGCTTATTTTTGAATGACAGGTTTGGAGGCAAGATTTGGTTGCATAAAAAACAGGTGTTCTGCAAAACAGAGCTTCCTGTAGGCTGTTATTCCACATAGGGGCAACCAAATAGCCAATCACAACCCTTATTTGGCACCGACAGGAACATTTTTATGCTTGTGTTGCTCCCCAACTCTTTTTTTCTATATTTGAATGTGGAGGACCACGCCTTAGTGGTTATGGGGCATGTACAGAATGGCCAGCAGAGTCACTAATGCAGGACACTGCTGCTTTCTAAGAGATCCATATGTGATGTACTGACATTTCATCTATCTTTACAGAAAGATTTTAGAATGCTCTTGCAGTCATTGAATCAGAAAATAGAAAAAGCCTCAAATACAGCTGATGAAGTAAAGAGAGAGCAAGTACAAGTGGTGGTGAGTATAATCCTACACTGATATTGCCTATGTTAAGAGGCCTGACAGAGATATGGTCAGTTGTCTGTATATACGTATATATTTTTTTTATATGGTTACCTGTGTACATAGCACTGTACATTGAAACAAAACATTAATGGAGCAGATGTGGGAAATGTGTAAATAAATAACTATATAAAATATATACATATATTTTCAAGATTATGTAATAACAGTAGGAATGAGGTCCCAGCTGCCCTTGCCCACAGTTACATAGTTACATAGTTAAATTGGGTTGAAAAAAAAACAAAGTCCATCAAGTTCAACCCCTCCAAATGAAAACCCAGCATCCATACACACACCCATCCCTACTTTTAATTAAATTCTATATACCCATACCTATACCAACTATAGAGCTTAGTATCAGAATAGCCTTTGATATTATGTCTGTCCAAAAAATCATCCAAGCCATTCTTAAAGGCATTAACTGAATCAGCCATCACAACATCACCCGGCAGTGCATTCCACAACCTCACTGTCCTGACTGTAAAGAACCCCCTACATTGCTTCAAATGAAAGTTCTTTTCTTCTAGTCTAAAGGGGTGGCCTCTGGTACGGTGATCCTCTTTATGGCTAAAAAGGTCCCCTGCCATTTGTCTATAATGTCCTCTAATGTACTTGTAAAGTGTAATCATGTCCCCTCGCAAGCACCTTTTTTCCAGAGAAAACAACCCCAACCTTGACAGTCTACCCTCATAATTTAAGTGTTCCGTCCCTCTAACCAATTTAATTACACGTCTCTGCACTCTCTCCAGCTCATTTATATCCCTCTTAGTATACAGTATAAATAGTTCCTCTGCCTGACCCTGCACTGCAATTGCTTAGGATAGCAGCACTCTTTAGCTACTCTTCACTTTAACTGTGCAGGGTAACTGCTTTCTTTCTGCATTCCCTTCACTTCCCAACTACACCTACTTGGGGTAACCAAGCTCTCCTCTGCAGCACACTTGTTCAGAGTAACAGCACTCTATCTTCTCTCCCCTGCTAATGGTAACACTTTCTGCAGAATTAATAGTGCTTTGTGCTGATCATACTTTTTGCCTGTTGTTTTAATTAGCAATAATCTAGAATTTTGTTATTTCTTGAGCTAACAGGGCAGGCAAACTGGGAAACTGATCCTCCATGTTTGGTCCTTGCGAGGAAGGCAATTAGATTCCCAGTGTACAGATAACCCCCCTTCATAGTGGGCTTCTGTTTGCCTGAGCTCTGGTAATCAAATTATCTTCCTCGCAAGGACCAAGCAAAGCTTCAGTTTCTCAGGCCAGGGCAATTTTCTGCTGATAGGAGCACCGACCTAGGGTATTAGGTAAGTGATCACATGGGGTACCTAACTTTTGGCACCCTCTAATGATTTTGACTTTCCTTCTCCTTTTAAGGGACATTATGCAACGTAAGTGCAATGAATAAAGTTTGGGTATCATGTAAGTGAATACAATCAGTGGGGGTGCCTAGCTGTTGGCACTACTCAGTGATTGTTGCCTTTCCTTCTCCTTTATGGCTGAAAATAGGCAGAAAATATGTTATCATTGTTATAGAATTTGAAAGTAGCCTCTTTCATTTATTGTAATGGATTAAGGCAGAGGCACATTATTCTGGGAAGCAGGTTCCCACAAGCAGTGCTCATAGCTGCATATTTGCAGATCAGTACAATGAATAGGGATTACATTAAATTTATACTTGTTATCATCATATCTGGATATATTGGAATTGGAATCAACTGTAATGTGAGCCCATTTATTGTGTTTCTAGGATATTGCAAATAAGAAGAAGAATCTATTGGAAGGGGAGTTTGAAGAAATTATAGCTTTGATTGAGCAAGAGAAAAAGAAATCCATGAGGAAAATTGAGGAAGAGGAGAAGAAGGTGAACACTAAATTTAGCTATACATTGAACATCATTGGGAAAAAGAAACAGGAGTTTGGGAAAATGAAATCAAGCATTGAATCTCTCTTACGGGAAGAAGATGATCTGCAGTTTTTGAAGGTAAATGCCTTGCTAATGCTGGAGTTCTTTCTCATTCCTTGTAAACTGTATGGTGAGAAACATGCTGTACAGGAGCCATTATTTGTGGGTCACAGATTTAAAGCATGCGTTGTAGACTGTTAGTGAATAGATACATAAAAGCTTTTCTACCAGGTGTTTTTTTCTACAGCCCTTACATACCTAGGCTAGGAATTGCCAAAAATGGCTTGTCTTAACTTTGCTGATCTTGAAGGGCAGTTCTTGGGGCATCAGGGAGAATTAATTTATTTTAGTGCCTTGTATTCTGTGGGAAAATGGATTTCTGTTAGTGAATGATTCAGATTATGGGTGGGAAATGAATAGAGTTTAGGGCAGGGGCACACGGGCAGATTCGGGGAGATTTAGTTGCCTGGCGACTAATAGCCTCTTCTGCGGGGCGACGATCTCTTCGAACTGCCTTCCTTGAATTCTGGCATCTGGATATTTGGCAGTCCCAAAGAAATGTCCACATAGGCCAATAATGCAGCCCAAAACTGATGGAATTTAGGACAGTCTCAAAACACTTGTTAGGGGATACAGGGATGGTAGACCTCTATGTAGCTGGTTCGCTAGGGCCTCAAAGGAGGAGACCACATTGCCCTGGTTATTAGGGTCTGGATTAAACCACCACCATGCATAAACTAATTGGCTGGCATAGAAATATAATACAAAATTTGGGAGGGCCAGTCCTCATTTTTTAGCCTGGGTTTGGCATCCTGGTTTTGTGGCCATTTCCCTGCCCAGATAAATTCTCTCACACAAGAATCTAGTTTGTTGAACCATTTTTTGGTGGGTATAATTGGTGAATTGTGGAATACATATAAAACTTTTGGCAAAAAATATATTTTTAAAATGAATGCGCCCTGCCAGAGAAAGGGGGAAACTCGACCAGTTTTAACCTAAGGGATTTGAGAATAGGGGTCAAGTTCAGTTCTATGTATCTTGCAGTGTCCTTATGTATTGTTATATAAAGATAAGTGAAAGGTTATCCATTGCAATTGAGATCCATGCAGCGGGTCCCTAACCAGTCCTCCATCTATGGGGAGCAACAGAAACTTCGCCCAGTTAAGTTAACCTTAAGCCTTAAAATTCATGACTTCTGCCAGTAGTGCAGAAAGATTTTTTTTGGGTCACTAGCTATATTAGCAAGTTGTCTGCATATAGTGAGATTTTTCCCTCCGGTCTCTGCAGCCTAAGGCCTTGTATGTCATGTATTGTAATGGCCAATGGCTCTTTGGCCAAGGCAAGCAGGAAAGGTGACAGTGGGCAGCCCTGCCTGGAACCCAATTTAAAGAAAATCCTTTAGTCCGCTTTGCATTAACCAGTATTCTGGCGCTAGGGGAATCATATGCGGATAAACTGGTCCCCTATCCCATATGTGCTAGAAGAGGTATGGTCACTCCACTCCGTGGGATATAAATCTTCAATGCCAAGTTTAGGAAATTCAGACTGGTAAGTGAATGTGAATATTTTTCGTGGAGAGATAATTGGCTCCTTGTGTGATGTAAGACTTATCTACAGTAGATCTGGCATATTAACTACAAGTATTTGCATTTCCTTTATACAGCAGGCACCCAAGCTGCATGGCACTATCTCTAAGGAGCCTTATAAGCCAAAGACAGAGTTTGATGAGAAACTACTGAACCAGATTTTTCGCAACACTGTTTCTCTTAAAGAGACCATCAAAACCAAACTGCAGCAACCCGGTAAAGTCTTTTTATCATTCCAGGCACCTTTCCCTAGAATAGATTTTCTACACAGGAAGACAGTGATCTGCTTTTTGTCGTGATGTCTTTGTTACTATCGTCTTTTATTTGTTTATATACATTGCTGCACACAATTATGCAGCATTCCCATCAGAGTATACACCATTCCCATTAGTCTCTGCCCCAGTAGAGCTTACAGGGTAAAGACCCTGTTACGCCCTATTACACCAGCGATTTAGATTCTAGCCAGCGGGAATGCTTTTCGGGGAGATTAGTAGCCCAAAGAAGAGGCGATTTGTCATGGGGCGACTAAATTCTTCCCGAATCTTAGTGTGTGCCCTTACCCTAACACCCTAATTTGCCTATCACTTACAGTCAAAGGTCCCTATTACATTCCCATCAATCCCTGCCACAGTGGAGCATACCATCATACAATCTATCAAATTTACACACATTACTATCAATGTAGCCAGAGGCCAGTTAACCTGCCTGTATGATTTTTTTTAGTGTGGGGAATAAACTGAAGTACATGGAGGAAACTTGCCCAGCTTGACAGAGGTCTTTGTGGTGGATATCTTGGGCATTATGGGTGCAATACTGGTCTCTTAGAAGGTCACATCTGGCCCTCCAGTTGGGACAGCCCTACCCTAGAACATTACATTTGAGCAAATCCTTAAATTAAATTGAATGAGGCAGTTTGTATGGGACTGTATTTTGCAACCTATTGCTGCTGGCTGAAATAAAAGCCATTTTTCTTTAAGAGACTTTTGCTGTCCTGACACTTACTCTGTGGGAACCTGCCATACACTCTGATATCTTTCTCTATACTTGAATCTTGGATCTTTATCCCTGCTTTAGCCTCCAGTTTTCCATTGGTCTTCAGGCTCTCCATTTGGGCTTTGGCTCCACTTCATAGACTCTCGTGAAACACTGTTTTGCTTGTGGCTATTTCTTCGGGATGCTCTCAGTGCACTTTCTTGCCATTCTCTCTTTCTCATCTTTCACCTCGATAAGGAGGTCCTCTATAAAGCTCTGATCTTAGATTGATAACTAGCATTCTGACTGCCTCTTTATCCAGATGATACACCAGAATGGAAAGAGTCACTTGCCAGTACAGAGAAAATGCAAACAGGATGTGGACACCCTAAACAAGGTTAGAATTCCAGCAATTCGTTGGCCTCATATTCATATATGGACCTGGTTGTCAGACCTATCTGTCAATTAGGAGGCACTCTGACACTTTCCACTGTACCTGAATCTTGTATCTCAGAGCTATGGGGGGGTTGTTGTGCCTTGGTTTGTGCAATCGCTCTCTCTTAAAAGCCATAAATGCTAGCGGCATGGGAGGATCTAGCCGTGAAAAAACCAATGTCCCATTAGACACTTCTCTATGTACACACACACACTTATTGTGTCATTCATTTAGTTCTCCTTTACACGCTTTCATTCTATGCTTACTTACATACATACTCCCAAATACACATACACTTTCCCTTATCACTACCATACACACCTTCACATTTCACTTACATGTATACACACTATTGTGCAACTGCACATATCACTCTACTTTGTTTTTAATCACGACACCTTGCTTCTACTTTTCTAAAATGGGCGTTGGTTAAGGCAGTCTCTCCCTCTTAAAAGCCGCTCAGCAGTTGGCGGGGGAGGATTTAGCACAGAGTTTGAAACCAAAGCACAGGAGATGTTTACATAAAGAATTGTTACAACACAGAGAGGTAATATTCCTTTTTTACTATGACTAAAGATAAATAAGTTAGGGACCACCATGTGGGGTTTTATCTTGACGTGGTATGGTGGCTTATCAATATTATGATCATAACTTTGTAACAAAAAAACCCTGTTTCAAAATTACATGCACTTGCATGTTTACTTGAATTACTTAGACAGGGCTTTATACTTTTTGAAATTGGCCTCAGGTGTGCATCCACAACCCCCCCATAGTCTTGTATCTCAGAGGCTTGATAATTCATCCAAACCTCTGAATTTGACGGCTCTCCCTGATGTCGAGACCTTCATTCAGGGGGCTGCCCATGTGGGTTGCTCTTTCCCATTTGTCTCGTTGTCCCCTGTGGACCATAATCTAGTCTTGGGGGCTTTTCGGGCTCCTATATTTTACCCTATTGCTTCGGTTCCACTTAATGTGCTCTTGTGGAAGACTTTTACTTTTTTAATTTTACTGTTTTACTTGTGGATATCTTATTGGCACATAGGGTCTCGAGCTCAGTGCACTTTCTTGCCATTCTCCCTTTGTCATATTTAACCTCGATAAGATGGTCTTCGGTACAGCTCTGATCTATAGCAACTAACCTTCTGATCGCCTCTCTTTCTCTGTGTCAACATGCCTGGGTCGCTAGTTCTAGGGTTCTCTTGAGAGCACTCATGATTTCTTTAGGGGAGGTAAAGTAAGTAATCAATCACATGTAATGTAAGTAAGCATTCGAAAGCACAAAGAGTAACTAGGGTCAGAAAATTATTTAAAGTAAGCTGCTGTATTTTGGGAATGGTACATGTGTTTCTTTCTACAGACGATACACCAGAACTCAGACTAAGCTTGATTTACAAAATTGCACAACTATACCCTCTTTATACTGCCCTCATGCCCCATACCGCCACCCTGGGTTTTCTGCTAGGTAAATCTCAGTTGTGTGTTACATTATATAATCTCTATTACAGCAGTGCCTACTTTAGAATTATATAATGGGCTTCCAGCAGATGTTTAGCAGTTTTGTGTGATTCTTTGTCGTATTAGGCTTGTTTAAAGGGCAACTAAATCCACAACATTCTTTGTGCTGGGCTGCAGTACACTAGAACACATACAACGTTACAATGAACCATGGTTCTCTTGTTTTTTTGCTTAAATGCCTTTTTTCTTTCTCTATAGAAGATACACCAGAATGGAGTGCATCATCTACCAGCTCAGAGAAAATGCCCCCAGTAGTCAAGAAACCTAAACAAAGTGAGTAGGATGATTTCCTTATAACAAATATTATGAAAAGTGGGTAGGAATTTCAACATTCAGTTTGCCTCATATTTGTTGATGGGGGCTGCCAAAAAAATGGGAAGAAAGACACTTGTGAATGGAAGTCACCTTCCACACTATTATCCCATGAACAGAGAGAAGGAAGCAGTTTATTGCCAATAGATTAGCCACAATAGTGCAAGCCATAACACAATATTTATTCTGCAGAATGCTTTACCATACCTAAGTAAACAGCTCTAGAAGCTCTCTATGTTTGTTTAGGATAGCAGTTGCCATATAAGCTTGTTGTGACATCAGATATCAGCCGGATGCGGGTCGTAAAAACTGAGCATGTTCAAGCCATAGCCCTGGAGGTTTATGCTGAAAACAGGAAGTCTGATACAAAAGCCCATGGTACACAATAGAAGGAAAGAAAAGCGGTGTTTCTTTTGAAAGAGGACTCAGAGCAGCATTACTTTGAGGGTTTACTGGTGTATTTATATAGACCTTTCTGATAAAGCTTACTTCATTTTAGCCTTTCCTTCTCGGAGAACTAAAGCTTAACCAAAGAGGTAGCTAGAAATGTTGAACATTGTTGTAACCCTTTCGACACCCCTTTGTCGGTGTTACACTCCACGTGTGGCGCTTACCTGATGACATGGAACAAACCTGAGCCACTCTGCAGTGGTATTCGGAGAGGCTGGATACCTGGTACTTACTAGCGCAGTGCCTCCACCTAGTGGGATCCAGGAATGCACCTACGGGTGGCCCCACTAGGAATAAAGTAATAACACACGCACACAATATTGGTTAAACTGAATAACTGTTTATCTAAAATAAATGGGTAAATAATACATGCAGCACTCCTAACCAGTGGCAATAGGGCCTCACTAACTAACTTGCTAGCTCAATCTGTCTATCTAACTAAAAGAAACAAAGTCCTTTAATGTTCTTTCAATAACAGTCTCTTTATCTTCAAGCGCTTCTTTAGGGTACTGTCCCTTTAAACAGATACTCACTCCAAATCCTCTTTGCATACTTTAGAGATCTCTTCCGGCATGTTCAGCATACAGTTCGACTACAAGCCCCTTTGGATGCTCAGATAGGAATCTCCTTCTGGTTGTTCCTCCAGTCTGGATTCCTTTCATACTCTCTCTGTCTTTCCAGGCACAGTATGTGGCTTCCCTGTGCCAACCCGATCCAAATGAATGCTTGTGGTGCAGCCTCTCAGCTCTCTGGGCCCACCAGCAGCTCTCTGGCCTCTTTCTCTGTTCACCATGCGGCTCTCTATGCCAGGCTCTCTTCTTTTGCCAGTATCTGTGACTTCCTTTTCCTGCCAGCCACTCACTAGCTGCTGTGTCACTTCCTACTGCACTGAATAGCTGGTTGCTAGGTAACAACTTACAGCACACAGACCCAAGCTCTGTGCTTCTGCCATTACAGGAATAAGAGCAAGGAGTTTGCACAAATTTCCTACATTATGTTTTGGGCTTCTGTACCAGTCCAGGGCAACCACTAGCAGGGAAGATCGGTGTCTCCAAAGATGCCCCAGTAGCTCCCCATCTTCTTTTCTGCTGATTCACTGCACATGCTCCATGCTGCTGTCACTTACTGAGCTTAGGGGCCAACTCACAATATACAGTACACATAGAATATAAATGTCACAATATAAGACTAATTAGTAATGAATACAGATAATTACTACATGGCAGCACAGAAACCAGTGCAATTAGCATTAGAATTTAATAATCGGCATCAGATTATATTGCAGGCCAACCTCATTTTCTTGCGACGACCACTAAGCTTTTTAAGATGATGACCTCTATGACACGTTTAAAGTCCTGTTTCATTGCTGCTATTGAGAAGCTGAAACTTTAGGCTGGTGCAATAAGTTTTCTATATAAAATATGGAATTGTAGCCATATTTATTTTTAGGGTTTAGTTCTCCTTTAACAGTGGTGTAACTTGGTAGCTTGCCCCCCCCCCCCAACGCCAAAAAATGTACTGAGGGGGCCGAGCACAATCCAATTGGCCTCAGCCTGACCTCCTTATGCCCCACATCACAGGCCTGCGCCACTTCGTTATTTTAAAGGTAAAAGATGGGTCAGGGAAGGGGACTATGATACAGCAGATCCTGCGGCCCGGGCCCCCCTGACCCTGGGGTCTGCTGTATAATTAGTTACACAAGGGATTATAAACCTTGGTGGGGAAAGTGGCATAAAAATATGGTACTACCACCCCAGAGCAAAAGGGTCCTGCTAAATGTTATGCTAATAAGATGTTTTTCATAAACATAAATTTAATTGAATTAATAGTCGCTGTTCCTGGAACATGCCCTATGGACATGTACCAAATTAAATGCCTTATGGGATTGGCCCCCTTTGTGAAATCCCTGTGACTTGAACAAACCTACAAATTCTATTAGGGTTATATCCCAAACCCACGGACAGTTGACTAAGGGCAATATCAGACTAGCAGAAATTTCTTGTTCTCAGTTAAAACAATACTGGAATGCTGGACTACCACACAACCACCCTCAAAACAGCGATGGGAAAGCAAGTTACTATACACAAGGCAATTACAGTGAATACTGGCATTTCAGGACAAAGGATTCAATGGATGTCTATTTTATAATCAGTAACGGAACTAAATGCTTGCGGGGCCGGGCGCAGGATATGCACCCTGGCCACCCCCAGCCCTCCAGATGGACCAGATGCGCAGTTTACTTACCAGCGCGATCTCCGGCAGACACCGGGGGGAGCGGGGTCTGGTGCAATTGAACCAACTGCTCCCCCGGTAGTTACTTGGAACAAATACCTGAACACACTAAAAGGTCAAAACAACACAAGCTATAGGCTCCCTTCAGGTATACCAATTGGTGGTCAAGAAGCTTCTCTTTTGAAAGAACTCCCCCCACAATCAATGGATTAAGGGTGAAAGCAACTGGTTTGCCACCTCCTCTGACCTCAATCAGGAAAAGCACCGGGACACAAACAAATGTGTTTTCTGGTACCATTAATACACAACTACCTCCTTCTCCGCTACTTTCTGTTTTTCATTTCTGTATTTGTTTTTTCTTTGTACCATTTTGAGAAATTTTTATTTATATTGCTCTAATTAGTCTTGCTAAGAATACATGATGCTGCCAAGACTGCTGCTATATCAGAAAGGCATCACGTTGTTTAACTTACTAACAACCTGTCAATTGTCAAATTTCTGCTTCTTTATTTGAAAAATCAATAAAACAAAAAAGTCACTGCTCCTCTTGGCCCTCATACCTCCTCAGACCCCCAGGAGTCGTAGGGACTGCTCTTGGGTCAGGACCCAAACTTGGTACCCCATGCTGTTTAGGGTTGGTCTACATTATGCCTCCAATAAAGTGAAATCTACTGCTACAATAAACAATAATAATTCCAATCAGTGCTTGAAAAGCTGACTTCTATATTTATTTTGTTCTTTATTTAACACTGCTGTAAGGGGCTCCCCCATAACAAATGATGCATCCATGGAAAATTGTGTGCACTATTCCTGTAGGGGGCACCACAGTTGCAAATGATGTATCAATGGAAGTGGTGATCCAATACTGTACTGTGTGCATCATTTCTGTACTAAACAATCTGACTGGGCCCCTGTTAATCACTTCCCTGTATCTTTCCCTGCCTTTCTTGCATGGGCCAGTTAAACCATGGCTCTACAAAATAAATGTACATTGAGTGTGAGTAATTGATATGTAGGGATTCCCAGAGCAGATTTTTTAGGAGCCCTTTCCATTCAAACTGATTTATTTACTTCCTACCCCCTTCACTGGACTTTCCTTTTCATTTCCCTTTGTCCCACAATCTCACTATTGCTTCTTCCTGTTACTATTCTAATTATTTTTTCTTTTATGTGTAGAATGTCTCAAAAACCATCATCTCTCTGCTTCCATTTCCTAACAATATTATAGCTTCTATGTCCCTTTTTTTTTTACTGCACTGTAACTCTGGACTTACCAATGCAGTGCAGTCAGTCACCTGCTTTTATCCAGCACTGTAATGCCTCACCAATGTAGTGTAAGCAGTCAGTTGTCTGATTTTATCCTGCACTGTTATGCTGGCCTCTCCAAAGGCAGCTTAGACCATTTTACAGTCTCTCATTTATGGGATAACTACTGTTATTCTGTAATAACAAGATGTTCCATTTTTAGAAAAATCGAGAGCCAAAGTTCCTTCCAGCCCATCAGTACCCTCACCAGATGTCAAAACCAACCCTCAAGGTTAGTTTATTGAATACTCGCCTATGAGCTATTGATTAAAGGTTGTCTCTCTGGAAGATGCAGAACTAGTCATTAAGTGCTCTAACGACTTATTGTCTTACAGGTAACACCAAGAAGGGACCTGCTATTCCAGACTCTCGGGAAGATGTTCTGAAATGTAAGTGGAATATTTTACTGCTCTTAGGAGTGCTAATTTAGCTCATTAGTTCCTAACAGCTCAAACCCTACCAGCAAGTGAGTAACAAGGAATAAAGCTCAGGCTGCTATCAGCAAGAGAGTCGCACAGAATAAGGCCAGACTCATACCAGCAAATAAGTCATAGGGAATAAGGCCAGACTCATACCATCAAATAAGACACAGGGAAAAAGCTCAGACTCCTACCAGTAAGTAGGTCACAGGTAACAAGGCCAGACTCCTACCAGCAAATGAGTCATAGTGAATAAGCTCAGACTCCTACCAGCAAGTAAGTCACAGGGAATAAGTACAGACTCCTACCAGCAAGTGAGTCACAGGGAAGAAGCTCAAATCCCTACCAACAAGTAACTCATAGGAAATAAGGTCAGACTCCTACCAGCAAGTGAGTCTCATGGAATAAGTACAAACTACTACCAGCAAGTGAGTCACATGATATAAGTACAGACTCCTACCAGCAAGTGAGTAACATCGAATAATCTCAAACCCCTACCAGCAAGTGAGTCATGTGGAATAAGGCTAGAGTCCTACCAGCAAGTGAGTCACAGGAAATAAGGCTAGAGTCCTACCAGCAAGTGAGTCACAAGAAATAAGGCTAGAGTCCTACCAGCAAGTGAGTCACAAGAAATAAGGCTAGAGTCCTACCAGCAAGTGAGTCACAGGAAATAAGGCTAGAGTCCTACCAGCAAATGAGTCACAGGAAATAAGGCTAGAGTTCTACCAGCAAGTGAGTCAAAGGAAATAAGGCTAGAGTCCTACCAGCAAGTGAGTCAAAGGAAATAAGGCTAGAGTCCTACCAGCAAATGAGTCACAGGGAATAAGTAAAGACTCCCACCAGCAAGTGAGTAACATGGAATAAGAACAGAATCCTACCAGCAACTTGGGAATAAGCTCAGACCTATAGTCCTATATGGCCTGTGTTACTCAAATGGGCATCCAACACCTTTTTAAACCTCCCTCAACATAATTGTCCTTTACTGTAAATAAAGCCCTTCCTATGCCGGTGCTGACATCTTTCCAAAAGGGAAAGTGATACTCACCAATAAACATATAAAAAATATACAGTATAACACATAGGTACCGTGATGTTGTGTGCACTTCATTCATACAGACAGAAAAATAGATCCTCTGCACAACCTCATATTTATATATTTAGTTATTTCACTGTAATTGTTTCTACAGATGCAGTTATACTGACAGTGGATCCCAATACAGCTCACAAAAGAGTTTTGCTTTCTGAAAGACACACCAAATTAATGATCAGTGATAAAGTCCAGGATTACCAAGACAATCCTGAGAGGTTCACACACTGCTCCCAGGTCCTATGCTCCCAGGGATTCAGTCAAGGCATCCATTACTGGGAAGTGGACATACAAGGGGGACATTTCAGTGGCTTTGGAATTGCCTACAGGAGTATTCCTCGGAAAGGAGTGGAGAGCCGTCTTGGGCGCAACAGTGTGTCCTGGTGCCTGGAGTATTTCAATGGGAAACTGCAGGCCTGGCACAATGAGAAGGAGACCAGCCTTACCTCTCCCAACACAAACAGAATTGGGGTTCTGCTCAATTATGATGAAGGATTTCTGTCCTTCTTCTCTGTTTCAAAAAAGTTCAGCCAGATTTACAGATTCAGGGCCCAATTTACTGAAGCAGTTTATCCAGCTTTCTGGGTATTTTCTGCCAATGCTGTTCTGTCCTTTAACACATTCAATTAAAGGAATAGTTCAGTGTGAAAATAAAAACAATGTAAATAGATAGGCTGTGCAAAATAAAAAAAGTTTCTAATATAGTTAGTTAGCCAAAAATGTAATATATAAAGGCTGGAGTGAACAGATGTCTAATAAAACAGCCAGAATCCAACTTCCTGCTTTTCAGCTCTATAACTCTGAGTTAGTCAGCGACTTGAAGGGGGGCCACATGGTACATTTCTGTTCAGTGAGTTTGTAATTGACCCTCAGCATTCAGCTCAGATTCAAAAGCAACAGATATGATCCATGTGGCCCCCCCTCAAGTCTCTGATTGGTTACTGCCTGGTAACCAGGGTAACCAGTCAGTGTAAACCAAGAGAGCTGAAAAGCAGGAAGTAGTGTTCAGACTGACATGTTATACACAATTCACTCCAGCCTTTATACATTACATTTTTGGCTAACTAATTATATTAGAAACATTTTTTATTTTGCACAACCTATCTATTTACCCAGTTTTTATTTTTATACTGAACAATTCCTTTAAGGCTGTGGGTGGAACCACTGTTTCCTTCAGCAACGTAACTAGAGGGGGGCGCAGGACGCGCAGCCGGGCCCCCGCCCCCCTCCGTACACCTGGAACTGGCCGGAATAAGTGGCGCGTGAGCTGCCGGGGGGCCCTGAGGGGGTGCGGGCCCTGGCCCAATCGCACCCCCTGCTCCCCCGGTAGTTACGCCACTGGTTTCCTTCCTGTTAATGAGGTGCAGTTCTGTGTGATGGTGTTCTTATTCTGCTACATTTTCTCTATGAGTGAATGTTATATTATTATTCTGTTTATATTTTGTTTATAGCACAGGTATGGGACCTGTTATCTAATCTGTTTCTGCCATATTAATGGTTCTCTCTTCCTCACTTATTCCCTAAGAATTACTGTAGACCACAAAAGAACCAAGGAAAGGGAGAAGAGCTTTCATGTAGAGCCAGCTGATTTAGGGCATAAGGTACAGAGCTCTTTATCCTGCTTTCTGGCTATTTTATAAGCAGGCTATTCTGTTTCTCCATGTGTTATGATTAATTCTATTATGGGAGTTGATTCTAAAATGTATCAGAATCTGAGATTTTTTACGATGTTGATTTTGTTCCATGAATAAGCAGGGCCGGATTTACATAGTGGGCACCCCTAGGCCAACTGACTTTGATTGCCTCATCCCCTCCCTTTTATTTATGAAATGTTCATCATTGGGTCTGGAGCAATGAGGATTGGTGCAGGGGAAATTAAAAAAATATTGTATGCGCATCACCAGTGTTTCTGAACCAATGTGGATGTGGTCAGGCAGCATGCCTTAAAATCCTGGCAGGCAGCATGCCCTAAAATCCTGCCACCCTAGGCCCGGGTCTTTGTGGCCTTTCCACAAATCTGTAAATAAGGTGCAATTTGGTATGACTGTATTACTGAATTTTTGTGCTTAGTTTACAAGAATTCAGTGGGTAATCCCATGTGGTAAGGGTTTTGCAGCATAGCAGGATTAACTAACTGATGGGAAGCTACACATTTCACTGCTCTGTATTACAGACTCATACCATGGCCCTGGATGCATAAACACGATGAGCGCTACAGGTAATGGATCACTAGAGTTTTCTTCACTATAGCAGGGTTTGGGGGTTAGTACTATCTCCCCTCCTACATGGGCTGTCTCTTTGGGTTCCATTGAGAACTCCCTCCCTTCCCCTGTCTGCCTGCCACCACTCCCTGTTGCTAATCATGACTCTCAGTAGGCACAAACATGACCTTTTTTTGCCACTGATTTGTAGGCCTTGGTGTCATGGTGGCACTATTCATTTCTATCCCGCAGGGCAGGACTTCTAGTTTTAGGGTTGCCACCTGGCTGCTATTTTGCTGACCTGGCTGGTAAAAATGGTTCTTGAGGCCAATTTTATAAATAGAGAAAAAAATGTAAACGATAGGAAGGCCTGTATATTTTCCAGAAAAGGTGGCAATCCTATCTAGTTTGCAGATTTTGGAAGCATGCATTAATCCTTTCTATTGTGTGTTCTGCTACCTGACAACCTTAATTTGTTGAGGAACACAACTTCACCTCTACAGGTAACGTCCTAGCTGGTTGTTCAGTGCCTTCTCAGTAGAAGACACTGTCATAACCATGCCGCTCCTTGAAGCATTATTATAAATATTATCAGGTCTGGACTGAGAATCAAAATAGGCCCTGGCATTTCAGGTACACAGAGGCTCGCACAGAGGCCCAAGCAGCCCCCACCAGCCCACTAAATACTGACTTTCTATGGCACCTTACAGCAGCCCTCTGGCATTTGCCAGAACCCACAGATTGCCAGTCCGGACCTAATTATTATACATGATTAAAGATATGCCTCAGGAATGTGGCCACTAATGAAAAGATCAGTAAGGCATTTAGAGCATACTGTCACAAAGTTCTACAGAATCAATATTTTTGCTTCTGTTGACACAGTACTTGGATTGAAGGTGCAGCATGTAGTGATTCCTGCTTATCCCTATCTGGATGCTGGGAAGCTTTTGCATTTCTGAGAAATCTACACTGACAGGCTAACCGGGTAATCAAGGTTTTTGCTTATGGGTAATTCCTTTTGTACTTGGCCTATATTCTCAGTGCACCAAGTTCCTCCTGCTTTTTGTTGAGATGTTGTTGGTGGATTACCAAGGCTCCAATTTTTGGACCCATTTACTGGTAATAACCCTGTCATCATTTCACCCTGTTATATGCTCTTATAGCTGCTAAAGGAGTATTTCTACAATGTGTAAGTAACGTACACTGTGCAGAGTTAATACAATGTGCTGTTTGCCTTCAGACACCTGATCGGGCTGGTTATATTGCTGTAGGTGTATTGTGCGTACAGTGTGAATTCATTGTGCACTTTAGACACCTATGGACTCTGGGTAATATTTGTGATATGAATGTAAATACACGTGGTGTTCCGTGCAGGCTAAATATATTGTGCTATTTAATCTTAAATGCCTGATGGACTCTGGGTTATGCCTGTGTATATATGCAGAACACTAAAGCTTTACAGAGGGTGAATACATTGTACAGTTTACACTCAAATGCCTGAGGGCAAGCTTTTATTGTTGTAGGTGCTGTGTAGGATACATTGTGCTATTTACTCTCCCATGCCCACTGAACTCTGGGCAGTCTACATGATGGGTTAGTAGGTATGTGGGAGACATAGTGTGGCTAATTATATTGCACTGTTTTAACGTCCGTTAACAATCGAATGTGATCTATCTGATTAATCTGTGTACAGCTGTAAATGTGCAGGAGAACTACTGTGCTGTTCACAGTGAATACATTGGGGGTGTAACTATAGAGGAAGCAGACCCTGCGGCTGCAGGGGAGCCGTGAGGTATAGGGGAGGTAATAGGTTAAATCAGCTTTTACGTCCTGAAATAAAATGGATTTTTTTCTTGAACACCAGGTCACCAAATGGACCCAGCGTTTATGTCACATACTTTGTATAGGTGAGAATGAATTTATAAAAAGTTAAATTCTTCTAAAAAGCTACAAAAAAATGAGATTTTAAAATCTAGGCATGCTATATGCTTTAATACTAAAAGGGGGGTTGTGGGAGCACTCAAAAATGCTAAGTTAAAATATGTTTAAAACTGGATACGGTCATGGGAAACATGTTTTTTTCCAAACGCATCAGTTAATAGTGCTGCTCCAGCAGAATTCTGCACTGAAATCCATTTTTCAAAAGATTTCAAAACTGACTTTGTTATATTCAATTTTGAAATCTGATGTAGGGCTAGACATTTCACAGCTGCTCTCAGTCATGTGACTTGTGCTCTGATAAACTTCAATTACTCTTTACTGCTGTACTGCAAATTGGAGTGATATCACCCCCCCCAGCAGCCTAGCAACAGAACAATGGGAAAGTAACCCGATTGCAGCTCCCTAACACAAGATAACAGCTGCCTGGTAGATCTAAGAACAGCACTCAATAGTAAAAGCAAAGTCCCACTGAGACTGATTCAGAAATAACAGCCTGCCAGAAAGTAGTTCCATCCTAAAGTGCAGGCACAAGTCACATGACTGGAGGCAGCTGGGAAACTGACAATATGTCTAGCCCCATGTCAGATTTCAAAATTAAATATATAAAAAAATTTGCTCTTTTGAGAAATGGATTTCAGTGCAGAATTCTGCTGGAGCAACAGTACTAACTGATGCATTTTAGAAAAAACATGTTTTCCCCCATCCCTTTAAGTATACTGGAAGTGCTACTGATTTGGCCAATTAATCAATGCACATTCCCTGGTCCCCAATAGATGTACAGGGAGACATGGGGGCTGCTTCCTCTATAGCTTTAAAGAAATCCCTCCCTCCTGGGCTGAACCAGGAATGGCAAGGAGCTGGGAACACAAGTGAGTGAGGCCAGTAGGGGCATGGAGTGTGCTATTGGCCCCTCAAAGATCTTTTTGCGGGGGGGGGGGGGTCCAGCTAGTTATACCACTGTCTCTCTCTCCCTGCAGCTACGGGTTTGGGGTTCCGTGAGTGATTACATTATTCCTGTTCTCCTTGTATGCTTTGCACTACATTAATCTTCTCTGTATATGAAGGGCTCTAGCACCTGGGTCATAGATTATACAGAAAGAGTCAATTGAAATTTTCCTTTTCTATGTGCTGGACTTGGGCTTTAACACCTGGTCCATTCAAGATCTTAAGTGAGTACACTGAGCTGCACAATAACTGTTTGTCCATAGCAGAGGATATACAGTAGCTGTTCATTGTTATAAAAATTAACTGGTGCACAATGACACCATCAAACTTTTATTTGATTTTTGCATCTGCCAATAAAAAGAAGAAATTCCAAAAAAATCTGTCCTTTATTTTTAAGACTGTAAATTTTGCGCATGCGTATTTGCGCATGCGTAAAGTAAAGTTTGTGCGCATGCGCAGAAGCGCGAAAAGCGTGAAGAAACGCAGAGAGTTGGGCAGAGAAGGGAACCGGACTTGGGGTAATCTGCCTACCCCTAGTTCCGGCCCTGTATAAGCTGATGCTACAGGGCTGATTATTAAATTGTAATGCTAGTTGCACTAGTTTCTGTGCTACCATGTAGTAATTATCTGTATTAATCACTAATCAGCCTTATATTGTGACATTTCTATTCTATGTGTACTGTATATTGCGAGTGGTTCCCTAAGTGACAGCAGCAAAGAGCATATGCAGTAAATCAGCAAAATAGAAGAGCTACTGGGGCATCTTTGGAGACACAGATCTTTACTGCTAAAGGGCTGTGGTTTCCTTGGGCTGGTAGAGAAGCACAAAACATAGGGGCAGATTTACA
Source organism: Xenopus petersii (assembly GCA_038501925.1). NCBI lineage: Eukaryota > Metazoa > Chordata > Amphibia > Anura > Pipidae > Xenopus > Xenopus petersii. The sequence goes on along the minus strand of CM076689.1, from coordinate 74,129,292 downwards.
TAGGGTCGAATATCGAGGGTTAATTAACCCTCGATATTCGACTGCCGAATGTAAATCCTTCGACTTCGAATATCGAAGTCGAAAGATTTACCGCAAATAGTACGATCGAACGATGGATCATTCAATTCAAAGGATTTTAATCCATCGATCGAACGATTTTTCTTCAACCTAAAAAACATTAGAAAGCCTATGGGGACCTTCCCCATAGGCTAACATTGCACTTCGGTAGGTTTTAGGTGGTTAAGTAGGTCATAGTTTTTTTTAAAGAGACAGTACTTCGAATGGTCGAATAGTCGAGCGATTTTTAGTTTGAATCATTCGATTCGAAGTCGAAGGTCGAAGTAGCCTAAAAAATCATTCGAAATTCTAACTTTTTTTTATTCTATTCCTTCACTCGAGCTAAGTAAATGGGTCCCATAATGTATAGCATTTCTACTCCACTTCTTTAGTTTAACTTTCCTTGTCCTTTAACACTTTGCAAACTCTACGTGAATGACTGCACCAGTGTAATGAAGTGTTTGTTTCCCCCCCAAACCCTCTGTGAGACAATGGCGCTCTCTCTGTATACAGTCATATGAAAAAGTTTGGGAACCCCTCTTAAATCTTTGGAGTTCTGTTTATCATTGGCTGAGCTTTCAAAGTAGCAACATCCTTTTAATATATAACATGCCTTATGGAAACAGTAATTTTTTTTTAGCAGGGACATAAAGTTTATTGGATTAACAGAAAATATGCAATATTAATAAATTAATTAGACAGGTGCATAAATTTTGTTCCAAAATGACTGTGGTTTGTCTAAATGAGCATTTGCATACAATAAGCGACTGTTTGTGGCGAGTGCCATCACCCTGCCATACAGATGCTCTTTGTGCAAATTGCGCTGAATTGTAGAACAATTTACAGATCCACCATTTGCAGCAAAATGTTCTTGCAGGTCTTTGGAGGTGATCTTTGGGTTGTCTGTAACCACTCTCACAATCTTCACATATGTCTCTCCTGTATTTTTTTTGGCCTGCCAGACCTGGGTTTTGATTTAATTTCATACATCTGAATACTGCTTCACTAAAAATCTTTGTTCAGAAAACACCCCAGTACTCAGATGTTCCTGGGAAATTAAAGTCATACAACTGTTATCTTTTTTTGTTGAAAGTGGAGTAAATATTATGTAGGCTGAGAGGGGTGCCCAAACTTTTTCATATGACTGCAAACATCACATCATTCTGTTTTTTTTTCAGGAAGACCCAGCTAAAACAGAGTTTGTTATCCCACTCTTCTGGGCACAGTCATGTATGATAACACTAATGACAGTTACAAAGCAAAATACCAAACTTTTCTAAAAACAAGCAAAGTTAATCAATTATATTGCAGAATTAACAATCAGTATGCCCAGTGGCCAAATTCATTTATCCAACTGCAAAAAAAAAACTGTTAAGGGGAAAAAGATCCAATAAATGAACTTTGGCAAACGATGTGTTAAAGGAGAACTAAAGCCTAAAATGAACATGGCTAAAATGCCATATTTTATATACTGAACTTATTGTACCAGCCTAAACTTTCAGCTTGTCAATAGCAGCAATGATCCAGGACTTCAAACTTGTCACAGGGGGGGTCACCATCTTGGAAAGTGTCCTGAGCAGCTGTTGAGAAGTTAATGTTAGACGTTGTTGCAAAATATCTAGCACCTCCAGAGGCAGGACAGAAAAAGGATTTTCCGGTAAGTTCAAAAATCCTCCTTTTTCTAGACCGGCCCTTGCTATTGGGATGTCCTGAAACTGTCCCCTAAATTGGGATGGTGCAGAATTATTTACGGATGCCATGGCTTTCCTATAAGGCTTTGACCTGACAACATCCGGTTTGTGTAGGGCCTTCTCCTTGGCATTAGAAAGTCTTGGGCACAGGGATGGTAGATTACATTTTCTCGTTTATGTTAAAGGAGGAGACCACTTTGGGTGTAAATGATGAAATTGTTCTTAATACTACCCTGTCTTGGTTCAGTATGATGTGTAAAAGAAACGGATCCGCACACACACCGATTAGTGCAGTTGGGGATTATCCCCTTTTATTCAGCCACCAAACATCATGTTTGGTGGCTGAATAAAAGGGGATAATCCCCAACTGCACTAATCGGTGTGTGTGCGGATCCGTTTCTTTTACACATTGGTTGCTAAGGGACCCGGCCGGGTCAACGGAAGGAACGCACCACCAGCTTGCAGGATTGGTGAACTACAGGTGTGCGGTAGGATAATTACATTGTAATCAAGTTGGTTCAGTATGAGCCAGGGCTCCTTAAGGGATAAGGCAGGGCTGTCCAACTGGCAGCCCACGGGCCGCATGCAGCCCGGGACCCCCCCTTCTTTGGCCCCCCAGATGCTGTGTCTGTTTACCATATGTAAAATGTATGTAAAATTTAAAAGGTATCGCTGTCGAGATAAACTGCACCCTGCATTGTTTAAACCTCAAATTCAGATTCTAATCCCCTGTATCACACCTGTGATCCCCCTGCATTGTTCACACTTGTGACACCTCTATTGTTCACTCCTCTAAAATCCTGCACTGTTCACACCTGAGACCCAGACTGAAACTGCCCACATTGTTCACCTGTTCACACGTTATTCAAAATGCTAATGAGGCACCAGCACTGTGTCACTGTATGTAGTACATTAGAATGATAGCTTTCCTTGTCTCCTGCTCTGTTCTGCCTTCCCTCCCTGCAGGGCTGGAACTAGGGGCAGACAGAGTAGGCGCCCACCTAGGGCACAATCATGGGCAGGGCACACTTTTAAGGGGAATTTCCTTTCTTTCTTTTTTAAACCCTCATTTGCTTGGCCTTTAATAGTTTTTTAACTTTATACACCCCTTCTTCCAGACAGAATCACTCCCAGCTCCCTTTTGGCAGCTGCTGGCACAGGTACACATTTGTGGGCAATATCTTGGCTGCTATTTGCACAGGTAAACAGATGATATGATTAATATTTGGCTGCTGCTAGCACAAGTACATATATGGAGGCAATAGTGTATATTTTTTGGCTGATGCTGGCACAGGTACAGATTGGGGGCAATATAAGGGATTGGCTGCTGCTGGCTCAGGTACACATATATTTGATGGCAATATGATGGATTTTTGGCTACTGCTGGAAAAGATGCAAATTGGGGCAATATGATGGATTCTTTTGGTTGCCGTTGGCATAGGTACAAATTGGGGGTAAAAATATGATGGATGTTTTGGCTTATGCTGGCACAGGTGCAGATTGGGGCCTGGGGGGAATCTGAGAGAGATTGACTGCGATTGGCATAGGTACAAATGGAGGCAATATGATAGGTGCTGGCACAGGGGGCTATATGACTGGTAAGGTGGGAAATGGTAATGCAGGACTGGGGGGGGGCACTGATTGAAGCCTTTGCCTAGGGTGCAAAAATACCTTGGCCCGGCCCTGCCTCCCTGTGTGTGCCATTCTCTGCTTGCCCAGTGCTGCTTGCCCTACCCTACCTGTGGGATGTAAGCCTGTTAGGGGTTTGTTAGCATTTGGAAATTGTTGTTAAGGGCCCCTAAGGTGTTTAATCATGTGTTGGGGGGTTGTTGTATTATTCACAGGGGAGGATGAGGCATATGGATTTAAGGGTATGTTTTTTACATGACTTCAATTTTTGTGAGTGATTTCCCTGCAGTGAGCACCAACCATTTGGTTTTTTTGGTGCGCTACCACTGTTAATGTGGTAATATTGGTGTGGTTTACAGTGGTTGTGGTTTAAAAGGGGGAGTGGCCAACACTGACTTCCATTATTGGCCCTCCTACACATATGCCAGTAAAATTTTGGCCCTCGGTACCAGAGAACTTGGACAGCACTGGGATAAGGGATGACATATCTGATACCCGTTTAAGGATGTAATCGCCAAGAGGAAGTCCATCTTCCAGGTAAGTTATTTAAGGGGACAGGACGCTAATGGCTCGAATGGGGGGCCCTGTAAGTACAGTAGTAAGGTCCCAAGGGGGTTTGGGGTCCCTATATGGTGGTCTAACTTTGCCTACTCCTTGTAACTGCATGAGGTCTGGTTCTTTAGCCCACAAGTGTTGGGAGTAGGAGGGAAAGGGCTGAAATTTGTCCTTTTAGAGTGGCTAAGGAAAGTCACAACTGGAAACAATGTGTAAGAAAATCGACAATAGTCTATATGGAATATGGTGCGCATTTGGAATAGCGCTACTCCATAAACATCTTCCATTTCCTATGGTAAGCTTTCATTGTGCACTGTTTTCTGGCTTTCATCAGTAAGTCTGTGGCCTGTTTTGAGAACCCTTTGGAGCTCCATATTTCAGATTCAATAGACAGGCCGCCTATGTAGAAATTGTAAATTGCCGTGGTTGATTGGTCCCTGGGTCAGCAAGCCTTGCCTGAAAGGTATTCACCACAGAGGAGCTTCCGACATATTTACTCAGCGATGGGGCGACACGTCCTTTCCTGTCGGATCTTGCGGATTATCCTTGAAAAAAGGGGTGGAAAGGCGTAGACTCTGTTAAATCTCCATGGTATGTCCACGTATGCTGCCCCCAGGTCCTGAAACCTGGCACAGTACAAAGGTACCTTAAAATTTTGACGCCAATATGGCTGTCTGGTGTCCCCCATTTGGACACAATCTCTTGAAAGACTTTGGGATGGAGTGCCCACTCTCCATGGTCTATCTGTTGCCAGCTGAGGTAATCCGCTTCCCAATTTAGTATTACTGTTATGAATACTGCTGAGATGGCCAGGCCAGGCACTCTGCCCAGTTGAGTATCTGAGCTACTTCTTTCATTGCCTGGTTGCTTCATGTACCTCCTTTGTTTGTTTAGGGAGGCCACTGCTATGGCATTTTCTGACTGAATTCTGAGAGGTTGACCAGTCAGTTCCTGTGACCAATGGAAGATAGCATTCCTTTTTGCTCTGATTTCTAGAACATTGATGGGCATTCTTGAATCCTCTGGTGTCCAGGTCCCTTGGCACATGTGGGGTGGGAATGTTGCCCCCCCAGCCTGTTAGATTGGCATATGTGGTCACTACTGTCCATTGGTGTAAGGTCCAAGTCCTGCCTGGGGTCAGGTTGTGTGGTAGTGTCCATCATCTTAGTGAACGTCTGGTTACTGAAATTTGTTGTGACAGGTTGAAGTGATTCTTGTTCCAGTGACTTAAAAAATGGTTCTGGAAGCTTCTCATGTGAAACCTGCTGAATGGCATTGCCTCCAATGCTGCCACCATGTAGCTCAATAGTCAGAGGCAAAGCTCCACAGATACTGTGGTTTGGAGGCGGACTTGTTGCACTGTGACCATGATTTTCTGGATCTTCTCCGTTGTCAATGAAATTGTCTGGAGGAAGGAGTAGAACCACATTTCCAAGAACTGGATGAGATGTGTTGGTGTGAGTTGGCTTTTTCTGTGGTTTATGAGCCACCCGTGTTGTTGGAGTGTATCAACATAGATCTGGGTATCCCTCAGGCTCTGTTCGTATGATGGGGACCTTATTAGAAGGTCGTCTAAGTATGGAGTGAGCATGATCCCTCTGCGTCTGAGGTACGCCATGAGAGGACTGAGTATTTTCATGAATACTCAGCGCAGTACAGAGGCAGAAGGGAAGGGGTCTGAATTGATAGCTTCTTTTGGAAACTGTGAACCTTAGATACTGTTGGGACTCCATCCTGATGGGTACATGCAAGTACACATCCTGGAGATCCACTTTTTTCATATAAAACTGTTCTGTCATGGACATTAAAACTGATAAAATCCATTCCATGCGGAACTTTTGCTTGGGTTGAAAAGTGTATCGCCAGTGAATCAAAGGTTGAGTAATTTAGTCTTGGACGCTGTGTTTCCCAACAATGGCATAGCCATAGTGCCCGTCTGGCTACTATTGTGTCAGTGCTGGTTTTGGCTGCTAACCTTACCATATCCATGAATAGAAATTAAAAACCTTTAGAAAAAATCAGTCTTGTAGATTAATTTTCTCTAGCAGATCTCTCAGCTGTATTTAAAACGTCTTCAAAGTTTGTATGTAGATCAGTGCCTATGACAACAAAGAAAATATCCATGGCTGCATCTGATAAAAAGGCTAAAGCCGAACAGAGCTCCACTGTAGCTCCTCTTGTAACTCTTCTGGTAATGTGGGTTGTTTAAGTGACTCTTGGCACCAGAATCTTGTTGTATGTGCTAATCCTGCGGATGCCACTGACGGTCAGAGGATTGCTGTGGCATGAGTGCCCCTTCTTAGGGACACCTCCATTTTTTTATCCATTGGCTCTTTGAAGGCCACTTCTGTGGGTAATGTGATGTTTTTGGATAGTCTGGCAATTGCTGAGTCTACCTTAGGTGCCCTTTCCCAAATTTTCTGTTCTTCCTCAGGGATAGGGTAAGTGCTAGGGAATCGCTGTTAGTGTCAGGCTGTGATCTGATTTTGACCACACATTCTCTATTAACTGAGACACTGACTTAGAAATGGGTAAAGCCCTAAACGTTTTGGGCTGAACCACCAAGACTGTCAGCTTTTAGAGTAGCTGCTGTCTCATCTTTGATGTCTAGTGTAGCTAGGATGTCACAAAGTAGACGTTTGGCTGTGTCAGGACCTGCAATCGAACGGTATTGATGCTCATTGTCCGAGTCATTGGAGGAATTTTCGCTGGCAGATAGTTCTCCAGGTTCTAGTCACTATCCTGATCACTGATATCACTTCAGTCAGAGGAGTTTGTATCTAAAAGTAGTTGTGACTTCCTCTTTTTACTGAGCAGGAGTTTTACTAATGAATGATTGAATTGTGGATTTGATCCAGTTAAATAATTCCTCTAACCGAGGTGGTTTTGCTTACATGGAAGGATTTTGCTGTGTGTGTGTGTCATTAATTTGGGGACTACCCTCTACATCCTGAGATAGGATTGGATGTGGTGATAGAACTGGCGCCAAGTCTGGTGGCTGTGCGCAGTCCAGACATATCCCGTTCCCCTTTACGTAAAGTATGCTTGCAAATCTTGAATTTATTCAAACTGGCTATGAGACCTTTGTAGCGGTAGCCTTTATTGTAGTCACATATACTATATCTAATATATGCCTGTATACCACTTTAAGCTAAGTCTCTTTCTTGAATAATATTCTATATTATTCTAGGTCAGCATGACATGAGTAGAAAGTCACCAAACATCCCCCAGTTAATCATACCCCAATCAAGGGCTAAACCCATGAGACAGAACTAGGTGAATGGTCATATCATATTTGTTATTTCTAAACCAAAATACTCTTCTCTAATTGGTTATGGTGGGAAACCACCCTAACCCACCTTTAAGCATAATCATTATTTAATTATGTATGTACTCCACCTATAAATAAACGGTCTGTCCACCAAGATGGTAGAACAGAACAAATAAGACTCCTGGTCTGCGTCTGTTCTCTTGCATGCAATCATCCTGGAGCTGACATCCCTTCTTGTACTTATGGATGACCCTAACACCTTTTATCTGTTGCCTTTTTGGTCTTAGGTGTTGTAGTGGTACTGGTCATGTTCTTTCTGAGGTCCTCTAGAGCAGTGTCTTTCTCCATGTTATTTTAACACGGAAGTACAACCGATCTGTAAGCACAGCTTCCGGCAGGCCAAAAGAATGGAGCAGATGTGGTCCTGACCTGACAACAGTGCCAGTCTCTGAGATGGTAGCTGTTGTTAAACAGCCTCTTTTCAGACCTAGCCCCCAGCCCTGTGGAGTGGTAAGGGCTGGTGGCATCGCCAGTGTAATCTCCACGTATAATAACTCCAGGATAATCGGGATAAAAGAGAAAGGAAAGAAAATGTATATGTGGAGGGTGGAGCTGAAAAGTTTCTTCTGTCCTGCCTTAGGAGGTGAATACTTAACCCCACAGCGCCTCCACTGGCAGGAAGGACTACTGAGGCTTCTTTGGAGGCACAGATCTTCCCTGCTAAAGGGATGTGGTTGTCTTGGGCAGCTACAGACGCCCAAAACAATGTACAACAATTTTGCCCTACTTCTTTAGTTTTCCTTTAACCCCAGCCTTGGGAGGATTTGGGGGAAGGAGAATCATTGTTATACAGTGTGATCGGCACCTCCTGCCAACCCATAATACCCTCTTATGACACTAACAGTTACATGACGACCTACTCCCAGGGCCTGTAGAATTTGGTGCATGAACACCCAAGCAATGTAATCAGTGTCAAGTCTGATGGCAAGGCAGTAAGTGGAGCCACCCTGCATAACATGGATGTTTACATGGTACATAAGCATTCAGTGTTTGACTTTGGTGGAGCAATTGGGTCAGAACAATGACAAGAGACAGCCAGCGAATACAAGGGGTCAGTTCTTAGACATTTTATTGGAGCAGAGAGGTGAAGGAATCTTAGAACTTCTGGAACTGTTTCTTGGTTCCGGCCGCTTTGGTCACCTTCAGGACATTGAAGCGGACAGTTTTGCTCAGGGGACGACATTCTCCGACTGTGACAGTATCTCCAATCTGCACATCCCTGCAGGGAAAAAAAAAAAAAGTGAGTCACTGTTCATTACTGCACACAAAGTTTGGAACTAGACAAGCAATACATTTCCCTGGGCAGGCGTCATGTCCTTAGAGCACATTTCTATATGTAGACTACAGTTGAAGCCTCACACATAACTGGAAGGGAGGCTATCCCTTTGCCAGGTATGAAGCTGCAAAGCTGGGGGGCACGGGGAAAAGTAGTCCCAATTTATCCCACATATATAGTTAGAACTAGGCAGCTCTCAGCAGTACCTGAAACAGGGGGATAGGTGGACAGACATGTTCTTGTGTCGCTTTTCAAACCGGTTGTACTTGCGAATGTAATGGAGGTAATCTCTGCGGATCACTATAGTCCTCTGCATCTTCATCTTTGTCACCACTCCTACAAGAAACAACATAACCATCAGCTGGCAACAATATAAGAGACCATTAAGGAACAGCACCAAGACAAAGAGTGACCACCTAGGTAGGCAGGCCCACAGCTTACCTGAAAGGATACGGCCACGAATGGACACATTGCCAGTAAAGGGGCATTTCTTGTCAATGTAGGTGCCATCAATTGCCTATAATAAAAAGAGTGGCATTACATCGGCCTGCAGGGTGTGCCATACACAAACTACTACACGGTAGAGTGTTCATTTAAGTCTTCCTCATTACACGCTCCTTACTGTACTGGTTAAGGAAACAATAGGACACTTCTTTCCCATTTGTATAATTACAAACATAGAAGGCATGTTCTGGGCACACAATAAGTCATACCTAATGCTGTAGTCAAGGCAGTGCTGTCACAACTGGTTGACCTCAGCACAAACCCTCTTGTGTAGACTGTGGCTGCTTACCTTTGTATAAACTTTAAAAGAACAGATTAACTGGCTCCTGCATTGTTCACACTTTATATCCAGGCTGTAAAAGCCCTGCATTGTTCACACTTGTAATCCCCTGTATTGTTCACACCTGTAATAGCCTGCACTGATCACACCTGCACTGGCATGGTGTCACTACACATAATACAGTAGAGTGGAGAAGCCCTGATAGGAGTCCCGAGTGACTATCTTTCCTCGCCCTTTAAAGGACATGTAAAGCCTACCCAAAGCACATTTGTACTGCATACATCCCCTCTGTTTGCCAGCATCATTACATTTCCCTAAAACAAATAGAAGCTTTCGCACAGGTCCATTTCCCCTCTGACATCATCAGTGCATCAGTAGGCTTGAATTGGGCACTGTAACGGTTAATCTCAGCTCAGGAGAGGGTGCTAGGATTTAAAAATAGCTACAGCATTGTTTCAATGGGAACCAACAATGCTATCTCTTCATTGGCGGCTAGACTGGAGGGTTTTTATTAATCTGAGTTGAGAAGAACTGAGCTTGCTGAGTAGCCAGCAGCCACAGGAAATTCCAGAGGGAAAGGGCTAAATGGACTAGAAGAGCAGAAGGAATCCTAAGTGATTAAGGGGATGCTGCAGTCTTACTATTAACTTTTGAACAACCAGAGTGGCCATAGAGATTTCAAAGAGGCTCTTCAGTGATTACATTTGTGTGTGGGGGTTTACATGTACTTTAAGCAACGTCTTCTCATGTAGGCAACAGATTTTCCATGTCTAGCCATTAAAATCAAGTAGAGATAATTCATGAGAAGTTTTTTTTTTAGCAATGAATTTATGTGCACTGATGCACAGAAGTCTATTCATTCAGCAGGATCTGGATTTACAGGGTCTAGTTCTTCCCGGGGAGCACTACAAAGGTGCCAAATTGATTAGACCAATTCGTCAAAATAACCGTTAAGCTCATGATTACCTGCTATATGAATCTCCCTGTAGAGCAGCCCTAACTTCTATGATGAATTTTCCAGCCCCCTAGGGCACCAGTATGTTAAGGTGGCCATAGACTAAGATTTTTATAAGATTTTCTCATTATCGTAAGACCAACTTATCCTAAAACTATAATTTAAATGTACAATTTGTCCATCAACTAAAATACCATTTCAAGAGATAGTTTAGTTGAAGCTAGGAAAACAGTGGCTAGCTGCCTGCTTGGCCCTGCAAGCAATTGGACAATGGATACATTTCACGGTGAATGATGAAAACCTTCTAACCTGCCTGGTCGGTGTCGGACTGAAAATTTTTGATGCAAACGTACAAGGTCCACAAGCTTCACGATAATGTGCCAGATTCGTCAAATTGCACTAAAATTGGTTGTTAGGGAACGTCTATGGCCACCTCTAGAGCTAGTTTAGATCCTTGTGCAAGAAAGACCCCCTGTAACTGTTCCCTTCCACAATCCTTCAGCGCCTTTGGATGCCACCAAGCAGACAGACAGGAGGAGAGACCTGGCAGCCAGCTATGGTGCCTGAGATTTCCTAAGGATGTGCTAAGAGACAGGGGCCCTTAAAAAAGCTATTTGGTAAAGCCACAAAGGAGCAATATGAGAGTCACACTAAATCATTGGGGGGGGGGGCAATGAGTTACTGCAGGTATTCGAAAAGTATTACCAATTCTAGAGAAGGGTCATTAGCCCTAGAATATTATCGGATATTTATCTACAGATAAATTTATACTCCCTGATGTAGAGTTCTGCATCAGGTCTGGTACCCACGGAATAGCCGCAACGATCTGGTTTCAGGTAAGAAGCCCCAAATTCCTTAGCCGTTGCGGGCAGTCCACCGGTAACCTGGCTGGGTACCCAACAAAAGTGCGGGCTTGATCCCTCCCACCCTCCCTTGTGGTTCTTCCAGTTTTTAAATTTGGGGGGGGGGGGGATTTGGCATCTGAGTGGCAACTACTAGTCGAATGTGAGGTCACTTCCGGCTTTGCGTAGCAGGAACAAGTGGGACAAATTGCTCCCGCATGTAAATCTCTCTACTGGCCAGTTTGATCAACAGCCCAAATCATCAAACAGCAGGAAGTGAAAGAAGCAGAGCTGTGCCACCATTACCCATCAGCCAAAGCAGTGGCACATATGGAACAGCAGCAGCATCATTTTAAGACAAGGTCAATCACCAAACTAGACTGACTCGAAAACTAACTGCACATGTGAATGTTACCAGCATCATCTCCAAACTATTTTTCCTAACTTGGGTACTAAGCAGGGATGTCCGCGATCACACTAGCTATGGAGGCGTTATCCAAGCAGATTTGTAACTGCCCCCAATGTTAACTGTCTTAGCCTTGAAGAACTAATGTACTGCTTAACGAAGGTGAAGCAGGACCTTCACTGGAGTCAGTACAGGCACTTGTGAATAATTTTGACAGATACACAGGGCTTATGATTAATAGGGAAAAATCTATGATTTCAAGGCATTATATGTAAAGCTCTTTTGAGTAGGACCCTCTATCATATTCTTATATGTAAATCCTTGTTACATTTTGTCATTAAAATTAATGTAAATTGCGGTGTAATTTTTTCTGCCACTATATAAATAAATGATGATGACTATTGGTGAAACTCTCATCCAGTCACTTTCCCACAATGCCACTGGTAGCGGCACTTCATTCCTGAATTTGCTTCTATTTAGTTCTGGAAAAAGGTAATGAAATATGTACAAGACAATGCGAATTTCCATAAAATGGTGTTGCCAGAGATCTGCCTCTTGGATGCATAACTGGCACCAAATGGAATTGGAAAACTCTACATTGTGTGGCTAGGAAAAATAACTAGACCATCTGTCATTTTATCTAACCAATATATGTACCCAAGGGCTGCCCTAAAATATGGGAGACAGGGATTTTTGTATTTAATGACTACTACAATGACAGTGTCATGGCAACAGACAGGCCCAGCAGGGTGAATAAATGTCTCACTAACCACACTAAATGCTGTACAGCGTATTCAATAAACAGTCTGCCTTGATACCTGGACCTAGAATGATGCATTACCATCCTGTTTCCCCATTTATTGTCCCTTTGTTTTTGCCCCCACTCCTATTCTTTTTTTAAAATAAACCAAATAAAAATTCCAAAGCCCTATCACCAAATGGAGCCACAGTACATGGGTACCAGTATGCCTGCAATACACTCACATCAAGAATCCCGCCAATGGGATAAGATGATGCCTACTTGTATGGCCAGCTTTAGGCACAAGCCCAACCGGCCATTATTGAGTGACAGAATTACATGTAGCCACAGGATTAGTTACCTCTCTTGGAGTCTTGAATCCCAGCCCAACGCTCCTGTAGTACCGGGGGAGCTTCTCCTTGCCTGTCTCACCTTGCAGAACTCGCTTTTTGTTCTGGAAGATGGTCGGCTGCTTCTGATAGGCTCTCTCAGTCTGCAGGCAAAGAAGCACACACACCATTATTTAGCAGCACCTACAGGGGCTTCACTCACTCCCACTGCTTTGGGGGAACTGCCCCTTTAACCACACCATATTCTGTGCATCCAGATTAAGATCTAATTAACGAAAACATCCTTAGCACTTCCTAATATATTGTCACCCAGCCTGTCGAATTTCAAACTTAAGTAATTTTTTTTTGTACTCTAATAAATTTGAATATATTCAACTCAAAGGGGAGGTTAAAGAAAAAATGTAAACGTCTAATATTTGATCAAATAGTCTTGACCAAAAATTCCCTCTGATTTTTCATGTCAGGAAGGCTATTAACATCTCCAAATGGCTCAACGGACCTCTGCCGATGACTTCTACATGAACTCAGGTTTTAGGTGGCAAATATTCAAATTAAAACTGGGATAAAAATTCAAATGTGTGAATTCTGACACCAAATTTTTTTTTTAAATTTAAATTTACTATTGGACCCTTAATATATCTGCCCTCCATATCCATAAAAAGCATTGTTGAGCATTCTGTTCCATGGAAAATTTTACTTTACTGATTTATAAGAAATTGTATATAGTTATATTTAAAAAAATATTTCTTCTGTAACTTTAACAAATATTTGCGAGAAACAGGACAGTGATTTAGACAAGCCGTTATTTGACAGTGTCTTGGAATTTAGTGATCACCAGCTAAAGGTCTACTGGTAGATCCAGATTTGCCTTTTGGCCACCCCTGTTCTAGCCCTAAGGCAGGGGTGTCCAAACTTTTTGCAACCAGGGCCAGATTTGGTGAGGTGAAAATGTGTGGGGGTCGACCATTCAACCTGACATTCTTTGAACCATTAACATCATTTAACTCATTTAAACAAGGAATTGCGTAGCAGTAATATTTGGGCACATTAGTGAAATGATCTGCCACTTGGTCTATACTGCTGCCTGTGTACTGAAGGTGTTAGCAATAGACATGTACTGGCAGTAGTGACGCCATACTTCTTTAGTTCACTCTACTGGCACGTCAGTACGTCTATTGACACCTTCAGCCCTAAAGAAGTACGTGAAGCAGTGCGTCACTATGTGCCAGTACATGTCTATTGCTAACTCCTTCAGCACACAGGCAGCAGTATAGATCAAGTGGCAGATCATTTCACTAATGTGCCCAAATATTACTGCTACGCAATTCCTGATCACACTGTGCTGGGGGGCCTCATTATTATTAATTTCACGATGAGTGCCGGTGTAAATTTAAAAATGGGCAACATTTGGCCCCCCGAGCCTGACTTTGGACATGCTTGCCCTAAGGGTTAGACCTAGCTGTATATTTTATGTTCACCTAAATGCAAAATAAAAACAAAAAAAAAAAAAAGAAAGGACCTAGTTACCGAGAGTAAGGGGGTGTATAGTGCCAGGGGTGAGTATAGGAACCCGTGGGTGCAGATTTACCCCTAGTTAACAAGAGTAAGGGGCTGTATCAGTGCCACAAGGATATAAGAACAAGATATAGATTAACTAACGATTACCCAAATGGGATGAACAGTGGCAGCTTCATAGGCTCCTTGTGGATGTATATTAACCTCTAGAGTAAGAGGGATGTAAAGGTGCCAGGGACAGTTGCATAGGAATTAGTGGACAGAGGGGCCACTCTGGGGTGTGTAACAGTAACTTTCCTATTAGAGTAACTCGTGTCCCGAATGACAATTTGCACGCGAACACCACAAGGCCGAGTTCCCCTTTCAGCATTCTTTCCCGAGGGCAGGAGAAGATCGCAGTAGCGGCCCATTGCAATTGTAGCTTCACAGGCTCCACAAGAGAATTAACATATACCGGGCCGAAGAGAAACCCGGAACACACGTGCGTCCCCAGAGCTCAATTCTTCGATTCTCTCTACACCAAACCAATCACATTCTCTCCCACGCTGACCCCTGTCCTCTCCTGCCGCTTCTCCGTTCTTTCACAGGCCACTGCACCCTCCCCGAGGATTAAATCTACTCTTCCAGTGCGAGCCACTAACCTGAATGTCCGCCATCTTTGCGTGCTGGATGGGAAAGGGCTGCTGGGAAGCTACGGGGACGCTTTGAAAGTGCAATGGGCAGGGGCGGACGTGACGCCACATTCATGGCAACACCACTGGGAGGAGACGGGCGAGAAGTCGAAATGGGAGCTGCCATTACTTTGGGCAGGGAAGTGCATTGGCCCTCCTGGTGAGAATAATAGTGGCTAAATGACCAGGGAAAAGAGCCACTTGCGGAGGGCAAAGTCGTTCCTGTCTTTTTGCATACCTTCCAATGGAAAGGACAAAAACATTTGCTGCAAGTGGTGATATTTGTTTGGCCACGCCCATTTTTTGAACACACGTTCATGTTACAAATATTGGCAGGTTATGAAAGTCTGAACACATTTCTGGGAGTGTTACGGCCATATATTATGTGGTATAACGGTTTTGCTAATGCAGGTGAAATTGCCCTTTAAGCTGCTAGTCTCAGTTCTCCCGAGAGAGCTGCTTATCTTAAATAGTTACAATTGTATCTTTACTTGTCTTTAATTGTTACACATGTATCTAAGTGCAGGTGCTGAGTGTTTTTTTGGTTCTCTGCCAAAATCATCTTATTTTAAGTTTTAGAAACATTGTATGTTTTGCAACAGGAGATCAATGAGAAACTGGGGACCTTTTAATAAATATCCCAGACTGCGGGATGAGCTGTCAAAATCGGGACTGTCCCTCAGAAATCGGGGCAGTTGAGAGGTATGTCTTGTGAGTCAGAAGGTGAACACACCAAGAAATATTCGGGGGCATTGCTTTAGGGACTTGGGGTTTGTTCCAGTGAGTAAAGCCCTAGGAGTCACTAAGTGAATCTTTCCAATGTAGAAGCATACTCACACCCTGAATCAGGCTTATATTACATTAATAGGATCCTCCCACCAAGTGGCCCCAATTATTAACCCACTGAGCATCTGAAACTTTGGGGCCCCTACAAGAATGGGCAAAAGTGCATAGTATAAAAATCTTTGACTGGCAGGTTTTGCCTGGACAAAAGATTAAACTTGTTTGCTCTGTTTTTTTTGTTTTTTTTATCAATGCTACTGTGAAATAAACTCACCCATCAGTTATTAAAAAGCAGGGGTGTAACCGTGTAACTATAGAAGAAACACACCCCACACCTGTAATTCCTGGGGCCCAGTGGAACTGATAAGCAGTTGCAATAAAGTTTAATGGAAATTTTTTTTGTTCCCAATAGGGTTCATTACACTACTGGAAACTTCATGTATGAGACGCTTGTATCATTCAGTAAATAGATCCCAATATAAATGTCTGATGTTATGCTATAATCAGTGGCGTAAATACCGGGGAAGCAGACCCCGCAGTTGCGGGGGGGCCCGGGGTACAGGGGGCACGGCGGGGCCTGCTTCCTCGGTAATATGCGCAACAGGCAGGGACCATTTCAGGACATTTGCGCTGACAATCAGTGAGTTTTTGTACCACTTCCTGCCCCCACACCGGAAGTTCAAAAGCAGCAGACTCTATGATGCGATCGGTGCCAGAGTATCATCATCAATCACTGTGTGCTGCGTGTTACGTTAGATAACGTTTTGTACCGCACAAAGTTTTTTTTTTATTTAAGAGCGCACACAGTGATTGATGATTATAGTCTGGCACCGATCCTATTCCTCAGACTATACCTCATCATGTTCCCCTAGGGTTGCCACCTTTTTAAAAATGTTTTACCGGCTGCTGGGGGGCGTGGACACAAATGGGCGGGCCGTGATGTCAAAAGGGGTGGGGCGACGCCACAGATGCTAGAAGAAGTAAAAGAAAAGGTAAGTTCCAGGGGATTGGGGGCTCCTTTTAATCGTATTACAAATTTATCGGCAGCTACATTGCCAGTAAATTTGTAATACCGGCCCCGGCCTTGGCAGGTATTTTACCGGCTAGGCCGGTAAAATACCGGCCGGGTGGCAACCCTGTGTTCCCCCTGTATGCTAGACACCATGGTAGCATCTAGAAATTCCAACCTTAAGGGGCATGTTTACTAACATTGGAGATAAATATCTGGAGAGATTTCTGGAGATGTTGCCCATGGCAACCAATCAGCAATTAGATTTAAACAGCCACAGCCAAGTTAGAAAACAAAAGCAAAGATCTGATTGGTTGCTATGGGCAACATCTCCAGAAATCTCTCCAGATATTTATCTCCAATGTTAGTAAACATGCCCCTAAACCTGGAATCGCAAGTATGCTGCAAAGGAATGTTTTGTGCACACATGAAGGTATGGCCTTTTCTTTCATTATTTAAATAAGCAGAAAGTAAGCATTTGTCTTTATCAGAATGGAGTGTCCCTGTGCAGGCCCTGGTGTTTCCAGGGGTCAGTAATGCACACACTATTAATAGTAACTCGACAGATAAGTGGGAAATAGAATCCTGTGCTGGGTGTAATAGAGTCCCTGAGACTATGGGGACCAGAAGTGAATAGGGGTTAATTCAGCTTATGTTTGCACATTTATGATTCAACGGCCAGTTTGAGTACAAATTACAGTAAAAGTGATGTAGCCAGTGAATAAAAGGGGGAACAGAATACTAAATCATTTGTAAACATTACGTAATATAAAAGCATTACATAATTGCAAATTAAATTGCAAATTTTCAAATAGTCTTTGAATACAACCCTCTCCAAGTCTCAATAATAGTAGATAAATGGCCCCTTTAAAACCAGCATTTCTGTAAAATAAATAACAGCAATCAGTGGCGTAACTTCTGAGGAAGCAGACCCCGCAGTCGTGGGGGGTACAGGGGGCCCAGTGGGGCCTGCTTCCTTTGTAATATGCACAACAGGCAGGGACCATTTTGGGACATTTGCGCTGTCAATCAGTGCCGGACTTAGGCCAATTTCGTCCAATCAGGCCCGTGCCCCCTGGGGCCCCACACCATGAAGGTAGCCACTACAAGCTGAGTTTTTGTACCACTTCCTCCCCCCACACCGGAAGTTCAAAAGCAGGACTCTCTGACTGAAGATGTGATCGGTGCCAGACTATGATCATCAATCACTGATGCAAGGGTTTCACCTTCCTTCATGGCAGGAGCGTTCCTGATTAGTAGTATCAGGGTGCACATCACAGGGATGAAGCAAAAATTGCAGTCAGGTACAAGTTAGAAGCAGCCTGGACTGGAATTCACAATAGGCCCTGGCATTCCAAGTACACAGAGGCCCAATCACCCTCCTCCAGCCAGTGTCGGACTGGCCCACCTGGATACCAGGAAAACTCCTGGTGGGCCCAGGTGTCAGTGGGCCTCTTGCTTCTAATCATTTGGCCTATTTCATGTCATTCCCTATTTCTTTATGAGAACAACTAATAGAAGAAAATTGAAAGTAGATATAAAAGACTAGGAAAATAAAAAGATTGAGTGAGGAGAGAAGGAATAATAGTTTGGAAAGTGGGTCCACGGTCTAAGGTTTTATGGACCATGGGTTAAGGTTTTCTGGTGGGCCAACGGTCTAAGGTTTTCTGGTGGGCCTCTAGCACCCCAGAACACAGCCTCCAGCCCAATAAATAGTGACTGTCTATGGCAACTTACAGCAGCCCCTCTGGCCTGGTTAGAAGTCAGGGCAGGTGGCAGGAACCAAAAGCAGAAAAAAACAGGCAGAGGTAAAAAACCAAGAGACTACACAATAACAAAAGGGCTTGAGCAGGATGTGAAACATAAGCCAGCTTGGGGAAAAATTAAAAGAGGAAGTAACATTTTTTCCCCTCCAAAAGGATGATGTTTTGACAGTAATAGGGGGACCTGTTGTACCAAATAAATTGACCCTTCATGTGGCCCCTGCTGTTAGAGTTTCATTTCACTCTTAGTAAGCACTTAAATGGAATTTTAAAATAGTTTCTTAATTACACAATCCAAAAATACATTGTAAGGGCATGTAAAGGCAAACATATAAAATCCCATTTTTACTTTCTTTAATGAAATTCTCCCACTATTTTCTGCAGAGGGGGCCCTGAAATTTTTTTTGCAGGGGGGCTCTGGCATCTGAAGTTACACCACTGGCTATAATAAGTTGTTCTTATAAACATTTCTATCAATGATGTGCTAAAGTGTCAGTCAATTAGTTGGGGGGCAGTTTAGCTTGCTCTTGTCACACTGCTGTGCCTTGTCATTGCTTGATACAGAAATTATCTCAATTTCTAGGGAGAGGACTGAAGTTTTTGTCTAAGTTACATAAATTGTGTAAGGTTTATTGTAACTTTATATGTAATTGCACAATTTACATTACAATTTACAAAATTTACAATTTACACACAATTTAGATATAAGACCTTGTCTTTGATCCACCCAGTCATGACCATTATGCTGTAACCCACTCACTCTCCAGCAAGCCCCTGTGAATAGGACTTTAACACCTCTGCTGTACCCCCTGTTATAGCGGCCTTGTCCTGCTCCAATGGATCTCCCATGGGGCTAAAGACCCTCACTAATTAATGGCTTGGGAATCATGGGGGGAGGGGGAAGAGGTGGGACTGTTTTCATGGGCCCAGTGAAATCTTCCCTCCAGCTGTGTAGCAAATATTAAATTGTGTAAGTTATTTGTAAAGTTAGGGCAAACTCCACTGCCCCAATGAACTGCAGACTCATTAGCACATTAATTAATGGAACTATACAGTATATATGAACTGCTTATTATAGATCAGCGGACCACAACCAGTGGCTAGTGAACAATTTGTTTCTCCCCAACCAATTGAATGTTGCTCTCAGTGGCCTCAACGCAGATGTTTTTTTTTTAATTCCTGGCTTGAAGGCAAGTTTTAGTTACATAAAAAATATGTGTACTGCCAAACAGAGCCTCCTGTACACTGCCAGGCCACATTGAGGCATACAAATGCCCCCCCCCCCAGGAGATGCAGTTTCTATAGTTACACCCCTAATTTTCAGTAAAATGATGGTTGAGTTTGTATCATTGTATATCTGGATGAAAGAAAATTGTACAACGGGATACAACTTTTGTTCTATTTACTTGCTTGTTGATCATTTGTCCAGCAAACATAAGGAGCATGGTCAAAATGTTGATTCTGTGTACTTGAGATCATATGGGGGCTACATATACAGTAAATAACGTGTATACAGCCCCAAAGTTTCTGATCGTGACCCTGCTGGAGCAGTGGAATCATGTTGCCCCTATCTCCAAGAGATGTGTTTTAGAATAAATCAGGTGGAATTCTCTTGCCTTAAGGCAGAAAGCCACTGGTGCCTTCTGAGCCCTCTGGCCACAATGAAGCAGGAAGTAAGGCCAGTAACATATTCCCCATAGAGGCCTCTGGTAGAATGGGTATGGTGGCTAAAGTACTCAAGAGCTCTTGACACCAGACCCTGGCACTGCGGTACAGACCTGTGGCTTCAGGTATTATAGTGTTTTCCCACCATTTGCCATGTGCATATTAGTGGGTTTCCAGGAAGCTGTGGTATCTTCCACTGAGTGTATTGGCCATGTGCTTATCCATGGGCCCCTTGGAAGTCTTGGTATCTTCTGATGGCAATGTATAATATATTGCTTGTGGGTCACAGGCACTGGAAATTACTTTACATTAACATGTTGTATATTTTAGTTTCCTTTACATCCTGCACAGCAGCAGCACCATGTGAAAAAGTGGTAATGACTTGAGGAAAGTCTGCATTGGTGTTACTACGATGACAATGGGAGGTCACGTTTGTAATTCCTCTTGTAAGTAACAAATTATCACGTTGCACCAATACAGCCCTATCATATGCAGATTTAATATCATTTAAATTGTAGACCCGTTGATTGAACAGTGACATGGTTTGTGAATTAAAATATTCCCAAGTGGTACAAATCTTCCCCAAATGAAGGAACTGCCTCATCTGGACCCCTCTTTTCTGCGAACATTTTTGGGATGGCCACTATTGGCGGTCCGCATCATTTTTCTTTATTACTATTGGCATGAAGCAAGGTATTGCGAGTAATGGGTTTCTGAATTAGATCTGTCAACACCTTCTCATCACACAAAGTAAATTTTATATCAAAATTATCAGTCTCATCAGATTATATTCACTGATGAAGGATATACCCCAACCAGTGTTATTACAGTACTGAACAAAAGAATTAACTGAATCTCCAGTACCCTCCCAAATAAAAACAAGATTGTCAATGCACAGAAAATATTTAACAATATGTGCCTTAAATGTATTCGACACATCATAGATCAACATATGTTCCCATAAACCCACAAAGAGGGTGGTGTACGATGGTGCAAAACGTTCCCCCATCGCTGCCCCCTCAAATCAAACATAAAAATATTAGAATTGAGTAAATAATCCAATGCTTATATCAGAAATTCATTTTGAACATCAGGGTAAAGTCTCATGTGTGTTAACCAAAATCTAATGACCCTTAAACCTCAATCGTTTTCAATGGAGGAATAAAGAGCTGTAACATCCATAGTGACCCACAAAAAGGAAGGTTTCCAAACCCCATCTTGAATCTTATTAATGCAATCAGTGCTATCTAGGCAAATTAAATATAATTTAAGTTACTAATACTTGATCAACATATTCTGACAACCACTCATTTAAAGATCTAATGCAGGATACAAATGGTCTACCCTGAACATTGGACAAATTCTTGTGGACCTTGGGTAACCAATGAAAGATGGGGATACGGGAACAACCTCGCTCATATATATAAATATTCCTTCTTCCGTCAAAATAGATAATTTTTTTGCTCGATCAAGTAATCTCATCAATCTCATCCGAAATTCATTTGTTGGATCATGGTTAAGAACCTGATAAGTGACACCATCATGAAGCTGTCTTAAAGCTTCATTTTTGTAATAATTAGCATCCAATACGACCACCGAACCACCCCTTATCTGCACCTTTTACTACAATAGACATTCTCTGATAAACAGACTTGTTTATCTGACTCTTGCAGATTACCATGTTTATTGCCATACTGATTTTTTAATTTACTGAGGTCAGCGATGACTAATTTTTGAATCATGTCAATATGCATGTCCCTACTATGTATGCAGTAAAAAGTTGCTGCTGAAGTGGCTTTGTAAAAGACTGATGCCGGTCTGAAACGTTGTAGTCTGGGTCAGAGCCCATGTCTTAATAAAGGCGTTTTAAGAAAATACATCTACGAATGGTGCTGTCTGTGATATAAAATTTGGGATTCAAGATCAAGGTGGAAACTGAGACTTGCACCAGACTGACGTAACTGGAAGGTATGAATGTTGACTAAACTCTTGTTGAACTATTCAGATGAGCTTTCCCATTGGTGTACATTATCCCATGTTACCCAGAGTTCTCCTAAAGATCAGAGAGGAGCAGATGAACACGATACTCATAGCCCACTTTTGGCCCAAGAGAAGTTGGTTCTCTTTTTTCAAGAGGATGGGCAGGAATTTCTGGATTCTTCTGCAAATGCCCTCACCCTTGTCTCAAGAAAATGTTCTATGCCATGATCTTGAAACTTGGATCTGATAGGTCCTTTTTAGAATCTCAGGGATTATCCCCAGAAGTGATTGATATTCTGATTCTGTCAACAAGAAGGGTTATGAAGATCTTTCAAACCTGGTATATCACACAACAAAATTTTTGTTCCCAACTGAAAAGTAACACCATACTGAAGACCCTTCAAGAATGGTTCAAGAAGGGCCTTGCTGTTAATACCATCAAGGTACAGATTTCAGCCCTATCAGCTTTACTAGATAGATTTCTTTCCTCCATCCCACTTTTTAAGAGATTCACCAGAGCTATTACCAAGATCCATCCTTGGAATCCTCAGTCTTTTCCAACATGAGACCTGTCTTTGATGTTAAACAAGTTGTGCGAGTCACCTTTTGAGCCTGGGGAGGATTGTTCTCGCAGGTGTCTATCCTTCAAAACCTTGTTTCTAGTGGCCATTACTTCAGCAAAGAGGATTGAAGAACTACAGACCTTGTCTGTCAAAGAACAATACCTTTTATTTCTTCCAGATTGAGTGATCCTGAAACCCCTTCTCCTCGTAGGCTGAGTTAGCCAATGTTTCTATGTACATCTGCAGAACTGCAACTTAAAGAGTACTCCTAACACCTTCATACGGCATAATAGGGTGGATAGTATAACCTCTCAGGAATCTTCCTATGGCAGAGAGGTTCTCCAGATGTAGCCTAAAAAACCCACTAGTTGCTTGCTCTCTAGGTTGCTTCCTTGCTGTATTGGACTTAAGGGAATGAATAAACTTAGACTATTGTTTAAAGAAATGGTTCCTAGTTGAGAACTAAACCTAGTTCTGAACAGCTTTTGTGGTCCTCCATTTGGACCCCTAGAATAGATGGATATTTAGCTCCTGTCAGTTTGTAACCTTCCTGTTGGCAATCACTTCAGCCAGAAGGGTGTCAGAACTTTATCTAAAAGAAGTCTTACATCTTTTTATTTGTAAGACACAATATTGTTTAAGGAGAACCGCTTCAACAGAACAATAAAGGAAGCTTCAATCTTTGGATGGGGCCAGAAGTCTTAAATATTTATTGAGAATGAAGTATTTTAGGAAGACTGGTACCCCACACTTAGGGAGGAACTCCACGATGAGTTTGGTGCCATGTCGCCATGCGACGTGCCTGAGATTTGCAGAAGAAAAAGCCCAATTGTGCGAGCATAACTTCAGCCTTTTCTCATACAAAGGACATCCTGCTAAGCGCGACTGTTCCCTGTCGCATTAAGTAAGCAGTAAGGGCCATGCAACTTTACACACACTACATAGCAAAGTGCCAAGTAGGCAGTGAATCAAAGCACAAGGTAGGTAACAGTTCCATATTTATTCCACACTTCAGAGAGTTAGACAAGTATGCCGTATTGTTTCAGAACATCTGTGTATTTGGAGATTTTACTCTCAACGTTCTTTTCTGCTTGTTTTCGGAGTTTCTGGAAAGGTAACAAATGAAAATGGTTAAACTGAACTGTTACATGCAAAAACTTATGAAGCAGCAATCCCCCAGCACAGCACTACATACTTGTGTTCCCTAGAGACTACAAAGCTGCAGCTCCCACCAGACAAGTTGCCTCATACTCACCACAATGATCTTCTTTTTGTTATAATGAAGCTTGGCCTTGACCTTTCTCTTCTCCTCCAGGGTTGCAGTCACTGCCTGGTATTTCCAGCCAACTTCATGGGCAAGGCGGCCAAGGAAAGCAAACTATGATAAAACCAAATTAAAACTGGGCTGGAGTAAACTACTGTCTGGAACATATCACCATTATTTGCCCACCAATGACCAAGACCAGGGTTTCCCTCCTGTTAGGCAGGCTTGGTGCTTATGGGCTACTCAGAACCCCACAGGCTGAGATGACATTTAAGGATCTTGGCACTAAGCGGTAAGAAACCAAGATGAGATGCAGAATAAAGGTGGGTACTCTTCACCATACCCGTCTCCACTAACCTTTCTTGTTGGCTTCAGGCGCACAATCTTCAGGGCAGCAGGCACCACCATACGTTTCCTCTGTTAAAAATAATAAGAATAATCAGACACCTGTACAGTACAAAGTGGTGAGTGTCACTTGTTTGATTTATATTGGCACCTTGTCATAGGGAGGTGGGATTCCATCAAACACCTTCAGTCGCTCCAGAGCAGCCTGGCCTCTCTTTGTCTTATGTGGCAGCATTCCTAATGCAGAAAAACAGAATACACAATTAGCCAATAAGACTCATTGCAAATACACATCCAGCATGCCCTCTGCATACTCACAGCCAGTACATGTCTAATAAGTATGAAGAGTGATGCTGGGAAACACCATTGAGACTACTTACTAGGTATTCTATGGTCAGTTACTGCATTTTGAACTGACCCACAGAATATACAGTATATATAATCAGTTAACAGAAACTTATATTAGCAAATGTCCTACTTTATACCAGCTACACAGTTTAAGGCAGCACAGCCCGAGCTTTGCCATCATTTGCTGTATGCAATATACAGAAAAGGAGGGCACTTATCTGTAGTAGAATGCATAGTTTGGTTGCTAAGAGCCCAGTTTATGGCAGTGGTTATGAGACTTTCAGTTAAAGCCCACCTTGGAAGTGCAAACCTTGGCTCTGGAGCACCTCTTCACTCACAGTAGGAAAAAATACAGTACCAGCCATAGGTCAAATATTGAGGACAGCAAAGTTTTACCCTACCCTAGGAATTTAGGCTATGACCCTGGGGAGGTGGGGAATTATGTCCCATAATTTGAAGTACTATTCTTGGCCCTGGCCATGTGATATTGGCAGATCAGCTTTATTTTTATAATCAGAAAAGCATAAGAAACAAGCTTCGAGACATTACAAAAAAAAAAAAAAATATATAAATATAAATATAAATATAAATATAAATATAAATATAAATATATATATATATATATATATATATATATATATATATATATATCTCAATTTGCCAGCAGTACATCAATTACAGAGAAAGCCAAATAGAGCTCAGTTAATATGCACATACCTCTTACAGTCCTCCAGAAGATGCGGCTGGGTGCTCTGAAATGGTATGGCCCCCGTGATGGGTTGGTGTTCATACGCTTGCGCAGGAATGCAAGGTACTTGACTGTTGAGAGAGAGAGAGAGACTCATTACCACAATGACTGGATAAAACCTAAAGAAACTTTTTCAAGCTTTAGGTTTCCCTTTCATCTGTGCATTACATTTAGTTAGATGGAAATGCAAACACAGGTAAGAAAGCACTGAATGAGCTGAGGACATGTGCAAGGAGAGCAAAGCACCCCTTCTATATAGGCAAGCTGTAGGGGAGAGATTACATGCATTATAGGCGTTTTACAGGGCCATGGGGAAGGTCACAGATTCTGAAAATTCATGGCACAACAGACAATTCTCTCATACAGGAACCCCATGGCTGTATAATTACAACTCCCAGAATTCCTCCAACAGCTGAGCTCATTCAGGGCTAGTGAGAATTTTTGACTTTGGGGAGAACACGTCTATGTATTAGTGTCAGGTTTAAGAAAACGCAGAACTTACGCTTGTTGCGGTAGAAGTTGCCAGAGATATTTATGCCTTCGCAGCGAACCACCACCACTTTGCGGCCTGAAAGAAACACAAAATTAGAATGCAAACCCAAACAACCCATCTTATAGCAGGTAGGTACCTCACATACAACATACTCAGGTCTCAGATGGTAGTGCATGTAAGTTGTCTCATTGGCTTGAAACTCGAACAAAACCAATCATCATTGACCTTTACAAACAAAACCAGGACTTTACACTCACCCAGCAGAACCTGCTTGGCAACAATAGCAGCAAGTCGACCAAGGAGATGCCCTCTGCCATCAATGATCAAAACCTGAAGAAGCAAACAGAAAAGTAAGTCTGGGGACTGGAAGGCTTGGGGCATCGCTGGTTCCTCCCGTCAGCGAGTCTCAGATGGTAGTGCATGTAGAGTGGTTTCATAGCGAAACTCAAAAGAACTGGTCTCATCATAGACATCGCTGTTAACCCCAAATGTTTGTTGTTAACCAGGAAGAACTGCCGTTGACAACTGTGTGTTAATATAATCCAACCAGGGACAATCTGAGAACGTGCAGCAGATCTGTGTAACCTCTGGACACTTACAGTGGTAGGAAGGTGGCTTTATCCCAAACATTAATAGTAACTATGGTAGGAGGGTGGCATCAGGAGCAATAAATTAATATTGGGGAGTTGCAGAGAACAGGAAGACATACCCTGTAGAAAAGACACTTACCTGTCTTGCAGATTTGAAGCCCCCAGAGCTCTTGTGCAATCCAGGGAGGCTAATCTTGGCAATGTCGCGCATGAGCTTCTTATTCTGCAAAGGGAAAATGTCACATTAAACATCACCCGATATATAAACTCATACATAGCACCTTACTCAAGTTTAAAACCCCCTGCTCATTATATTAACACGCCCACACTCGGATATCCCTCACTATATAAATATCCCCACACATATGATCAGTACTAATCTACAGTCATTTATAGAAGCAGCATCAGTTGGGGTGCAGTCAGGGCAGCCCTGGAAACAGCCACAGCTGAGCCTCCATGGAACGGTTCTGGGACAAGTACCACAACTAAATGTCAATAATAAACACCCCTCTAGATTAAGGTTACCTGTATATTGAACAGGTAGGTGAAGCAGGATTAATCCAACTCTCACTAATAAAACAGATTAAAGAAAGACGGGGTGTCAGTTGGACCAAACACTTGAACTGTGATGCCCAGGCGCTTGTCAAGAGGCCGGTCAATCCCGCATCATTAGTAGCATGAAGTCCGCAGCCTCAAATCAATATAAACTTTGCCTCATGTCCGGCTGGTTCGGTACCTGCCCAGTAACACCGGGTAATGGACAACTCCCAGCTCGAATCTCCTCTCAGTGAAGCCATAATTGAAGTTATTTCCGCTTATTCCAAGAAGACAGGATTGCGCGCAGAGATTGGTGGGAATTGCCGTTCCATGGCCTCCACCAGGGCAGTTCCATATCCGAGGCCGGGGGTGATCGCAGAACACGTGGGAACAAGCAACCAAGAGCTCCATTTCGCTTCCCCGATACCTCTTCACGAACCGCTCCCTGACCTTACTGTCCCATTCGCTCGCCTGCTCCTCCAGCCTCCCTGAAGCCATCAAATCTACACTCTAACAGGAGCTACTCACCTCAGCGCCCGCCATCTTTGCCTGCTGGATGGGAAAGGGCTGCAAGGAAGCTACGGGGACGCCTTAACCGCGCGATAGACAGGGGCGGAAGTGACATCGTGTTCTTGGCAAGGTACTGGTAGAGGTAGGTAAGAAGCTGGAGCGGGTGCCATCTTTACTGTGGGCAGTAAGTAAAACGTTCTTCCTAGGGGCGGGACTAGTGGTGAAAGCCCGGTAACAAGTCAGTTCTCAGTGACTAGCTTCTTAACTTGTAGGGTTAGCTGGTTTATTTTTGGTGTTAGATATATCATCTATCTATCTATCATCTATCTACATACATACACGGTATATGTATATATTTGTATAAAAATATATATATTGTGAGCTGCTGTGTTCCTGCCTCTCCTATACTCAGTGTTGCTGTAAAATTTCCCCTTCCCCCATTCTCTACATTGTTACACTTTATTTTCTTTTCTAATCTTGTGCCCTTCCATTTCTCCAACTCTTCTGCTAGATTAGTTTCTGCATTTAGATACAATTGTAACAATTTAAGGTAAGCAATGAAAAAATTGAAACTATTTAAGATAAGTAGGTCACATGGGAGAACTGAGACTTTCATCTTACAATATCACTTGCATTAGTTAAACTAACATAACACATAAAACATGACTCTAAAACCCCCAGAAATGTGTTCAAACTTTCACAACCTGCCAAATGGACATTTGGCAGGTTGCTGAGAAGGGTTTGATACGGGAAACTCCCGTATCAAACCCTTCTGTCTTGCAACTCCTTATATTTGGAATGCCATTCCTGAATCTCTCAGGAGAGAATCCTCCTTCAAAGTTTTTAAAACAAAACTCAAAGACTCTGGGAGCACCTGGATAACGCCTAAACTGGCACTTATATGACAGTGTAACAAACTGTAACCCACAGCATCTTAATACCCCTCTGAATTGTGTCTGTATGTTACCCTCCCATTTAGACTGTAAGCCCTACGGGGTAGGGTCCTCTAGCCTTCGTTTCCTTGACAATGAGCACTTAATCTGCATTGTAATTATATTTTATATTTATGTGAATTGTATTGACCCCTTGTTTGTTACTACTAATTTATTGTTTTGTTGTACAGTGCTTTGCCCTCAAGGAGCGCTTTACAAATAAAAATATACATACAAATATACATACATACATTGTATTTAGGGGGTGTGGTCATAAATGGGTGTGGTCAAATGTCACCGGATCTTTTTATCCCTCTTTCCATTTTTCAAATGTTGGGAGCCAGTGTCGGACTAAAGTAATGGAGGCCCTACCTCACCCCCACCTGACTCAGATCCATGGGGCGTAATCCGGAGGCAAAATGTCGTAGATGCGGGACAGAGGGTGCAGACTTCCTGCATATGGCCTGGAGCTGTCCCCCAGTGGCAGAATTCTGGACTGAGGTTCTCAAACTCGATTTCCCAAGGATACTTACACCACAGGTGTGTATATTGGGAATTATAGATGACATCATACCTACCACTCATGCCAGAACTAGATATAGAACCCTTTTATATTATGCCAGGAAACTAATTTCAACGACGTGGATGGGCCCTAAACCCCCTACAGTGCAAACCTGGATCACACTGATAAATCAAAATCTGCCACTCATTAAGCTTACCTTGCTAGCTAGAGGCTCACAAAAGAAGTTTGATAAAATATGGAGTTCGTGGTGGGAGGCGGGGCTGGGAGGTTGTGGTTCTCTTACATAACTTACGGTTTGTGGGAAATATCACATACGTACTCAAGAAAACCGATGTCTATAACAATTTAACCCTAATTGTGAGTGGCTCGTTGAGTAGATGCTTCTGATTTAGAGACATTAAAGTATTCAGCCAAAGTACTGAAATATAACATCAATACTATGTTAAATACTTGAATATCTGTCATGGAAATTATATCTAAATACCATTGCATTGATATGGCATGTTCTGTTTATGTTTGTTTTATGTTGTGAAAAACAATAAAAGTTTTATCTTTAAAAAAAAGTAATGGGGGCCCACCAGGACTGCCACATGAAGGCCCCTCCAAGCAGTCACCGGGGGCCCCTTCCTGGCTTACCTCTGCGCGCCTCCCTCTCGGGCCTCTCTCTCCATCTGCGCGCTCCTGCGCGAATGCTGGTGCGCCATGCACCTGCACGAACGTCTGTGCAGTGTGCTCCTGCACAAACTCCCTTGCACTGCGTGCCTGCGCTGAACGTTGGAGCGCAGAGACTTTTTTCAAGGGGGAAACCGATCGGGAAACATGGCTAGGCCGGGGGGCCCACCGGGTTTTTTTCCGGTTTCCCGCTGGCCCAGTCCGACACTGTTGGGAGCAGTGCCGATTTTGGGGCTGCGGCCGCCGGAGGCAGCAGCCCAGATGCCGCCCCCCCTCTCCTGTTCTGCGCTTAAAAATCAGCATCAGAGGGGGTCAATAGGGGGCAGAATCACTAGTGCATTGAGCGCAATTCCACTCTTTGCACTAGATGAGCCAAATTTCTGGTTTAAAACCCAGAAATTCTGCTCTTAAAGTTACAAGAGCTGCTGCCTGAGACAAGAATCTCACCTTGCCTCATGGCAGGAGCGGCCCTGGTTGGGAGTTATGTTTTATGTTAAGAGTTATGTTTTATCTCACCTTTCCTCATGGCAGGAGAAGCCCTACTTAAAGGAAGCTATGCTAAATATTTTACCATGGGAGGAACAGGTTCTCTTATAGGTCAGAGTGAGAAGATTCTAGCACAGGAGTGTCCATACTTTACTAATACAAGGTCTACTGGGGAGTGATATTGTCTCATTATGATCTACATCCATAAAAGCATTGTTAGCATTCTGTTCCATGGAAAATATTAATTTAATAATAATTTATGAGAAAATGTATATTAAAAACTATTTCTTATGTAACTAACATAATCTGAATGAAAAGCATGAAATAGGAGGGTGATTTAGACAAGCTGTTTGTTGAGAGTGACTTGAGATCTACTGATCACCAGCTAAAAGTCTACTGGTAGATCCCAATCTACCTTTTAGGCACCCCTGCCCTAAACAACTAAAATCTCTCTCCAACAAGGAAGGACTGACAGACACTCCTGTGAAGAACCATACTATGTGCTTTAAAACCTGGTAAAAATATTCCACAAAAATATTCATCTGTGGCACTATTTCTCTCTTTTATCACTGCTTTATTTGCTAAAGTTTCTGAGCATTGTAATTGTTGCCATTCTACAAAATGACCAGCAGGCGGCATGCTTTAATTGCATAACGATGTTTTGAGCCAGAAATACTTTTCCTACATTTCTTAAAAACTTAAAAAAATTGAAAACAATAAAAAACAATGAAAACTTCTACTATAAAAATTCTCCTTGGTGATAAATTGGACCATTTTTAATCCATTCAGAATTTTAGAGGTTTCTGGGTATTTTTCGCTAGGAATTTTCCAAAAAACTAAAATTTTTAGAGCTTTTTGAGGTGTTTGTATTTTTTAGTGCACCGTCAAGAAATGGTGGTTAAAGGCAAGAGATGTAAAAGGGCAATATTTACTTAAATATATATTCCAGTTTGGTAAGATTCTTTTCTTTACGTCCTCCAGGCAGCACACACTTGGGAAAGCTCTGATCCAATCCCTGATAGGACAGAAAAAAAGGCACAGCCAATAAGCAATTCTATAATAAACCCCTCCTCATGTCTCCCAGCAGTGTTTTTTTCTGTCCTATCCAGTAGGACGGTCAAGGGACGTGTAGTCCGAAGATCCAGACTAAGTATATAGTCTGATGGCCGTATAGAAAACCACCTAAGGGTGGGTTTTCTAGGGGTGGGAATGTACCTCAGGCTCACCTGGCAAAGAGGAGCGCAGTCCCTGTATCCCCTGTGGGGGTAGAGTCGTCTTGCCTGCACGCACCATTCGTTTGCCAGCATCAAGCTTCCTCACAGCGCAGTGCGCTCCGTGGGTTGACGCTTAGTGATGACGTCATCAGACGGAGACATCACAATGGATTCGGCTCCTTCAAAAAAACCGGAGCGGTGAGTAAACAGCCCTTTTATCAGGCTGTGAGGGGTATTGATTGCCTGATGAAGGTATTTAAACCCTATTTTTGCAGCTCATGGTGGCTGCCAGTTTCCCTGCTGTTTCCTGCGGTCCTGGCTGCAAGGCTGCAGGCTTGTGTGAGGCTGCATAAGGTACTTAGGTGTAGCCTTTCAGCCCTGTGTGCTAGTATATCTACACTATTATATCTGACTGATTGCCCTTATATTTTATTGTTTTTTCTAGATGTCTGGTACACCTAGATTGGGTAAAAGGAGAAGGAAGGAGAAGCATAATGTGTGTGCACAGTGTGAACAACCCTTACCTGAAAACTATAATAGCTCCAAATGTGAAGCATGTTTAAATGATCCTTCAAGCGATTCTGTCTCAAAGCATGACTTTTTATCGTGGTTAAGAAGTTTTTGTCTGACACAATGACGGAAATAAAATCTTCAAGGTCAACTGCTACTGTAGAAACTAATGATTGTTTACAGTCTTCAGAGTCTGAATGTGTAATTAGTGGATCAGAGGAATCAGATTCTGCCTCATCCTCCCAAGCCAAAAGTAAAAAAGATGATTTTTTTCTTTTCCCTGTGGATAAAGTTCCCAAATTAATAAAGGAGGTCAGGAAAGTGGTGAGCAAAAAAGATGCAATCGCCTCCACTTCCACAGATCAGCAACTTCCTTTCTTTGCGGAAAAGAAGTCTGTTGCATTCCCATTGCATGATTCAATAAAAAAGTTATTGGAGCAAGAATGGAAAACTCCGGGGAAAAAACCTGAATTTTCTAAAAGATTTAAACTTATGTTTCCCTTTGATTCAGCTGACATAGGAACTTGGGAAGATCCTCCTAAAGTTGATATTCCTGTGGCAAGATTGTCAAAGAGAACAACGATTCCGGTTGAAGAATCTGGAATCAAAGATCAAATGGATAGAAGGGCTGAATGTTCTTTGAGAAGAACATATGTGACAGGTGCCAATACTTGTAAACCTGCCATCGCAGCCGTTTCAGTATCAAGGTCCTTAAAATTTTGGCTTAACTCTTTGGAAGAGGAGATTGATGCTGGCACTTCCAGAGATTATATCTTGGATATGCTTTATCCTATAAAAATGGCTACTGATTTTATGTGTGACATGGCACTAGACATTCTGAAGCTGGGAGCAAGAACAATGGCTTTATCTACTGCTGGTAGAAGAGCGCTTTGGCTGAAAGCATGGACAGCGGATTCAGCTTCAAAAAATAGTCTAATAACCATGCCCTTTGAACCTGGTAGACTTTTTGGAAGTCCTCTGGATAAATTATTGGAGAATTTAGTCGCAGGGAAAGGGAAAAACCTTCCCCAAGATAGATCTCAAAGTCAGAAAAAACGCTTTTTTCGTTCCTCATCAAGAAAGTCTCCCTCCAGATCATCTTCTTTTAGAAGAACCTTTAGAGATGGAGACAGAGGAAGAGATGCTGGATTCAGAAACAGATCTTTCAACTTCAGAAATATGGCAAAAGACATTTCCCAGAAAAAAGATGACAATCAAGGGAAGAAATCAGGATTCTGACGCCAGAGGTCAAGAGGAAGTAGGCGGAAGACTCGCTTACTTTCTCACGGCATGGGAAAAGACAACATCAGACCTATGGGTGCTTTCAATAATCAGAAATGGTTATTATATAGCGTTCCATCTACCTCCAATACAAAAATATTGTGTCAACCACATAAAGAAAAAAGTGGAGAAACAAGAAGCTCTGGAAAGAGCTATAAGGGACTTCATTTCAATGAAAGTGTTGGAACCAGTTCCTCTTTCAGAAACAGGAAAAGGCATTTATTCCCATATTTTTCTGGTGCCAAAACCAGGAGGAAAATTCAGACTGGTCATAGATCTAAAGTATCTCAACCAGTTTATAAAAAAGGAAAAATTCCGGATGGAGACGATACGGTCAGCGATAAATATCCTCCAAGAGGAAGATGTTATGATCTCTATAGATCTAAAAGATGCTTATCTCCATATTCCTATCCATCCTGCCAGCAGGAAATTCCTTCGGATTGCTGTTTATCTGAACTCAGTTCTGCATCATCTCCAGTTCAAAGTACTTCCATTTGGGATTACATCAGCCCCAAGAGTGTTTACGAAGGTGGTGATAGTACTAGCAGCTGCCCTGAGAAGACAAGGGGTTTATGTAGTCCCTTATCTGGACGACTGGCTGATAAAAGCAACTTCCGTAGAAGATCTGTTAGTTCATCGAGATCTAACCTTGGCATTACTAAGGGATCACGGCTGGATTGTAAATCTCGAAAAGTCAAATTTACAACCGAATACTTTGACAAAGTTCTTAGGTCTCTTGATAGATACTGTCAGGATGAAGGTGTTTCTTCCTACAGACAAGGTGAAGTCCCTATGGGTATCGATACAGGAACTCAGACGTTCTCCTACGGTCTCCTTTCGGACAGCAATGAGAACACTGGGTCTGATGACAGCCTCAATAGAGGCCGTTCCTTGGGCGAAATCACATATTCGTCCTCTTCAACAGGAAATTCTTCGGAAATGGGATCGCTCAATCTTTTCCCTAGACAAGAACTTCAAACTTTCACCCAAAGTGAAGAAAGAATTACTTTGGTGGTGCAACGAAAAGAACCTATCTCAAGGGAAGTCATTCAAGAATCCGAAGTATGTGTCAATGACAACAGACGCATCGGCCGCAGGTTGGGGAGCTCACCTGGAGGGCCAAATGATTCAGAAGAGGTGGCTACCATGGGAGAAGACTCGCTCATCGAACTTCAAAGAATTGAAAGCTGTCAGATTGGCGTTAATAGGTTTCAAAAAGCGAGTAAAAAACAAACATCTTTTGGTTCACTCAGACAATCAGGTAACGGTATGTTACCTCAACAGGCAAGGAGGGACCAGGATACCATCATTAATGAAGGAATGTCAAAAAATAATGAATTGGGCGGAGAAAAATCTTCAGTCCATCAAAGCGGTCCACATAAGAGGAGTGGACAACTCATTAGCAGACTCACTCAGCAGAGTAACCTTGAATCAGGGGGAGTGGGAGCTAAACAATCAAGTGTTTTACCAACTGATAAACAGATGGGGAATGCCTCAAATAGACTTGATGGCATCGAGGTTGAACAACAAGCTTCCCCACTTTTGCTCACTAACGAAGACGGACAATCCGACTTATGTAGATGCGATGTCGATTCCCTGGTCGTTCAATCTAGCATACATTTTTCCTCCATTACCAATGATCCAGAGAGTTCTGCAGAAGATCAAACAAGATCATGCATCGATAATAATAATTGCTCCTTATTGGCCCAGAAGGAATTGGTTCTCGGATCTGATGTTCCTGTCCAAAGGGGAGTTCTGGAGAATCCCATTGAGGGAGGATCTTCTGTTACAAGTACGGATATATCATCCAAATCCATCCAAATGGAATCTAGCAGCTTGGAGATTGAGAGGGAATTATTGATTGATCAAGGTCTTTCCCAGGAAGTGATAAATACCTTGATCCTTTCCAGGAAACCTTCTACAACTAAGGTGTATAGAAGAGTCTGGAAGGTGTTCTCTTCATGGTGTGAAAAGAAGAAATTGTCAGTTAAAAGTTGTTCGACTTCAAAAATTCTCCAGTTCCTTCAAGAAGGTTTTTCAAAAGGATTAAAGCCTAATACGCTAAAAGTGCAGGTATCGGCACTTTCATACTTTTTGTCTAAAAATATAGCAGTAGATCCTCTAGTAAAATGTTTTTTGAAGGCAGTCTCCAGAATTAGGCCAATAATCCGTGCTATAGTGCCTCCATGGGATCTAAATCTGGTGCTGTCCATGTTATCTGAAGCTCCATTTGAACCTTTACAGTTGTCATCATTAAAACATTTGACATGGAAGACGGCTTTTCTAGTAGCAATTACATCCGCAAGAAGAGTGGGAGAACTACAAGCACTCGCAGCAGTTGCCCCCTATACTACCTTTTATCAAGACAAAGTGATACTAAGGACTCTTCCATATTTTACTCCTAAAGTCGCTTCTTCATCAAACATTAACTCTCAGATTATTCTACCTGCCTTCTGTCAACAGTCAAAAAATCAAGATCAGAAGAGATTAAGTACTTTGGATGTGCACAGATGTTTGTCGGAATATATCGACAAAACAAAACCATTTCGATCTACAGATCATCTGTTTGTTTTATTTGCACAAAGGAGAAAAGGAGAAAAAGCTGCAAAGCCGACTATTGCTTCTTGGGTAAAAAGTACAATATCCTTGGCATATGGTTCTGCAGGAAAAGAGCCTCCTTCTCAATTAAAAGCTCACTCTACCAGGGCTATCTCCACATCCTGGGCAGAAAAGTCATCTGTGGATGTTAATGAGATTTGTAGAGCAGCATCCTGGAGCAATGTGCATACGTTTGTCAAACATTATCGTTTAGACATCGCAGCCTCTCAAGATACAGCCTTTGGCAGCCGAATATTGGAGGCAGCTTGCAGTCATAAGTGATTGGCCCTCCCATAAATAGCTTGCTAAGTCCCAAGTGTGTGCTGCCTGGAGGACGTAAAGAAAACTGAAAATTTGTCTTACCTGAAATTTTCCTTTTCTTGAGTCCGTAAGGCAGCACAAGCTATCCCTCCCTATTAAACAAATATTGCATCAAAATAGAGTTGTGTAGTTCTTCCTATGGTGTAGCTTGATAATTAACACTGCTGGGAGACATGAGGAGGGGTTTATTATAGAATTGCTTATTGGCTGTGCCTTTTTTTCTGTCCTATCAGGGATTGGATCAGAGCTTTCCCAAGTGTGTGCTGCCTTACGGACTCAAGAAAAGGAAAATTTCAGGTAAGACAAATTTTCAGTTTAATATGCCACTTAATAAACTAATGATATAAACTAAATGTTGCTTAAATATTTATTTTGGGGGGTATCGTTTTTCTTTAATTTACAGTTGTTTTTCTTTCCTAGGTTCTCTATTAATATTCATTAGCATTCTCCAATAGAAAGGTGTATATATACAGTATATATTAAACATACAGAGTATATAGAAATACAGGCCAATTGTAACAATTAGCTTAACTGGTTCTAGTATGAATTTTATTAAAACAAATACTCTCTTTAGACAACAGACTTACCCCTCCTTTGTGAGATGGAATAGAAATACCAGCAAGGGCTCTCAGTTCTGCATTCATTGCTGGGAACTGTGGGTGGGATTCCATTTAATAACAGTGCCAGGGGGTATATTGCATGTAACATATTACATGGACAGACACTGAAATAAGGTAGTGGGGCAAAAAAGGCAGAGGTTATACAGCAGATAACAGATACAATATAATGGGTTTAGATTCCTGTGTAAGAACTAAAGCCATAGTATTCTACAGATCTTATCTGCTGTGTAACCCAGCCATGCCATAAAGCCCTATTCCAGACTAAATGGCTACAAAGGCCGAAGGCCAAGTGCTTTTATACAGGTCATGGAACTCCAAGGTAACTTCTAATATCCTCATATTTTGCAACTGGGGGTACTTTATTTATTATTATACACAAATTTTGGTGAGTCATGTGACAGAAACTGTAGCATTTCTGTAAACATACGAGTAAATCTTTCAAAAAATTGAATGTAAAATTGATGAGGGTGCTATTCTAAGAACATTTGCAATGTACATTTGTTATTTTTTTTTTTAATTCGAAGATATTTAAGAATACATGTACTGTTTATATGAATGAACTTTGTTGTAACAGCGCCTTCTGCTCATTTCCTGACTATTCTGACCACCAAGTAGTCAAGGAAGTTGTCAGGAGAAAGAAAGAGGGCTGCCCATTTACTAATTTTAAAGGTTTACTTATCCTTTGATGCACTGTAAAACATATAAGTTAATAGCAATACATACCTGTAAGGTGTTGCTTTGTGTTGGCTGTTTCTGAAAGCACAGGATTGGGCACAATTGCTGAAGAAGGCTGCCTACACGCCATTGTTGCAACTATAAAAAAAACAAAACAACATTTTTTTGGTTCAGCAATAACATTTTAAAGGGTAGAGTAAATTATTACACACTGTAATTTAGTAATTAAAACTATACCTTAAAAATCATGACAGAATCCCTCACCTCTCTATACTTCTGCCTGACTTACTCCAAAGCCTTCTCTGTTGCATTCATGCTCTTCTTAGGGGACTGCTGAAATTTTGGCACTTGGCCTTCTAAATTGAGGATCTGAAAGATGAAGATGGTGGCTCTTTCCCTCTTTTTTTATAGATAGTCACTCAAGCTGGGGAGCTAGCTGCTGTGTTTGACATAGAGAGTGATGCCTGGTAACTGTATCATTCCCTACAGATGTCAGGGTTCATATGACTGCACAAAATTAACCATATAAGAAATAGATGCTGCATTTATGCCATGGTTAGGATTGTTGAAGTGTTATGCTGAAGCAGTGGAACTGAGGTGGAATTATCTGTTGCTATGATCTTCTGTATCCAATGAAAGTATCACCTTGACATCACTGTTGTTGCCTTATTTTTTAACTGTTACCATGTAACCTCTTTACTCCCGAACATGATAAAATGCCTTCAGCTACTTAAAGGGCATGTAAAGGCAAAAAAGGAATAAAATCCAATTTTTACTTTCTTTAATGAAAAAGAAACCTAACTCCAATATACTTTAATTAAATGTGTACCATTTTTATACGAAACCTGACTATATGCAGTGACATTCTCCCTTCATTTACTGCTGTCAATAGGAAATGTCAGATGGTCCCTAACTGCTCAGCAAGGAAACAATCATACTTATGAACAGCAGGGGGAGCCCCCGCCTTACTTCCCAGCCATGCAGAACTCAAGCAGCTTTGTTTATTAACTTGTAGAGCAGTCGGCGACTGTGTAGAGATTTGTATTGGATTTTATTTTTGCCTTTACATCCCCTTTACTGTTTCCAACTCCAGCTGCAGCGACATGGAGCCAGATTTAAACAGATAAACTGGGGTTCTATTTGGAGGATTCTTTTGCTGCAGCCACTGGTTCTGCAGAGTTAGAGAAAGTTTGTATTAAAAAATACAAAAACTATAAAATCCACATTAGATTACATGACAACACAGGACCCAGTGCAGTCTGCATATTCTGAATATTAATCAGTCTTGCTGTATCGGCTTCTGGCAGATATTATTTGACTTGTGCTGTTTTGATAATTTATGATGATCCCTAGCAGCCCAGACCACACTGAGCATGTGCATAGTCTTGGTCTTGCAAAGATGTATAACAAAGTTACAAGATGGTGACCTCCTGTGGCCAACTTTGAAAGCATAAATCATTTGATTGATTAGTCATGCGGTGCAGTTCATGTTTATGTTTAGTATACAAAATACAGCATTTCTAGCCTTATTCTATATTAGACTTTACTTCCCCTTTAAAAGATACGACCAGTTATCTGAACCCTGTTTCAAACTGGATGCATACACAGTAAAGCGATACCAAAGAATGTACTGTATTGCCCATGCCCCAGCCGCTTGCTGAGGAGCACTGGGGACACGCAGCTCCTGCTCTCACTAGAGCACTGCTGAAAATCCTCCCAGCCCATTTACATTTGTTACTTTTTGCCTCTCAGTGCCAATGCCATGTCTGACATATTACATAACTGGCTTTTTTTGGCTGGCCTGACCTACAGAAATGCCAGACCAAGCTCCAAGAGCAAATTTTGTTGTCTTTGATGATTATAACACTACAAAAGGACTAACGTAGACACTAAACCGGTTTATGACCAGACTGCTATCCACAAATACATGTAAATGTTCTTTAAAGGGGTTGTTCACCTCTGAATTAACTTTAAGGGGCAGATTTACTAAGGGTTGAATATTCGACTAGGAATTGAAATCCTTCGACTTCGAATATCGAAGTCGAAGGATTTAGTGCAGAAAATTCGATCGAACGATCAAAGGATTATTCATTCGATCGAACGATTCGAAGGATTTTAATCCAACGATCGAAGGAATATCCTTCGATCAAAAAAACTTAGGCAAGCCTATGAGGACCTTCCCCATAGGCTAACATTGACTTCGGTAGCTTTTATCTGCCGAACTAGGGGGTCGAAGTTTTTTTTAAAGAGACAGTACTTCGACTATCGAATGGTCGAATAGTCGAACGATTTTTAGTTCGAATCCTTCGATAGTCGTAGTCGCCCATTCGATGGTCGAAGTAGCCCAAAAAACACTTTGAAATTCGAAGTTTTTTTACTTCGAATCCTTCACTCGAATTTAGTGAATCGGCCCCTAAGTATGATGTAGAGCAGTGATCACCTAACCATTGTCTTGCAAGCAACATGTTGCTCACAAATGGATGCTGCTCCCAGTGGCCTCAAACAGGTGCTGATTTTTCAATTCTTGTTTTGGAGGTTGCTTAAAGGAGAACCATTTACCCCAGCAAATGCCCCTAACTCTTTACCTACCCCTCGGTGCAGATTCTGTGCAGTGGAGTTCATGGCAGCCATCTTCTTCTTTTCGGTAATCTTTGGGTCTTCTTCCGGCCCTTCAGCAATTTTCATCATGCAAACTGGAAGATTGCTCCAACTGCACATGCACCGTTATGTCGCTCTCTTCCAGAAGATTACCGAAGAGAAGAAGATGGTTGCATAAACTCCACTCCACAGAATCTGCACCGAGGGGTAAGTAAATAGGGGAATTTACTTGGGGTAACACCTAGGCTGGGGGGGGAGCAGGGAGGGGGTCTATGTAGGGTAGGGGGGAAGGGATTTTTATAATTAAGGTTTTGTTCTCCTATAACAACACCCCCAAGTCCAACACTGCCAAACAAGCGTCAGACTTGGGGGCTTGGGACTGCTGCTTCAGGTCCCCCCACAAAACCCAAGGCCCCCCCGATGCCAAAGAAATCCTCCTGTAGGCTGGCAGTCCACATAAGGGTTACCAAATGCTCAGTCATGTAGAGAGTGATATTCTGAGACAAATTGCAATTTTATCATCTGCGGTTTTTGAATGATTTAGCTTTTTATTCAGTAGCTCTCCCATTTGCAATTTCAACAATCTGGTTGCTAGGGTCCAACTTATCCTAGCAACTATGCATTGATTTGAACAAGCGACTAGAATATGACTGGGAGGACTGAATAGAAAGATAAGTAATGAAAGGTAGCAATAACAATACATTTGTAGCCTTACAGAGCATTTGTTTTTTTAGATGGGATCAGTGACCCCAAATTAAAAAATTCTAGAAAATTAATAATGAAGTCCAGTTGAAAAATTGCTTAAGATTGGCCATTTTATAACTTACTAAAAGTTAGCACAAAAGTGAACCACCCCTTTAAGGTAAATAAAAATGGATTCTTCAGTACGTTTAACATACAAGGTCCCAAAATTCTAATTCCCTAAAACGGCAAGTGCAGATTTTGCCATGGAGCATAATGGAAAATCAATATAGTGTAACATTTGTTGAAGTAGTTATTATATTATTAATTGATTGTCAAATTTACTGATGAGTGAAATAATCAAATATATACTGGCCAGTTTATAACTGTACTCCGGAGGATATCAATCGAATTGCTTTCCTTTTAACCTTAGTGAAATCGATGAGAATTCCTTTGAGAGAGTCTAGCACTATCTGAGCTTGACAGCTAAATCTCAAAGGGCCTCAGTTTGTTTGAAACAGAAGTATCTATTCACAAGATATGATCTATGCCGTATTAAATTCTACTAATGCATCTCCGAGTTTACTTCGTGACCTGCCCTTCCTATTGGAGTCTTATATTCAGGTCTCTATGCAAAGGCAATGACACTATTGACTAGACCTCTCGTGACTTTGCTGATTATGTGAAATGCAGTAACCCAGGATAAGGATCAGAACGCAGCATCACTCATGGCCCATTAGAGCTTTAACTCTTTCTTGCACATTTTGCACATGTGTTTCAGGTATGGGTTCTATTATGTAGAATACGTGGGACCTGAGGTGTTCTGTTTAATGTTTCTTTTGTGTAATTCGGATATCCACACATTGTCTACTAAACAATCATTTAAATATAAAATCAACTCAATAAGATTGTTTTACCACCATTATGGATTCATGCTGCTCAGTTATGGTCAAGTACAAGATCCTGTTTTATTATTAGAGAGCAAAGGCAATAATTTGAAAAATTTGGACTTGTTTGCCTAAAATCTCTCTATGGGGTTCATATGGGAGGATAATTTGGTAATTTGGACCAGTCTGGATATCATTTTCCAGATCATACATCTATGCATATGTAACCTTAATACACAAGGTATGGAAGACTTTCTCTTAAACAGTTGTAGCTTATTGCTGTGACTTCATAACAGGTATACAGCGGCACAACATTTTCTCCTCACCTCTCCCTAACAAAGACTGCCGTCCCTTCCTCTATCACTGCCAGAACGGCCACTGTATTTCCTGTTCCTGTATGCTTTATTCACTCTTCAGTACCAAAACTTTCACAGTTCAGCTTATGGAGTAAATTTATCAAAGAGTGAAGTTCCGCCACTAGAGTGAAATTCCGCAGCTCTCAATTCATTTCTATGGGATTTTGAAAAGCGTATTTATCAATGGGTGAAAGTGAAAGTTCACCCTTTGATGAATACGCCTTTAAAAATCCCATAGAAATGAATGGGGAGTGGCGGCATTTCACTCTAGTGGCGGAACTTCACTATTAACTTCACTCTTTGATAAATATACCCCTATGACTCAATTCCACCTACTGGCCAAACTAATTAACGATTAATTTTAACATTTTGTCATGATCAGCACCCTAAATCCATTGCTAGGCTCCCTGGTCTCGGCTCTTGCTTCTGCCTTTAACAGCCGTCTTTCACCTTGGCAGGAGCCCTCAGTTAATTGGATGCCACAATGAGGAGCAGAGCCAAAGGTTCTGGACGAGCAAAAGGGCACGATTGTTTACCAAGGATACTGGAATGGAAGACAACACAAGTTGGAAGACAGGCCAGATAACACAGCGTGGAACAGGCAGGCCAGGCCAGCACGATAGTTAAGAATAGTCAGACAGGCTGGGTTGGTGCAGGCAGAGATCGAGAAATGGTCAGACGATCTAGGATCAGGATTGGAAAGCGAAGAATAGTCAGACAGGCAAGGATCAGATTGGAGAGTTCAGAATAAACAGCCAGGCAAGGATCAGGATACAGAGTTCAGAATAGTCAGGCAAGGCAAGGGTCAATAACCAAAAGATCAACAGGATTCAAGTAGAAATAGCACCCAGGAACCAACAAATAGAACCTAACAATGGCCAATGTGTTCAATACTGAGATCCCTTTAAATACTTTTAAATTTCAGACGAAGATAGGACGCACACGGCTGGCATCCCCGCCGGAGACCACTAGACCACCAGGGTAAGCTCCTATCATTACACATTTACCATAACGTAACAATTCACATTTTACCCCGTTACACATAGAATATATTATAATATAGATATGAGAACTATTATCCAGAATGCTTGGGACCTGGGTTTTTCTGGATAATGGATCTTTAATATGGATCTTCCTACCTATAGAGGGTTATTTATTAAAGTCTGAATGATAAAAACTCAAAGAATTTGATTTATTATACCCCAAGTCTGCAAAAAGTCCGAATCCGAAAATCTGCCATCTCAGACCTGACGAGGTTGTATTTAAGTCAATGGGAGAAGTCCCTACCCTATTTGTAAGTTTCTGTGGTCTGCTCTGGAATTAGCTGGAAAATCCAACTATTTTGGTTTTTCGGGGCAAATATCTGAAAAGTTCATACTTTTAGAGAAAAAGTCCGAAAAAATAGATTGATTCAGGGAAAGAAATAATAATAAATAATAATAATAAATAATAATAAATAAGGTCAAATCGTGGATGTTAGTTTGGTCGGACTTTTTTGAATTAATCAGAAAAATTCAGATTTGATAAATGTAATTATAAACCCCTAAGTGTACTAAATAATCATTTAAACATTATTTAAACCCAACAGGTTTTGCCTCCAGTAAGGATTAATTATATATATTTTACATAATGAATTGTCTTGCTATGACCTCCAGCTTTTAGTATACACTCAGTTTTGTCTTTGACAACTTTGCATAACTTTGGGTGTATGTTGTACAAAATTAAAGGGGAACTATCACGAAAATTTAATATTAGCTTCAGCATACTGAAATAAAATACTTTGCAAATATAAACAATTAAAAATTCTGTACAGATTCTGAAATAATCAAGTTTACCTTCACTATTCCTCTATCAGCATCTGTTTCTCCTCATTCTGTTTTTGTTCGGGAGTTGGGTGTCAGATGAACGATACAATATATTTTATGGGGGGCTTCTTTTGCCTAGAAGATGTATTACAGCTCACTCTATTAAAATCACCAGACATCATGTCTCTCTACATGCAGAATTTGTGCAAAAGGCAGTTTTTTTTGTTAGATTTTGTCTGTACTGGAATCAGTTATTTGAGTGAGCTCAATTCATCTGCTAGGAAAGGAAGCCCCCCTATAAGATATATTGGATCATTCATCTGACACCCAACTGCTGCATGAAGACAGAATGTAGAGGAACAGTGAATATAATAAACTTGATTGTGATAAGGGTTGCAATTGCTGGTACCCCTAGCAGTAGTCACTTTTGTACATACTTTATGTTGAACAAAATACTGGAAGGTAATGACTGAATGCTAACTCATTGCTAAGGGAAGGTACTATCCCACAAGCAAAAAGGGTGTGTGTGTATTTTCCCTTTAAGTGCTTCTCTCTCCCAAAATGTATTAACCTTTATTTTGCCATCTAACCCTAATACATTGATTTCTTCTTCCCTTTGTCATCTTGTCATCATGTGCTCCTCTCCCAGGGTTCCCCATGCATAATCTTTTTCTTTGGGCACTTTGTCCTCTTTCCAAGACTCTTCTGTTATCTCCTTAACTTCCCTCCTGCTCTGTCCCACTCCAGTACACTGTATCCTTCTCTATCCACTCCCCCCTCTTTTCTCTCTCTCCTCCCACCTTCCCTCCAGACTCCTTATTTCCTTTACCCTTTAATTCTCATTTCACTTTTATTTTCCTCTACCTACTTCAGATATCTGGTCACACATATGACCTCCTACAAGGGGAGTAACCCGGTCCAAACCACTACAGCCATTTCTATGATTTCTGGCAGAATCATTAACCCACTTCAAATTACTATGGCCATCTATAAAAACACTTGCAGCATGCTTAATCCAGTTCAATGAATTATACCAGCAAGACAAATTTACTCCTAACTGCCAAGGTCAGCCATATGAACTTCTGCAGCATGATTAAACCACCCAGAAAGTGTCTCTGTTTAAACCCTGAGGGGCATGTTTACTAACATTGGAGATAAATATCTGGAGAGATTTCTGGAGATGTTGCCCATAGCAACCAATCAGATCTATGCTTTTGTTTTCTAACTTGGCTGTGGCTGTTTAAATCTAATTGCTGATTGGTTGCCATGGGCAACATCTCCAGAAATCTCTCCAGATATTTATCTCCAATGTTAGTAAACTTGCCCCTGAATGCTGTATAGTAGGACTTATACACTCACATGTTAAAT
This sequence comes from Xenopus petersii, assembly GCA_038501925.1. Taxonomy (NCBI): domain Eukaryota; kingdom Metazoa; phylum Chordata; class Amphibia; order Anura; family Pipidae; genus Xenopus; species Xenopus petersii. The sequence goes on along the minus strand of CM076689.1, from coordinate 74,084,366 downwards.
GCTATAGGCAGAATTGAATTGTCTGCAGGGTCAGAACTAGGGATAGGAAGAAAAGGCAAGTGGCTAGGGTGAAAAGTGTGGGGGCGCCAGACACGTACCTTCCCTTTTACCTACCCCTAGGCTGGATGAGCGATTTTTGTGCTCCAACTGCAAAGCACAGTAATCTGCACACACATGCAAACTCACATACAATTGTGTGTGTGGGGGGGGGGCTGAAGCGGCCGTCCAGGTTGCCTGGTTGCCAGTCTGAGCTGGGCAAGAAACTACCCTTCTCCACAAGTACTGTACCCAAATCCAAGACTGTTAGATACAGTAGATACAAGTTGACGTCCTCTTTATCTGATGCAGTCAGTATTTAAATTGCCAGACCAGATATTTATTTTGCAAAGGCCATTGATTTCAGTTTTGATATTTCAATCCAGGGCCAGTCTACACAGTCAGGACATCAAGAAAAAACCTAGTGGGCCCCAGCCCTCATGGGCTTGTCAACCTAGACCAGCTCTCCACCTGAAACCCTGGGCGCTGAACCTTGACCTCCATTCATGGCCCCAATCGGGAACACAGGAAAAGAAAATAAGATATGTTTGGGGGGATGCAGCTGGGGTGGTGGTTGTAGCCGGGCCAGGGGATGTGTGGGCCCCAGAGGTGGCAACCCTAGTGGTGTCCAGCTCCTACATTCTGATGCTGTTTCCATGTCCTTAAAACCACCCCTGTGATCTTGTAACCTTGTAAGCTGTAAGAAAATAGCTTTGTATACCTACCTAAAACCTTTCTGGCCAGATTGCCCCTCCCAATCTATCATTATATGGGTAAACTTTTACCCTTGTTAACAACCAAGAAGGAGACATGTGGCTGCCCCTCTCCAACACTCTGCCCAGCTTCCTCCTTGCAACTATCTATGGCATGCTTGCTTTTTTCCCCCAGGGACATTGTAACAGCAGAATGATGGAACAGCACTTATTGTCTGTTACACATTGGATATGCTTCATTGACAACATTTGGAAATATAAGGCTTGTAATTCATTTTGTTATCCCTTCTAAACCTTGGAAATGTGAAACAAGATGCAAAAATAGAAATGAACGTATATTTGGTTGAAGCCTGAGCCTTAAAGACCTTAGATGATTGAAATGTGCAAAGTACATCCTTTTTCTATCTATTTTTTTATTTAATCAATGAAAATGCAGAATTGGTTTATTCTTCCCTACAAGCAGGACAGTGGGAGCAGAAGAAGAGATTTAATGCATTAAGTGCCACATATTGATCTGAAATATCTGCTCTGCACCATAACCTTGTGCCCTGCAGGTGCAGCTTATGGATATGTGATAGGATTCATTTTCCAGACATCTGCACATGGTTTAAACAGCACTGTAAAGACTTGAAACGCTCTTAGATCAAAGCCAACCACAGGGCTGCAAAGTCATTTTGCTCCGAAATGTTGTAATCCATAACAATCATTATATGCTTAGTCAACTAAAGAAAAGCTCATTTATTTTTTTCTGTGCCTAAATTAGTGTCTTTAAATTTTTCCAGTAGTATCTAGGATGTCTTAATACCCTGTTTCTTAAACTTTGGTCCCAGACAGGGCCAGAACTAGGGGTAGGCAGCTGTCTAGTGCACAATTATAAGGGGTGCTGGGCAGCTACCTCTAAAATTTTCTGCCTACCCCTAGACTTTGTTGGCACTCCTTCATTCTTACTCCCCTTCCTTCCCTCTGTCACCCACCCCTCCCTCCTGTCACCCTCCCATCTGTCGATCTCCCCTCCCTCCTTCCACATGGGGGGGCAGTTGGCCAGATTGCCTAGGGCGACCATTGGCCTGGTCCATCACTGGTCCCAGATGTTGTTAGATTACAACTACCAGCATGCTCCAACAGACAGATGTTTGATAGATGATTCTGCCAAAATATATTGAAACATATTGAAATTGCTAATTAATTAGCCTTACTGGGTGGTAATACTTCTGGGGCCCCATGCAACTGCAGGGTCTGATTCCTCTGTAATTACACCCCTAGATAGATAGATAGATAGATAGATAGATAGATAGATAGATAGATAGATAGATAGATAGATAGATAGATAGATAGATAGATAGATAGATAGAATAAATAGATAGATATCCTGGAAAACGTGGGATTCCAACTTTAGATACATTTGAGATTTAAGATATACAAGGCAGGGTGCAAAGTGCAAAAACATGGCAGATTGCACCCATATTTTACATCACAACCCCCGTACTGCTAAAGGAGTCCTTAATGCCAAGTAGTTTATTTTTTTACGTAATAAAGGAAAATGAAACCTCTAAGCAGCTTTTCAGTATGCATTAATTAAACATTTTTACGTCCCTTTCTGTTCTCAAGTTGTGACTTCTGAAGCAATGTAGCAAAGTCATTTTCCCTTCAGGTCTTTTAATCAATTAGTTTCTGCTGCAATGTGTCAGTAGAGAGCAATTTCCACAGTGTTTCTGTAGATATCGACTGTAAAGTCTGGGAACATAAAGAAAAATGTACAACTTGATTATATGCAGGCACAGCTGTTACTGGGTTGTAAGAACCAATGTTTTTCTTTAAATGTATTTCAAAATATACATCACCCTGAAATCTCTGTGGGTTTACAAAGTCTCCATATGGAATATAGACAGCACTAAGAGCTGCTGCTTGTGCCTGTGTTATGCTGCACATGGGAGTAGTGGCTGAGGTGAATCAAAAATGGTGGTATCCACATTTTTGCTAGGCAACCCCTATTCTAGTGCAGAACACTTCCAATTTTGAGTTATTACTATTATTAATGGTTATTTATAAAATGCCAAGATATTCCACTGTGCTGTAGAATAAAGATTATACAGTAAACATACAAGAATACATACAGAAAAAAAATAAATAAGTAATATGAGAGGTAAGGAGAGCCTGGCAAAAAAATAAATAAATTGTAAACAAAGCTTACAGTGGACCCGGGCTCTGTGACTCCCAGCCAGCCAAGGAGAGCACAGTGATCTCATAGTACAGAATGTATCTCACTCTGGCTCAGTTGCCCCAACAATTTATAAAACAGTGGTCCCAGAAATATGTCCCAGTGCCCTGCAGTATTGTATTACCCAACGTTTCATAATACAGTGACCCCAGCATTTCATGACAAAGTGCTCCCTACATTTCATATATTGGGTATATATTACACTGTGACCCTCAGTATTTCATGACATGGTGGAGCCAGTAATATATATTACATTGTGATTCCCCCCAGTATTTCATGATCAGGTCTGTTTGGTGTTTCATTGCCCCTGTCACTGGACATGTGTAATTCGAATTACTCACTCGCTCTTCTATCCAATGACAGAGACCGTGCATTGAGTGGCAACTATTCTGTGCCACTTCCAGCACTGCTAAACTGTGGATAAAGTCAGTCACTTTGCTAATTGTACATATTCCCTTATTACATACACATGGTACCACTCTAGGTTAGGGTTTTAGCAATGCTTTCCAACCAGTGGCTTGTGAGCAACATATTGCTCACAACCCCCTTTAATGTTACTTCCAACATAATCCAATGATAATGGAATCAGTGGTCCAGGTGCACCAGCCTCCAGACCCTCAGGTAGGGCCAGATTTACATAGCGGGTACCCCATGGCTGCCATTAGTCAAAAATTTTCATCATCTGGTCCGGAGCATTGGGGATTGGTGCACGGGAAACCAATGCAGATGTGGGTGGGCAGCATGCAGTCCCTAAAATCCTCCCGCCCTCAGGGAGGGTGGGGGGGGGGAAACTGTAAACTGTGCAAAAAGACCAAAGTGGGCCTCCAGGCACTCCAGAAAATCCACCGGGCCACAAATATGGAAGTTAAAACAATCCTTTATTGGAAAAACTTAACATGTAGGCTGCAGTAGACATCTCAAGAGGGCCTATGCGTTTAGTGCCTTGTGGGCACTTAATCATAGGCTAAAACTCCCATGGATTTCCTAGAGTGCTGGGAGGCACACTTTTGTCTTCTTGTGCAGTGTACATGTGGCTACCATATAGCAAATCACAGCCCTTATTTGACACCCCAATGCACATTTTTTTATGCTTGTGTGGCTGAACAACATTTTCAACATCTGTATGCGGCTCATAAGTAAAAAAAGTTGGGGATCTCTGGGTTAGAGTATTAATACATATTGCATAGTGTTGTCCAGACCAGGGACGATAGGGTTTTTTTTCCCTCTTCATCAACTCAAACGTTGAAAAGAATGATTAATATTATCATGTAGATATGTACAACAACAGTTTTTAGCTGTTTATATGGTTATAATGATGAAGATTCTTGCAAAAGCTTATCCAAAAAAAAATGAAATTATAGTCCAAATGAAACAATTGAACCAAAGAAACTTTCCCCAAAGGGGAACTATCGCGAAAAGGAAAATTAATATAAACGCCATCATACTGAAATGAGAAACTTTCTAAATATAATCAATTAAAAATTCTGTCCTGTTCTGAAATATTCAAGTTATGCTTCCATGCGCCTCATCAGAATTCTAATGCTAAATGCTTGCTGAATACTTCCACGCATCAGGATCACCTTACATTTTCCATATCAGTATTTCCTGGGAGCATTAAGGTTTATGAACACTAGCTACCATATAGGCACTTGTGGACCTTGCCTGGGGTAGCAGATTTTGGGACAGGGTGTGTGTGCCTATAGGGTAAACTGAGGGGGAGATGGGGTCCCTGTATCTCCTGCGATCAGATGCAGAATATGAATTATATTAATATATTATATAATATTAAATATATGTGCTGTGTACCCAGTTTCCCTTTGAGTAAAAACTCAGGGATCCCAGTCTGAGCTATTTAATAAGCCAACTTTTTTGTTTACACAAGTACTAAGGTTTGTTGTATATGTAATTAAATAGGCTTCACTGGTTGGAAAACGAAAAACGGATGTAATTAGCACCCAGATTAGAAAAAGGGAATATCTCCAGTCAGATGTCTCACCGTGTAACTAGAAAGAATTGAAAATTTAAGAAAACGGCAAGTGAATATTAATGCCAAAAATCCCCAAATCCCTGATGTAATTATTCTGCATTCACAATAATTGTTCCTAGCAGATGACATTAATGACTTTGAGATATGAAGTGTGCCAAGGAGGGAAGCCAAGAGATCACAGCTAAAAAAAAAAATCAGGGTCACGTTCATAATCAGCTACTTGACTGATCTTAAATGCCGTGCATTACCATTAACTCTTCCACCTTTCTCCAGTCCCCCTTTCTGCTTGCATTTTTGTGTTCCACCACCAAGTACATTAAACAACCTCTATTCATATCTAACATTTTATTTGTTGATTAAAAAAATATCTACCCCCCAAAATACACACACATAAAACACCCAATCAATAACCCACGTATTACAGAAACATAAAACTCCATGCTAATGTATCTTTTATATGAGAATAGACCTCATTATGAACAGAGCCCTCCAGGAGTCACCAATTAACTTGACTATTATCAACATATGGTAATGTTTATTTCATATTTTGTTTTTCTTATATATATATATATATATATATATATGTATATACCCAATTTATATTGAAAGAAGATTTAAGTGATTTCACTGAACTTATTTACTGTATCGCATGCTATAATGAAGGGAGGTGCAAACCCCCCGAAACGCTGTTCTGTATTTGGAGTGGTAAAACTGGCTAAAGAAGAAGTAGTGCTCCCCATATCTCTTATATGCTTTGATTCCAGAAACAAGTGCCAGAGCACTGATGGAGTCCTCAGCAGTAACAAGGGGATAGGCTGAAATAGAGGGGCATAACTAGAGAGGCCATGGAGCCTGGGTCTTCTTACTCTGTAGGGCGACCTGTGGTGCATGTGAAATTGTGGGTCATTTTTTTTTATATCTCAGGTAACCCACTAGTTTAGCCTTGGGGATAGTAGGGACCCAGGGGAAAACATTTTATGTAGGAGGGGGGTTTGCCCAGGACCACTATCAGAAATCACGGGGTTCCATGTGACAAAAATTTCTGGGCCCCACCCACCACCTCAGGCCTCTTCCTATACCCCCCACCTCACAGAAAAAAAGCCACACAAACATGGGCGCTAAAAACCCATTGGTGGCCAAACCCCCAACAAGTTAAAATACAAATTTAGTGGTCAGGGGCCCATATAAAAGTTAAAAAAAACTCACTGATGGCCAGCCCCCCTTCATAAGTTAAAAAACCCATTGGTGGCCAAGGTCCCCCCTACAAGTTAAAAAAAAACAATTGGGTGTCAGAACCCCCTCTATAAAAGCTTAATTGGTGGCCAGGGTTTCCCCTTACAAGGTGAAAATACAATTGGTGGTCAGGGGCCCCATAGAAAATCAAAAAAGAACATTGGTGGTCGGGCCCCATAGAATATTTTAAAAAAAGCATTGGTTGTCAGGGGCCTACATAGAGTAATACATATTACTGTATTAAATTAATACATTTGAGGCCAGGGATCTCACCGTAGGTTCTTCTTCCTTGTCCTCAGCAATGGCAGATACTTCAGTTTTCTTTGGCTCCTTTCGTGGCTTTGGGTCTTTTCGGGCTTCAGCTTCTGCTCTTTTCGCTGTTTCGGGGCTTCAGCTCTGACTCCTTTCGTGTCTTTGTATTTTTTTGTAGCTTCGGGGCTTCAGCTTTGGCTCCTTTCGTGTCTTTGGATCTTTTTGAAGCTTCGGGGCTTCAGCTTTGGCTCCTTTCGTGGCTTTGGATCTTTTCGGGCTTCAGCTTCCGATCTTTTCGCTGCTTCGGGGCTTCAGCTCTGGCTCCTTTTGTGTCTTTGTATCTTTTTGCGGCTTCAGGGCTTCAGCTCTGGCTCCTTTTGTGTCTTTGTATCTTTTTGCGGCTTCAGGGCTTCAGCTTTGGCTCCTTTTGCGGCTTTGGCTCAGTTCGCAGCTTTGGCTCCATTCGTGGCTTTGGGTCTTTGGCGCTGTTACTAATGTTGGCTAATTTGGAAAGTGCAGCACAGCTGGGCGCCCCTATAAGCCCAGGCCTGGTATAACTGTACCCACTGTGTCCCCCTGATGGCGGCAATGGTTATGCCACTGCAGAAATACCTGCTACTTACATATTTGCAGTTTCTATATCTAATGTAAGTTGGATAATTTGGAAACTATTTACTAAAATTCAACTTTTTCTCACTATGTATCAAAAAAATTAGACTAAACTTCCAAACACGAATTAAATGACCAATAAATCCGATTGAATAAAGCACATGAGGTAAAAAGTCACTACAAAATTGTGCATCAAATTAAATTGTGCGTCTTTTCCGATTTGACACTGTCGAAGACCATGAAGGCAAGCAACATCTTCAGATTGTTAAAGGGACATCTGCCTGTGACTTTTACATAATTTCAAAAGGTTTTATTCAGATTTGGATTTTTAGCAGCTTTGTAGCATAATACATCTCAAACAATTCTAGTTTTTTCTTCTAAAAATTTCAAGAAAAGTTTTCCCCCTAAAAAATTCAAGCAGGAAAAAATCAAGGCTTCATAAATAGGCCCCTAAATGTTATATAACACAATAATACACAAACTAGCATCAATTACAACAATACAAGACCTGCACATAGGCTCACTAGTACCTAAAAAATTCTCACTGATTTCAAAGTTATTTTTACTTTGGCTTTCTATTGAAAGCAGTATCTTTACAGCTCAAACTGCAGTCCCGGATTTTTACTAAAATGTCCAGAGTTTGATCTCCTGCAGTAATGCCAGAAAAAAAATACAAAGTTGCTGAAAATTAATTAAATATGATTAATTAAATAAGAGGCTTTTTGGCAGAGAGCCCAGAATACTCAATACTTGAATTTTGATAAAATTGTAACCCCCCCCCCTCTTGGGGGAACTGAGACTTGCAGCTTAGAGGGCAGAACTGTAATAACACGTAAAATAGGGCCCTAAAACCCCCATAAATGTGTTCAAACTTTCCAGAACCTGCCAATTGGTTGATGCAATGGACACATATTTAGGGGGTGTGGCTAAAAAAATGGGCAGATCTTTTTTGTATCTCTTTCTGTTTCCAAATGTTGGGAGGTATATCTTTTTTCTTGCATTGCTTGTCTAGCCAACATGAACAATTGAAGCAATGGTGCCAGAGTCCCAACCAGCCACAGTTTCTAACTTTTATTATCCTCTTTTTGTCTCGTCTGTTAAGCACATACAATTCAAGCACCCCCCTCCCTTGTAGGACAGTCTTTTAAAGAAGATACTAGAACTATCTTCAATATCTTTTGAGTTAAATGTAGTAGCTAATTTGTCAGAGACAAAATATGACTTTTTCTATAGTTCAGATTTCAATTCTGACATATGAATGACAAAACTCTTTGGGGATTATTTACTCAAACTTAAAATGTTCTCATTATTTTATTACAACTAATTCAACCGAACTCCCATCGACAATTTTACCTTATTCACAAAATCATTCATGCAAGAAATAGTGAGTGTAAGGTTGAAATGGATAAACACATGCAATTTCCCTGTCCCAGCAGCTCTGCTAAAATTGGGATCCATTCTTCTTACCATAGTATTGTTTTCCAAATGGAAACTTCTGGCCTCACACAAAGTCTCGTACCTAATAAGAACCTAATATGACTTTCAGGTGCATTCAATTTTGTTTGGATTAATATGTGCGAATAAATACATACTTAAATGAAAAACGAAAGACTGTGCCTAAATATTCTATATTTTATATGGTGAATTTATTGTACAGGTATGGAATCCCTAATCTGGAAACCTGTTATCCAGAAATCTCTGAATTAGGGGATGATCATGTCAGATTCCTAATTATTTAAAAGATAACTAAAGATTGAGCCTAAAAAGTATTCTGTATTATACATAGTGAGTTTCGTGTACAGGAATGGGACTCCTAAACTGGATAATTGGTTTCCAGATGGGGGGGGGGTCCTTGCATTAGGGGAAGGCCATCTCCAATGGAGTCCATTTTAAACAAAGAATTAAATTCTTTTAAAAATATTTGTTTTTCCTGCAATAATAAATGAAAACCTTGTAACTGAATCTACTTGAACTGCATACATTCATATAGGTGGCAAAACAATCCTGTTGAGTTTATATAATGTTTTAATTATTTTAGCAGACATAAAACAGGAAAAGCCAAGCCGGGGGGGGGGGTATGTTGAATATGATCAAAACAATTATAAAAACATTAGCAGAAAGTATGTCTACATCTGCCACAAGAGCTGCTACTACAAAGCTGATTATTAACCCTAACATGGGAATGGACTGAGAATTAAAATAGGCCCTGGCATTTCAGGTACACAGAGGCCCAATCAGCCCACATAGAGGCCCAAACAGCCCCACAGCCCACTAAATACTGACTTTTTATGGCACCTTATAGCAGCCCCTCTGGCATTTGCCAGAACCCACAGATTGCCAGTCCGGGGCCTGGATGCAGTGGATTCTATGTTGCCATGTAATGCCAATGTAAATTTAAATTGTTTAACATGCCTACAGTAAAAGCTTGCTGAGCTTTAGTTCTCCTTGAAAGCTACTCTAGGAAAATATGACTTTTTCTATAGTTCAGATTTAAACGTATGAATGACAAAACTCTTTATGTACCATGCTACTTACTTGTTGGCGCTATCTTGATGGAGGCCAATGATTGCGCTTTCCATGAAATCTCCTTGGGAATATCAAATGAAATTCATCCCACATTCATCTCCTCTTTTATCTGCTGTGCTGCTCACTTCACTGCTTCTACAGTTTTGTCACAGTCATCAGAAATTACATTTGGAAAGAGGAGATAACTGCAGAAGTACTCAAGGAAGCCACACAATGCCAATAAATTGCCTAAACAGGAGATTTCAGTTGCCTGGCAGTGACATGAAGATGGATGATTCAACAACAGAGAGTTTCTTAGACAAAGCTTTGATTAGATAAGTATCCAAAATGAGTTCATAATGGAGAGATCCATTCTCACTGGACATTCAGTTTGGTACACAAAATTAATTTACCTTGTTCAGACTAGGGACCCTCATCTGTTATTTTGTGGCATTAAATGTAGTTATCAGGCAGGTTTTCATTGCATTATTGCAGCTGTGCAGCATGGTAAGGTAAATGGGAGGAATGGGGCTACAATATATATTTTCTTTGTGAAAGTGAATGTTTTAACACAATGTACTTCAACGCACCACTTGGTTGTATGGATCAACTACCGTATATACTCGAGTATAAGCCGAGTTTTTCAGCATCCAAAATGTGCTTAAAAAGTCTACCTTGGCTTATACTTGAGTCAGTGGGCAGTAGTTGAGATTGCAGTCACTTTTAATCATTCCTATACCAACAGTTCGCTTGGGGAGAGACTGCAATATCACACAGCGCCCTCTGTTGGTTATATGAAAGAATAACAGTGCGCCCTCTGTTGGTTATATGAAAGAATAACAGTGACTGCAATATCACACAGCACCCTCTGTTGGTTATATGAAAGAATAACAGTGATGGCAATATCACACAGCATATAACAACATTGCTCCACTCCTTATAGACCTTTTCCACTTGTTCTGCACAGGAATTCAAGTTTTTTTGAGCAACACCATCCATAACAACAGCTGAACTGATGGAGCTTATAGATTTGCACAATTTAGCATCATCAGCAAAAATGGAAACAATATTTTCAATGTCCACCTCAAGGTCATTAATAAACAATTTCAAAAGCAATGGGCTAAGGATAGACCCCCTGTGGTACTCACTACACTAACAATACGGGTCCAATTAGAAAATATTCCATTTCCCCCCACTCTGTGTAATCTGTTCTTCAGGCAGTTCTCTATCCAAGTAAAAAAAAAGGCCAATACTCCTTAATTTAATGAGAAACCTTCTGTGGGGTACTGTATCAAATGCTTTTGCAAAATCAAATCCCACCTACTGCCAGTTGATCCAGAGGAAGGCAAAAAAAAAACCCATCTGAAGCCTCTCCAATTTGCCTTAAAGGGGGAAAAATTCCTTCCTGACTCCAAAATGCAATCGGACTAGTCCCTGGATCAACTTGGACTATGAGCTATTTCCCATAACCCTGTTTCCCTGGTCACTATGGCAGCATCCACACCTATGGGTTTATCCCCGCCCTCACTTTGTTATAGGACAGAAGTTAATTAGATTAATTAACTATTCTATATGACCCACTTCCCCCCTCAGCTCACTGTCTTTTTTCTGTCCTCGCTTTTTTCGGGTCTTTTGGGGGCCAAGATTTTCTTTTATGGCTCACATGGACCCAAGGTTGGGATCCCATACCTGGGAAGTTGGCCTCTCTTCCTGGTAGGGCTTTGCGGGAGTATTTCCTCTCAGAGGAGATCGGCAAGCCACCCCCGTTACTAGGCAGCCCGGGGTATCATGCTCCATATTCTATGGGAGTTTTTTATTCCTGCGTCTAAGACCAGGTTTTCGGGCGGCACTTAGCTAGGGTTCCGGAAGTACGCTATTCACCGATGCGTTCCAGCTTGGCGCGCATGACGTCACTTCCGGGTACGCGTCACTTCCGGTTTTTCACATAGCGCGAACACGGAAGTGGTTTTAAAAGTCGCGCAGATAGCTAGTTTCTTTCTCCTCAGAGTCCTAGCAGTTGCGTTCAGCTGTTGCAGGTATTTATTTTGCCTGGAAGCTCCTTTGCTTAGCTTTTCTTTGAGGTAAGACGTTTTTATGTTTTTTACCTTTTATAGATATGGAGATTAATCCTCAAGTGCCTAGTAGCCCAGAAAATGCTGCCACAGACATTAGGAGGTGAGCCATGTTAGGTAAGTGTGTTATTTATGGAAAAAAAGAGTGCATATATTTATTCTTCTCTTACTGGCTTTATTGCAGTGTGCCTGCCCCAAGAAAATCCTTATCAAAAGAGAAGAATAGAATTTGTGTGGCATGTGATAACACAGCCTTAAAACACTCAAAATTGTGTGAGCGATGCACAAGAAGATTAGCTGGTGATGCAGCTGCAGACACTGCTGATGTTATGAGATGGATCAGAGAGGCAGTTATAGAAGGAGTTACTCTTGCTACAAAGCGTAATAATGAAGATATAATGCAGGATAATGGTGCCTCAACTTCGCGGAGAGGTCAGATGTCTGCAGGATGGCAGTCACCTACAGAGTCTGCTGAAGATGAACTTGAAGAAGAACAACTTAGTTCAACCTTTGATATGTCTCTAGTAGAGCCTTTAATTAAAGCTGTTAGAGCACAGCTAGAACTCCCTGAAAAGGCGGAGCAACAAACATCCTCGTCAAATCCGTTTAAATTTCTAAAAAGAGAAAGGTCGACTTTCCCTTTACATGAGGTAATTAAGGAAATTATCTTAAAAGAGTGGGAAAAGACGGATGCTAAATTTCCTATTCCTCCAAGGGTACAAAAACTATATCCTTTTACAACAGAAGAGGAGATTATTTGGGAGAAGACTCCTAAGGTAGATGCAGCAGTGTCCAGGCTTTCCAGTAAAACACTTTTACCGGTGGAAGATGTAATGTCCTTCTTAAACCCAATGGATAGGAAGATGGAATCATCTTTAAAGAAAACTTATTTGGCATTAGGAGCTACGTGCAGACCAGCTTTAGCACTGACTTCAGTAGCCAGAGCAATGCAGATGTGGCTACAAAATGTGGAACTGGCCTTAAAAGAGGGTGTCAATAGAAGAGACATAATCGAATCCTTAGCCGAATTAAAATTGGGTACAGATTTTGTCACGGAGGCCTCAGTAGACATGGTTAGGTCATCATCTAGAGCTATGGCCCTGTCAATTGCTGCAAGAAGAGCACTGTGGTTAAGGGCATGGAATGCTGATAAGGCTTCTAAAATGAATTTGTGCAACCTACCATTTGAAGGGCAGATGCTCTTTGGAACCAAATTGGAAGATATAATTAAGAAGGTGACAGGGGGAAAAGGTGTTTTTCTACCTCAAGAAAGGAAAGGTTTCAAGCCAACGGATTTCCGAACAGACAGATCATCCTTTCGGAACAAAAGTAATTTTTCAGAACAAAGAAATTTCAGGTTTGCAAGACAACCAACTCAGTGGAGAGGAGGTCAATCTTCACTATTTAAAAATCAAAGAGGAAGAGGAACAGAGGTTAAATCAACAAAAAGATTCTGAATGCTTGACAGTCCATGCTTCAGGGATACCCAGGAGGCTAACATATTTTGTAGAAGTGTGGACAAAGTCGATAAGCGATCGCTGGGTATTGCAAACGCTAAGTCAAGGCTATTACCTGGAATTCAAGGAAATGCCGAAGTACAATCACTTTGTGTTATCAAAGATTCCCAATGCAACAGACCAGAGAAAAGTGATGATAAGTTATGTTCAACAGTTGTTAAAGGATGGAGCCATTTTGCCTGTTCCCAGAGAGTTTCAGGGACAAGGGATTTACTCAGTCCTATTTATGTTGATGAAGAAAACAGGGGATTTTCGTCCAATACTGGATCTAAGGTCAATCAATGTGTTTCTGCAAATAAGAAGGTTCAGGATGGAGTCCATTTATTCAATAATAAAAGAAATCCAGATAGGAGACTGGCTTCTATCTTTAGATTTAAAAGATGCCTATTTTCATATCCCAGTGGCTGTCTCGCACCAAAAGTTCCTAAGATTCGCTTTAAGTCAGGATCTACATTACCAGTTTACTTGTCTTCCATTCGGCCTGGCAACGTCACCACGAGTGTTCTCAAAAGTCCTACAGACACTTATCGCAGAGATCAGAAGACAAGGAATTCAAATATTTCATTATTTGGACGACATTTTGATGAAGTCGCAGGACCCGCAAGTATTAACAATACAAAGGGATGTAGTCATCAGGATCCTTCAAGATCATGGCTGGGTTTTAAATCTGGAGAAGAGTCAGCTGGTTCCTTCCCAAGATCTGATATATTTGGGAGCCAGGTTTCTAACAGTACAGGGTTTAGTAACTCTACCAGACAAAAAGAAGGAGAAGATAAAGGCAGCAGTCAGAGATCTGATGCAGAGGCCTTGGAGCTCAGCTCGGGAAGTGAGCAGTGTATTAGGTCTCCAGACTTCGACATTCCCTATGTTAAAATGGGCACGGTGGCAGATCAGACCACTACAGAGCATGTTTTTGAATCAATGGAATTCAATTACGCAGGACTGGAATCAGAGAATTGTTATGCAAATAGAAACCAAAGACAAATTAAGATGGTGGATGTTGGAAAGCAATCTGTCCAAGGGACTTTCTTTAGAGGCAGTCAAATGGAAGGTGATAACAACGGACTCCAGTCCGTACGGATGGGGTGCACATGTGGAAGGTTATTGTCTACAAGGTTTGTGGAAAACGGAGGAGCAGTTACTGCCAGCCAATGTGTTGGAGCTCAGGGCAGTTTGGAAGGCGATTCAGCAATGTGGTCGCAAGTTGAAAGGAGCAGCATTGTTAGTCAAGACAGACAACATGGCAGCAGTTTCTTATATAAGAAAACAAGGAGGGACTCACAGCCAGAGTCTTATAAGGGAGTTGTATCCGATCATGACTTGGGCGGAGTCGAATTTACAGGACATATCAGCCATTCATCTCCCAGGAAAACAAAATGTGCTAGCAGACTTTCTAAGTCGTGCAAGGATAAGCAGACATGAATGGGAGTTGAATCCCAAAGTGTTTATTCAGATTGTACAGAAATGGGGTCTGCCGGATGTGGATCTGATGGCCACGACGAACAATCGGAAAGTCGACACGTTCTTTTCCCGATTCCCCTGCAATCAGACAGCAGCAGTGGATGCTCTCCAGCAGGATTGGAGTGTAGGTCTCCTATATATCTTTCCTCCAACACCTCTAATCCCTCACATACTGAGGAAGATCAGGGCAGAGAAAGCGGACATAATCGCAATAATTCCAGATTGGCAAAGGAGAAGTTGGTACCCAATGCTCAGATCCTTGGTAATAAGGAGCCCCTGGAGACTGCCTCAAAGGGAAGATATCTTGAGTCAGGGTCCTGTCAGGCATCCCAATCCTCATGTCTTATGCCTCACAGCTTGGAGGTTGAGAGGGAAAGGTTAAGTAAGGAGGGCCTTTCTAATCAGGTAATCAATACGATGCTGTCTGCTAGAAAGATTTCTACAAACAGAACGTATGATAGAATCTGGAGCATCTTTTCAGACTGGTGTAAAGAAAGGAAAATAATTCAAGAACAAGTAAATATTATGCAGATTCTCGACTTTTTACAAGCAGGTTTTGATAAGGGTCTAAGTCTGAGAACCCTAAAGTTGCAGGTGTCTGCTATTTCAGCTCTCATAGGAGTTCAGTGCGCAAAGGATAAAAACATTTCAAAATTTATGGCTGGAGTTTTACATCTCAGACCTCCAGTAAGAGCACTGTCAGCAACCTGGAGTCTGCCGTTGGTATTACAGGCTCTTACAGAAGAACCTTTTGAACCTCTTAAGGAAATATCACAGATGTTTCTCACAATTAAGACTGTGTTCCTTACAGCAATAACTTCCTCAAGGAGAGTCAGTGACTTACAGGCTTTGTCGTCGGTTTCGCCTTTTACTGTAATTCAACCTCATCAAGTAATATTAAGGCCAGTGCCAGGGTATTTACCCAAGGTTGTATCAACTTTTCATGTCAATCATGAATCAGTTTTACCAGCTTTCTGCCCAGATCCTGTATCAGAACAGGAAAAGAAGTGGCATATGTTGGATCTAGTTCGCTATATTTCCATTTATTTGGAAAAAACAATGGAATGGAGAAAGTCAGACAGACTTTTTGTGGTCCCCGATGGTGCCAGGAAGGGACAAGCAGCTTCAGTGGCTACTTTGAGCAGATGGATTGTGAAATGTATTCATTTGGCTTACAAGGCGAAAGGGTTACAATCTCCTAAAGGGGTTAAAGCACACTCCACAAGATCCTTGAGTACTTCTTGGGCTTTTCAGGCGAATGTTGGGCTGGAAAAGATTTGCAAGTCTGCATCTTGGTCTTCAACAAACACATTTCTAAATCATTATCATGTAAATTTATTTACTTCAGAAAAGACTTCCTTTGGTAGGAAGATACTGGAAACGGTCCAGTTGGCCGATTAATAAAAATTTTCAGTTATGCATATAAGTGGTGTAAGTGTTTATATTATGAACCCACCCTATTCGGACTGCTAAGGTACTAACCCATAGGTGTGGATGCTGCCATAGTGACCAGGGAAAACGGAAAATTTTATCATACTTACCGTAATTTTCGTTTCCTGGTTACTATGGGCAGCATCCACACCAAACCCTCCCACTATAATCTCGGACATCAAAAGACAGTGAGCTGAGGGGGGAAGTGGGTCATATAGAGTAGTTAATTAATCTAATTAACTTCTGTCCTATAACAAAGTGAGGGCGGGGATAAACCCATAGGTGTGGATGCTGCCCATAGTAACCAGGAAACGAAAATTACGGTAAGTATGATAAAATTTTCCGTTATTCCCTTACTTGCTAAAAAGCCATCGAACCCCTTCTTAAAGCTATCTAATGTATCAGCCTGTACAACTGATTCAGGGAGAGAATTCCACATCTTCACAGCTCTCACTGTAAAAAACCCCTTCCGAATATTTAGGCGGAACCTCGTTTCTTCTAATCGGAATGGGTGACCTTGTGTCAGACCTATTGGTAAATAAAGCATTAGAGAGATTATTATATGATCCCCTTATATATTTATACATAGTCATCATATCACCCCTTAAGCGCCTCTTCTCCAGCGTGAACAGACAGTCTCTAGGTTCTTACTCACCTTCTCATAGAAGGAAATTAATTTAGTATGCTGGCCCAAACTCATTGTATTATGATTTTCAATAATTTGCAAACTTCGGATTTTTGTAAATTAGCATATTCGTATCGCATATGCACTTGGCAAAGTGGTGCGATGGGTGCGAAGCTAACGCTGGTGATAATTCGGCCGGTAGTGAATCTGCCCCTAGGTCTCCCAGAAGCACAGAACTACAACAAGTCCTGTTGTATGGCTTCTTTGCAGCTCAATTCATTTAACTTGACCTTGAAGGACTGAACATTTTCCCTTGATTTTCCTTACTGGATATGCCAGTATATCAGTAAAACAGAGCCTGCCAGTGACAGCGATGGAATAACAGTAAGTGGGTATCTTCCATATGCCATTCTTTGTCTCTGATGGGGGTTTCAGTGATGCCCGATCATGTAATAAATGGAGTTGATACTGTGTTCTGAAATGTGTCACCATATGTAACATTGTTGGGTTCTGTTATGGTTTTAAGGGGCGGCATGCCACTCATGGACTGTGGAGTAAGATAAACCCCCTATTCCTGCTCACATGTTATTCCTCCACCCACCTGCTAGAGGACTTTTACTTTTCTCTTGAAATGAGCCAGAATGATGGTAAAACCACCACAGCCTTGTCAGGACTTGCTGTTATATATTTTTGTAGTTGAAAGAATCCTGTTGTTCAGCTCAGAACTATAGTACCTGCTACAGGACCTGTAGTACCTGTGTGTGGATAAGCCAAATCCTTATTCATTTGCACAGTTGAAGTGGATTCTGGAATCAGCTTGACAGCCTATAGCTAGCAGAAATTACTCTTATTTCACATTCAGCTGACAATGTACTGATGTTTGAGGCAATTGCCATTGAGCTGAGAGGCAGAGGTAATGATTTTGAAGGTTCAAAAATTTTGCACAAAACCCACATTCCATAGACTTAAGTGAGATCTGACTCCACTGACATTCAAAGCCATTTAATTCTCTGCACCTCTGTCTCATTAACTGTGTCCAGTCATTCATAAATGTCACATCTGTTACTTACAGCCCCACCCTAACCCATCACACAACCCAAATCCAATGCTGTTGTCCACCTCAAGCCCTTCTTTCTCGCTGCCGCTTACATCTTGAATTTCACCACTACATGGTAATAAGAATCAGTAGCTAGAATTCAAAGCAATGGACAACATTGCATGTTACAGCATTGAGGATACTGTTGCGGCAAAACATGTTTTTTCAAAATGCATCAGTTAATATCTTGTATATATCAAATCACTATAAGGTTGTCCTTGGTGTATGAATTTGTGTGTAAGTGCTTCCCAACAAGCTGCAATCCCCATGCCAGAATGCTAGAAATTTCCAAGTAGATATAGGTTGTACCCGGAGAGCACACCTGTCTTTAAAATCTCATATCTTTATTTTGCAAATAAAAATATATTTTAAAGACAAGTGTGCTCTCTGGATACTATCTATAATATCTAGTTTAAGTAATTCTAGAGCAAAAGGACTTTCTGAGTAATCATTGAAGACATTTCACTACTCATCCGAACAGCTTCTTCAGTTCAACTGACTGGTATGGGAAGCATGGTTCAAGAATTTTTTTAAAATGGTAGAGGGAATTATTTGCAATGTATACAGTGTAATTTAGAAATAAAATGTAAACTATAAAAATCACAACAGAATCCCTTTTAAGGAAATCTATCTCTATCTCACCCATATATAGATATTGTACAACATTTAGGAAAACCGCTAACCCCTCTAAAATTCTGAGCCCACAAACTTGAGGATAAGGATCTGTGTCTCACGTATAAATATATAGGTATTGTACATCAGTCAGGATCCCCACTGGGCCCTCTTTATTCTTTGAACCCCATTCTTCAAACCTTGGGTGTAGTGCTATGTAGTCCCCATATGCAGTAAATTTATCTTGGACATCAATCGGGATCCTCACTCATCTGGGCTTCCGTCCATTTCTACAAAAAGAAATACACAGAGCAGATCAAAGGAAAATATTTTACAGAATCAAATACAAGTAACACGAACACCAATGAAATAGTTTATTTCTCTATATAAGTATCATTGAAGCTTGTTTATTCTAAAAGACCAATTTTCTCCTTAAAACACATTTTGTAGAAGATGAAATAATGGAGCCATTTTTAAAAGCAACAGCATATGAGGTACTAAAAGCTCTATTTGTGTGATCATTTTCTTGTCAGATACAAACATGAACAAATCAGCTCTCTAATGGTGTCCTCTGTAGCCTTTGCATTACCTAAGGTTATTTTGCTGGCTCCAAGAAAACCTTAAAACATCCAAACTTTCATCATGTAGCACTTAGAGTTCATAATTGCGCCAAGGATCCTGGATCCCAAAATCAAACCCAAAGTTTGTCAGTTATGGTCTGTTCCAGAGCTAGAGACGCACAAGATGAACCAAGAGAAAGACAACATTTCTCCTCTGTGGGTGAAATTCGACTATATAACATTAACAAATCATTGCCATTAATTATTTTAGATCTTTAATTGCTTTCTACAAAACCAGGGTGCATTAGATCTACATATTAACTGGAATGCTTAATTTCTTCTGCATGTCTGGCCAATATCAGACTGCTCTGGGAACAATACCTAACTTTACTAGCAGTAACTCAGGGAATGGATTGAGGTCATTGCCACCGTGCAGTATAGGGGTTTTCCATAATGGATTTTATCATTTATTTAGTATATACTGTTGAATATTTAGAAATGCTCACTTTTAAGGGCCCTAACAGACGAGGAGATTAGTCGCCTCATGATTAATCTTCTCTAGCGCGGGTGACTAATCTCCTCCAAATGCTTTCCTGCTTTCCTGGGAAAACATACAAGTTGTTTCTGCTTTCAAAGCTGCCTTCGGGAAAAACGAAGCACGGCATGTGTTCATTTTATAGCCGGTGGAAAAGCATTTGGACGAGATAAGTCACCCGTGAAAGAGGAGATTTGTCACAGGCTAGTAGGCTACTAATCTCCTCATACGTCATTGCCCTTCTGATCTAAACTGCAGTGCACAGGTCAACACCTGGGGGCAGATTTACTAAAGGGCGAAGTGACTAACACTAGCAACTTTTCGGCAGAAATCACAGCCGCAGGGACATCGCCAATTCACTATTCAATTCAAGTCGCTAGTGAAAGAGACCGTCGCTAACGTTCATTTGCACTCTATCGCCAGGCAACTTTTCGCTCTGGCAAATGGTCATTACTCTGCAAATTCAGTAAAGTCCGGATTTTAATGAACATTACCTCTTTTGCCAGATTTGACTTCGCCCCCTCGGACCAGGCAAAGTGCTTAAAAGAATTTAGATGTTTCTCAATCTTCACTTACATCTTATCCTGTGTGCTGAAAATGCATTAAAGTTCAAAAAACGCTGGCAACTTTTTTCCAGTAGGATTGCCTGCAAAAGTCTTATCAAAATTTTTTTGGGTAACCGGTTTTCTCCAGACATTTCATAAATATGGAACATTCATTTTACAGTGGGCTCACGTGGGCTCATGTGAAACTTCGCATATTAATGAATTGGCATATTTGCACCTGGCGAAGTGGTGCGAGGTGTGCGAAGCTGACGCTGGGCTATAGCATATCAGGAGATCTTGGGGTTAAACTCTTGAATGGGTGCCAGGATTATTGGATCATCACTTTGTGATATGAAACCAAAAGTTGTTGCGCTCCCCAATTGTATTGAATTGATGCAGAACTTCATACAAGTCAGTACATTTAGTTTTATTACTACTTGTGTGTATGAAAGTTATTGCTCATTAGCAGCTCATCCGAGGTCTTAATCATTTATCCTGTGTATTCTTGATAATATTTGTATTGATGTTAGTTCATAAAAATAATTAATATTGGTTCACTCCTTTATTACACTGCCTGCATGAATCAGCATCTTCATATTAACCAGCAGCCTCTGCTGACTATCAAGACCTTTGGAACCCCTTGAGCTTCTTCTATAAGCAGTAAATTTTAGTATTATGTAGCGAGTGATATTCTGAGGCAATTAGCAATTGGTTTTCATTTTTTATTTTTTGTGGGTTTTGAGTTATTTAGCTTTTTATTCAGAAGCTCTCCAATTTGGAATTTCAGCAGTCTGGTTGCTAGGATCCAAATGACCATAGCAACCATGCACTGATCTGAATAAGAGACTGGAATATTAATAGGAGGAGGCCTGAATAAAAACATGAACAAAAAGAAGCAAAACCAACAAATGTGTAGCCCTACATAGCATGTGCTTTAGATGGAGTCTGTGACCCCCAATCGAAAGCTGGAAAGATTCAGAAGAAAATGGCAAATAATTAAAAAAAACTGTAAAAAATAAATAATGAAGACCAATTAAAAGTTGCTTAGAATTGTTCATTTTATAACATACTAAAAATTAACTTAAAGGTGAACCATCTTTAAGTTCTATTACTATAAGGCTTATATCGATGAGGACTCCTACCCATTTAATCAAGCATCTGGAGGGACGCGCAAGGCTGGAGAGCAATTTGTGGGGAATCCAGTTTTAAGGCGCTATACACCAGGTTGTCTGTGAGTAGGCCCTCTGGCCATATAAGGATAATTTTCATTCGGTGAATGGGAAGTAAAAGTATTTAAATTCACTAACGGAGAATCCACATAAGGTGTATTTGGGGAAGTGAAAAGTGAAGATTTCGCTAGAGTTACGAATTACACCGGGTGACACCACTTGAACCAAAGATACTGCACCATTTTTGGTATTTAACTCTTTTGTTGCCACAGGCGCTGGTCTGAAAAAAACGTATTTTTCACATTTGAACATCGATGAGGACTGCCCATTGAGTCATTCAGTAAAGTGGCAGATCAGTTACCTAAAGGTGGCCATAGACGTAGAGATCCGCACGTTTTGCGATGTCACCAAATAAACGGATCTCTCCCCAATATGCCCACATTGAGGTGGGCGATATCGGGCCCACAATCAGATCATAATGCATCCAATATGGACTGTCTGATCGCGGGAATGCATATATAATGCACAGATGCGGCCGCAATCCGATGGCATTTTTTAACCTGCCTGATCGAGATCTTGCCATCGGGGATGAGGCAATTCTCAGGGTGCCACTTTGCTAAACACCTATGGAAAACAAAAACGTGTCAACAGGGAACCATCCTTCTGCACTAAGAACCTGTCTCCAACTAAGTTCTATATATATGTTCAATAAACATGCTAGACGAATTAGTCCTCCAATCACTGATTGCAAAATCCAGGATCCATGACCGATGTCCTCTGTCTTGGCCTATCTCGTGTAATATTGGAGATTGCTTTACCACCCACTAAAAAAGAACATACTGTAGTTTCTCTCTTATAAGGGGAACTAACTTACTGGTGAGCAACACAGCAACAAAAATTAAGGTATCTTGAAAAAGTATAGTTTCATAACAATCCCTACAGAAACCTTCCAGCAGAGATAATAGGACTTTAAAGGGTGGTTTACATTTTTTCTTCTTTTTTTATAGATTTTGCATTATTTGCCTTTTTCTTCTGACTCTTTCCAGCTTTTAAATGGGGCTCACTGAACCCATATTAAAACAAATGCTCTGTAAGGTTGCAAATGTATTGTTAATTTTCTATGGAATCCCTCTTCGATTCCAGTCTCTTAGTCAATTTAATGCAAGGTTGCTAGGGTAATTTGGACTAGCAACTGGATGGCTGGAGAGCAGCTTAATAAAAAGCTAATTAACTCAAATACTTTGCATTAAAAAAAATGAAAACTTTCCAAACTCAGTTGTTTTTAGATTGTTTCCCAGAAATATTACACTTTACACTTCAATATTAGAAAAACTCTCATTATTTCTGGTATTTGAAAACAAATAGTTGTTTTAAAGTGAACCACCCCTTTAAGCATTGATTCACAGGTAAATAAGGTTGGGGACCCCTGCCCTAAACCAATAACCTAAAAGCTGATTGTATGTCCAGTTTGGCCTCTACCCCGTGTATGTGATGGATTGGTGCATTGCACAATTTAGTAGAGGGGAAATGTGATATAGTAATGTAATACAGGGACACAGGGCAAATGTACACTGCACATGCACATATGTGATACATTACTGCACAATCTAATGCATGCAAATGTGTACATGGGGATGTGTGTGATGTGCCTTGCTGTGTAATGCAGGCATTCTATGTATATTCAGTATACATTACTGCTCTGTAATGACCGATTCCTGAGAATACATCATGTAATGATGTAATATGACATGTGCTGAAGGGTCCCTTGACATTAATTGATAAACTGTTGTTTTCTGTGCAATGTAATTAAGAAGCAATGAGTTTATATGATATGGTCCTATGTTGCTGAAGGCATGGGACCTAGGGGAACCTATAATATACTGGTGTGCTGTGATAATTAACACATAGACACTGGGGATACATAATAAATCAGCATGCTATGTTTGGTTTTTTAAAGCTTTATGTTATACACTGACCAAATTATACAATGTTATACAGAAAAACTGGAAATTTGTATTTCACAGTGTACTTTGCAGTGTATTACAGAGACTCTGGGGATACGTGGGACATCAACATAATCAGCATCATTAATTATATAGTCCGGCAAGTTTACCGTTCATTTATAACTGGGGCCTTACAAAAATGCAAGATCAGCTGGGATACATTATACAGTGGCATGCAATGCAATGTGTTGTTGGGGTGCCGGGGATGTGTGATGTAATGGTTAGCTGTGTGGTTCAGAAACACTGGCCATGGGGTTGCATCACCTTCACAAGTAGCGGCAATGAAAAGCAGTGGCTTTTACTGATGGCATGTTCCACAGTAGCCCTGCTACTGGATATACTGACTCAAAATGAACCAGAGACAGTGGTATGCTCCAGCTTTGCGATGGTCTTATGAGGACGTCTTCCCAGTGTTCCCTTTTAGACTTTCTCACTCTGACCTTGATGATTTCTCTATTTGGTTGCTCCCAAACACTGTAGCTAAGGGCACAGCATTTTCTATGCCAGCACAGAAAAGTCCATTATGCTCCAGTCCACCCCATCTTGTGTATGCATGTGATCAGTCTGTCATTGTGCACAGGGAAGCGGATTATGGCCATGCAAGTGCTAAAGTAAACCTTTTTTCCACCAAAATCTGTCCAAGAGCCTGCTGACGCCAACAGGGCAGATGGAAGTAAATCGACCTTTTCTCCATTTGGTGACCGTTCCAATATTTACACCAATACAATCACAATTATTTGGCTGTATCTGAGCTATAAAACCAGTGGTTCTGTTGTCACTGAGCCATAAAAAAGCAATAAGCATGCCCCTAACTCTTTACTTAACCCTCTGTTGCAGATTCAGGGCATCATAGCTCACAGGCGCCATCTTCTTCTCTTCATGAATCTTCTGGATGGGAGTGGTGTATCGGCTCATGTGCAGTTGGTGCAATCATCCACTTCTGAACAACTTTGCATGCAGCGAAAGCCACTGAAAATGCAGAAGTGCTGGAAGAAGACCCAAAGATTACCGAAGAGAAAAAGATGACACCCATGAACTCTGATGTCCTGAATCTGCAATGAGGGGTAAGTAAAGAGTTAGGGAAGTTCTGCTTCTGCTGTTATCCATTTGGCCAATTTCATGATCATGCCCCACATATGTATGACAACAAACAGGGAAAATAGATGGATGAATACATTCTAGTATGTACAGAAAAGAAACTAGGAGAATAAAGAGGTTGAGTGAAGTACAAATAATTTGTAGACTGGGTCTATGGTTCAAGGTTTATGTTGGACCCCAGACATTCCAGTCCGACACTGCCCTTCTCACCTAAACTTTGATGGATTTTTCATACAGATTTATGCTCAAACCCCAAAAGCTTTGCACACTAAGCTAAAAATGAAAGAAGCAATAAAAGGAATGTTATCATTTTGGCTTTATTTTAGACATTTTGGCTCATATTTTTCTGACTAGTTCTAATCCCCATACAAATAAACAGAATTTGTTCATGTAACTTTCCCTCTGAGTCTGTACTTGTCTTTTATTTTATAAAATCATGAATTATAAGCATATCTCAGCCTGACCTTGTCGTGTTCATGAAAGAAAAGAGAATGGGATTCTGGAAATGTGCAATATGCAGGAAATTCAATCCAAATGATCTAGAACAGTGATAACAAAGAAGAGCCTGTTATCAGAGTCACTCAATATAACTCGGGCCCATTTAATACGGCACAAACAGGCTAAGCTTCACATTCAGGAACATTAACATTAATAATACTTTAATTCAGATCTCCTTCCCTTTCTCCGGTGTTACTTTATTTATTAAGCCAATAACTGCAGTTCCACAGGGCTGATATTTCATTGGTAGGGGCACTATCGGACACTAGAGCAGCATACACTTAGCTCTTAGCACTACCCCTAGTAGTCCGAAGTCCGATGTCTGATTTGTGATAAGGTGTACGGACAGTTGCAATAAATACTTTTTAAATCTGCCTGGCATCATTTCTGGTGATCGGCATGCGAGTGATGCCTGCGCCCAATCTTTTATGGATTATATGGATGTTCGAAGAGAACATTGGAAAGCAAATAATAAAAGTTGTTTTAGACACTCACTGTGAGAATAAAGCGCAAATTGCCCACTGTGTCTGTGGACATACATTCTTTTAAGCGTTTCAAACTCTTACGGGCAATTTCAGGGTAACTAACTATGCAGGGGGGGAAGCAGGGGAGGGGGCTACCTAGGGTAGTAGGTAGAGGATTTTCTTATTGGGGGGTTTAGTTCTCCTTTAATGTTGATCTTTATGCTTATCCCATATTCATTGACTGTATCCAAGATACACTGATTATCCCAAACACATTGATCTTAACCAGCCCTTTATTTAGGTCTGGTGCCACCCTCAGTTACGTGTGCAACGTTCTTCAGGTTATGTGTGACTGGCACTTCCACAGTTTCCGAGCCACGGTTGATGCACAGTATATCCCCTCCCTCAGCTCCTCGGATATACAAGCCAGGGGCTGGCCCTAAACTTATTCCAGATTCTGTATTTGAACTCATTCCACATTTATGGAACATATTTTCGATCCTCTGGAGATTATGCCAATGAATTTTAAAGGGCACCAATCATGACAAAATCATTTACTAAGTAAATACACTATGTGAAAGTTCAAGAAATCCGATTTTTAAAACAGTTAGAATTGTTTGTATAATGTAAATGATCAGCTCACTATACTTTCTGCAAGATCTCCCCTATCTCCCCTGTAGTTCTAGCTGAGGCAGGCATCTTGGATTTCACTGGCTCCTCCTACCTATATCTTCCCAGCCAACTGTAGCTCTGAAATCTCACACATGCTCAGTTGAAATTCCTTGGTTGCTTATCAACCCTTCTAAGCTATTTTCAAATCAGCCAAACCTGTGTGTTAGCTGCTGTACAGTAGTGCTGCCACCTGCTGGAAGTTAGCAGGTGGCAGCACTTCTAGTGGATACTTCTAATGGAGGAGTTTACTAAAACAAGGCATTCTGGGTAGAATACTCAAAGCAGTGTTACAATCTGTTAAAATTTCAGTGCTCCTGAAATTTGCACATTAGAGTCTCTGTTAGAGTCTCAATATGGCCTCCCTCAGTAAAAGAACCCATTTGACAAAATAAGGGATTTTTTTAAAACCTGCAGTTTTTTCAAAAAACTATATATGTAGTTTGATTAAACGTGTTTAGCTTGTACTGGTCAGATTGTTAATATGTGTTTGATTTTGGCTGTGATAGGTGCCCTTTAAGACTAAGGCTAATGGCAGAAGGGTAATTTACTCCTCTGGCGTTTCAGCCCATTTAATTTGAGTTCATACCATCACTGTGCTGTTTTGATGTCCCATTTCAAAACATATTCAGCTTTCTGCATGGGAGGGTCACCCCTTGAGTCAACCAGAGGCAAAGCATCTCTGTTATTTTGTGTGTTCGTTTGTGCTGGAGTCAATTATTTGAGCAAGCTCCAATATATCAGCTAGAATAGGGAGCTCTCCCAAAATCTGACTTCTGCATGAAAAGAGACTGCAGAGAGAGACTGATTGCAGGGAAGGATATAGGGATCCGTTTACTAAAGTGCGTTAAAAATATTCGCACAATATATAGACAGAATTGTCGCCAAATATATTATCGCCAGTTTACTAACCTGCAGTAAATATAAATTTGCGAATTTTCTTGCGCAAGAATAATTGTTCGCCGGTTATCGCATTTGCTGAAAATAACGCTACGTACACATTAACACATGGTTTACTAAACAGCGAAATGTGCTAAAGACAAAATTAACGCCAGAATATTTTGCAAACTTTTACCGCCACCTATGTAGTGGCGTAAAAGTATTTTTTTCGCCAGAAAATTCTCAAGGGGCAGGAAATATCCCATCATTCTTTGCTGACAGGAGATAGATCTGTAGCTATTGCTGACAGGATGCTCTGGCTTCTGCTTCTATCTGTTGCAACAGCAGCAGTTTTAGCTCAGAGTCCTATTATTGGCTGCGGGCATCACAGTCCAAGGATTCGTCAGCCTCTACACTTGGTATCATTTCTTGTTCCTATGATTCTATTGGCAGAAGGGTTTATATGATGCAGACATGTTTGATTGGTGTTACTCTGGTGATGTTGTTGGATGGTATAATCATCAGTCAATAAAGTTTATGAGTTTTGAAGGTGCATTTCTGGCCATAAATGTCACAGTAAAAATTGCCATAATAACTGCCATAAACAAGACTATTTTATAGCATAAATATTAGCAAAAACTAAATTTTTCTGCAGAAAATTCGCAACTCACTAAAATTACCGCTAACGTAAGCTGGTTCCTTAAAGTAGTTACCGCAAGTGATCGCAATGACTTCTGAGCGTATCGCTGTTTAGTAAACTTAGTCGCTGCGAATATTCTGGTGTAAAAATATTCTCAGCGATAACATGCGGAAACTTAAAGTCAGATTTACTGCACTTTAGTAAACGGACCCCATAGTGAAGAGTAACTTTATTATTTGAGAAATGGTACAAAATGTAAAATTGGTTATATTTAGAAAGTTTCATATTTCCATGCGATAAAACTTTACATTTTCATTGTTTTCCCCTTTCATTCGTACAGTGTGGGACTGGATATAGCAAAATGTTTTCTGACTGCTGTGTGTATTGCAGGAGATTTTCCCTATGTATCTGACCCTTATATGATATTCAGTTACAGTGGGAAAGTAGGTCATTGCCATTAAAAGATGTCACATTTATGCCACCCATGTTTTATTTTCAGTGTAGAGCTACACTCTGTTTCCTTCTGATCCACTGAATAACATGATACAAATCTGGTTTTATTTGGACTTCATTAATTATTGGCAAAGATCTCTTTATTCAATAAAGATTCAATTCTACACTTGATTTGCCCCCCATGTTTGCCTGCCGAGGCTGTGCCGCCAGTTACAATGGATAAATTATTAAACGCTGATATTAAGCAAATTGTATAAAAGCACAAAGCATTAAATTACTTGAGAGAAACTGGGTAAAGGACTGGTTGCTTGGTGCCAACAATGACTATTCAGAGATTCAGAGTTTTCATCATAATTAAACTGTCATGCAGAAAAGCAAAAAGTTGTGTACAGACAGTCAAGACATTGTATGCAAGACGTTTTAATCTGAATGTCTTATTGTTTCACTTCTTCCTGAGAGAAATCCATTTCTTATTTTATCACACAAAACACAATCTATTTCCTTGCATTCTATTACCCGGAGAGCAAATTAAGTAAATAAAATCTCTTCACGTGGGATCTGTTTGTCCCAGGTGCTTTATCATCCCCAGTAGATGGGACTGCTGAATGATTTGTGTGAGCTCCACACAGGGAAGATAAGGAGATTTTTTCAGAAGCAATTACACAGAGAACCTATTTTAATCATCAGCGTTTCAATTTCTTTCTGAAGTTTCTTTGGGCACATAAATCAAATTCTTTGTGTTTTCCAGTTGTTAGTGTTTTTTCGGTTGATGGAACCCATATCTCAGGGACACTGTAGGCTTTATTCGTATTAAGGGTCACTAGCAGTTACATATATTTCCTGGGTTCCCCCATAGCAGCAACTAATGGGTTAATCCCCTATCATGAGAAGGACAGGCTTAACAAGCAACCAATTAATTGTCCATAAGAACCCTCTCCCTCCCCCTATTCCTTGTCTTTTTTTTTCCTGTCTGAGTTGGATAGGCTATTTTTTTGTTTTTGGTCTCACCTGGGTCTTCTTGGCCTTTTTCCACTTCGGTGAAGCCTCTGCAAAGGGTATCCGCTCGGCGCTCTGCCTGTCAGAGGGTCTCTCCCCCCCCTTTCCTTCTGAGGACGCCAGGATGATTTGCGTGGTTGGGGAGAGACTAGGCGCTGTTGGGAGTGGGGGAAGACCAGTGCTGGTAGCGCTTTGCGTTCCACAGCGCCATTGCGTTCCATCGGCAGGAAGTGACGTCACTTCCGGGGTTTCTTTTCGGATCGTGGCGTCCAAGGTATTTAAAAGGACGCCAAGGTAGCTGTGCGGGTTGCTGTTCTGGCTGTTGCTGTTGCGGTGTCCTGGTCTGAGTAGCCCTTACCATGGATTCCCCCACTGCCCGTAGCGCTCGTTGCTCTAGTTCTAGGTGGGACCATGAGACATTTTCATTGTTGTTGTCTCTCTTCTATGCGCTTTTATTCATTGTCTGCTTTTTTTTTTTTTTCTCTCTCCTTCTCTCTTTCTTCTCTTCACAGGCTCTCTGCGAAAAGGTCTCGTTCTGGCAATATAGAGGGTCAGCTTGGCTCCAAGGAAGGTTCAGTACCTATCGCTGGGGAAGATACAGCGACTCCCATATGTAGAGCATGCCCTAATAGGGTTTTGAATGGGAAATACCTGTGCCGGGAGTGCCTTACCGAGGTGGCTGGAGAGACCTCCAATGAATCTTCAGATGTTTTGGAGATGATCAAAAGAGCTGTCACAGAGGGTATGCGCTCTGCGACTCAATCCTCCTCAGCTCAGAAGTCTAGGAAGAGATCGAGAAAGACTTCTCAGGAGGAAGATGGGAGCGGGGAGGAGTCAGAGACGGATGAACATTCAGTAATCCTTTCTGAGGAAGAATCAGAGACGGATTCTACACATTTATTTGATTTCAAGATGGTGGATTCATTAGTTAGGGCCATTAAGGAAGCCTTGAACTGTGGGGAAGAAGAAGATAAATCTTCTACCACTAAGAAATTATTCATGTCGAAACCTAAGAGATCCAATTTTTTCCCGATTTTTGAGAAAGTAAAGGAAATGATCGCTTCGGAATGGAGCAAGATGGAGAAGAAACCATCTATCAGAAACAGATTAGCAAAACTTTATCCTTTTTCTCTGGAAGACTCTAAGTTTTGGGATTCTCCTCAAGCTGTTGACGCAGCCTTAGCTCGATTGGCTAGACGATCCACGCTTCCAGTGGAGGATGCTACCAGCTTCAGGGATCCTATGGAAAGACGGATGGATAAGGAGCTTAAGAGTGCCTACACCGTTTCCGGATCTGCCCTTAAACCAGCGGTAGCTCTCTCTGCCTTGTCTAGAGCTTTCAGATTCTGGGTGGCGAATATCGAAGAAGCCTTAAGGAAGAAGATTAGCCGAGAGAAAATCATTGAGGCTATGAATGAACTCAAATTGGGAGCAGATTTCATGGCAGAAGCCTCTCTAGACCTGATACGACTTTCTGCTAGGAGTGTGGCCCTTTCAGTCTCGGTTCGACGTGCATTATGGCTTCGTTCATGGCAGGCGGATAATAATTCCAAGTATAATCTCTGTGTGTTTCCCTTTCTGGGTCAGAAGTTGTTTGGAGAGAAGCTGGATGAGGCCATCAAGAAGGTTTCGGGTGGAAAGACTATGTTTCTACCGCAGGAGAGACGCCAGAACCGGTTCTTCTCTTCTACTAATAAGAGATCCTTCAGAGATAACCTCTTCTCCAATAATCAGAGGAATTATAGGCCGGGAAGAGAGTATGGAGGGCCACGGACATGGAAGGAGGGTCAATCTTCTGTTAAGTTGGAGAAGGAAAGACCTTCTCCTTCCTTTCGAGGAGGCAAGAATACAAGATTTTTCTGAAGACCTGCCAGCCAAACTCCAGGAGTAGGAGGTCGCTTAAAGAATTTTGCTGGGGTTTGGGCTGGTTCAATTCAAGACAATTGGATACGCACAGTGGTGAGCGAGGGATATTCGATAGAGTTCAATCAAAGACCTCAAACCCCTCATTATGTTCCTTTAACCATTCCACCTATTCCTGCCAAGTTACAGGCAATTCATCTCTATGTCCAGAAGCTTCTACTCCAGAAGGCAATTCTACCTGTGCCAGAAGAAGAGAGATTTCAAGGTTTCTATTCACCTCTCTTTCTCGTGTTAAAGGCCTCAGGAGAATACAGACCAATTCTGGACTTAAGAGAACTCAACAAATCCATCAGTCCTCAACATTTCAAGATGGAATCACTCTCGACAATTGTTCAAATGGTGCAGTTAGGGGATTGGATGATATCTATCGATCTTCAAGATGCCTATTTACACGTCCCGATTGCACAACAGCATCACAAGTTCCTGAGATTCGCAACGATACAGGGTCATTTCCAGTTTGTCTGTCTCCCCTTCGGTCTGTCCACCTCTCCCAGAGTATTCTCGAAGATTCTGGTGGCGTTAATTGCTCTGATAAGAGAACAGGGAGTCAGAATTTACCATTACTTGGACGACCTCCTCCTTCTGGCATCCTCCCGGGAGCAGTTATTGACCATATCGGAGCAGGTGCTTCGAGTCTTGCAGCAATTCGGCTGGCTGGTGAATTATCAGAAGAGCAGTTTAGTACCAAGACAACAGCTGATCTATCTAGGAGCCCTCCTCGATACGCAGAGAAATCGAGTATCGCTTCCCGAATTAAAGATGAACAAGATACAGCAAGTAGTAGCGGAGGTTCTTGCGCAGGAATGGTTGTCAGCAAGACAGTGGCTTCACCTCTTAGGGCTTCTTACGTCGACCTTTCAGATGGTGAGATGGAGCCGTTGGCATACGAGAGCCATTCAGTTTTCCTTCCTACATGAGTGGAATCGTTGCTCCATGAACCAGAAGATAGTAATCCCCGAGGGGCTCAGGGAACAGTTGGAATGGTGGTTAGTAACAAAGAATCTGCAGGACGGTCTGCCTATCAAAGAGCCAGTCTGGAGTCTGGTGACCACGGACGCGAGTACATTAGGTTGGGGAGCGCATTACCTACAGTTCAGTGTACAGGGGAAATGGAGTTCTCTAGAGTCGAGAGACTCGTCCAATATTCTGGAACTGAGAGCAGTGAGGATGGCTCTACTTACCTTTCAAGATCACCTAGAGGGAAAGGATGTAAAGTTAAGAATAGACAACTCTACAGCAGTAGCGTACATAAGGAAGCAGGGAGGGACCAAGAGTCGGAAGTTGCTAGAGGAGACTGCATGTATCATGCAGTGGGCGGAGACTCATGTCAAGAGTTTGATGGCAATACATATACCTGGAGCACAGAATCAGAAGGCGGATTGGCTAAGCAGGAGATTCATAGATCATCACGAGTGGGAGCTGGATCAGAGAGTGTTCTTATGGATAACATCGAAGTTAGGGGTTCCGTGGGTAGATATCATGGCCTCCCCTTGGAACACCATGCTCCCCCGCTTTTATTCCAGGAAACCACATCACAAGTGCTGGCAGGGGATGCTCTTTCGATACCCTGGATTTTCCCACTGGGATACATCTTTCCTCCAATTCCGTTGATTCATGCAGTGCTGAAGAAGATCTGTCAGGAGAAGGCCAAGGTAATTGCAGTAATCCCATATTGGCCACGCAGGCCATGGTTTCCTCTTCTTCTGAGCTTAGCAGTAAGGCCTCCCCTGAAACTTCCGAGTCGACTGGGTCTCTTGAGACAGGGCTCAGTCTTCCATCCAGACCCTCAAAGCTTGAATTTAATGGCATGGAAATTGAACGGTCAAGGTTACTAAAGGAGGGGATTGCCCTTCCAGTAGTGTCTATGCTTTTAAGGGCAAGGAAGCCTTCGACTAATGCTGCATACCATCGTATTTGGGAGAGGTTTATTCAGTTTGCTACCAAGGAGGCTGTGGACCCATATTCTCCACCTATTGGCAGTATTTTATCCTTTCTCCAGACAGGTTTCGAGAAAGGATTGAGCTTGAGTGCACTAAAGGTGCAAGTTTCTGCTCTTACAGCCCTTACTAATTTCCATTGGGCGAAGCAAGAATTAATAATTCAGTTTTTCAAGGCAGTCTTAAAGTTAAGACCCCCAAGCAGAAAACTGTCTGCTCCTTGGTGCCTTCCTCTAGTACTACATGGTGTATCAAAGGCTCCGTTCGAGCCCCTGGAACAAGTCTCTGACTACTTTGTAACGCTCAAGACAGTTTTCCTTATCGCCTTGGCCTCGGCAAGTAGAGTCTCGGATTTATATGCCTTGTCGGCTTCTCCGCCTTTCACAGTGTGTGACAAGGAAAAAGCCATTTTGAGACCACTTCCTTCAGTACTCCCAAAGGTGGTTTCCCAGTTTCATCTTAATAGGGAGATAGTCTTATCAGCATTATCAAACATGGAGAACAGAGGAATGGAGACTCTTCACCTTCTAGATCCTGTAAGAAGCTTGAGTGTATATTTGGAGAGATCTTCTCCTTGGAGGAGTTCGGAGAGTCTCTTCGTCATTCCAGCCGGAATAAGGAAGGGTCAGCCTGCTACGAAGGCGACTTTGGCCAGATGGTTAATCTCAGTGATTAAGAGGGCCTATGTAGAGCAGAAGATGGAGATTCCAGTGGGAATCACAGCACATTCTGTGAGGGCAGTGGCTACATCCTGGGCAGCAGAGAGGAAGGTTCCTACTGACATCATTTGCAAGACAGCTAGTTGGCGATCAACCAGAACCTTCCTGAGACATTATACGTTGGAAGTCAATCCTTCAGATGCCTTTCAGTTTGCTTCTGCAGTTCTTGATTTAGTTCCTCATCAGTAAAGTTTTTTTTTGAGTGCAGATGGCGTTTTGTGATTATTGCCCACCCTATTAAGCTTTTTATTTCCCATTAGTTGCTGCCATGGGGGAACCCAGGAAAAATGAGAATTCCTATCATACTTACCGTAATTCTCTTTTCCTGGAGTTCCCCCATGGCAGCACTCGCTCCCACCCTCGGGGCTTGGACAAAGACAAGGAATAGGGGGAGGGAGAGGGTTCTTATGGACAATTAATTGGTTGCTTGTTAAGCCTGTCCTTCTCATGATAGGGGATTAACCCATTAGTTGCTGCCATGGGGGAACTCCAGGAAAAGAGAATTACGGTAAGTATGATAGGAATTCTCATTTATAATAACAAAAATACTATCTTCCTTTTACCAATATAATTAACCCTTTAACCGCCAAGCACGTACGGCGTACGTGCTGGCGGTTCAGGGCTCAGGCTGCCAAGAACGTACCTCGTACGTTCTTTTGCAGCTGAGCCCTTCTCTCTGCATCGGCGGCTTTTGCCGCCTCTGCAGAGAGTCAGGAGGGTAGACAGCCCCCTGGGCAACGTGGCTGGGGGGCTGTCAAGTCGGATCTGCGACGCGATTGTCGCAGATCCGACTTCAAAGTAGCAGAAGCGCAATGTAAGCGCTGCTGCTGCTGGCTTACCTCCTCCTCGTCGCACCACGCGCCCAGTCACTTCCTGCTGCGCAGTAACTCTGCAGACACGCTGCCAGGAGTCGTCCTTCGGTTCCAGCGATCCTCCTGCTACAAAAACGGTAAGTGCACTTTTTTTTACACACTTACCTGCACTTACACATACCTACAGTACATTTATACACTTACATGAACATTTTAGTAAAAATTTGTGTTTTTTTATTTTTTATTTTTTTATTTTAGCACACTTAGTCGATTTTGTACACTTATTTACACTTAATTACATGTATTTGCACACTCAGACAACTTTTATTAGTGCACAAATATGTATACACAAAAACTCACAAACAGGGGTTTTTTTTTTTTTTACTTATTCATTGTACTGTTTGTTTTGCCTAAAAGCATGTTATTTTGACAGCGTGACTATTGGATAATCGATTTCGGCCACTAATTACGCTGCCGGATCAATTATTTTGTTATTTCATTGATTTACGCTATTTTTGTGGTTTTATTGCAATTTTATCCATGCATTATTGTTCCTTATGTATCTTTAGTATAGTTTTGCTGTTTGGTGCTTTGGTATAGAAAGATTTATTTTACTTAGTTTGATTCGCCAGAATATATGCTTTCCAAAAATATATGGGTTTCTGGGGGTCTTTTTACAGTTTTGGGGTCTTATGGCACATAACGCACAGTTGGGGCTCTCTTTTCTGCAGCTTAGTTGGCTAGCGTGAAAATTCATAGGCATGTTTTTCATTTGGGGTCCGTACACGCCACATACTTTGGTAAATCTATGCATATTGGGCATCAAACTATTTAGTAGACCTCTGACGTCCATATTTAGGGTGATTTTTCTTTATACGTAAAACATTGTGTGTGATAAATGCGGCAAACTGCAACAATTTTAGGCGATTTTCAGAAATGTAAAAACCTCTGCGTTTAGAAAAGCTTTGCAGTTTGGTGTAGAAAGACGTCTTTATCTTTTTTGGATTCGTCAGAATGTGTACTTTCCAAAAATATATGGTTTTGGGGGGGTCTTTGCTGTTAGGAGGGTCTTGAGGCATATAATATGAAGTCAAGGGTCTATGTTCACAGAAGGCGAATCGGCAGCGGAGAAAAATCATATGCACTATTTTCATTTTGGGTCCGCACATGCCAGCTGCCTTGGTATATCAATGCATATTGGGCATCAAACGGTTCAATTGACCCTTGGCATCAGTATTTATGGTGTTTTAGAATTGTATGTAAGAAATTGGGTGAGATAAATGCGGCCAATTGCAATATTTTTAGGCAATTTTCAAAAATGTAAAAACTGTTGCTTTTATCGCCAAATTTAGGAAAGGCTTGCGGCTTGGTACTTTGGAGTACAAGGACATGCATACCCAATTTGGATTCGTGGGAATGTGTACTTTCCGAAAATATATGGTTTTCTGGGGTGAACTTACTGTTTTCTACTTTTGCCCCCCCCCAAAACGATGTAAATGTGTTGATTTTGCAGTACCTGAAATGACAGACCATATGGGGGTCTTCCTTTTGGGGCCCCTATATGCCACGTGCTTGGGTACATCTATACATATTGGGCATCAAACTGTTCAGAGGACCCTAGGCTTTCATATTTGGGGTGATTTGTCTTGATACCTAAAAGTATGTGGGTAATACGATGCTGCAGGGTAGATATTTTGAGGTGATTTTTGGAAATGTCACCTAAATCACCAAATTTAGGAATGATTTGTGGCTTGGTACTTTGGCGTAGAAAGACATGCATACCCAATTTGGATTCGTTGGAATGTGTACTTTCCGAAAATATATGGTTTTCTGGGGTGAACTTACTGTTTTCTACTTTTGCCCCCCCCAAAACAATGTAAATGTGTTGATTTTGCAGTACCTGAAATGACAGACTATATGGGGGTCTTCTTTTTGGGGCCCCTGTATGCCACGTGCTTGGGTACACCTATACATATCAGGCATCAAACTGTTCAGAGGACCCTAGGCTTTCATATTTGGGGTGATTTGTCTTGATACCTAAAAGTATGTGGGTAATACGATGCTGCAGGGTAGATATTTTGAGGTGATTTTTGGAAATGTCACCTAAATCACCAAATTTAGGAATGATTTGCGGCTTGGTACTTTGGCGTAGAAAGACATGCATACCCAATTTGAATTCGTGGGAATGTGTACTTTCCAAAAATATATGGTTTTCTTGGGTGAACTTACTTTTTTCTACATTTGCCCCCCTCAAAACAATGTAAATGTGTTGATTTTGCAGTACCTGAAATGACAGACCATATGGGGGTCTTCGTTTTGCGGCCCCTATACGCCACGTGCTTGGGTACACCTATACATATTGGGCATCAAACTGTTCAGAGGACCCCAGGCTTTCATATTTGGGGTGATTTGTCTTGATACCTAAAAGTATGTGGGTAATACGATGCTGCAGGGTCGAAATTTTGAAGTCATTTTTGGAAATGTCCCCAAAATCACCAAATTTAGGAATGGTTTGCGGCTTGGTACTTTGTAGTAGAAAGACATGCATACCCAATTTAGATTCGTGGGAATGTGTACTTTCCGAAAATATATGGTTTTCTGGGGTGAACTTACTTTTTTCTACCTTTGCCCCCCCCAAAACGATGTAAATGTGTTGATTTTGCAGTACCTGAAATGACAGAACATACAAGGAGGGGTCTTCATTTTAGGGCCCCTGTATGCCACGTGCTTGGGTACACCTATACATATCAGGCATCAAACTGTTCAGAGGACCCTAGGCTTTTATATTTGGGGTGATTTCTCTTGATACCTAAAAGTATGTGGGTAATACGATGCTGCAGAGTAGATTTTTTGAGGTCATTTTTGGAAATGTCACCAAAATCACCAGATTTAGGAATGATTTGCGGCTTGGTACTTTGGCGTAGAAAGACATGCATACCCAATTTGGATTCGTTGGAATGTGTACTTTCCGAAAATATATGGTTTTCTGGGGTGAACTTACTGTTTTCTACTTTTGCCCCCCCCCAAAACGATGTTAATGTGTTGATTTTGCAGTACCTGAAATGACAGACTATATGGGGGTCTTCCTTTTGGGGCCCCTGTATGCCACGTGCTTGGGTACACCTATACATATCGGGCATCAAACTGTTCAGAGGACCCTAGGCTTTCATATTTGGGGTGATTTCTCTGGATACCTAAAAGTATGTGGGTAATACGATGCTGCAGGGTAGATATTTTGAGGTGATTTTTGGAAATGTCCCCAAAATCACCAAATTTAGGAATGGTTTGCGGCTTGGTACTTTGTAGTAGAAAGACATGCATACCCAATTTAGATTCGTGGGAATGTGTACTTTCCGAAAATATATGGTTTTCTGGGGTGAACTTACTTTTTTCTACCTTTGCCCCCCCCAAAACGATGTAAATGTGTTGATTTTGCAGTACCTGAAATGACAGAACATACAAGGAGGGGTCTTCATTTTAGGGCCCCTGTATGCCACGTGCTTGGGTACACCTATACATATCAGGCATCAAACTGTTCAGAGGACCCTAGGCTTTCATATTTGGGGTGATTTCTCTTGATACCTAAAAGTATGTGGGTAATACGATGCTGCAGAGTAGATTTTTTGAGGTCATTTTTGGAAATGTCACCAAAATCACCAGATTTAGAAATGATTTGCGGCTTGGTACTTTGGCGTAGAAAGACATGCATACCCAATTTGGATTCGTTGGAATGTGTACTTTCCGAAAATATATGGTTTTCTGGGGTGAACTTACTGTTTTCTACTTTTGCCCCCCCCCCCAAAACGATGTTAATGTGTTGATTTTGCAGTACCTGAAATGACAGACTATATGGGGGTCTTCCTTTTGGGGCCCCTGTATGCCACGTGCTTGGGTACACCTATACATATCGGGCATCAAACTGTTCAGAGGACCCTAGGCTTTCATATTTGGGGTGATTTCTCTGGATACCTAAAAGTATGTGGGTAATACGATGCTGCAGGGTAGATATTTTGAGGTGATTTTTGGAAATGTCACCAAAATCACCAAATTTAGGAATGATTTGCGGCTTGGTACTTTGACGTAGAAAGACATGCATACCCAATTTGGATTCGTTGGAATGTGTACTTTCCGAAAATATATGGTTTTCTGGGGTGAACTTACTGTTTTCTACTTTTGCCCCCCCAAAACGATGTAAATGTGTTGATTTTGCAGTATCTGAAATGACAGACTATATGGGGGTCTTCCTTTTGGGGCCCCTGTATGCCACGTGCTTGGGTACACCTATACATATCAGGCATCAAACTGTTCAGAGGACCCTAGGCTTTCATATTTGGGGTGATTTGTCTTGATACCTAAAAGTATGTGGGTAATACGATGCTGCAGGGTAGATATTTTGAGGTGATTTTTGGAAATGTCACCTAAATCACCAAATTTAGGAATGATTTGCGGCTTGGTACTTTGGCGTAGAAAGACATGCATACCCAATTTGGATTCGTTGGAATGTGTACTTTCCGAAAATATATGGTTTTCTGGGGTGAACTTACTGTTTTCTACTTTTGCCCCCCCCAAAACGATGTAAATGTGTTGATTTTGCAGTACCTGAAATGACAGACTATATGGGGGTCTTCCTTTTGGGGCCCCTGTATGCCACGTGCTGGGGTACACCTATACATATCGGGCATCAAACTGTTCAGAGGACCCTAGGCTTTCATATTTGGGGTGATTTCTCTTGATACCTAAAAGTATGTGGGTAATACGATGCTGCAGGGTAGATATTTTGAGGTGATTTTTGGAAATGTCACCTAAATCACCAAATTTAGGAATGATTTGCGGCTTGGTACTTTGGCGTAGAAAGACATGCATACCCAATTTGGATTCGTTGGAATGTGTACTTTCCGAAAATATATGGTTTTCTGGGGTGAACTTACTGTTTTCTACTTTTGCCCCCCCCCCAAAACGATGTAAATGTGTTGATTTTGCAGTACCTGAAATGACAGACTATATGGGGTCTTCCTTTTGGGGCCCCTGTATGCCACGTGCTTGGGTACACCTATACATATCGGGCATCAAACTGTTCAGAGGACCCTAGGCTTTCATATTTGGGGTGATTTGTCTTGATACCTAAAAGTATGTGGGTAATACGATGCTGCAGGGTAGATATTTTGAGGTGATTTTTGGAAATGTCACCTAAATCACCAAATTTAGGAATGATTTGCGGCTTGGTACTTTGGCGTAGAAAGACATGCATACCCAATTTGAATTCGTGGGAATGTGTACTTTCTGAAAATATATGGTTTTCTGGGGTGAACTTACTGTTTTCTACTTTTGCCCCCCCAAAACAATGTAAATGTGTTGATTTTGCAGTACCTGAAATGTCAGACTATATGGGGGTCTTCCTTTTAGGGCCCCTATATGCCACATGCTTCGGTACACCTATACATATTGGGCATCAAACTGTTCAGAGGACCCTAGGCTTTCATATTTGGGGTGATTTGTCTTGATACCTAAAAGTATGTGGGTAATACGATGCTGCAGGGTAGATATTTTGAGGTGATTTTTGGAAATGTCACCTAAATCACCAAATTTAGGAATGATTTGCGGCTTGGTACTTTGGCGTAGAAAGACATGCATACCCAATTTGGATTCGTTGGAATGTGTACTTTCCGAAAATATATGGTTTTCTGGGGTGAACTTACTGTTTTCTACTTTTGCCCCCCCCCCAAAACGATGTAAATGTGTTGATTTTGCAGTACCTCAAATGACAGACCATATGGGAGTCTTCCTTTTGGGGCCCCTATATGCCACATGCTTGGGTACATCTATATATATTGGGCATCAAACTGTTCAAAGGACCCTAGGCTTTCATATTTGGGGTGATTTCTCTTGATACCTAAAAGTATGTGGGAAATACGATGCTGCAGGGTAGACATTTTTAAGTGATTTTTGGAAATGTCACCAAAATCACCAAATTTAGGAATGATTTGCGGCTTGGTACTTTGGAGTACAAAGACATGCATACCCAATTTAGATTCGTGGCAATGTGTACTTTCCGAAAATATATGGTTTTCTGGGGTGAACTTACTTTTTTCTACATTTGCCCCCCTCAAAACGATGTAAATGTGTTGATTTTGAAGTATCTGAAATGACAGACCATATGGGGGTCTTCCTTTTCAGGCCTCTATATGCCACTTGCTTGGGTACACCTATACATATTGGGCATCAAACTGTTCAGAGGACCCTAGGCTTTCATATTTGGGGTGATTTGTCTTGATACCTAAAAGTATGTGGGTAATACGATGCTGCAGGGTAGAAATTTTTAAGTGATTTTTGGAAATGTCGCCAAAATCACCAACTTTAGGAATGGTTTGCCGCTTGGTACTTTGGTGTAGAAAGACATGCATACCCAATTTGGATTCAGGGGAATGTGTACTTTCCGAAAATATATGGTTTTCTGGGGTGAACATACTTTTTTCTACCTTTGCCGCCCCCCAAAACGATGTAAATGTGTTGATTTTGCAGTATCTGAAATGACAGAACAAACGGGGGGTCTTCCTTTTGGGGCCTCCTATGCCACGTGCTTGGGTACATCTATTCATATTGTGCATCAAACTGTTCAGTGGACCCAGGATTTTATATTTGGGGTGTTTTACATTGATACCTAATGATGTGTGGGAGATATGTTGCTGTAGAGTGGAAGCTTTGAGGTCATTTTTCAAAAAATTCACCAATTTCTATAAAACATTATAACTTTAGGAAACAATTGCAACTTGGTGGTTTGGAGTACAAAGATATTTCTACCCATTTTTGATTCACCAGAATCTGTTCTTTCTAGTAATGGGTAGTTTTCTAGGGTAAACCTACTGTTAGCGGAATGTTTGGCCTTGAAATCAAAAGTATGCCGTTTGGGAAGTGTTGCTTTGGAAATTTGGTTGTGTACTGCTTGTAGATTTTGAGCTATACAAGTGAGAAATCTCCATAAAACTATATATATTTGGTATTGTCGCGTTCAGGAGACATAGACCTTTCTAAATAGGCTGTGTTCTCGTACATAAAATGAATGATGTTTCTGATATATGTGATTGTTCTTCGTGCAACATGATTTTTTTCATTTTATTTGACACTTAGAATCCAATATTTTATTAGAGAAGTAGAATTACACCAAAATTCTTGCATATTGTGAAAGTTCAGGTTGTCCTGAAAAAAACAATATATTGTTTTCCTGGGTTAACTAAAAGACCACCCCAGGAAAGGCCCTTAAAGTGAAAGAGTGCAAAATATCTAAAAACTGCTTGGCAGTAGATGTTCGCATCTAGGACAAAACGGCTGGCAGGGAAAGGGTTAAGAGCCAAACCACTCATTTTGACCATTACAATTGTAAACATTTAGGAAATTATTTATCAAAGTCCAAATTTATCTCAATATTTTCTGCTACAAACTCTGATCAAAACCGCTCAAGTTTTTTACGCTTATTTATTATAAATTTTTCCTGAAAATTTGCTATGCAGGAAAAAATCTGATTTTCAAGATTTTTTCTGATTTTTCATCCGACTTTCACAATTTTTCCGGATTTTTCACCCGAAAGCTCAGAAATCTATTGCACAAAACCCGGCGCACATCAAAAAATCATTGGAACTTCTCATTGACTTTATATGCAACCTTGACAGGTCTGAGATGCCGGATTTTCTGATTTGAACTTTTCCATCCTCGCGGTTTAATAAATGCCCAAAAAATTTGTGATCTTTTAAAAGTCAGATTTTTAAAAATAATCATGAATATGTTTTGATTTTTGCATAAAGGGATGCTTCTTTATTTCTGTGCAATGGCATACCCCCAGGTATGCAC
Organism: Xenopus petersii; assembly: GCA_038501925.1. Lineage (NCBI taxonomy): Eukaryota > Metazoa > Chordata > Amphibia > Anura > Pipidae > Xenopus > Xenopus petersii. The sequence goes on along the minus strand of CM076689.1, from coordinate 74,042,257 downwards.
TGAATCCACTATTTTGGAATTCACCCGAATCCCGAATCCTTAGGGGCAGATTTATCAAGGGTCGAATTTTGAAGTACAAAAAACTTCGAAATTCGACCATCGAATTAAAAAAACTTCGAATTCGAATATTCTTCGGCAGGTTTAATTTGGCGAAGTATTGAAGTCAAAGTTTTTTTAAAGAGACAGTACTTCGATTATCGAATGGTCGAATATTCAAACGATTTTTTACTTAGAATTAAAGTCGAAGTAAATTCAAAGTCGTAGTATCCCATTCGATGGTCGAAGTATCCAAAAAATTACTTTGAATTCCCTCGAATTCACTTCCTTGATAAATCTGCCTCATAGTGTAAGATTCAACTGAACACTGAACTGAAGCTGAATCCTTATTAGCATACGCAAATTAATGGTAGGAAGAGTGAAAGTGATTTTCTACTTCCTTGTTTGCGTGATGAACAGTAACATTTTAAGGATTCTCATTCGGTTTGGCCAAGCATGAAGATCTGAATACCAAACCAAATTCTGGATTCGTTGCATCCCTAATGCCCTCAGGGGAGATGCACAAGTTGTGAATCCTGGAACATTTTTTTTGTTCTTTTTCTCCTACCCAATTCTGCATGGAAATAAAATGAAAAGGGTAAAAAGCAAAATAAGTTAAAAGAGCATATAGAAGATACAGGAGAGAAAAGATTCCTGGGAAAGAAATAGGGAAAATATAGAGAAGTGTTATATAGATTGAGAATGTGACGGCATCAAAAAGGGTTGTAAAGAGAAAAAAACAGGAGAAAAAAAGGGTAAATAACAAGAGAAAATGAAAGTAGAGCGCAGTAATAGAAGGAGTAATGGTGACAGAATTATATAGATTCAATTATTTGGGTAACACAGAATATGCTGGGGTTGTGCTGACACATAATACACAGACAGGGTGCTGTGTTTGCAGAAGCTGAATTGGCAGCCAAGAAAAGTCATATACATCAAACTCATTTTGGGGTCCATACAGGCCATAAATGTAGAAAAATCTACACACGCTGGGAATGAAAATGTTCATTTGAAGGAAATAGCAAAATGGCATTGCTTTAAAGTAGGTGAAGCCAGAAAGTGTTGATGGGTAAGGCTTATTATATAAGTGGGATTATTTTTTAATTGTGGGAGGGTCTTTTTTTAGCACTCCCCTCTATGCGTGGCACATATCACATCCCTCTTCTTTTTTCACCCCAGTTTAAACTCTGACTAAAGAGTTTGGTTACATGGAACTACATAATACCAGCAGCAGCCCCCACAGGATCATTTTCCCTCTGGTTTCGCCTCTAGTACGCAAGACCCAAAACCATCTTGACCTTTAATTCTGCACCCATTCTACTGTTTTATAAAAAGCAAGTAATACAATGTGTCCTTCATACAAGGTAAGATCATGCTGATTCCTACTTATAATTCCATTCTGCATGACATACTCTTGAATGTGTATTCAGACCTGCAGGCCAATAACTGGGATGAGACCTGTTAATATACATAGGTTGCTCCTGATTACTTTTACATTTTCTATCCTGAGGGTCATTTTCCGACAAGACCAATTTTTTTCTTCATTTCTAAAATGTATGTTTTAAAAATAAATTGGATTTGTTTCCTCAGAACCCTCGGTAATCAAGCTGTACCTTTCTTTTATCCACAATGCGACATTTGTTCCCCCAAAATCATAATTGTGGGTCAAGTTCCATCCACCTGTATGCAATATACCAATATACACACTATGGGGGTTATCATATTTTTTCCATGATATCATGAATATGAATAATGGGTTAAAAAGCATGAATTTTTCATATCTATTAAGTGAACAAACGCAAAAACGTAAATGTAAATTTTCAACATCTGCAAGCTTACAAAGTCATATAGAAATCAATGAGAACTGTTTTGGCTGAAATTTAAACTTTTTATTTAATCCGGGTTTTTTTCAATTCTTTTGATCTTGTAAAAACTGGAGGTCCCTGTACCACATAGTACTGGGGAGGTTATATTCTGCTAACAAGGTTACATAGGACTTTAGACCTTGGTTGTTGTACAACTCCCCAACATATTTGATTTTGTACTTTGCCCACCGTGATGGGTCCAGAACAAACAGGAAATGAATCAGATGGGGATTGCATCATATAGGTGTAAAAGAGGAGACGGCATTCAGTAATGTTTTATCATAAGTAAGGGCTTTTGCTCAGACTCCAGGTAGCATTTTCATAGAAGAGGTGGGGCAGCCCCTTTGGTTGGCCCCCATATAGGAGTGTTTGTAAGTGATTCAATCGATCCAGCCACCTCAGCTGATATGAGACAAGGCAATATTATTGTCTGGCAATGTTATTGGCTGAAGTGGAAAGCCACCAGGCCACATAGATTAGCTAGGAGGCTAGGGAAATACCAGGAGACTTCAAAGGAGGCTGGCACATGCCCGGGACCCACGAAATAGTAAAGCTGGAGTCAGATAGTAAAAGGTTAAAAAGCTTACATTTTATTTTACCAAAAGAACCAGGGCCTGAAAGGGGAAAACCACCAGGCCACATAGACTAGCTAGGAGGCTAGGTAATAAAGAAATGTGGCATTGACAGCCCTCCATTCCTCTTGGGGTCTGATAAGGTTTTGAGACTTATGCACAGCTGTTTGTTAGCCCAAATGAAAGAGTAAACCATAGAATCAAGTCTGGCAAAAAGGCTGGAGGGAAGGCAGGTTGGAGAATTATAGTATGGTACTATCATTTTAATAAGATTAATGCAACGCAGTAAGTGAAGTGGGAGACCCACCCAATGTCGGAGATTGCTGCTTAGCTGCCCTATATTGGGTCTATGTTACATTCTCTCAATCTGTACGGATCAACACTCACCCATACTTCCAATTATTTAAATACCTACACCTGTTGTAGTGATGCAGAGGGCGTAGGGTTGTTTAGTAGCATATACTGTAGGTAGACTTTTGCCAATTAACTTGCAACCCAGAGACTTCTCCAGAATGATTAACAAGCACAAGGAGTGCTGTAAGGGATTATCTCAGGTCAGCCAGGTACACCAAGGCATTATCTGCATATAGGGATGATTGCTCCTCCACCTCCCCAAAATGCAGATCCTTGAGTTGTGGGCATGTCCGAATTAATGCTGTATGAACTACTCATTTAAAATGTTTTACAGCACATCCCTGCTCAAGCCATGGTAGGAGAGAAGTTAGGGTCTGCTTCCTCTATAGTTATGCCAGTTAATGGCAATACGTGATTGATAAGTGATTGATTGGGGCCCAGGGATGTAGACAGCCCAAGGAGCCAAGGCAATGCTTGTCAGTCCTTGACAAAAAGACACCTTCTTCTGGTTTTGTGGGGTCCTAAAAATTTAATTATACATCAGCAGCATATTACTGCAGTCACTATCAGGGGCCAGCAGCCACAAGTTACCAGGGGTGGCAAAAAGTTGCTCCAGGTAGCTTTAAAAACCAAAATTTGGATTTATTTGAATTTGGTTCTTCTAGTGCAGACAGCACAGTTAACCTTAATTGACAAAAATAAGCAAATACATTCACACACCCCTGTTTTCTTTCGTTGGAACGATTCAAAGGGGGTCTCATCGCTATAGCAGAAAGCACAATAATGTACTCTAAAAGCCAACATTTTGGCTCTTGAAGTTACCAAGAGTAGCTTTTTGCCACCCCTGGTAACTTGTGGGGTGCTGGCCCCTAAAGCAAGCAGCACCCCATGGCAGGGTGCAAAGTGCAAAAACTTGCACAATTCACCATGATTCCTTTTTCTTCCTTGCCCTTCAAAACATTTCTGCAGGTCCCTGTGTTTCAAAATAGAGCCCCTTGAATACAGCAGATTATTCAGACACTAGGGAGCCCTACATGGCAGGTGGTGAGGACAGCATCATGCTGTCATGATGCTCTGGTTCTAGAGCTGGACTGGAAATCTAGAGAAAACAAAGTGCAGAGCTTAATAAAATACCAGATGCAACTCGAATGGGAGGTTAAAGAAAAAATTTGAACGTCTAATATTGAAATATTTAAGTCGATTTGAACAGAGTTTTCCCTCTGAAAAAAACTTGAATGTCAGGAAGGCTATTAACATCTCCAAATGGCTCAACTCTGTCATTGACTAAATGAACTCGGCAGGTTTGAGGTGGCTAATATTCAAACTAAAACTGGGATTAAAATTTAAATGTGTGCATTTTGACACCAAAAAAATTTGAAAATTCCAATTTGTATTATTAATATTTAAATCTGCCCCTTGTCCCATTATGATCCTCAGCCACAAAAGCATTGTTAAGCATTCTGTTACATGGAAAATATTAGATTAACTATTGATCAAGAAATATTGATACGAAAGTGTATATTGCTGTATTTAAAAAACAACTATTTCTAAATAACTTTAGTGATTTCTGGTAGAGGGGACCAGATTGGTTCTTTCCATAATCTTGATCTTCAACCTTAACTCTACTAGAAAATCATGTAAACATTAAATAAACCCAATGGTTTTGCTTCCAGTAAGGATTAATTATATTTTATTTTGGATCAAGTAAAAGGTAGTTTTATTATTACAGAGAGAAAGAAATAATTTTTAAAAATTTGGATTATTTGATTATTATGGAGTCTATGAGAGATGGCCTTTCCGTAATTCTGAGCTTTATGGATAATGGGTTTCCGGATAACGGATCCCATACCTGTATTAGAAAGCCTTGACTTTTTGGATAATATTCTAACTGAGCATTTTTGCTCATTTCAAGCAAATGTTTACCTTTCTCCTTATATCTGAGACCAAAGTAATTCAATTTCAGAACGGTCCATGTTTGCATAATCACCACAGGAGGTACAGACAGATAAGAACCCTAGGAAGAGGAAGATGAACGGGCTGCAGTTTAACTAGTCTCAGGCCCCAAGCACCATTCTTTCCATTTAAAACAAGACATTAAAGAGTCACTATGGCCTTGAATCTGCACAAGATGTCCATACAATCTTTTTACTTTTGCTTACGGTTTTTAATGGGATACTGTCATAAGATAATTTCTATAAATTGTATTTCATTCTCTGAGACTGAAGTAATGGCATGTTATTTTCTGCCACACAAGAAATCTAAGTATTTCAGTTATATCGAAACATTTATTTTCTTTAACACTAATAGGGAATGTAGTACAGATTGCACATTAGCATGGGGTCTAAGACTGGGGGAGGAAAGGATTGTATTTACTGTAAAATGACAACTTATAGAATACTCACCCATACCTAACACACAAGATAAATAAATGACACAGAGACAGGGGTCTCTCTTTTGTTGATGGTCAGTAGAGATGGCGCGAACTGTTTGCCGGCGAACTTGTTCGCGCGAACATCGGGTGTTCGCGCTCGCCGGAAGTTCGCGAACGTCGCGCGACGTTCGCCATTTTGGGTTCGCCATTGTTGGCGCTTTTTTTTGCCCTCTCACCCCAGACCAGCAGGTACATGGCAGCCAATCAGGAAGCTCTCCCCTGGACCACTCCCCTTCCCTATAAAAACCGAAGCCCTGCAGCGTTTTTTCACTCTGCCTGTGTGTGCTGAAGAGATAGTGTAGGGAGAGAGCTGCTGCCTGTTAGTGATTTCAGGGACAGTTGAAAGTTTGCTGGCTAGTAATCGTTTTGATACTGCTCTGTTATTGGAGGGACAGAAGTCTGCAGGGGTTTGAGGGACATTTAAGCTTAGGTAGCTTTGCTGGCTAGTAATCTACCTTCTACTGCAGTGCTCTGTATGTAGCTGCAGTGGGCAGCTGTCCTGCTTCTGATCTCATCTGCTGACTGCTGCAATAACAGTAGTCCTTGTAAGGACTGCTTTTATTTATTTTTTTGTTGTTTTACTACTACTACTACTACTACTACTATAAGAGCCCAGTGCCATTAGTCTAGCAGTGTTGGGGAGTGGGACTGGTGTGCTAATCTGCTGCTCCTAGTAGTTCAGCAGCACCAACTTTAATTTTTTTTTTTTTAATATTCATTTTTTTTTTATTTTACTACCGCTGTAGTAGTGTATAAGTTGACCTTTTAGGCATTATTTGCCCTGTAGGCATTTTTTGCCCAGTGTGTTATTCAACCAACTGCCATCTAGCTGTGTGACCTTGTTCACATTCTGTCTAAATATCCATAATATTACCGTCTCCAGAAAAAACACCGGAGTGACTTTTTTCAAGCAGCCATAATATATTTTACGTAATCCGTATCCATCGCTGTAGTAGTGTATAAGTTGACCTTTTAGGCATTATTTGCCCTGTAGGCATTTTTTGCCCAGTGTGTTATTCAACCAACTGCCATCTAGCTGTGTGACCTTGTTCACATTCTGTCTAAATATTCATAATATTACCGTCTCCAGAAAAAACACCGGAGTGACTTTTTTCAAGCAGCCATAATATATTTTACGTAATCCGTATCCATCGCTGTAGTAGTGTATAAGTTGACCTTTTAGGCATTATTTGCCCTGTAGGCATTTTTTGCCCAGTGTGTTATTCAACCAACTGCCATCTAGCTGTGTGACCTTGTTCACATTCTGTCTAAATATCCATAATATTACCGTCTCCAGAAAAAACACCGGAGTAACTTTTTTCAAGCAGCCATAATATATTTTACGTAATCCGTATCCATCGCTGTAGTAGTGTATAAGTTGACCTTTTAGGCATTATTTGCCCTGTAGGCATTTTTTGCCCAGTGTGTTATTCAACCAACTGCCATCTAGCTGTGTGACCTTGTTCACATTCTGTCTAAATATCCATAATATTACCGTCTCCAGAAAAAACACCGGAGTGACTTTTTTCAAGCAGCCATAATAAATTTTACGAGATCCGTATCCACCGCTGTAGTAGTGTATACGTTGATCTTGTGGGCAGTATTTGCACAGTGTTTTCTTCAAACCGCCATCTAGCTGTGTGAGCTTGTTCACATTTTGTCTAAATATTGATAATATTATCGTCTCTAGAAAAACCACTTGAGTTACTTTTTTTCAAGCAGCATTCATATATTTTACGTAATCCGTATCCACCGCTGTGTATACGTTGACCTTGTAGGCATTATTTGCACAGTGTTTTCTTCAAACCGCCATCTAGCTGTGTGAGCTTGTTCACATTTTGTCTAAATATTGATAATATTATCGTCTCTAGAAAAACCACTTGAGTTACTTTTTTTCAAGCAGCATTCATATATTTTACGTAATCCGTATCCACCGCTGTGTATACGTTGACCTTGTAGGCATTATTTACACAGTGTTTTCTTCAAACCGCCATCTAGCTGTGTGAGCTTGTTCACATTTTGTCTAAATATTGATAATATTATCGTCTCTAGAAAAACCACTTGAGTTACTTTTTTTCAAGCAGCATTCATATATTTTACGTAATCCGTATCCACCGCTGTAGTAGTGTATACGTTGATCTTGTAGGCATTATTTGCACACTGTTTTCTTCAAACTGCCATCTAGCTGTGTGTATTATCGTTTCCAGAAAAACCAACTGAGTTTTTGTTGTTGTTGTTTTTTTAAAAATAATGCCAGGCAAAGGCAGGCCGCCACGCAGAGGCCGTGCTAGGGGCCGTGCTGCTATGCAATCCTGTGGCCCTAGCAAATTGCCCAGTTTTAAAAAGCCAATGACCCTGAACTCCCAAAATGCTGAAGAGGTAGTTGACTGGCTTACACAGCACACCCCATCCTCTACCGTTTCTAACTTTACCACAACATCCTCCTCATCCTCCACTGCTATGGCCACCCCACGTAACACTTCCTCCACCACCGGTGCCCCTTCTTCACTGGAGTCAGAGGAGTTATTTTCCCATGAGTTTCTTGAACTGAGTAATGCGCAACCATTATTGCCAGAAGAAGATGAAGGAGATGAGGACGTTACACCAGATTTAATTCTGGCAGAGAACACGACAGAGATGGACATAATGATGAGTGATGAGGAGGAGGTCCCCGCTGCTGCTTCCTTCTGTGATGTGTCAGAAGAAATTGATGCATCTGAGGAGAATGATGATGAGGAGATTGATGTTTTGTGGGTGCCTAGTAGAAGAGAGCAAGAGGAGGGTAGTTCAGATGGAGAGACGGAGAGTCAGAGAGGCAGTAGGAGAATAAGACTTAGAAGAAGCAGGGAGGACAGCCCGCAGGGATCAGTAGGGCAACAACATGTATCGGCACCTGTGTTCAGCCGGCCAACGCACCCGCCATTGCTGCCAATGCCGCCAACTTCTACTGTTACCGCCAGATCGCACACTTCCAAAAAGTCAGCAGTGTGGGATTTTTTTAATGTGTGTGCCTCTGACAAAAGCATTGTAATTTGCAATGAGTGCAGTCAGAAACTGAGCCTTGGTAAGCCCAACAGCCACATAGGTACAACTTCTATGCGAAGGCACATGAGCGGCAAGCACAAAGCACTTTGGGAGCAACACCTCAAAGGCAACAGGCAAACTAAAAGCCACACTCCTTCTGGTCCAGCATCTTACTGCTCTACCTCTGCTCTCCTTGACCCGTCTGAACCACCCTCCACTCCGCCTTCCACCTTGACCACCTGTTTCCATTCCCAGTCATCTGCCACCAGCCAAGTTTCTGTGAAGGCCATGTTTGAGCGTAAGAAGCCAATGTCTGACTGTCACCCCCTTGCCCGGGGTCTGACAGCTGGCTTGTCTGCACTCTTAGCCCGCCAGCTTTTACCATACCAGCTGGTGGACTCTGAGGCCTTCCGCAAATTTGTAGCAATTGGGACACCGCAGTGGAAGGTACCCAGCCGCAATTTTTTTTCTAAAAAGGGAATACCACACCTGTACCAACATGTGCAGAGCCAAGTTACCGCATCTCTGTCACTTAGTGTTGGGCCAAAGGTCCATATGACTACTGACGCATGGTCCTCCAAGCATGGTCAGGGCAGGTATGTCACCTACACTGCCCACTGGGTGAACTTGGTAATGGCTGGGAAGCAGGGAATGGGTAGCTCAACAACAACAACAGTGGAGTTGGTGTCACCGCCACGGATTGCACGCGGTTCTGCCACCACCTCTACTCCTCCATCGCTCTCTACCTCGTCTTCTTCCTCTTCTTCTTCTTACTCTGCTGCTGGGTCCTCCTTCTCCTCCTCCACACCTGTGCACCCCCAGCTCCCCCTAGGCTATTCGACGTGCCAGGTACGCCGTTGTCACGCTGTCTTGGGGATGACGTGCCTGGAAAGCAAAAACCATACCGGATCTGTACTCCTGTCATCTCTGCAGTCACAGGCCGATCGGTGGCTGACCCCACACCAACTGCAGATCGGAAAAGTGGTGTGTGACAATGGAAGCAATCTGTTGGCAGCGTTGAGACTGGGCAATTTAACACATGTGCCCTGCATGGCACATGTGTTAAATTTAATAGTCCAACGTTTTGTCTCCAAGTACCCAGGATTCCAGGACGTTCTCACCCAGTCCAGAAAGGTGTCGGCCCATTTCAGACGTTCCTACACAGCCATGGCACGCCTTGCTGACATTCAGCAGCGCTACAACATGCCAGTCAGGCGTTTGATTTCTGACAGCCAGACTCGCTGGAATTCAACGCTCCTTATGTTGGAACGTCTGCTGCAACAACAAAGGGCCGTCAACGAGTACCTTTTTGAACTGGGTGGTAGGACTGGATCTGCAGAGTTGGGGATTTTTTTCCCCCGTTACTGGGTGCTTATGCGCGATGCCTGCAGGCTCATGCGACCTTTTGAAGAGGTGACAAATATGGTCAGTCGCACCGAAGGCACCATCAGCGACCTAATACCCTTCGCTTTCTTCCTGGAGCGTGCCGTGCGACGAGTGACAGATGAGGCTGTAGACCAGCGTGACGAGGAGCTGGAAGCGCACGATTTCTGGTCGGAATCACCAGAACAAACCCAGGCACCTGCTGCAACGCAGGGAGAGGTGCCAGAAGTGGAGTCAGAGGAGGAAGGTGGCTTTGTGGAGGAGGAGGAGGAGGACCAACAGGAGCAGGCTTCCCAGGGGGCTAGTGGTGACCTTTTGGGGACCCCTGGTCTTGTACGTGGCTGGGGGGAGGAGACCGTGGATGATGCAGTCCTTGATAATGAGGATGCGGCGATGGATAGCTCTGCATCCAACCTTGTGAGAATGGGGTCTTTCATGCTGTCATGCCTGTTGAAGGACCCCCGTATCAAGAGGCTTAAGGAGAAGGACCTGTACTGGGTCGCAACGCTACTAGACCCTCGGTACAAGCATAAAGTGTCAGAAATGTTACCAACATACCACAAGTCCGAAAAGATGCGGCATTTACAAACCAGCCTGCAAAACATGTTGTACAATGCTTTTAAGGGTGATGTCACTTCAGGAACTCATCAACATTCCAGGGGCAGAGGTGCCAGTAATCCTGCCACGAGCACACCTGCAAGGACAAAGCCCTTTGGCCAGTCTGTAACGTCAGACATGCAAATGTTTTTCTGTCCAAGGCAGCGCCACAACCCTTCTGGATCCACCCTCAAAGAACGCCTCGACCGGCAGGTAGCGGACTACCTGGCATTAACTGCAGATATCGACACTCTGAGGAGCGATGAACCCCTGGACTTGATCTGTGGCCAGAGCTGTCACAATTTGCCATGAACCTCTTGTCTTGCCCAGCCTCAAGTGTGCTCTCAGAAAGGACCTTCAGTGCAGCAGGAGGGATTGTAACTGAGAAGAGAACTCGCCTAGGTCACAAAAGTGTCGATTACCTGACCTTTATTAAAATGAATGAGGGGTGGATCTCGGAGGGTTACTGCACGCCGGAAGACTTGTTCTGACTTCTATGCAGCTGTCCTTCTCTTCAAGCCTCATGACTCCACACACAGCTGTCCTTTAGCGTCCTCCTCCCTCCGCCACCGTTACAAACTAGGGTGCAAACCCTACTGGTTTAATTTTTTCTGGCCTCTGTGCTTCAGTGGCTGCAACCAAAAAAACTGGGCAAACAATGTCTACAAGGTCAACGTATGGCGAAAAATGACTATTTTCAGCATTTATATGGCATATTTTTTCTGGCAACTGTGCTTCAGTGGCTGCGACCAAAAAAATGACTATTTTCAGCATTTATATGGCATATTTTTTCTGGCCTCTGTGCTTCAGTGGCTGCGGCCAAAAAAACTGGGCAAACAATGCCTACAAGGTCAACGTCGTTATATGGCATATTTTTTCTGGCAACTGTGCTTCAGTGGCTGCGACCAAAAAAATGACTATTTTCAGCATTTATATGGCATATTTTTTCTGGCCTCTGTGCTTCAGTGGCTGCGACCAAAAAAACTGGGCAAACAATGCCTACAAGGTCAACGTATGGCAAAAAATGACTATTTTCAGCATTTATATGGCATATTTTTTCTGGCAACTGTGCTTCAGTGGCTGCAACCAAAAAAACTGGGCAAACAATGTCTACAAGGCAACGTATGGCGAAAAATTACTATTTTCAGCATTTATATGGCATATTTTTTCTGGCAACTGTGCTTCAGTGGCTGCGTCCAAAAAAACTGGGCAAACAATGCCTACAAGGTCAACGTATGGCAGTTGTTTAAAGAGAACAGTAGATTACTAGCCAGCAAAGCTACCTAAGCTAAAATGTCCCTCAAATCCCTGCAGACTTCTGTCCCTCCAATACAGAGCAGTATCAAGTAGATTACTAGCCAGCAAACTTACTATCATCTGTCCCTGAAATCACTAACAGCTCTCCCCCTACACTATCTCTTCCAAGCACACACAGGCAGATTTTTCAGATACATTTTTGCCCTTGATCCCCCTCTGGCATGCCACTGTCCAGGTCGTTGCACCCTTTAAACAACTTTAAAATCATTTTTCTGGCCAGAAATGTCTTTTTTAGATGTTAAAGTTCGCCTTCCCATTGAAGTCTATGGGGTTCGCGAACCGTTCGCGAACCGCTCGCATTTTTGCGCAAGTTCGCGAATATGTTCGCGAACTTTTTTTCCGACGTTCGCTACATCCCTAATGGTCAGGCACAGCTTCACTGAATAAGTTTTAACCTCTTACTGTCCTGAGAATAAACATGTAATAAATCTTGAAATTAAAATGCAAAGAAAAAAGAAGGACTAGGAGGGTGGGGAGATCAAATCCCCTGCTCTAAAAACTAAATAGCTATAAACAGAACTCTGTTATTATAGCTCAGGGATCAACCCTTAGAAAGAGAATATCAGGACAAAAATGCTTTCTTGTGTTCTCTATAGATATACAGTCATGTGAAAATTTGGGAACCCCTCTCAGCCTGCATAATAATTTACTCCACTTTCAACAAAAAAGATAACAGTGGTTTATGTCTTTCATTCCCCAGGAACATCTGAGTACTGGGGTGTTTTCTGAACAAAGATTATTAGTGAAGTTGTATGAAATGAAATCAAATGTGAAAAACTGACTATGCAAAAATGTGGGTACCCTTGTAATTTTGCTAATTTGATTGCATGTAACTGCTCAATACTGATTACTGGCAACACCAAATTGGTTTGATTATCTTGAACTTCATAGGCAGGTGTGTCCAATCATGAGAAAAGATATTTAAAGTGGCCAATTGCAAGTTGTGCTTCTGTTTCACTCTCCTCTGAAGAGTGACAGCATGGGATCCTCAAAGCAACTCTCAAAAGATCTGAAAACAACGATTGTTCATTATCATAGTTTAGGGGAAGGCTACAAAAAGCTATCTCAGAGGTTTAAACTGTCAGTCTCAACTGTAAGGAATGAAATCAGGAAATGGACATCCAGTTGCTGTAAAACCCAGGTCTGGCAGGCCAAGAAAAATACAGGATTGTGAGAATGGTTAAAGACAACACAAATATAACCTCCAAAGACCCGCAAGAACATCTTGCTGCAGATGGTGTATCTGTACATTGTTCTACAATTCAGTGCACTTTATACAAAGAACATCTGTATGGCAGTGTAGGAAATCTTACCCTGGTGGTATAGTGGGGGGACGGCAGGGACGCCTGCCGTCCCCTCGGCGGGGACGCCCGCCGCGTCCTTTGGTTCCTCTGACCTCTGCCTGTTATTTGAGTCCATTTCTGCCTCAACCCATCTATTTGACTACCCAGTTTTGACCCTTTGCCTACCTGACGATCCTAGCTATCTGCCTGCCTCGACCCAGCCAGTCTGACCACGAATCTGCCTTATCCTATTGTACCGTGACCTTCGGCCTCAACTGATTTTAACAACTGTCGTGCCCCTTTGCTTGCCAGAACTCTTCGCCTTGCTCCTCTTGTAAAGTCCAGGTGCATCTGAGAACGCTCCTCCCGAAGCCAAAAGGCGGTCACACTATTGGTGAAGCCGAGCCGAGACAAGGGAGCTTGGCACTAGTTCTGGTTTAAGGTGCCGACCATGACATTATCACGGGCCATGGAGGACGAAAGTCTAGATGGTGCTTCTGCTGCTGCTTCCGTTTCGCCTCCTCCAACTACCACCGAAGCGCTCCTTACTGCCCTGCTACATCGCATGGAGGACCATGAGCAGAAGCAAAACTATTTGCTTCAGGGGTTTCACAATCTGACCCGCAAGCTTGAAACTCCGCAGCAGCCAATTAGACCAGTTGTCTCTTCCCCTGTGGGTTCCTCTGCTGTGTGGGGTGATTCTGCTAGACCCCAGGAACCCAAAATTGCCTTTCCTGATAAGTTCAGTGGGGATAGACCAAAATTTTTTGTCTTTAAAGAGGCATGTAAATTATACCTTGGTTTCTTCCCTCACTTGTTTCCAACAGGTGAGGAGAAAGTAAGGTTCGTCATGACCCTATAACAGGGTGATCCCCAAATTTGGGCTCTTAGACTGTCCGCCTCTAATCCAGCCGTTTCTCCTTAGATACTTTCTTTGAGACCATGGCCATACTCTACAATGACCCGGATCGTGCCTCTACGGCCGATACCGCGATTCGTAAGTTACGCCAGGGGAAACGGGATGCGGAGGTGTACTGCATTGAGTTCCGCCGGTGGGCAGTAGAGACCGGGTGGAACGATATGGCTCTATGTAGTCAGTTCCGTATAGGGCTGTCAGATCTTGTCAAAGACAGTCTGGTAAATTACCCCCAATCTTCTAATCTGGATGACCTCATGTCTCTTGCCATCCAGATAGATAGGAGACAGAGAGAGAGAAGGGGTGAAAGGGGGACTTCTTCTTATTCTGGGGTTACTAATATTAAGATATTTAACCCATCAGTGTCTTTACCTCAAGATGAGCCTATGCAGTTAGGCCTATCCCACTTAACTCCTGAGGAAAAGGCACGCAGGCGTACCCTTGGTTTATGTATTTACTGTGGGGAAAAGGGACATTTCCTTAATCAGTGTACTAAGAGCGAGGCCGGGAAACGCCCAAGCCTAAATGGAGAAGGGGAGCTCCATTTGGGTGCAGGCGTTTCCTCTCCCCAATCTGCCTCCAAAGTTTTGTTACCAGTTAAATTGTCTTGGCCTACGGGTTCTGTTAATTTGTCTGCTTTTGTGGACTCTAGGGCGGAGGGTAATTTTTTGGATACTGCTTTCGCAGCCAAACATGGCATTCCTTTGGTCCCTCTGTGTACCCCCATGAGAATTTTAGCGGTGGACAAAAGACCCCTAGGGTCAGGTATAATTAACAAAAAAACTGCCTTCTTATCTTTTTGTATCAACGATTCTCACAGTGATGAGATAGCCCTTTTTCTTATTGAAGGTGCCTCTTCTCCTCTTATTTTGGGGTTACCCTGGCTCCAGGTTCATAATCCCCATATTGATTGGGTTACCGGGGAGGTTTCTCAGTGGGGTTCAGATTGTAGGGGCGTCTGTATTCCTCCAACAATAGCAACTACCTCAATTGAGGGTTTACCGGCAGCCTATTCGGCATATGCCAATGTTTTTTCCAAGAAAGCTGCAGAAACTTTACTCCCACATAGACAGTATGACTGTCCCATTGACCTAGTTCCAGGTTCCTCTCCTCCTCGTGGTCGTACTTACCCTCTTTCTTTACCTGAAGCCCAAGCGATGAGGGACTATATTGAAGAAAACCTTGAGAGAGGTTTCATCCGACCCTCTAATTCTCCTGCCGGTGCTGGGTTTTTCTTTGTGGGTAAGAAAGACGGTGTGCTTCGCCCTTGTATAGATTACAGGGGTTTAAATAAAATCACCATTAAGAACCGCTACCCCCTTCCTCTAATTTCTGACCTATTTGACCAGGTTAAAGGTGCCCAAGTCTATACCAAGCTTGATCTTAGAGGTGCTTACAATCTCATTCGTATTAGAGAGGGGGATGAGTGGAAAACAGCATTTAACACCAGGGATGGCCACTACGAATATTTAGTAATGCCCTTTGGGCTCTGTAACGCCCCCGCAGTTTTTCAAGAATTTGTCAATGACATCTTTCGAGATCTGCTAGGGGTATTCGCAGTGGTCTACCTTGACGATATCTTCCAATCTAAGTGAACATCGTAATCATGTTTATGAAGTCTTACGTAGGCTAAGGGAAGATAATCTTTATGCAAAACTAGAGAAATGTACCTTTGAGGTCTCTTCTGTTCAGTTTTTGTGGTTTATTATTTCCAACAAGGGTCTAGAAATGGATCCAGGCAAGGTGAGAGCTGTCCTGGATTGGGCCCAACCCCTTTCGTTACGTGCAGTTCAAAGATTTCTTGGATTTGCCAATTATTATCGTCAATTTATTAAGAATTTTTCTCTTATTGTAGCCCCCATCACAAGTTTAACTAAGAAGTGTGCTGATCCCAGTATATGGCCTACTGAAGCCTTACAAGCTTTTGAAACCCTCAAAAGGGAGTTCAGTTCTGCCCCTGTTCTTCAACACCCTGATCCCGATCTTCCTTTCATTGTGGAGGTTGATGCTTCTGAGGTGGGAGCGGGGGCAGTCCTTTCCCAAAGGCATCCGATAACCAACAAATTGCATCCCTGTGCCTTTTTCTCTAAGAAGTTTTTACCTGCAGAGGTAAATTACGACATAGGGAACAGGGAATTGTTGGCTATCAAATTGGCTTTTGAGGAATGGCGGCATCTCCTAGAGGGTGCAAAACCTGTGGTGACTGTCTATACTGATCATAAGAACTTACTCTATATTGAGTCCTGAATTCTAGGCAAGCCAGGTTAAACCTTCTCAAGGTTTAATTTTTCTTTAACTTTCAGGCCTGGTTCCAAAAATACCAAGGCGGATGCACTCTCTAGGAGTTTTGAATCTTTTCCCTCCGACTCTAGTGAGTGTATTCCCATCATCCCCAAAGAATTAATTTTAGCCACTTTAGAATCCGACCTTTCTTCCTTGTTACTTCCCTTACAAACATCTGCTCCTACTGATACTCCCCCTGGGAGATGGTTTGTTCCTGAGGAGCTGAGGGAACAAGTATTGAAGGAGGTTCATGATTCTAAAATGGCGGGACACCCGGGAGTTACTAAGACTGTTTCTCTATTGTCCCGTCATGTTTGGTGGCCTTCTTTCAAACAGGATACAAAAATTTTTGTCAACTCCTGTCCAGTCTGTCAAAGGTCTAAGTCATTTCATCATTTGTCCCAGGGTCTGTTAAATCCCTTACCCATCCCAGAGAAACCTTGGTCCCACATTTCCATGGATTTTATTGTTGAGTTGCCTCCTTCTCAGGGTAAGACAGTGATTTGGGTGGTGGTTGATTGGTTCAGTAAAATGGCTCATTTTATTCCTCTTCCACATCTCCCTTCTGCTAAAACCCTGGCTGACTTATTCATTACTCATGTTTTTAAGTTTCATGGTTTTCCTGAAAATATTGTTTCTGACAGGGGGGTTCAGTTTGTTTCAAAATTTTGGCGTGCTTTTTGTTCTCTGGTTGGAACTGAATTGTCTTTTTCCTCTGCCTATCACCCCCCAAACGAATGGTCAAACCGAAAGGGTAAACCAGTCCCTTGAAGAATAGTATTTGATGGTATATTCCGTCAGGCCTGGGGTCCTTGTAGATTTAACTTTAGTTAGAAGAGTACAATATTCTGGCTCAGCCACAGACCAATTGTTTGAGCTGAGCATTTAGTAGATACTGTAACTTTATTGTGTTTATTGTTTGAGCTGAGCATTTAGTAGATCCTGTAACTTTATTGTGTACATAGAGCAAAAGGCATCTGCTTGTATAGAGTATGTCGGTTATTAGGCTTGGGGTGACTAATTTCTTAATAGGAGAAGTGATAGGAGAGGTTTTCTGGAAGGCTTTTATTCCCTATAAAACATTCAGTTTGCAGTTACTTTATTGGGGTTTGCCACTGCATTAGCATTTACTGATTCTTCTCAGTCAGGCTACTTTTAAAATATGGGCTCACTAAAAGACTCTAAAAAACATTAAAGGAAAAGTAACACCAAAAATGTAAAATGTTTTGAAATAATTAAAATACAATGTACTGTTGCCCTGCACTGGTAAACTGGTGTGTTTGATTCAACATGTATACAAACAAGCCATTCAGTTTGAAAAAACGAGAAAAGGCACAGGTTACATGGTAGATAACAGAAAAGTTACCATTGTATAGTACAAAACTTATGTGTTATCTGTTATGTAAATGCGAGCCTTTTCTCCCCATGACTGCCCCCATGGCTACACAGCAACGTGTAGTAGTCTTTCTGAAGCAAACACAATATATTTACCGGTGCAGAGCATCAGTACATTATAAATTAATTTCTTTGGTTTTTTGGTGTTACTGTTCCTTTAAAATATGCCCCAGCCAGTGTGTTCCTTTACTTATAATTTATTATTCTCTCGTGTGTCTCTAAATATGTTACAGTATATTACTGCTTAGTTATACTATTAATAGGCTCTTAATGATGTCCATCCCCTCTGTACATTTTAAAGGTTTTCTTCGTCTGTCCTATAAATTTAAGTGATGGTTTCAGTTTGTTCTATGTTTTGGCTGAGTAGGTACTGGCCTAAACTAGACACCAAAGTACTGAACTTATAGTGGTTGCATTTGCTTTTCTGAAAGGGGAATTATCGCGAAAATTAAAATTTAATCGTTTAACCTTCATCGTAAAAAAAAGAGATTCTCTAAATATAATCAATTAAAAATCCTGTGCTGTTTCTGAATTAATTATGTTACTCTCTTCATTCCCTCTTTATGCAGGAGTTGGGAGTCTGATTTTCATTTCTACTTATAACTAGAAGATGCTCGCCAGAAATCTCACTCTCTACATCTACGTGAAGGATTTTGGGCTGAAGTCATTTGTTTTGTCAGATTAAGTTTGTGCTGGAATTAGTTAGTTAGTTAGCGCTAAAACATCTGTTAGTAAACTGAGCCCTCCTATTTTTGCGATAGTTCCCCTTGAAGTTTAGGAAAAGCTCGTTTCTGTTATCCTTAAACCTGAGCATTCACAAAACTACATAATATGGAAATACTGTCTACTACAGTGGCCTATTTTTAAAAAAAATATTTTCCTTGATTTGTTTTTTCTCTGCAGTAATCCCAGGCTACCTTGTATTTAATTAATTGGGGGTGGGGATGTGCCTTGGGCACCTTCAGGAATAAACTCGGCACTGTAAGCTGGATCATTCTGATGGCCCGCAATACCATTAGGGAAAAAATATATATGAAACTGCTTCCAGTTAGAAAAGGCAAGAGTAGGAAGGGAGGGGTAAGTGCAGCAGAGATCAGAAGGAGAAAGGGCAGGCAGGGAAATAAGAGCAAAGGCAAATAAAGGATGAAAAAAAAATAGAAGTCCATTGATGTCAACCTTGCCTTAAAGGGATCCAGGTGTAAGTGACCCATCCCACTCTGACCCAACACTGATCCACCTAGACCATGCCCCCAATTGGGCTTATTGCTCTAGCTGCTTCTAAGGATCTCAGGTGTAACCTATGCTTTCCAATGGTGGGGTAAGCAAAGACTTATAGACTGTGACCCAAATATAGGTTGTGGTTAAAGGGGAACTATCGCAAAAAGAAAAACTTAATATCAGCTTCATCATACTGAAACAAGAAATTTAGTAAATATAATGGATTAAAAATTCAGTCCTATGTAATATCAGCTACATCATACTGACATAAGGCATCTTTCTAAATTTCAATTAAATATTTTGTAACATTTCATGAAATAATGTTACTCTTCAATATTTCTCCCTTATTTTCTCCTCATGCAGTAGCCTGGTTTTGATTGCTCGTTCTAATTAGGGATGTAGCGAACTGCCGTTTTGGTGTTCGCGAACGCCGTTCGCGAACACCGGCAAAAATGCGAACAGTTTGCGAACAGTTCGCGAACTTCGAACACCCGCAAAATCGTTTGATTCGAACGATCAAAGGATTTTAATCGTTCGATCGAAGGATTTTCGTTCGATCGAAGGATTTTCATTCGAATCAAACGATCGAAACCATTCGATCGAATGCTTTTCATTAGATCGAATGCTTACAATCGTTCAAATGAATTTTTAGCGGTCGAAGGAATTCGAATGGTCGAATGGTCGAACGAATCGAACGCGAACCCAAATTGGCGAACGTCGCGCAACGTTCGCGAACATTCGGCGGACGCGAACGGTCGAAGTTCGCGCGAACAAGTTCGCTACATCCCTGGTTCTAATACAGTCTTGCAGGGGTTGCTTCTTTAGTCTGTTTAGAATGTGCATTAGAGCTCACACTTTTAACATCATTAGACATCCTATCTCTTTAAATGCAGGATTTATGCTAAAGTTATTTTGTTATTAGTGCTGGAATCATTTATTTAAATTAGCTCCATGTATGTTCTAGAAAAGTGAGCCCCCCACAAAGGACGTATTAGATCTAACTGACCAGTGATGGACTGGCCCACCGGACTGGCCCACCGGGATACCAGGAAAACTCCCGGTGGGCCAAGGTGTCAGTGGGTCCTCATGCTGTTAAATATTTGGCCTATTTCATGGCCATTCCCTATGTCTATGAAGCTAAATAGATGGAATAATAGTTTATAGTATATAAAGAATAGAGACTAGAAGAATAGAGGTTGAGTGAATAGAGGAAGAAAAATAGTACTGAGTGGGCCCCTGATCTAAGGTTTTTTGGGTGGGCCCCTGGTCTAAGCTTTTTGGGTGGGCCCCTGGTCTAAGCTTTTTGGGTGGGCCCCTGGTCTAAGCTTTTTAGGTGGGTCCCTGGTGTCCCAGTCCGACACTGTAACTGACAATGAAAATTTGACTCCAGTTCAGAATGAAGAGAAACAGATGCTGAGAGAGGGGGAACGTGAAGACTAACTTTATTATTTCAGAAACAGTAGAGCATTTATAATAGATTATACTTAGAGAGTTTTTTATTTCAGGGTGATGAAGCTTACATAAAATTTTCATTTTCATCATAGTTAAGGTTCTGTCTCTAGAATCCCTCAAAATAATGTGATCTTTATCCCTATAATTAAATATAGTGATTAAAACATAGCAGCTTCTCCTCATATATGCAAGCTTATAAAGCCTACTCGGTTGTGTTCCAAGGAACTTATGGTAGGTCCACCTGAATTTCCAGTGTAATGCAAATATCTTTTTGGCAAATATGCAAAGTATGGAATATGTGCCCTTCAAGACAACAATGCCTTCTCCTGGACGTTTAATGTTTGTCATACCTCTCTAAAGGCCAGAAGTGTCACGCTCACCGCCTGGAGCAGGCCCAGGAGCTCCGGGCGGCGCGTCTCTCCTTGTCGGCGTCGCTCCCAAAATGGCGGCGCCCATGGCTGCCACGTGGGTAGCGGCGCCGGCACGATGACGTCAGCGCGCCGACGTCGGCGCAAGGGCGTCAATGACGTCACAGTGGCGCCAAATTCAAAATAAAAACGCCAACTACACGCCTGAATGGCGCCCAAGAATAGGATCACTTTCCCT
This sequence comes from Xenopus petersii, assembly GCA_038501925.1. NCBI lineage: Eukaryota > Metazoa > Chordata > Amphibia > Anura > Pipidae > Xenopus > Xenopus petersii. Next base: position 74,021,525 of record CM076689.1, on the reverse strand, counting down.
GTTGTATCCTGGGTTTCCTGTGAAGCTTTGTTGCTAAATCTTGTTACTGATTTGTATCCTGACCCTTTGCCTGGACTTTGGACTTGTTGTTATCTGCCTGCCCCTGAACTCTTGCCTGGATTCTGACTACTCTTTTGGATTAACCCCTTGGACACCGCGACCTTGTTCCCTCAAGAGGGCTTCCTCCTTGATCCTGACTACCTCCCTGGAGGGAGCTCCTGGCTCCCTGACATTATTCTTGGGCCATGGATCCTACTGAGGAAGCTACGCCTGATGTCGGATGAGCGCTCCGCGGACTGGCATCCCGCATGGAGGATTATGAAGCCCAGCAGTACCGCATTGGACAGGCACTTGATACCCTCCTCTCTCGGATGCCGCCAGCACCCCCTGCTCCCCAAGCTGCGGTAATTCCTTCCTTGGCGGCCGCTTCGTCCACCGCAGGTTCCTCGTCAAGTGAGCCTCGCATTCCGCCTCCCCCTCGCTTCAGTGGGGACCCACAAGCCTGCAGAGGTTTTGCTACACAGTGCCAGATCCAGTTCGAGTTCCAACCCTCGCACTTCCCCAATGAACGTTCCAAGGTGGGGTATGTGATGTCTTGTTTGGTGGGCAAACCGCTTGAGTAGGCAACATCTCTTTGGGAGAAGAATTCTCCGCTGACTTTTGATGCCAAGGCCTTTCTTCAAGCATTTCGTACTGTGTTTGATGCCCCGGGTCGGGTCACTAATGCTCCTTCTCGTCTCCTGCAACACCGGCAGTGAAACCGCAGTGTCAATGAATATGCTATTGACTTTAGAACTTTGATGGCTGAGACTTCCTGGAACGATGATGCCTATAAGGCCGTATTCTATCTAGGTCTGTCTATTCGCATTAAAGATGATCTTGTCTCCAGGGAGTTCCCTGACCTGCTGGAGGATCTGATCGCACTTTCTATTAAGGTGGACACTCGGCTCAGGGAGCATCAAGTAGAGAGGGAGCGCTGTAAAAAATATCAGCCTTTGCTGGCACCTCGCTTCCAGAGACCCCTTCTGCATACTCCTGTTACTCAAGCCTCCCCTTCTCCTCCGGAGGAACCAATGCAAGTTGGAAGGGCTCGTCTATCCGAACAAGAAAGACTCCGTAGACGAATGGCTGGCTTATGTCTGTATTGCGGCGGACAGTCTCATTTTGCGAACTCTTGTCCGGTGAAGCCCACGAGTTCTGTTCCCTGAGGTATATCTAGGGTAACTCATGTAGGGGGCACTACTCCAAAGTCTCAAGAGAACACTCACAGGTTTCTCCTTCCATTACAGATTTGCCTAGCCTCTAAGACTATCGTTGGCTCTGCTTTCATTGACTCTGGAGCTGCTGGGAACTTCATGGACGCTCAATTCGCCAAACACATGGAAGTTCCCTTATTCCCATTGTCTACTCCTCTCCGTGTCATTGCCATTGACGACAGACCCCTGGAGGCTGAATTTATCTCCATGACGACTGGGGAATTGCCTGTGCAGGTTGGGACGCTGCATAAAGAAAGACTTTCGTTCCTAATTATTTCCTGCCCATCCGTTCCAGTTGTTTTGGGTCTCCCTTGGCTGCGCCTGCATAATCCCTCCATTGATTGGACCGCAGGACAGATTTCCCGTTGGAGCCCATTTTGCCAGCAGCACTGTCTTCCTGCTGAACCCCTCCAGAGGGTGAATATCTCTTTGTCTCTACCCCCCTTTTACAAGGAATTCGCTGATGTATTCTGTAAGAAGTCTGCAGAATTCCTTCCTCCACATCGACAATACGATTGTCCTGTCGATCTCCTGCCTGGAACCATGCCCCCTAGAGGTCGTACTTATCCTCTCTCTCCAGCGGAGACCACTGCCATGAAGCAGTATATCCAAGAAAATCTCCAGCGGGGGTTTATTCGCCCTTCCACTTCTCCTGCTGGGGCTGGATTCTTCTTCGTGGAAAAGAAGGATGGAGGCCTACGTCCTTGCATCGACTACCAGGGTTTTAAAATAATTACCGTTAAGAACCGGTATCCCTTGCCCTTGATTGCCGAACTCTTTGACCAACTGAAGGGGGCTAAAATCTTCACTAAGTTGGATCTCCGTGGGGTGTATAACCTTATCCGCATCCGGGAGGGTGACGAATGGAAGACAGCATTCAACACTCGGGACGGGCACTATGAGTACCTCGTAATGCCCTTTGGTCTCTGCAATGCTCCCGCTGTCTTTCAAGAATTCGTGAACGACATTTTCCGGGATCTCTTGGGGAAGTTTGTGGTCGTGTACCTTGATGACATCCTGATTTTCTCCAAGGACCTTACAAGCCATCGTTCCCAGGTGAAGGAAGTACTCTCTCGTTTGAGGAAGAACTCTCTCTTTGCCAAATTGGAGAAATGTGTGTTTGAACTGTCCAAGATCCCTTTTCTGGGCTATATCATCTCCCCAGAGGGTTTCGAGATGGATCCTGTGAAAGTGTCTGCAATCCAAGAGTGGCCTCTACCACTGAGCACTAAGGCAATCCAGAGATTCATTGGTTTTGCCAATTACTACCGGCAATTCATTAAGGGATTCTCTTCTCGTATTGCTCCTATCCTGGCCCTCATCCGAAAAGGGGGTAAACCCAGCTCATGGCCCCCGCCTGCTATTGACGCTTTTCAATCCTTGAAGGATGCCTTCACTTCTGCTTCAGTTCTCCGCCATCCTGATCCGGAGTTATCTTTCTTCATCGAGGTAGATGCTTCTGAAGTTGGAGCTGGAGCTATCCTGTCCCAAAGACACCCCTCTGATGGGAAGCTGCACCCATGTGCGTATTTCTCTAAGAAGTTTTCTCCTGCAGAACAAAATTATGATGTAGGAAATCGAGAACTCCTGGCTGTTAAGCTTGCCTTAGAAGAGTGGCATCACCTCCTTGAAGGTTCGTTGATCCCAGTCACGATCTACACGGATCATAAGAATCTTGAGTTCATTCAATCTCTCAAGAGGCTGAATCCCAGACAAGCAAGGTGGTCTCTCTTCTTCTCTCGATTTAACTTTGTCTTGACTTTTCGCCCTGGCTCCAAGAATCGGAAGGCCGATGCTCTGTCGCGAAGTTTCACTCCGGTGGATTGTACTCCTGAAAGACTAGAGCCTATTATTCCTCCTGTCAAGATCATCGCCTCTTTGTACCCTCAATTTGCTGATCAAATCCTGGCTAGTCAATCCTCTGCCCCTCCCGAAACTCCCATTGGTATGGCATTCGTACCTCCAGAACTTCGTCTGCCTATCCTGCAACAGACTCATAGCTCTAAACAGGCGGGACATCCTGGTCCTGCTAGGACTCTTGAACTTTTACGACGTCTAGTCTGGTGGCCGACTATTTGTAAGGATGTCAAAGACTTTGTTGCTGCTTGTACCGTTTGTGCCACTTCCAAGTCTAGCCATTCTCGCCCTAGCGGGTTACTACAGCCGTTGCCTGTTCCCTCTCGTCCTTGGACGCATTTGGCAATGGACTTCATTGTTGAACTTCCTCCCTCCAGTGGGAACACCGTGATCTGGGTTGTCATTGACCGCTTCAGCAAGATGGCCCACTTCATCCCTCTACGGAAGCTTCCATCTGCAGTGGAGTTGTCACAGTTGTTCATCCAGTTCATTTTCCGCCTGCATGGCTTCCCGGCCGAGATCGTTTCTGACAGAGGGTCCCAATTCAAAGCTTCTGGCGTTCCCTATGCAAAGATCTGGGTATTAATCTTCAGTTCTCCTCAGCTTATCATCCCCAGACGAATGGAGCGGCTGAGCGAGTGAACCAAGCCTTGGAACAGTTCTTGAGAAACCACGTTTCCCTTTGTCAAGATGATTGGTCTGATCTCCTCCCGTGGGCAGAATTTGCTCATAACAATGCCTGCCACACTTCCATTGAAAGGTCCCCATTTATGTCGGTGTATGGTCAACATCCTCAAGCCTTCCCACAGGACTTTGTGTTGTCCGATGTTCCGGCTGCTGATGACCATGCAGCCCACATGTCTGCTATTTGGCTGCAACCAAGTCCAACCTGGAGAAGAGTGCTCTGGTTCATAAGACGTTTGCAGATCGTAGACGTAGACCCTCTCCTCCCTACAAGGTCGGTGATAAAGTCTGGTTGTCTTCCAGGAACATTCGGTTGAAGGTACCATCTCCTAAGTTGGGTCCGAGGTTCGTAGGTCCTTTTTCTATCCTGGAGGTGATCAATCCTGTGGCTGTCAGACTTCAGCTTCCCCCTGAGATGCGAATTCCCAACGTGTTTCATGTCTCCTTGTTGAAACCTGCCACCTCCAACCGCTTTTCTGTTGTCCAGCCTCCCCCTCCTACTATCTCTGTGGACGGCCAACAAGAATATGAGGTGGAGAAGATCCTTGACTCCAGGATCTCCAGGGGCTCTCTTCAGTACCTCATCAAGTGGAAGGGCTTTGGCCCTGAAGAATGCTCCTGGGAAGGATGCTCTGATGTCCATGCTCCTCGTCTGGTGAGGGAATTCCACTCCAAATTTCCCCAGAAGCCATGTCCTGGTGGTCCGGAGGCCCCCCGTGAGGGGAGGTACTGTCACGCTCACCGCCCGGAGCAGGCCCAGGAGCTCCGGGCGGCGCGTCTCTCCTTGTCGGCGTCGCTCCCAAAATGGCGGCGCCCATGGCCGCGACGTGGGTAGCGGCGCCGGCGCGATGACGTCAGCGCGCCGACGTCGGCGCAAGGGCGTCAATGACATCACAGTGGCGCCAAATTCAAAATAAAAACGCCAACTAAATGCCTGAATGGCGCCCAAGAATAGGATCACTTTCCCTGTTGTATCCTGGGTTTCCTGTGAAGCTTTGTTGCTAAATCTTGTTACTGATTTGTATCCTGACCCTTTGCCTGGACTTTGGACTTGTTGTTATCTGCCTGCCCCTGAACTCTTGCCTGGATTCTGACTACTCTTTTGGATTAACCCCTTGGACACCGCGACCTTGTTCCCTCAAGAGGGCTTCCTCCTTGATCCTGACTACCTCCCTGGAGGGAGCTCCCGGCTTCCTGACAAGAAGATACAGGAATAGATTGTTATGCTTAAATCTGAACTATACAATATGGCAATACCACCTACAGTAACAGCCTATTAAAAAACAGGGTGAAATGTTACTATTATGGGAGCAGTTTTTCATGATACTATGGCGAGTAAGGTAACAAAGTGTTTGCAGTTGAAGGACAGAAACTATTCTTAGTGAGCAATTCCTGGGAACCAGCCAACTCTCTCAAGGGCAGCTTCTTACAGTTCCCATCATTAACCTAGGGACTCATTGATTTTTCCAGTAAACTTTATGAGGCATGTTCAAGAGTTGGAACTGAAAATAATTTATATATCCTTGCCTCTGATTTAAAAAACAAACAAAAAAAAAACAACAGTAAAAAGTGTTTTGCATTACAGACCATTCACATTCATCAGACGCACCAAGAGAGCCCTTCCTCTGCAGGAAATATTCCGGTTCAGTAAGCTCTAAAGCTGACCTAATGTAGGGTACTCCTGATAAAGGGCATTTCTAAGCTACAGACCAAACATTTTCGCTGCTGGAGTAGAGAATTAAAAGATTTGTTCACCTTTAAGTTACATTTTAGTATGTTATAGAATGGGTAATGTTAAGAACCTTTTCAATTCGCTTTAATTTTTATTTTTTATAGTATATACCTATCACTGCACATGTAGGTGGATTTTGGCCCAAAAGAAGGAGAAAACACATGGTGTGTCACTACTAGACTAAACTAAATGCAGAGCCTGAGACATCAGCCATACATCTTTGGTGACCAGTGCCAAGGCTACCTGCGTTAGCCACATTGTCCCAGAAGAACAAAGGGAAATGGTGTATTCTTCTTTCTGTAATATCCTGGGCATTGCTTCGGTACTAGGTTTACTAATAAGGTCTGTGATGTACTCAGGTTTCCCTGAAGAAACAGGTAGATGGGGTGCTGGTCAGAGAGAGGCAGCTCAAAGCATAAGGCAATAAAACAGCATGAGATATAAAGTCCAGTGCTGGGCCTTGCAGATGAACACCAAAGGCAACAAGCTGATTGCCCCCCCCACGTAGGGGTACATAGTGTACCCACAGCATGTGCCTCTTCTGCCTACCCTTAGTTCTGGCCCTGAAAAAGGCTGCAAAGAGGCTACTGTATGTTCATTCAGCAAAGAAAGACACAGAGCACAGAGCTCTGGTCATAGAAATTTAAAATCTAAAACAAGGCATAAAACATCTAAAAATGTAAAACTGTTGTGAGTAAAGGCTCTACTTATACAATCGGTACATGTTGATCATGCCCCATCGTAGTTAGATGACATTTATCTATACAGTCACAATAGCTATAAGTAGTCTTGTATATATTTAATTTTACCGAAATATATAAACTGCACAGAACAACAGCCAGTGGAGTAAATAATCAGATGTGATTAATAATCTGTTAGGAAATGCACTGAATTGTCATCATGCAGTGAGTACCACACCTGGGCCCGGCATCAGCTACTTGCGTTACTGTCATCATGTTTAGGTTTGTATTTGGATTATTTGTGGCTGGTATAGCAGCTACGCCTGTGGACAGGTAGGTTATTTGATCTCCTCTAATAGCTACCCACAACAACAGGACTCTTCTCTTCACCCTCATGCACAATGAGTCTGTTGGGTTTGATATTAAACTGGCCTCTGCATCAAAATATTCAATATTAAAAAAAGGCCTGTTTCTTCCTCCACCAATATTCCAAATTAAAGCAACATTTTTGCAGCATACAGGGCAGATTGGGGATGTTGCTGGTGCATTCACTTGGATACAACCCTTTATATATGTAACAAAGATCAAATGTCTTTGACAGAATATGAAAGTGCTGACAGTCACCCTGCAATTGTGATCATTGCTCAAAAGTGCACTGATGCTATTTTAAAAATCAAAATGCATTGTGTGACACACACCCTAACCCCAATACACTTCTAGATGATGACAAAGAGTATAATGGGTCAGATTAGAAGAATACTTCTGCAGAAGCCCACCTGTGTATCTCAACTAAATTATAAGTGACAACCACCTAACGTTCTTGGCTCATTCCTTCTTTCCAGTAATCCCTCTTCTTTTGGGGTGGTTCAACTTTAGGTTTACCTTTAGTATGTTGTAGAACGACTAAATCCAGGTTTCAAATGGGGGTCACTGACCCTGACATCTAAAAAAACAAATGCTCTGTATGGCTACAATTTTGTTAGTGCTATTTTTTTTTTACTGGAGATCTGCTGAATAAAACATTAACTCAAAAACCACTAAATGAACTTTAAGCATGATGTAGAAAGTGATATTGTTTGCAATTGGCTTTCATTCACTATTAGTGGTTTTTGAGTTGTTTATTCAGCAGTTGGGGCAGAAGGATGGGGACCAGCCTTTCCCCTCTGGCACACTGTAGATATGTTGGCAGAGAAAATGTTGTTGTGACATTGACCTTAATAAATACATTTCTGCCCAATTTCACTGCCTCAGAGAGTTAACCCTTTTTTTAATCTTTGCAGTTCCTTAGCCCTCTCACTTCTTCTCCAGATCAGAGGACAGATGTGCATGGAACACATAACAGTAGCCAGTTGCATAACGGACCGGGTTGCCCAGAAAAAAAAATTACTGGGGGGGGGGGACTGGGTAAAAGATTACACCACTGGCAGTACCATTTATTAGGCAGGCACCAGAACTCGCAGCACACTTGTAACAAAAAAAAGTAGTGATTAGCAGGTCAAGACCCTTTGCAGCACACGGGAACTGCTTGTTTAAGGCAAAGTTACTATGTAAATTTTCATTCTCATAGACACTTGCTTTGGGGAGGCTTGTCCTACCTGAAACTTCATTTAAGTCCAGCTACAGAAATGCCAATTTCACCAAATTTGCTGGGCCACATTATTTTGGGAGGGGGGGCACAAAGGCCCAGGCCTAGGACAACATGCTGTCCTGCAATATTGGTTCCAAAGCACTGGGGATGCACATATGAAAGAAAATTTGCACATATGCATGAGTGAGAGGAAGGGGTGATGGCTTCCCTAGGTGCACCCACCGTGTAAATCCAGCCCTGCATATTTGTCTCCTGGATTTAAACCCCTGTCCTCTGCTTTTCTACAGTAAAAGGCCCATGTCCCACTGTTTGTAATTTGCTCCTGAAACCTAACTGACTTGGTTTGAAATGCATTGAATCGTCACTTGAAGTCCTCCAATATTGTCCAAAGCAAAGGAGTCAAGAGCACAGCAAGGGGAGGCATTGGAGTGGAATCAGGGTGGGGCCAGTGTGGTAGGGGGTGGGGACAAGGTGTGTCTGGAGTGTCAGGATTGGCCTCTCTGATCAGCCTCTTTGACACCTGCATTGGATCTTATTAGGATTTTAGGAAGTCTTTCTCCATCCCAGCATTGTTTATCTTACTTTAAATACTTTGTTTCTACACAGTCCCAATCTGGTGTTGCAACACACAATTCTGCCTACACAATACTGGTACTAATAACTAACCCTTTCAGACCCAGAGGCGCAAATTCACTAAGCGCCGAAGCGCCGAACACTAGCGTTCGTGTAAATTCGCTAGTGTTACTTCGCACACTTACGCCAGGTGAATTTTCGCTAGCGATGTAACTACGCAAATTCACTAACTTGCGCAGTGTACTGAACGCTACCTTTTACGCTAGACTTCCTTCGCCACCTCAGACCTGGCGAAGCGCAATAGAGTAGATAGGGATTGTGTCCAAAAAAGTCAAATTTTTTTCTAAGTCCCAAAAAACGCTGGCGTGTTTTCTACATGATGGGTGATAGGCTGAAAAAGATTGAAATTTTTTTGGGGCTCCCCTCCTTCCCCCCTACATTTCCTGACTCATGGCAACTTACCTAGACAGTGGGCACATGTGTAGGGCAAAATAAAATTTATATTTGCTGATTTGAAGGTTTTCTAGGCATTTGTTGTGCAGATATGTGTTCCTCCATTGAAATTTGAATTTCGCGCCGTATGCAAATTAACCATCGCTAGCGAAACTTCGCTTCGCTTGGCGAATTAACGCTAGCGCAACTTCGAAAACTTACGCTACCCCTGTGCGCAACTTCGGATTTTAGTGAATTTGCGGAGCGCTGGTGAAAATACGCCTGGTGAAGTGTGGCGAAGTTCGGCGAAGTTGCGCCTGGCACAACTTCGCATCTAGTGAATTTGCCCCATAGTGTGCACACTTAAAGGGCCCTTGGTCATTTTGGTGATAGGGGTGGCCAAGGCCACCATAAGGGATCATGTCCCCCATGTTATTATGAAGTTAGCAGGATCCTCTCCCCTTAATTATTAGTATGTTGGTTATCTGGGGGCCCCATGGCAGAGCGTCCTATCAAAAAGAAGTTGCTGTTTGGAGTAGTTCTATAATTACCTATAGAGAGAGAGAACCTATGAAAAGCAAGTTCAGATTGAAAGATACCTTTCCTTTTGCTGAAGTAGTACCTAAAGCTTAATTCTAGGGATGCACCGAATCCACTTTTTTGGATTCGGCCGAACCCCCGAATCCTTCGCTAAAGATTCGGCCGAATACCGAACCGAATCCGAACCCTAATTTGCATATGTAAATTAGGGGTGGGAAGGGGAAAACAGTTTTTACTTCCTTGTTTTCTGAACAAAAAGTCACGCGATTTCCCTCCCCACCCTTAATTTGCATATGCAAATTAGGGTTCGGATTCGGTTTCGGCTGGGCAGAAGGATTCGGCCGAATCCGAATCCTGCTGAAAAAGGCCGAATCCTGGCTGAATCCCGAACCGAATCCTGGATTTGGTGCATCCCTACTTAATTCTTTTGTAATTTATGTCATTTACTCTCTAAACAAAGAAAAGTGAAAGTGTAGATTTAGGAGTCACAGATGCAGATGCATTTGTGGTTGAAGGAGATTTTAAATTAGGCATGGGGGTAAGGAGATGCGAGACATTTGGAAAAGATAGGTTACATAAGGATCTGGGTATAGTAAGGGGACATGCAGGTGGAAAGATCTGATGGGAATATTATTTATGGCAGGGAGAATCACATATAGACAATAGAACAATTGGTAATTGTATTAAATTTATGTTACCAATGCAAGAAGCTTGGCCGGTAAGATGTGAGAGCTGGATAAGCGTATGATATTATTGGCATTGCTGAAATATGGATGAATGAGTCACATGATTGTGCAGTAAAATATTGAGGGATATGCCTACAATTCATTGATGGGGTATGGTATAGACCAGGGGTGTTCAACCTTTTGGCTTCTCTGGGCCACATTGGAAAAAGAAAAATTGTCTGGTGCCACACATGAAATACACAGTCAATTTTGATTTGTAAAAAAAAATACACAGAAAAGAAGTACAATACCAGTTGAATAACCATATGGAGCTATACACTGGAATATGGGACACCTGGATATTAAATAGAAATTTTTATATTATTATGACGTTTCCTTGGGAACTGGGCCTTTCAAACTGGGCCGCATTCATATCCATCCTCGGCCGCATGTTGGACACCCCTGGTATAGACCCCCTCATATAAGTGAAGGGGAAGAGGTTCAGCTTCTGGTAAAAATAGTAAAGGTTGCTAGTTTGGGGCAAGTTTTATTAATGGGCAATGTTAATAACCCATATATTAATAGGAGAATTAATACTGCCAGCACATTTATTGAGAACAATTTTATAAATAGAAAACAGAAATAGAAAATGAGCAAAGATTAGGGATGCCCTAATCCAGGGGTGTCCAAAATGTAGATGGGGATCTACCAGTAGACCTTTAGCTGGGGATCAGTAGATCACAAGTCACTGTCAACAAACAGCTTGTCTAAATCACACTCCTATTTCATGCTTTTCATTCAGATATTTATAACATTAAGGTTACATAAGAAATAGTTATTGTATGTTAAATATAATAATAAACATTTTCTCCTAAATCAATGTTTAAGAAATATTTGCCATGGAAGAGAATGCTAATAATGCTTTTATGGATGTAGATCATAATGGGAAAACATCACTGAAATAAGACCTCAAATTAGTATAGTATGGGCACTCCTGCCCTAATCCAGTTATTTTTGGGATTCCGATATCCCGTTCACAAAGAAATAGGGTGAATTCTAAACCAAATCTGAACTAAGACAGGAGGGGGGAGGCAGTTTCCTTAATCATGTGACCTGTTTCTATGCATTCCCAGGCATTTGGATTTGGCTAAATCTCAATCCTGGATTCAGTGCCTCCCTAGCAAAGACTAATCCCAGAAAGTTCTTCGTTTGTCAAAAGTAAAAATATGTGAGCTTAGAGTGTGACTTTAGTTAAAAATTGAGATATTTTTGGTTACAAGGGACTCTGAAGAGACAAATATGTTTAATTAGTTATTTTCCTCAATGTATACATTACAGGAGTCAGAATTACAGGACCTACTGTCCTTATGGCTCAGCTCAAGCAAGTTGTCAATGGCTGACACAGGATATGGTACATAAACAAAAACAATGTGAACAAGGGCACTGGGCCCAGTAGAATATATCCAAGGGTTCTCAAAGTTTAAATTTTCCAGGCCACTTTTTTATTTTTTTTAGAAATTTATAACAATAAGTAAATACATGAGCAATAGTACATGAGTGCAAATATTAAAAATCAAAAAATGAAAATAGAAATAATAAACGAATAATGAGAAAATAGTAATAAAAAAAATCTGTAGAATATGATTAATTTACTCCGCATGTAGTTCCTAAATAATGCAGTATCCCAATTATCGTTGTTACCATCACTATTAACATTATTAATATAGGATTGTTGTGTTTACCCGAATCATTGAGTCATCAGCCAGAGCAGTGTCTATTCTTTTATATATACATTTTTTATATATAAATATATTAAGTGTATATTGGAAACAAAGAATATATATACATTAATTGATATTGTGTGTTTTGTGTGTTTTTTTAGCGTTTTATTAGAGAAGCATGAATATACAAAAATCAATTGGTATAATATATTGGCAAAAATTTTTTTAAGTATTTATGCATATGCACATATATATGTCACATGAATTTCCGATTTAACACCAATAATAAGTAACATGATATTTTTTGAGACACTTGGTATTAATTATTTATTCATTTATTTATTAATTTATCACAAGGGATTGATGAACTGAATGAATGTACATATACATATATTTTTAATTGATATGCAAATGTTTTAATTGACACGTATCACCTAATCACCTGGATCAGCGCCGGGTAGCGGGTTTCTTCTTGGTACTGGTATACCGGACGTTAGTGGCCGGGTCCCGCGAGAGCAGCGATCCACATGGGGAGATCGCATGACTGTTGGTGAGCTCCGCTAAACTTATACATCCTGAATATTTGTTTGTCACTTTTTTATTTTCTCAGACTCGCTTTCATCAGGTATGGTACCAATAGTCTGGAGGAAAGCTGATGTAATTCTAATGTTTAAAATGGATGACAATCTCAGATTGGCAATTATGGGCCACTAAGTTTGATCTCTGTGTTATTAAAGGGATACTGTCATGGGGAAAAATTTTTTTCAAAATGAATCAGTTAATAGTGTTGCTCCAGCAGAATTCTGCACTGGAATCCATTTCTCAAAAGAGCAAACAGATTTTTTTATATTCAATTTTGAAATCTGACATGGGGCTAGACATTTTGTCAATTTCCCAGCTGCCCCAAGTCATGTGACTTGTGCTCTGATAAACTTCAATCACTCTTTACTGCTGTACTGCAAGTTGGAGTGATATCACCCCCCTCCCTTTTCTCCCCCAGCAGCCAAACAAAAGAACAATGGGAAGGTAACCAGATAACAGCTCCCTAACACAAGATAACAGCTGCCTGGTAGATCTAAGAACAACACTCAATAGTAAAAACCCATGTCCCACTGAGACTCATTCAGTTACATTGAGAAGGAAAAACAGCAGCCTGCCAGAAAGCATTTCTCTCCTAACGTGCAGGCACAAGTCACATGACCAGGGGCAGCTGGGAAATTGACAAAATGTCTAGCCCCATGTCAGATTTCAAAATTGAATATAAAAAAATATGTTTGCTCTTTTGAGAAATGGATTACAGTGCAGAATTCTGCTGGAGCAGCACTATTAACTGATTCATTTTGAAAAAAAAATTTTTTCCCATGACAGTATCCCTTTAAGGTTTGCTAAAGGTTCAAATTTATAATGTTCTGGAGAATGGCATTATAAGTAATAATCAGCATTTCAGCAGGCTTTATGGAGGATAGATCAAGTTAGACACATTTAGTAGTTTTCTATGACAAGGTAAAGATGAATTTAGACAGTGGGGTGCAGTAGATGTGGTTTACTTAGATTCTGGTAAAGATTTTATTTGTATGGATGGATGAAACTGGCTGAAGGATTGTGTAAAGTGGGTGGTGTCAAGTGGACCTTTCTCTTCCTGGAGTAGTTCTTAAAGTGGTCCTGCAGGGTTCTGTTTTGGGTCCACTTTTATTTCACTTATTTATCACTTGGGGGGTATTTAAGTTATGTACAGTATCTATATTTGTTGATGACAAAAACTATGCAGCCCAATTAATTCCATCCAGGATGTACCATCCTTGCAGCAGGATCTTGACAAACTGGCAATCAGGGTGGCTAAGTGGAAGATGAGATTTAATATCGTTAAATGTAAGGTCACCCTGGGATTTTAAAATAGGCAGCCAATTACACCCTTAATAAAGTCGGACCTGGGATTACTTCCACCGGGGGGGGCTGCAAACTTTGCATTGAAGTTGTTGAGGTTTTTAATTAGTCAAAAATGGCGGAAACATGGTCACTAATGTTCACAAAGGTGTTTACAAACTTTTTTGCACTAACAAAACATATTACATTCCCCCATAAATCTTTTTTTAAATAAACCCAATAGGATTGTGTTGCCACCAATAAGGATTAATTATCATCTTAGTTGGGATCAAGTACAAGGTACCGTTTTGTTATTACAGAGAAAAAACAAATATGTTTTAACATTTCGAATTTTTGATTAAACTGGAGTCAACCTTTCCATAATTCTAAGATTTCTGGATAATGGATTTCCAGATAACACCTGTATACCTGTATATACAGTAGAACTGTTGCCATTCTGCTTAAGAGATGGGATAACCGGTAGCTCAATCTCACGTGAGCCTGCAGCTTTCTGTTAGACAGAGGAGAAACTGTACACAGACACCATGCTTCCCTTGCTTCAAGCAGACAAAGCTTTATTAACACTTCTGCATTAGCAGACAAAGATCATGTTACATGACACTGTAAACTCAGTATCAAATTACTATGGGATCCATATGAGAGCACACACATTAATACATATTTGGTTTGCAATTGTACAAACTGTTATGTTTTGGTAGCCGAGGATGAGTAGAGTATAACAGTGCTTTATTAGCAGAGACTCAAGCAGCCATTATACAACAGTAACTTTCACTTTTAAGCTGACAGGAAGTAAGCACAGTATAAGTCTTGAGCACAGTGACATCTACAGGCCATTTCTATAAACACCAAATATTCCCCCTATAGTAGGAAAGCATTTGGACAACTATAATAAACAGCAACAATTAAACAGTATGCATTTTAAAACAATATTATACATTCTTCACATAACAAAGTCCTTGGTCCATGCAGGTAGTTTTCTGACTCTCTTAGTACACCTTATAGGTTCACTTTCTTCAGACCTATTGCAGTTGACATCAGGAGTAGGAAAATGTCTTTCATCAAATGGAGCTTCTCCCAAGTCATATCTAACAGGAGCAAGACGACTTGCATTCCATATGCGTCCATCAAACAGTTCATATGTGTATGGTCCTCGCTGATGTCTCACTTCAAGTGCTGTAGTAAATTTAGATTGTCATTGTTTCAGTATTCCTGGTTTCTTAATTCTGACAAGATCCAGGTTGAAAGTGTACTTCTCTTGCACCACCTTTTCTGTCAGTATAAGCCTTACATTTGGCTTGTTGACGTTTCACAATGTCAGCAGTAGATGATTTTGTAGGCACAGTATTTTGTGGAAGTTTGATGTCTGCAACATGTAACTTAGTGCGCATCTGTCTGCCATGTAATAATTCAGCTGGAGATGATTGGGTTGGCACGTTGCTCTGTAGTTATGTAGGAACTGTAAATACTTTCCAAGATTTCTCAGTAAGATTTGCTGTCTGTAGTGCTTCTTTCAGACTTCTGTTGAATCGCTCGATCTCTCCATTTGCTTGTGGGTAATACACTAAAGATTTCCTATGCACAATATTCCTCGCTCTCAGAAAGGATTCAAACTCATATGAGTGTGGTACGTTGTCTGATATTAACTCCATTGGATTACCTTCTCTGCTGAAGACTGTAGACAGAAATGTTATTACTGTAGTTGATGTTATATGAGAAACAAATGCAATTTCAGGCCATTTACTGTAATAGTCTATCAAGGTTATAGCAAATCTACAATCTATAGGAGCATCTGTTAAAGGACCGACAATATCAATAGCAAGTTTTTCCCATGCTGAATCAGGGAATGGTACTGGCTGAAGTGGTGGTGTATGTGTGATAGCTCTTTTGTCATGATTCTGACAAGTGACACAAGAATGAATGGCAGCTACCACATCAGCATCCATTGCTGGCCACCAGTATAGTTCTCGTAGTCTTTGTTTTGTACGTACAATTCCTTGATGACTCTCATGAGCAAGTTGTATGAACTTTTCTCACAAAGTCTCTGGTACCAGTAAACGATGAGCTCCACGGACAACATAGCCATCAACTAAGGACAGTTCTTGTCTAATCCTGTAGTAAGGTTGAAGATCAGGACTGTAAGATGTCCCGTAGTTTTACTTAAGTTGGACATGTGAGGCAAGCTTGTTTAAAATCAGCAGGTGTAGATGATAGTGAATCTGTCAGTGCTACAACTTCTATGTCCTCATCCAGTGTATCAGAAGCTGCAGGTAAAGGTAAACGTGACAAAAAATCAGCAGTAACATTTTTCAAACCTGGTTTGTATTGCATTTTGTAGTTGAAATTCAGTAGCCTTGCTGACCATCTAGCTATACGCATTCCAGATCTTCCTAGTCTCTTTGTTGTAAGCAGTGTAGTTAAAGGGCTATGATCAGTGCATAAGGTAAATTCTTTACCCCATATGTAGGTTCTCCATTTTTCTGTTGCCCAAACACATACTAGAGCTTCTTTTTCAACAGTTGAATACTTACGCTCTGTCTCTGTAAGTGTTCTGGATGCAAATGAAACAGTTTTCTCTGTATGATCAGCATGGATCTGTGTGAGAACTGCACCAATGCCATAGTCTGAAGCATCTGTAGTAAACATAGTGGGTAGTGCAGGATCAAATAAAGCTAGCACTGGACTGTTCGTAATTAGCTGTTTCACTATTTCAAAGCTATGTTGAGCAGACTCCAGACTTAAAGTTCCACGTAGAAGTGCTCTAAGTGGCTCCATAACTGAAGCATAGTTGAGAATAAACTTAGAATACCATGAAGTAAGACCTAAGAAAGCTTGTAATGTCTGGAAATCAGATGGAGGTGCTTGTGTAACAGCGTTGACATGGTCAGGGTCAGGCAGTAATCTATTTTGTGAGATTATATGACCCAGAAATTACAGCTGAGTTTCTCTGAAGTGGCATTTGGAAAGGTTCAGTTTCAGTCCTGCAGAATCAATGCATTTCTGAACCTTTTCAAGGTACTTGTAATGAAGATCCATAGTTGGAGCGTAGACAATTATATCATCCAAGTAGCAGTCTACATCAGGTATGCCATGGAGTATAGAAGACATCAGTCTATGAAAACAACTCAGTGCTGAAGCCAGTCCATAAGGTACACGCTTGAACCAAAACAAACCATCATGGGTGATAAATGCAGTGAGGTCTCTACTTTCCTCATGCAGTAATACTTGATGATAAGCACTCTGAAGATCCAGAGTAGAAAAGAATTTTGCTCCTTGGAGTTCTGAAAATATTTCCTCTATGTGTGGCAAGGGATGATTATCCATAACAACTGCTTTATTAGGTTCACAGAGATCAAAACACAATCGAATACCTCCAGTTTTCTTCATTGTTACAACAATTGGTGAAACCCATTCAGAGGATTCTGATTTTTCAATCACATCTTGCTCTACTAGTTTCTTTAGTTCCTGTGAGACAGTCTCCCTTATAGAGTAGGGCAATTGCCTCAATTTCTGGCATACTGGTTTTACATCTGGTCTCAACTGAACTTTATGTACAAAGTTTTTTGCACAACCCAGTGTAGTGTTGCTTTGTGGTGAAATTTTAGACACTGGCTGTGTGGTAGACACTGGTGCTGTAGTAATGAGACCATCAACTAATTGTAGGTTTAATGCAGCAAAGAGATCCATTCCAAGTATAGCAGTACCCTTATTCACAATAAAAGGGGGTTTAGCCTCTGCCACTGCTGTTTCAATTTGGCTAGAAACTGTAATAGCCTTTGCAAGGGTTAAATTCTGCTCTAGGTGCAGTCTCTCTCTAATGTGAGGTGAGTTTGTTTTTTTCACTATTTGGTCTCTTAGTATTTTATCTGTTAGATTCCCAAACTCACAGGTAACAACCAGCTCTCTCAAAGCTGCTACAAATTGTTCTGTGGCTTCGCCATTACGTTGTCCATGTTGGCGGAATTTATATCTTTCAGCAACCACATTTACTCTTGGCACAAAAAAGTTCTTTATATCAGTAAGAGCAGTTTCATAAGTATCATCAGGTAATAGTAATGTAAATAATTTATGCTGTCCCTCTGCTCCCAGGCCATATCTCCCAATATTTTGGAAGTAAAAAGAGGGACAAAATTTTTTTTCACACTGTAGCGCAGCAATTTTGACCAAGCCCCTTTCTGTGGTCACACCCCCTAATTACCATGTTCATTTTACAAAATATGGCAGGTTATGAAAGTTTGAAAATATTTTTTGTGTCTCAAAATTAATACAAAGTATCTTTTTTGCACCTGTTAGCTGTTCTCTGCTATAAGCCAATTAAGTTAGAAACTTTGTTTCTTTTTCTGGCTGTTCAGTGCAGAGAAAATATGGACTTTCCAGTAGAAATGAGGGACTGCAAGTTGAGCTGTCAAAAGAGGGACTGTCCCTCCTAAAAAGGGACAATGGGGAGGTATGCCAGGCAGTGAATAAGTAAAACACGCTTTCTAGCAGCAGAAATTTCCCCTTGGTCAGCAGCAATAATGTCATTTTCAAACATACGGATCCAAGCAGTAAAAGGTATGGTAGGCTCACCAGGGATTGGAAGAAAAGGTGCAGTCTGCTGCAGAGGTAGAAGAGCCATCCTGTAGCCAATCTTTTATGTTTTGGGTAGCCGAGGATGAGTAGAGTATAATAGTGCTTTATTAGCAGAGACTCATGCAGCCATTATACAACAGTAACTTTCACTTTTAAGCTGTTAGGAAGTTTGCACAGTATAAGTATTGATCACAGTGACATCTACAGACCATTTGTAGGAACACCACACAAACATTGCAAACATTCACAAATGCAATTTGGTTGCAAACTTTGCGAGGAAGTTGTTGAGGTCTTTAATTAGTCAAAAATGGAGGAACCATGGTCACTTACATTCACAAAGTGAGCCTGCAGCTTTCTGTTAGACAGAGGAGAAACAGCACACAGAAACCATGCTTCTCTTGCTTCAAGAAGACAAAACTTTATTAACACTTCTTCATAAGCAGGCAAAGATCATGTTATATGACACTGTGTCAGTATCAGATTACTACGGGATCTGTATAAGAGCACACACATTAATACATATCTTAACAAAACCCCATATTTGAAGTTTTTCAGGGGACTGGGAGAATATAGTGTAAAATCTTGGAAAAGCATTCATCGAAATGCATTGTAAATTGGTGGGACCACAAAAATGGAAAATTGTGTTTTCACTGTATCTCACTTGTAACCTGACAATTTTTATTCATTACTTAACAATCTGATCTCCTACAGTAGACAGTACTGAAATCCAGAAAGAAAATAGAAAAGAAAAATCTGTTCAGACATGAAAAATAAGCTAATGGAAATATCCCTCAATAAGAAGGGTAAATGCTTATTAAGGCAAACTAATTGCTAATGGCAAGAAAACAAAGTGTAAAGAGGCCAGACCCATAGAGGCAGCGCTTTCTCCTCTTATTATAATGAACTTCACTACCTGCTGCTTTCAATAACAGATTTAATAAATATGTAAATTAAAAAAGTTCCATCCATACAGTTAATAGTGAGAACTTTGAGTTGACACTTTGATGGATTGTAATGTTATCCTTTTGAATATCCTTCTTCATAGACAGACTTTATCAAAACCTTCATGTGCCAGTGCTTCCTTCACCTTATCTGCAGAGACGCTCGGTTCAAATTGATTATAAACCAGGATGTTTGTGAGTCTATAATTCATTCACAAATTAATTAGATTCTAGGCTAATAGCCAATCATGGACAAAGCTGTTGCTGAGCTGCTGTAAAGAAACCTTGAAAACGGCCCCCATAAGGCTTCGAGGCCAACTCTAATCACTAATAAGATTAAACCAGCGTTAGACAGAACATCCCTTTGAGCTGTTCCTTAGCGGCATTTAGTAGGAAAAGTTGTATTGACTTAGAAGAAATGGCTGAATGAGATACAAGACATACCCATTGTTATTTTGTATCAAGCTCTGCGGCAAATTGGATACTTTCCGTAAGGTAACATATAATGACTACAGGAGGCAAATCTTTAGTGAAAATGTGCCAGACAGTAGGGTTAGCCCAATTACTCAGATGCTAGACTTTTCAATCAATAGTATATATATATATATATATATATATATATATATATATATATGTTTTTTTTTTTTTTTTTTAAACATTGGGAGCTATATTGCATTCTGTAGTATTGTTATACAGTAAAAGTTATGTTACAAAGTTAGATCGGGTTGAAAAAGGACCAAAGTCTATGAAGTTCAACCCCTGTTGTACTGTGACCCCTGTGACCTATTGCACTGAATTTGGAATCATTAGGCTAGGGCCACACAACACGAATTTTGGGCTACGGTGAATAGGATCAGACTGGAGCCTTGGGGGCCCACGGGGCTGCAAAGGAAGGGTCCTCTTGGCAGTCCCCAGGGACCCCCTCCAGAGCATTAACAGGCATGTTTCTTGGGCAGTCAGTGTTTGTTTTTGCAAGTATACAAGCCCGGGCCTAGGGCGGCAAAATTTTAGGGCCGACATCCTTAGTAGCACTGGGGGCTCAATACTTCCCAGTGCTCTGGTGTTTGACAGCGCGCTTGCGCATGTGGAGGAAGGGTTGCACATGGTAATCGTTGGTGCTGGGACCATGTGACTGGGGGGCGTGCACATGAATGGCTGGTGCTGGGACCATGCGGCCTCGGGGTGCAGATCTATGAAATCTGGCCCTGGCCAACTTTGAAAGCATATATCATTTGTTTAATTAGGTTTGTGGTGCAGTAAGTTCATGTTTATGTTTAGCATGCAAAGTACAGCATTTCTAGCTAATTTTACTTTATTTCCCCTTTAAGCATTTGCCAGAATATTCTGGTTGCAGGCTTGTTATATAGTAATACAGTAATAGTACTTGCACTAGTGCAACATTGTGCAGCTCTTCAGTATCCATGCTGCATTGCTTACCTCCAATTCTCAGCCCCCAATGTCTACATTTCAGTTCACAGCACCCATGTTAAAGTGCACAGTCCTGAGGAACCCATGCTACATTGTATAGACCTGCAGTAATCAGACTACAAATAGCCCCTTGGAGCATGTTACAGTGTCCAGACCTCAGTGCCACATGGCTTAACCTGAAAGCACTAAAGCCCCAACACAAAAATTCTCCAAGGGGCCCAGCATGCACATTCCCTCCTGACAGTTATACCCTCCCCCTAGCCCACTAGTTCTACTGGCCCCCAATTGTAGAAGAGGGTAGAGAGAATTCCATAATGCAGAATGGGATCCATATTCACCAGCCCCATGATGAAATAATAATTAAAGACTGGTAAGAGCCTTATAAGACAAGACTCACCTAAGCCAGGTGGGTGCATGAGGATTTAATTGTGGCCCTATAATTATGTGTTCACATAATACAAAGGCCCTGATACTAGAGGTCAAAGGGTTAATTCTAATAAAGCACAAGGACTGTAGGCATAGAACTTCATTATATCATTTCTACAGTTGGTAGTTATTGACCACAGTTTGGGAAGCTGTTACTTGTGCAATGTTTTCCAGTACTTGTACCTGCTCACATGTAAATTTTTTCATGGCAATTCCGTGTACATCTTCCTTATAGGAAATGCTCTGTAAAATGTATATAAACTTGGTCAAATGGGCGTGACATTTGAAGCCATACTAAGTGTGACATTGTGACAAGCTCCCCAAGATTCCAATGTTTTGTCTAATAAATAAATCAGTTATTCTGAAGAACCTTCTTTGTCTTGGAGTCTTGTAAATAATAAGGTTCTGGTAAGCAAATTACCAACACCCCCACAGGTGCTGGGTCTTCTGCATGGTAGTTACACCGCTGACCAGTACTCATAATGCAGTGTGAACCCCCAGTACCCATGTTACAGTGTTTATGTTACTCTGCACAATTCCTTCATGTCCATGTTACAGTTGCAAATACAAAGCTTCATTGCCAATCTTTCATTGTACCTGTGCCATGTGCTCAATACCCAGCCCCAGTACTTATTTTACATTACACAAGCCCCTTGTGTTATTTCCCTAAATTACCACAGTGCCCAAGTTACTAATGGAGTTTTCCTATCACTGTACATGGTTTAGGTTGTAGATTGTCTCGTGGATTAATCTTGATAAATAATAAATGCCCAGGCCATGTAACTGCTAGGGCTATATAAATGCTGGCCACGTGTAAAGACACCTTTAAAGCTCTTAAAGGAATACTTCAGTGTGAAAATAAAAACTGGGTAAATAGATAGGCTGTGCAAAATAAAAAATGTTTCTAATATAGTTAGTTAGCCAAAAATGTAATGTATAAAGGCTGGAGTGAACAGATGTCTAATAAAACAGCCAGAATCCAACTTCCTGCTTTTCAGCTCTATAACTCTGAGTTAGTCAGCGACTTTAAGGGGGGCCACATGGTACATTTCTGTTCAGTGAGTTTGTAATTGATCCTCAGCATTCAGCTCAGATTCAAAAGCAACAGATATGACCCATGTGGCCCCCCCTCAAGTCTCTGATTGGTTACTGCCTGGTAGCCAGGGTAACCAGTCAGTGTAAACCAAGAGAGCTGAAAAGCAGGAAGTAGTGTTCTGACTGACTTAAATCAAATCAAATCACTCTAGCCTTTATACATTGCATTTTTGGCTAACTAACTATATTAGAAACATTTTTTTATTTTGCACAGCCTATCTATTTACCCAGTTTTTATTTTTACACTGAACAATTCCTTTAAAACAGCTAGAACAATAAAAAATAAAAAAAGATGTCTAAACAATTAAAGGGGACATATAGCATAACTCATGCTTTTGATTTCAGCATGGTCCCTTTATTGAAACTCTCTATAGATCCTCTTTGGTCCCTAAATATCAAATGAGTGTTTGGGATGTCCTAATGGACCCTATAAAAAGCATAGTAGGAGGTAGGTAGCCAATCACAACCCCGCATTCACACAGGCAAAGATAGGCTGCAGTTCCATCCACCTGCTGATTGGTTGGCCGTTTAAAGTGCAGAGTTCTAAAAGAGCCTTGACTTCCCTGTGCAGTCAGCAAACAGTGAAATTTTGGGGGAAATGATCAATAAAGTAGTACAAAATACAATTTTCTAAGCACAATACTTCTATATTTCTTCTATATATATATGGTGTTTGATGCAAAGACACATTCTTGTTTTTTAATGTCCCCTTTTAGGAGTGAATAACTGGAATCTTTGTGTTAACCATCAGCATCCCATATATCTACCTTAGTAGATTATTTCTCTTTAAAGGGCATGTAAAGGCAAAAAAATAAATAAACCTATCTCCAATATACTTTAATTAAAAATGTGTACTGTTTTTATAAGAAACCTGACTGTATGCAGTGACATTCTCCCTTCATTTACTGCTGTGGATAGGAATTGTCAGATGTCCCTAACTGCTGAGCAGGGAAACAATCATACTTATGAACAGCAGGGGGAGCCCCCGCCTTACTTCCCAGCCATTCAGAACTCAAGCAGCTTTGTTTATGAGGATCCTTAAGCAGCCCAGACCACACTGAGCATGCGCACAGTCTTAGTCTTGCAAAGATGTTTAACAAAGTTACAAGATGGTCACCCCCTGTAGCCAACTTTGAAAGCATAAATTATTTGTTTGATTAGGCTTGTGGTGCAGTAAGTTCATGTTTATATTTAGTATACAAAATACAGCATTTCTAGCCTTATTGTATTTTAGACTTTACATGCCCTTTAAGTTATCTGATAAATCATATTTGTAGACGATAGGGGTACAATTTGCTGCACTTAGAGTAATATAATTTTATCTTAGCAATCTTTATAATAAGCATTAAATCTCTGGCAGACATGAGCGGGGCACAGCTGGAAGTAACTTATCTTGATTCAATGCTGTGCTAGGGCTTTGAATGTTGTTGTTTGAGACGAGTGAGCCGGCTGGAGATGCTGAATGGCATCAGTGCAGTCTTACCTAACGCAGCAGGATGTGGCCCTCTCATTAGTTATCTTCAGAGTCTGATAGGCTCCTCTCAGAAGGTCACCGTCTGCAATAGCCAAATCATCATGATATTTCTGTGCAAGCAGAAAAAGAAGAAAGATTCATTATTTTCAAAATTATAGGACCATACGTCTACAAAACAGATGAAGCTTCCTGCCAGAGAGGAGAGCTCAGAGGCTTAGCTTATTATTTGAGGTTATTCTTGAAAGAAAGGTTTGAAAATTACATTTTTAGCACAGCTGTTATAACGAATAGATCATGTATTTCCATCCTTCACCTCTGCACTTTGCCAGAACAGGACAATAGTCTTGAATATTCTCTTTTTCCTTCTCACACTCTCATATATTTAGAAAATGAAATATGGGGAAATGTAGAAAGATTATTTCACTCCTTTTTCTTGGTGGCCAAATTGTCTGCACTAGTTGAACTTATAGGAATGACATGACTACTTTCTTAGCAAACTAAACTCATTCCTATAACAGGGCTTGGAAACTATTTATGCCCCTTTTTTGGATATTTTGGAACAGAAAAATTGATTTGTACTCAGATTTAACACGTCAATGAAAATACCATGAAGGACAAGTCTGGACTCAGATACAAAATAGACCCTGACATTTAAATACACAGAGATCCAAATAGTCATGCACAGGCTCAATAAATAGTGATTGTTCTAATAAATACTGACTGTCTATGATATCTTACCCTCTCGCATTTGCCAGAAGCTAGACATGCCCAATCTCAGGGCTGGAACTAGGAGTAGGCAGAGTAGGCAAATGGCTACGGCGCAAAGCTGGGGGCGACAGGCACATACATTCTCTGTTGCCTACCCCTAGCCCAGTCCCTTCTCTGGACTGTCTGCAATTTGCGGTTGCACGTCCACATCGCCAGCGTCTATTCATGCATGCACGGCAGTATCTTTTCTTGTGTGTGCATCAGTCTTTTCGCACATGTGCACCAGTGTATTTTCGCGCATGCGCACAGCCAGCACCGTTGCTGGCCAGGTTACCTAGGGCGCCTGCCCGGCTCTGGCCAATCTGTGCCTTAGTGAAAGACATCTCATTTATTTATGTATCTCGTACAAATAGTTACAAATTGTTATATAGTTAATTTGAGTTGAAAAAGACCAGTCCATCAAGTTCAGCCCCTCCAAACAAATCTCAGTGCCCATATATACACATACTTCTACATACCTATATATATCTAGATATCTATATCTATATATATATATACACACAAATAACTATACAGTCCTAATTATATATACAGTACACACATACATACACGTACAGTTCTATCTATACTCTAATATAAACATGTCAATACTAAAGTAACTGTAGTTCTTAAGATCACCATAGCCTTGGATATTATATTTGCTCAAGAAAACATCCTTGCCACACATTCAATTAACAGAATCTGCAACTCACCCTCACTGTCCTCAACATGAAGAACCACCTACACTGCTTTAAAAGAAAGTTCAGTTGTTCAAGTCTAAAGGGGGGGGGACTGGTTCTTTGATCTCCTTTATGGGATATTTCTAATTTTCTTCCACTGACACGTAAACCACCTAAGTTACCTGACTTATAGCTAATACCTATCGATTGCAAAAGAATCACACTTTTTTACATCTAACAGCCATTCCTTAGGGCAGAGACACACGCTGTGATTCGGGGAGATTAGTCAACAATCTCCCCGAACTGCCTTCCCGCCGGCTAGAATGAAAATTTTACCACCGGTAAAATACTGGCCAGGTGGCAACCGTAATCACAGGTTATGTCTCCCCTGTTGCAACAAACCTGCCCTCATTGTTCCTTCTAAATTGCATACCAGCATATATATTAGTATTTCTTTGGTCATTCCTGTGTACTGTGTCTATGTGTTAGTGCTAGTTCTAGATATATAGTATTTCAGTGCCACTTGTCACACATAGGGAAGAGCCAGCAGACAAGATTTTGCCTCTTGATGAGGTGCTCAGTGACAGTGATCTTCTCTGAGAGTCTCATGTTTTATCCCTATTACCGACATTTACTCCTTTTTACCTTAGAAAAGTCTCCACTATAAGATGTGCAAGGCAGGGATTCACTGTGTCTAAACCATTCTGCATATAATTAGTAGGTCTGCGATGTACAAATCATATATGTTACATAAAAGGAAGATATAGCACAGCAGTTGATACCATTGTTGCCTGGCAGAGCTGGGGCTCTGGACAAGCTCAAGTCTGGGCTTGTTGGCCCCTAAGGGTGTGTGTGGGCCCTGAGGTGGCAGCCCCAGTAGACCTCCCAGTCCGACCCTGTGCCCATGTCTGCATGGGGTTCCTCCTGATACATCAATTTCTTCCCACACACTAACAGTATATGTGTATGAAAATATGATAGGAATTTTAGAGTGCAAGCTCCACTGGGGCAGGTACTGGTGAGAATGATGTATATTTCTGCAAAGCGATGCATACTATATCTTTGCTATATAACTGATAATAAGGTGTTTTCCTGGTTGTGAAAGATGAGAAAAACCCATGTGAAGCTACAGACAGCACTTAATGCTACCAAAGTTTCTTCTTTTTCACAGATCGTTCCACATTGTGGCAGCTCAAGGCATCGGTCCCTGCGCCACAGGTACTGCCAACCCCACTCAAGGGCTCATAGAAAGGACTCGTGTCTCTCACTGAGACCCTGAACTCGCCCTTAATTAACCCAATCAAGTTCAATCAGTTCTGCATAAAAAATCCTTTCATAGAAGAAATCTCGGCATCACTTGGCGGCGAGGAGCATCCTGTGCCAGAAACCACCATGTGAGCAGCCTACATTGCTTTTATTGATTGCAGGCGAATGTTGTCAGTTCTGAACACAAGCTTCTCAGATTTCCATCAATTGCTTAATTGCTTTGGTTAAACGAGACAAAACCACAATCATCACCACTAATATCTTGCTTGAAAAGTTACTGTTGAAATTGATTTTTGTTTTCCCAATGTAAACAATGTGATTGGATATGAAATTAAATGAATAATATGTGAATAATAATATGTGTGTCTATCCCTGTTCATATTCTCCTGAATCCTGATCTCTAACACATCCCATAGAATTCATGGGGGTCCTAATCACTTCCCTTGTTACAAATGATGTTTGCAAACACTAATTAAACACTGATAGAAGTGAAACATAATCCATTGGAAAGGATCTAGGATTGGCGACTCTCCAAGTACTGGGCCCACGGATACCACTCTAGCTCCCCTCGTATGTCCTATCCAGGAGCTTGTCCCTTATGGATTCCACCTTTTAATACTATAATGAAGCAGTAACATAGAAGTATGTGTTTACATAGAAATAACGAGCTCCGTATAAACAATCCCTTCCCTTCTTTTAGATACAGTCTTTGTCAGGTTCAGATAAAGAGAAGTTCAATATACAAATGGCCTGCAAACTGGCAAAAAAATAACAAAACCCATAACAAAAATGTTAAATTTAAAACAATAGGAATATTGCAAGCCCTATTGATCGCAGTTGTGCTGAATAAGGTGGTACTCTGCCAATCTTTCATTCTTGTCATCATAAGGGTTATCATTGTGCCCGCTGGAAAGATCCACTGCAGAACAAGGCAACAGAGCAAGAGGAACACTCTGTTATCAGAAAGAGATATAAGTAGGACCTTAAGAAGCATGACATTGATGTTTGAAGGGCAGAGGACACTTGCCCAAGATAATAGAACCAAACTGGGAAGTCCTTAGGACCACCATAAAAGGGGTTTGCTGTGACTTGAATTAGGTGGCTTCTCCTTCATACGTTAGCAAATTTCCACTACACTGAATTTAGACACTGCCAGGCAGCAGTCACTTACTGACACTGATTGGAGCAGTTGGCCAACATATTTAGCTGATGGCTATAAGCAGTTTGGCAGGAGCAGGCGTTCTGACAGTTCAAGGCAGTCAAATTGGTGGGCTTTTTTGGGTAACGAAGGAGACACCCACCCACAGCAATTTAAAGTGGAAATGACTGATTGGCAGATCTGGGGGTGGTTACACAGTTATGTTGTTTCTGTACTTCTCACTTCATGTTGATGTTTGATGGGTTGAAACTGGTAGCTTTGGAGTGATACGAGAGAAGGGGTACACTAAGAAAAAGAAACAAATGAATAAACAAATTAAGAATACCTTTTACAATGGTACAAAAGTTAAATCTGTTCCTGCGGAATACAGTCTAGGCTTGATCATACAGCTATAGCCTTTCTCCGTATAGATTCTAAAGGTGTCAGGGTGCTGGGAGTGCAGCTGCCATTCCCTATACAGCGGCACAAGTAAATATGATGTATGTTACTGGCCCAGAAGGTGGGCGGGCTGGAGATTGTAATTTGGAATGAGAATATGAATGAAGGAAAAGGTCATCTAGAATATTTAGGGGATGATGTTGAAGACTTTCAGATTCTGAGCTAAGAGACTGATAGAGAATGAATGTGACAGAGATAAAATTTGGGGAGAAGATGTGGATGGAGCCCCTATACTGTATATCTCACTTTTTCAGGATTGGTCCCCATACTGTTTGCTCTAGGGGCTCTAAAATGTTACATTTCTATTTTATTTACATGTTTTCTATAAGAAACATGTAAAAACGCCAGGCAATTAACCCCTTACTTATTTGATTTCAATAAATGTGCATTTATGTAAGATAGCCAACATCTGGCTCCATTTCAAATGCTCCCCCTAGTGACCCCCTCCTGTACTTAAAAATCTAGAAATGGGAGCCTGTAGGGAGGGGAGGGAGGCCGAATGATGATGTTTTGGAGCTTTTAGTTATGATATATGCCCTATATTCACATTCTGTACCGTTATAAATAAACAGATCTATATAATAACATCATACAAATGTGTGATCTTTTAATAGAATAAAGGAGGAAAAGAAGATTTAGAGCTTAAAGCTGCCATTATCCAGCTACTCACATAATCCATTTCCCAATGATACAGAGTGAACAAACAAAAATACCCCCCAAAAGATACCCCTTGCCTGCATTTTATATTCCCACTCCCTTACCTGGGTTTGATATACCCTTTCCACAGCTATACTTGTATTCTATTGGCCCACTGCCTTATAAAGATTTTTTCCCCACTGCCATACCCGCATACCACTTCTTTACCTGGTTTTATATTCCCATTCCTGCATTTCATTGGCCAACTCTCATACCTGCATTTCATTTGCCCACTCTCATACCTGCATTTAATTGGCCCACTCTCATATCTGCATTTTATTGGCCCACTCCCTTACCTGCATTTAATTGGCCCAAGTCTCTCATACCTGCATTGGATTGGCCCACTCTCATACCTGCATTTAATTGGCACACTCTCATACCTGCATTGGATTGGCCCACTCTCATACCTGCATTTAAATAGCCCACTCTCATACCTGCATTTAATTGGCACACTCTCATACCTGCATTGGATTGGTCCACTCTCATGCCTGCATTTAATTGGCCCACTCTCATATCTGCATTTAATTGGCCCACTGCTCTCATACCTGCATACCACTTCTTCACATGGTTTTCTATTCCCATTCCTGAATTTAATTGGCCCACTCGCTTACCTGGAAACCTCCAAAAAACTTTCCTGAGAGTCATTGTACTCTGTGGGGAGAAGGGAAATTGGGGGAATCATTAGAAGCCACTAAAGACAATGTTTAAAGCAGCTCCTTGTTATTTACTATTACATTTCAGACCTGCAGAGAGATTTGGGGTGCGGTTATAGAGAGAGCGGGTCTTTAGGGGGAGCTTGTTTGATATGGGGCAGGTTGAGGGGATTAAGTGAATGGGAGACGGGGAGCAGGATTTCAGATTAGGTCGAAGAGACGATGTGGAGGAAGCTGCACGTTACGTTATGAGGCTGCAGGGGAGATGTGTAGGTGGGGGGGTATGAACAGAGACAGAAGATTTTGGGGGGTGGTAAGGATCCTCCTATCGCCCAGTGACGCTCCTGGGGGCGGAGTCTGGGCGCTGTAGGGACAGGAGAGACTCTCAGAGCGCAGAGACTTCGGGAAGGATCAGGGGGCTCGGGGGGCTCAGGATGGCTCAGTAGCCGCTGGACAGGATGTTTGTGCCGCTCTTGTGGGCAGCTGTCTGCGGGGGACTCCTGATGGGCGCAGGTACCAGGGGCTCCTCCTGCCACAACCCTCACTCCCCATCTGTGCCAGACCCCCCCAAACCTCTCTCCCCTGAGTCTCATCTCCAGTCCCTCATGTGCTCCCCTACATAGTGTCTCCCGACCCCTCCGACCCGTCTACTCCTGCCCCTCTCTCCCCACTGTCTCCCTCTCACCCACCTGTGTCTCCCCGCAACTCTCTCACTTACTGCCTGATGTCTCTTCCCTTTCGCTCTCTTTCAGCTCACTCTCCTCGGCGCCGTATTCTCACTATCATTTTCCAGTTCATCTCCCTCCCGATCCCCCTCGGTCTCTTTCCGACTATCCTTTGGTTACTTTCTCTCATTTATTTCTCTCTCTCTCTTTTCTCCCGTATTTCTATTGCCTCTTATGTATATCTCCCTCTCTTTTACTATATCTCTCTCTCTTTCCTTCTTTCCCTTCTCTCCCATGTCTCTCATTGTTTTCTCTTTCCTTCTTTCTGTTTCTCTTGACCCTTCTGTATAATTTCTGTCTCCTATTTCTCCCCCACACATTTACATCATCTTCTTCTTTCATTCTCTCTCTGTCTGCCCCTTTCCCTCTCTCTCCCCATCTCCCCACATCTCTTATTTCTATATCCAAGTTACTTTTCTTCACACATTCAGCCTACTCTCTGTCTCATTTTCTTTCAGCTTCTATTTCCTTATGTGGCCTCATCTTGTCTCTTCTTTTTCTCTCTGTGTTTTTCATTCTGACACTTATCTATTGCACCCCTCTCTGTTCATTGAGTTTGTCTCTGTTCCATTAGTGAAAGCACCCAGTGTACAACTTAGTAAAGTCCCCCCTTCCATTTCAACCCAAAACAGCCACAATAAACACATCAGTAGGGAGAGTCCACTTCACACTTGCACACAGTTCTTTTTCCTTATATACTGGAGAACTATCTGGGTGCCCTGAGAGACTTTGCAGCAACTCTTAGCAGCCCATACTATCTGTGTATATTACATTATCTGTCTTATTCCTTATTCTCCCACTTATTCCAGTCTGTACCCAACTGCTGTTTTCCCATCTGCTATTATCCTTACTAGCATCTTTCTCTATTTTAACTGTTTCCCCTTTGTAACCCTAGGGCCCATCACCCCATCAGCAATGTTCCTCATCCCCTCGTGCTACTTACACCCCTTTCCACTTTGGCGCATAGTGATTGATTATGGGGCATGATGTAAATTGAATACACTGACTTGGATACAGGAACAGCCAGTTTGGGGATACAATGATCTATTATTGGGTATCCAATAGAGTGTAGGATTCAACGTCTCAGTTCAATCACAAATACTTCCGTCCAATGAAGCAGATTAATCAAAATATAGTGGTAGTGATGAACTTCAATAATACGCAGTGGTGCAAAAAGGTGCTGTTTATTTAAACACTACATGTTTCGAGCGTAGCTCTTTGTCATGTGCGAAACATGTAGTGTTTAAATAAACAGCACCTTTTTGCACCACTGCGTATTATTGAAGTTCATCACTATATTTGGATCTATTATTGGGTATGTTGAGATGGAATACTGTGGGATTTATGTGCAATCAATCTAGGGGACAGTAATGTATTATGGGGAATGTCACTTCAGTTACAGTTATGACTGTTGATGAAATACAGTGGTATTATGGGGTACAGCATATTTAGTATTGTAATGGATTATGGGAGATGTTAGAGAGGTAATACAGTTGACAGGATGGGGTACAGCCAGATTGGGCCAAACAATGGATCATGAGTGCTGCTGGGGATGAAAGACAATTTGGGGTACAGTCATTTATTTAAGGGAAATGATGGAAACACAATACAGTGGACTGGGTTGAGTGAGTCAGTTTTGGGTACAGTCCTGGATTTTGGGCACTTTTGGTTTAGAAGAGGGGTACCACTGTTCTTTATTATCAAGGGAATAGGAGAAATTGTTATTCATATACACTGATATTGAATTTTCTTAGTTTTAGTATGAGAGCTGAGCACCCAATCAGATGTGAAGGAAAGAGAATTCGCAGTAAGTGTGGAGTGAAAATATATGTATCGTGATTTGCAAATGTTTCTCTCCAGTAAAAATCACTAAATATTCTATATAGTGTGTGTTAGTGCCACATGATGTGTGTGTGTGTCAGTGCCACAAGGTGTGTGTGTCAGTGCTTCATGGTGCGCGTGTTAGTGCCACAAGGTGTGTGTGTTAGTGCCATATGGTGTATGAGTCACAGCGGATGGCATTGCAAGGCTGGCTTTATGTGGTAGAGTTTTATATAAATAGGGTGGCCACTGAGAACCATAGTCTGAAACTTAGGGGCATAGGACAAACCCAGGGGGTGCAAGGCAGTATTTTATTATTCCACAGGAACAGCTCTTCAGTATTGTTGCAGTGGGAAAAGGTGTTTAGAGGAGTCAGTGGCATTGTGCACAGAATACAGCACTGACCTCTTCCCATGTGCTTCTTATCTTTTCTCATGCTCTTTTCATTCCATTGCTCCCTAGCTATTGTTGATTTCTTCCCTTTCAGCAATAATTAATGCCCCTGACCAATGTAAAAACCCCCTGAGCCCTAATCTCTCACTTTCCTGCAGGGTTTGCACTGCAGATCCAGTGCTACCAGTGTGAAGAATTCCAGTTAGATGACTGCTCTTCCCCAGAATTCATTGTCAACTGCACAGTCAATGTCCAGGACACTTGTCAGAAGGAGGTTATGGAGAACAGTCACGGTAAGGAGCGTTGGGGTGGGTTGGTGGCAATGATCCATTTCTAGATTAGGTTAGGTTTCTCCCAGTCCTTTTAGTAGGGAATATGATATACTGTAGTAGAAGAATGAATTGTGGTGGGGGTGGGTTGGTGATGTGGGTGAGCTCTGGGTGCATTTCAGTCTGTTGTAATATTCAGTAGTTGTCCACTTGGGCTGGACTCTGAAGGTCATTAGGGCAAAACTTGTAAATTTCATACTGGTATTTATGAGGAACTGGCAGCTAGGCTGAAAACAAAAAAGGGCAAGTAGAAGCAGTAAGAGACCAAGGACCAGAGCTTGGAGGTTTCTGGAGGGTCACTGCTGTTTTGAAGTTCAGAGCAAAGGGCATGTGCAGACAGGTGTAAGTGCAATGCTGGATATAGTCAATTGTGTGTAAGGTGCCATACCAATTTCCAATACCCAAATAATGTATAAACTCTAAAATCAACTGGAGCCCAGGGGATTAAATTATCAGGCAAATGATATGGTACATGGCACTGGATTGACAAACAGTAAGTGCTGATGTATATACAGTAGATTTACTCACTGAGAGAAATTGCACATGATTGCAAATACTGGGGGCAAAAATGGGGCAAGAATTGTGCTACTAAAACACAAAGGGGGAAATGTAATAAAATTCGCAAAGGGCAATATTTTGTGCATAAAAATTCGCCTGTCACAATGTCTGTTGCATTGCAAATCTTAATTGCGTATTGTGAACCTTTAACACCCGCTCTGGAGTTTTGTTAAATATTTTGTCGCAAAAAATGTTTTGCGATTGGGGAATTTTATTACATACACTGTGAACGTTCGCAAAAGCAATTTGGTTGCAAACTTTGAGAGGAAGTCAATGAAGTCTTTAATTAGTCAAAAATGGTCGCTAACATTCACAAAGGTGCTAACGAGGCATAGTACATCCCCCCAAAAGTGCTCATGCCTACTTGTCTTTTTAATCTGTTCTGCAATAATGTGCCAGTTTACCACCTGCACCTATTTCAGTCATTTCAGTTGTGATGGTAGCTGAGAAGGGATAGATTGGGATTTCATTGCCCCACTGGGGAGGCATGGAGCAATACACTCGTGAAGTACACATGGATATTGGATTTCGCCACTGCATTTGCTCGCGCAGTAACGCCTTCATATTTATTCTCCTGCTGGTGTTCTGACATAAGAGCAAAGGCCCATTCTTTAACATTTACGTCTATTTTATTACCTCTATTTCCCTCTCGATTTTGCTATTTCTTTTTCTCTGCTCTCATTCTTTGTTTGATGGCCTCTCCCTCCTCATTTATAGTTTTAAAGCTGTATCTCAAATGGTTAAAAAGATCAACACAAACCATAGTTAAATATAAAAATAAAAATAAGCTCTTCCTTCTTGTGGTAGTTAGTGAAATGTTGAGCCATTATAAACATTTGCTAAGCCATTTAGGATAAGGTTGCAGACTAAATATGCTAAGGCTGCAGCTAATAAAATGCTGTGTTTAGATAAGTCTGTGATTGGTTGAATGGTGCTATCTGTGTATGGACCCGTTGCATCGAATCACATCTCGCACAGAGCAGATCACCTCTTCTCTTTAGGGTAAGGGCACACCTGGCGACTAATCACCTCTTCTTTGGGGTGACTAATCTCCCGAACTGCTTCGGTGACTTCGATTTCCAAAGTCATCCAAAGTTTACTTGTGAGGAAACTTTGGGCGACTTCGGAAATCGAAGCGCCGGGAGTGCATTGCCGCAGGCGTTATATCATTGAGGCAGGAGGAAGACAAGAGGAAGCAGTTCGGGGAGGTTAGTCGCCCCAAAGAAGAGGCGATTAGTCACTGGATGACTCCCGGAATCTCCAGGTGTGCCCTTATCCTTAGCTATGGGTAAGATAATGTGTTTTTTTTTAAAAAAAATGTTTCTTTAAAGGAAGTGTTTGGGGTCATTCTGGATTCCCTTGAATGAAATCTATTATGGGCACTTGGAAACCCCACTCCATAACCACCCATTAGGGCAAACAGGTCCCCCTTTCTTCTGCCTCCTCCTGTATTTCTTTCCAGTCGGCCACCATTCCAGAAGGCAGACCTAGACACATTGCATATTATGTATTAATAACTGGAAAGTACTCTAGTTATGCTCTTCTCCACTTGTAACTAAATGTGCCCGGCTCTTTCTCTGTCTCTCTCACGCTAATAAGAACTGCCTTTATCTTAAAGATAATTTCATTTCAGATGGAAAATTCTCCTGTCACGAAATATATGGCAGTATTATATACTGTCAACCTTGGCATCTGTACAGCCCAAGGTAATAATGACCTCAATCAGAAAACTTCAGGGATAAAATGTGTGAGTCGGAATTGAATCCCTTCCCCAGTGGCGAGGCCGTTGGGTGACTCTGTGAAATGTTCTCTGCTGCCTGTGCTCTCTCCGCTCGTTGCTTTTACTCACAATGAAAGTTAAACAGCTGCCCCCGAGATCAGGGATTGTGCGTGGCAAGAGGAAACATTCGGTTCTTTTTTATTTATTTATTTTTTGGAACAGGTCAACTGGGGGGTAATTGTTAAGCCTAGTAAGAATAATGGGGACACAGTTCTTGCTGCCTCCTACATGCCCTGGGGCAAGAATCTGAACAAGTCACACACTAATGTAGACGTAGCTGTGATTTAATCCTCCATTCTGCCAAATCTCTGCGTCATTTACCTTAAACAGTGAGATGCATTTGTATGCTGGGGCTTCATCCCTGCCTCTTGCTCTGTACATCTTCATCTTTTGGATTTCAGTGCCAGGAGAAAGGGCACAACGTACTCACACAGGCATCTCAGACCTGAGTTAGTGTCCTCTAGCCTGGAGACCACGAGGACTGCATCCCTCAAATTAACCCAGACATCTTATTTTGCACAAAGTCCTGCCAACAAATGTCACATCAAGGAACTTCCTCAGCCACAGATGTTTTACTCAATCCCTTAGATACAAAGGATTTCCTACAACTACAACAGTCCTCCTCTTTGTACCCATCCTTCTCCTGCCCCCAGTATTGTTCTACCCCTGCACTTATAAAGCAATGGGAGTTTCCCCCTTAGAAAGCAGTGCCATCTCCCTGGCTTCCATTCTCCATCCTGTCTGTCTGGAGCTTGTTATGGAACCCAGTGATATTGATTTGAATTTCTGACACTTCTTCAGCAGAGGTTGCTGAACTTAATAAAGGTTGTAGAAATTAATCCGGTTGACAGCACAATCCTGTAATTAGAGTTTTACTCTTCAATAGATTTGGGAGAAAAGCTATTATTTTATGTTTATGTATTCGCCAATTCCCACCTCAGGTAAAAATGTGCCTGTGTCTCGGAGCAAAGTGTGATAACCCCCTGAAAGCTTCTGCAAATGGAAAAGCTTTGTGTTGAGATAAGGTTGATGATGTGAATCAGAAGCATAATCGATCTTCTCCGCCGTCCTGTAGACTATGGATTAATCAGTATATAAGGGGCAGTAAAAGCCTTGGCAGATCAGCATGTGAATTCATGGAAAATGTTCTCTGTGTTCATGTTTCGCACATACACCAATTATAGCAAGCAAGGTGCCATTCAGGGTGGGAAGTGAATATTCATTGTTGCAAACTATGGATAATCGAGAACAGATTTCACAAATGTGATATGTTATTTTATATCAGAATTATGAGTATGGAAAGCTCAGAATTTCCAGCAGTCCTTGATAATTACATTCTAAATGCACAGATTACCCACTGCATAACAAAACATTCACGACAAAGGGAATACAGAGAATATTTTATACTGGCAATCTAATTATATATACATTGCAAGGACCAAACATGGAAGAGTTTTGGGGGTATATTTATCAAAGAGTGAAGTTAAGAGATCACCACAGTCCGCTAGAGTGAAATACTGCCTCCCTCCATTGATTTCTATGGGATTTTCAAAGGCGTATTTATAAAAGGGGGAAGTGAAAGTTCACCCTTTGATAAATATGCCTTTAGAGATCACCACAGTCCGCTAGAGTGAAATACTGCCTTCCTCCATTGATTTCTATGGGATTTTCAAAGGTGTATTTATCAAAGGGGGAAGTGAAAGTTCACCCTTTGATAAATATGCCTTTAGAAATCCCATAGAAATTAATACAAAGATGTGGACTGTGGTGATCTCTAACTTCACTCTTTGCTAAATATACCCCTTCGTTTGTCTGTTTGCACTGTTTAGATAAAGAGACAGACCATATGTTCATCACAAGACATATTCATTGCACTCATGTTGCATAAGGGGGGTTACTGCTCCTGTAAGGATCAGCAGTTGCACAGGGGGGTATAGTGCCCCTTTAAAGGACAATTATGCTATTTGAATGTTCATCCTGTCCATTTTGTAGAAAAAGTTGGTAGGGTTTAAACAAAGTTTCTACCAAAATAAGCATATCTCATTGGCGATTAGTACTAATTGAAACATAATTGAAAGTAATCTAGGTAGGTTGACTTTCATATCCAGTAGGCTCTAAAACCTGGGGCTGCAGGCAATTTCATGGACACCTTTCCTAAGCTGGATCTGGCTGTACTTCTTTAAGTGCCTGTTATTGATGAATGACTTCTAATTATAGACCATATCTCCTTCACAATTGTAGACTTGCCACTTATGCCCTTTATTCCTGTATTCTCCTGTGGTATTGGGACTATGGAGACTTCATTACACAATCCAAGCAGAGACTGGTCAAATAATCAAGCTGTCTTCTGAATTCTGCTGGGCTCTGGCTATACATGGGATTCTTTATTTAATGGTACAGGTATGGGATCCGTTATCCAGAAAGTCTCCCATGTTCTCCATTTCATCTAAATAATGCAAATTTTTTAAAAATATTTCCGGTATTTAATAAAACCGTTCCTTGTACTTGATTCAAACTAAGATATAATCAATTCTTATTGAAAACAAAACCAGCCTGCTGGGTTTATTTCATGTTGACATGATTTTTTAGTAGACTTAAGGTATGAAGATCCAAATTACAGAAAACATCTGTTGTCCGGAAAACCCCAGGTCCTGAGCGTTCTGGATAAAAAGTCTTATACCAGTACTGGTAATATAACTAACCAGCTAACTAACTAATCCTAACCAACTATGTATAGTTCAGCTTGTAAAATAACGTTGTGGGTATCTAACATGGCTGAGCAATAAGTTGGAACTGAGGAGACACAGACCTGGCTAACTAGGACAAGGTATGGAATAGATGGCTGATTAACAAAGTCTATATAAAATCAGGATTAGAGGTTGGCTCACTGGAGATCTTAGGGAAATCCTGTGTGTCTTGCAGTTTGTTTGGCAGTGTATCTTCTCTCTGTGTGGTTTTGGCCTCAACTTCTGGTTCCATTTAGGGCTATTCCACACGGGGAGATAGCGACGCGTTTGCGGTCGCGGCGACAAAGTGCCGCGACAGTCGCCGCGACCGCAAACGCGTTGCTATCTCCCCGTGTGGAATAGCCCTTAGAGGGGTCATCACTTTTCATGGAGGCCTCTCTGGAGAGTTGGAGATAAGGGCCCTTTGGTGATAAGTTTTTTGAGCGAGATGCTAAACTCAGACTTTTTCCAGATCATTCCTGCTTTTCCTGGAAGTCCTTTGCTGCTTTCAACAGCCACCCAGTCCTTTCCTGCCACTGTCTGTTTATTATCACTTGGGAATGGGGTTGAAAAGCAGTTCCTGAGTTGCCCATGGAAATGGCTAAAGGGCTGTGCAGACGGGTTAAAATCCTTATACTCCATTCTTTGAAGCAAGGAGGCAGTACTGGCATGTAGATCCTCCTGTTCTGCTTTAAATGGTTGTTCAGTTGTTTTCAGATTGTTCACCGTAAACAAAGGCTTTTTTTCTAATTGCTTTACATTTTTTACTTTTTACAGTTTTCCCAACATTTCTCAGCAGCATCTGTGGAATATCAAGAACTATTGTATCAATTCTAACAGCTGCCTTTAATGAAACTCATGAATTCTGCTCAGCAGGGACAAAGATAACAAATGGATCAATTTAGAACATTTAAAGAGTTGCCGACCCCCCCCCCCCCATCAGAGCCTCTTTAGAAGGTGAACTTTAGTCTTCACTATTAGAAAAACAGTCACAAATAGAAAATAGAAAGTAATTGGAAAAAGCATTTTTTTTCTGGTGAAATATCTGAAACCAACTGAAATGAAAAATGTGTTTGTTGGTTGAACAACCCCTTTAAGAAACACTGGTAGGTAAGTGGTGGTTTCATGGAGGCCCCTATTGTGCAAGTCTCAGGGTTTCTGTTCTTGGGTTGTTCAATACAGCCTTGTGCAATTAAAGTAATAAAAGCATAGCGTTGGTGCTGTAGTTGCCATTTAATAGCCAAACAATATTTTGTAGAAAAG
Organism: Xenopus petersii; assembly: GCA_038501925.1. NCBI lineage: Eukaryota > Metazoa > Chordata > Amphibia > Anura > Pipidae > Xenopus > Xenopus petersii. Next base: position 73,982,746 of record CM076689.1, on the reverse strand, counting down.
CACAATGGTATTCTCTCAGAGTGACAGCATTGTTTCTGCAGTGCTCTGCAAAAGTATTTAGATCCCCAGGGAGTATCATAGCAAAAACAGAAATTACATTTACAAATTACATTTAAAAACAATTTTGCAACAGAAATGTGTTTCTTTTTCCAGTCGAGGTCCATCTGTTACTGTTCCATGTGTGTCAGCCCTGGCGATTGCTATTAAATAACATCAAGAGTTGCTGGAAGCTGTTACCCTAAAACACTGCTTTATATCTAAAGGCCGTGGGCCTTAAGGATGTGTTCTCAAAGGCTGATCGCTTCTTCTTTCAATAGTATTGTTTTATGAAATGTCTAGAGCATGGGAAAATTCTCCACTCAATGGAAAGAGAGAAAAATCACTGATATAAAGAATGAAAAATGCTGAAGTCCTGGAAGCAAAAGCTGCACCTGATACAATTCTGTAACAGTTTTTAGTTTAAACTATTGTAGTTGCACAGAGATTATATGAGTGATGTGTAGTCATTGCCCTTGGCCTGTTTTCTTTAAGTCAAGGTTTCTAGGTCAGATCTTGTGGCAACACAGATTCCCATTGGTTTTAATATAGGGTTTTAGTGGACCACTCACGCAATTACTGCCTTTGCCCCATACTGGGATCATTGCCCATTGAATGGTGGATTTTCTCCCCAGTTTAAGATTTTGAGAAGACTGGTTCACTTGCAGTACTTACCTGTATGTTGAGCAATAACTTTCACAGCCCCTGCTGAATTTTCCCTGCCAGTAAGAAATTGAATCTATAAATACCAATATCTATACTGAGGGGCAGATTTATCAAAGGTCGAATTGAAACTTTGAATTCTGAATTCGAATTTCCAAATTAATTTTAGTGTAATTCATCTAGGGAATAGTTAAAATTTGAATTGAGTTTTTTTAAAAAAACATCTTATTCGAATTTCGAAATTTATCATGTACTGGCCCTTTAAGAATTTGAATTTGACTATTTGCCACTTTAAACCTGGCGAATTGCTGTTTTAGGCTATGGGGGACGTCCTGAAATCAATTTGGAATTGTTCGGTGGCATCTGAAAAATCTAATTCGATTCAAGTTTGTGGATTCAATCCGATCCACCTGCACTTAAAAAATTTATTTTTTTTAAAAAAAATTTAACATGGTTGTTTTTAACTTGACCCTGGATAAAGCTGCTCTGACTGAATATTTTAGTATCACAATAGCCTTTGATATTCTGTCTGTCCAAAAAATCATCCAAGCCATTCTTAAGGCATTAACTGAATCAGCATCACAACATCACCCGGCAGTGCATTCCACAACCTCACTGTCCTGACTGTGAAGAACCCCCTACGTTGCTTCAAATGAAAGTTCTTTTCTTCTAGTCTAAAGGGGTGGCCTCTGGTACGGTGATCCACTTTATGGGTAAAAAGGTCCCCTGCCATTTGTCTATAATGTCCTCTAATGTACTTGTAAAGTGTAATCATGTCCCCTCGCAAGCACCTTTTTTCCAGAGAAAACAGCCCCAACATTGACAGTCTACCCTCATAATTTGAATCTTCCATCCCTCTAACCAGTTTAATTGCATGCAAAATTATGTTTTCATCCCTTGAATTAATGCCTTTTTTAACAGTACTTTATATGCTTTAGTAACAGAGTGACACTGCCTGTAATTAAACAACTTGTTATCTACTGTACAAAACCCCCATTCCTCGGTTAAGGAAACTCCCAACACACTGCCATTTAGTGTATAACTTGCATTCATATTATTTCAGCCAAAGTGCATAACCTTGCATTTATCAACATTGAACCTCATTTTCCAGTTTTCTGCCCAGTTTTCCAATTTAGTCAAATCACTCGGCAAAGTGGCAGCATCCTGCATGGAACCTATAGTTCTGCACAATTTAGTATCATCTGCAAAAATAGAAACAGTACTTTCAATGCCCACCTCCAGGTCATTAATAAACAAGTAGAAAAGCAAGGGACCTAGTACAGAGCCCTGCGGTACTCCACTAACAACACTGGTCCAATTAGAAAATGTTCCATTTACCACCACTCTTTGTATTCTATCTTTTAGCCAGTTCTCTATCCAGGCACAAATACTGTGTTAAAGTCCAGTATTCCTTAATTTAACCATTACCATTCTGAGGGGTACTGAATCAAATGCTTTAGCAAAGATTAAATAGATCACATCAGTGACATCCCAGAGTCAAGGTTCCGGCTGCTCACCACCTCATAAAAGGCAATTAAATTAATCAGGCAAGATCTGTTATACATAAAACCATGCTGAAACAAATGCACTGTAATGTGATTTAGAATGAAATCAAGTATTTTATACCTTAATACCCCTTCAAAAAGCATTCCTACCACTGACATCAGACTAACCATCTTATAGTTTTTAGACTGAGAACGGAATTCCTTTTTGAATAGCGGCCCTCATTAGCAATAAGCCCCTGCTGTAAATTATAAGGATATTAGAAGTCAAAAAGGAGTTCTGTGACCATATAAAAGCACAAGACTACAGAATGGGTTATACAGGACATGGAGGACGGATTATTAGTCAGATCTCAGTTCAAGGCAAGTTAGTACAGGGCTCCCTTGCACTTGATTGCACTGCACCTTGTGCCTTAAAGGAGGAGGGAACCCCCTGGGCACAAACCCCTCCCCCCCTCCCCTGTGTTGCCCCCCCTCCCTCCTCCCCCCTGGCCTACCTGTCCCCCTGGGCAAATGCCCCTAACTTGTTACTTACCCCTCTGCGCAGGTCCTGTCCACGGAGTTCACAGCCGCCATCTTCTTCCACGCGCGTCTTCTTCCGGCTTTGACCGGCGTCTTCTGGCCCATGCGCAGTAGGAACTGTTACCGGTACGGATCTACTGCGCATGCGCCGAATGTCACGAAATCGGAAAACTTCGTGACATTCGGCGCCCAGGGGGTTTCCTTCTCCTTTAAAGTAGCATATGCTGGAAAAGAGGTTCAGGCTACTCCTATTTATGATCACACCTATGGAATTTTAATTGGTGTAAATCTGCACCCATGAGCACTGTGCCAAATTTTTTTGTTATGAACCCTTTGTTTCTTCAACTCATTTCCCTCAACCCATTTGTTCTTTCTATTTCCAGTAATTTCAAATGAATATGGTGATAATCCAAGAACCTCTAACATTTCATATTGAGCAGAGAATTGAGATCTTGGCAAGGCGGAATTCGGTTTGTAAGCGATTGATCCAAAATGTTTCCTTCTATTAACAAAAGCTTTAAATGAATTTCATTTTTTAGATGTTTTCTCAATTATCTGTTCCCTGGGGTTCGGCCATTTATTTAAGAGCTTCTCAGTGGAAGTTTAAGTTGAAATTCATAAGCATGACTCCCTGCTCTGCCTGGAAAGAGATAACTGCAGGACAGAGCAGCTGAAATCAAGTGTGAATAAAGCAATCTCTTTACATAAACCCCTCCTTAATAAATGCTGTATTCTGAGCATCACACCAGGGGTTATACAATCATACCTAATTCATTATCTCATCCTTCCCACAGAGCTTTTCACAAAAGAATGTGGGTTTAATAATGTATTTTACATGCATAATAGGTCAGTGTTTGCTAGCAATAATTGGCATTTGCCTATAAAACGTACTTTTCTTATGATTGTGTTACTCAGACACATAACTGTGAGATACATGTAACAGAACAGGGTGCTAAATCTTACTGATACAAACAGATACCCATAGCATTGATTCTTAAGCTCCCACGATAATTTAAACCAAGACATCTCCATAATGTAGCCAGAGATTGAGCATGACATTTGCAGAATGATCTACCTGCCTGTCCACTGTAGAGACCATCTGATGAGGAGTCATTGTGTATCCAGGGACCATCTCACAAGAAGTCACAATGTCATATATCCAAGGAGCATCTCAGGAGGAGTCACAGAGCTACTATATATCCAGGGAGCATCTCAGGAGTAGTCCTTGTACTACTATATATCCATGTAGCATGTCAGGAGGAATCACAGTGTCATTATTGTAACATAGTTAGTCAGGTTGAAAAAATACACACTTCTATCAAGTTCAACCTTTTAAGTGTGTATATAACCTGCCTAACTGCTAGCTGATCCAGAGGAAAGCAAACAATCATATTTGAAGCCTCTCCAATTTGCCTCAGAGGGACAAAAAATCCTTTCCTGACTCCCAGGCCCGGATTTAGGGGAAGGCCCCCTAGGCCCGGGCCTAGGGCGGCAAGATGTTAGGGGCGGCAAGCAGGTGCCCTTAATATCTCTTCAGCAGCTTGCGTATTGTGAATGACATATACTATCATGATAACTTGTGCCCCGCGGCCGCTGCTGCCACTCATGGCTCCTGCTGTGTGCGCAGCCCGCCTGTCAGCTCTACTCTGTCTTTGAGCTGCCTGTGGTGGCCGCGCCACGGTGCAGATGATCGCTGACGCTTCCGGGCAGTGTGTGCACGCTGTGCGCAGTGACGTCATCACGTCACGTGACTGCGCTGCACATGCATCACTCTGCGCCACCCTCAGCCTGACAAGTAGGGATGGAGCGGAAGGGGGTGCTGCGCCTGTGACTGAGCTCATGACGTGAGCAGAGGTGGAGCGCGTCACCTCATCTGCGTGTGCACAGACTAGAGCAACAGCACAGCACAGGAGTCAGGACACAACAAGAGGACGGTCTTGTCTAATGTGAATTTGGCTGGCTGCCCGCCCCTTGCTGCAAGCCTGCAACTGAAATCATTCAGCAGTGGCTGTGGCAGAAGTTATTGCCCTATATTTTCTAATTATTGCAACAGTTGGTAGGTTAAAAAGTATAATATACATATTGGATATATTTAAAAGTTATTTATGGTTTAATACATAATTATTTCCATTTTATTGTCTGTGTTCTTTTATTTTGCATAAATGATTGGATAAAGATTCGCTTCCAGAAAATGCGGGGGGCGGCACAGTAGCTGGGCCTAGGGGCGCAAGAAGGGTAAATCCGGCCCTGCTGACTCCAGGATGGCAATCAAACCAGTCCCTGGATCAACTTGTACTATGAGCTATCTTCCTTAACCCTGTATTCCCTCCCTTGCTAAAAAGCCATCCAACCCATACTTAAAGCTATCTAATATATCTGCCAGTACGACGGATTCAGGGAGAAAATTTCACAGCTCTCACTGTAAAAAAACCCTTCCAAATATTTACACTGGGGTGTATGCCATCTGGCCCTGGTGCCTTGTTCACATTCATTTTTATTAGAGCTTTATGAACCATATCCCAAGTCAGCCACTGACTTTATTGAGCTGGGCTGGGCTGAGCTGAGTGCAGCTATGAAGTGAGCCTGGTAACTCTTACTCCTCTATTGCATGCACCGAGGAAAAGAACTGATTTAGCACATTTGCCTTTTTTGTATCTGTTACAACCATACCGGTTTAATTTTTTAAAGGAGCAACACTCTCAACCTGCATCTTTTTACCATCAATATACTTTTAATATACCTTAATATACTTTTAAAAAATGTTTTCGGTTTAGTCTCAGCCTCTGTTGCAGTGTGCTCCTCATTATCTAGCTTTGCCTTCTGGATTTACTATAGTGTTGATATTCATTAAATGCAGCTTCTGTCCCTACAGACTTTTGGTTCTTAAATGCCTTTCTCTTCTTTACTATTAACTTTTTTACTTCTATATTTATATATTTTCTCCGGTGCGACCAACCCTATTTGGCCAGCCCCATAACCGAGCCATTTTATTCCTTTTATCAGCTTAACAGCCCTTCTCTGTACTTTGTCTATTTCATTACTGTCTCATATATATGTATATATAGTAATCATAAGCCCCCTAAACTGCCTACTCCCCCGTGTAACCAAACACAACTTGGCCAGCCTTTTCCCATATCTGATCACTTCCATTCTCTTTATCAGCTTAGTTGCTCTTCTCTTTATCAGCTTAGTTGCTCTTCTCTGTACTTTCTCTATTTCACTACTACCCCTTATATATTTATACAGTATATAGTGATCATTTCCCCATAAACTACCTCTCCTCTAGTGTGGTGCTTCCCTAAATGTCACCCTCCTCAGCAAAGGGCAGGGTCGGACTGGCCTGCCGGGGTACCGGGAAAAATCCCGGTGGGCCCCAGCCTTGGTGGGCCCCTAGCTAGGCCATTCGTTTAGTTAATATTTGACTGCATAAAAAGATGATTCGATTTTGGCACATATGCAGGCAGTGGGCGGTGTGGGCCCCACTAAAATGAAATCACAATGGTTACCGGTAAGTGATTGGTAAGTGTGGGCCCACCGCCGCCTGTTGCCCGCTTCAGTTACTTCCGCTTCTGCCCATAGCTGCTGAGGCCCTTCTCTGCTCTGCTGCTAGGGACCGTCCGCCCTGCGCCTGCACGTAAATTCTACGTTTCAGGCAGCAGGCAGCCAACCACATCCCTCCTTCGTTCTATTAGGTGCGATCTGGGTGCAGAGGGGCCAGTCAGCTCGCACAATCAGAATCAGGCCCTCAGGATGTTTTTCGCATCAGTTAAGCAGTTGCTGGGCAGCTGCAGAAAATGGGTAGTGTGGGCCTCTGAATATAGTGCAGCTGAGTGGAGCCGCAGCGAGGAGAACCGGATAGAAATGTAGCATGAGAAAAATCTCTGCTAAAGCAAATCAGTAGCTGCTACAGGTCCTCTCCCCAGCGGCAGCCCTTTCACCTACAGTCTCTCCAGCTCCAGGGATGCTGCTGCCTGCGACTGAGATGCCTCTGCTTCCCATACAACACCTGATGGGGCAGAGGTTATGTAGCTACCCGAGCCTTGCGATTTCCACGGAAAGCTCCGGACCGGGCAGATTTACAGCTTGCTTTGCCACTCTCAAACAGCTTCGTTTTCTTCTTCACACTTCAGTCCTCTTGGAGCAACAAGACATGCTCAGCAGTCAAGGCAATGGGAAGGAATTCCAGCTATCTGTACATTGCAGTTCATAGCAAAGTTACTGCCAGGCGGGCAGCTGTATGAGTGGAGTTACCTAGTGGCACATGACAGGTAAGGGAAAGCTAAGTAACCCTGTCTCTACAAAATACTGGCCCACTCATTCAGTTATTTAAACATTCATCAGCAGAGAAAGTCCTAGAATTCTCTAGTGATAAATGTTTAAATAACTGAATGAGTGGGCCAGTAGCCCAGGTTCATCGCTAAATAACAAGTCATTAATTGTAGTTAGGTAGTTCTGCTCAATAAGAAAGTCTGATAATCTCATGAATGTTTCAGCCACCCCCCCCTCCACACAAAACCTTATTCACTGTTACAGAATTTAGCATTTGTTTTTGGTGAAAATAACAGAGCTCCTTAGTTGTAGTAATTCACATATTTTAGCACATCATCTAACTAACCTAACTAACTTGAGGACATTACTGGCTACTATGAAGCCTCCAATTGTGACTCCCAGTTGCATCAGCAGGTGTACTGACTTTGGTCTAACTAAAATAAAAAATAAAAATGTGTATAAAAGTTTGTGTCAGTGTTACTATGGTGGGGACCAGCAGAAAAAAGTTCCAAGTTTTTTTAACCTCTTAGGGGGTAGTACACATTTAAGATAACTTTTACTATGTTATAGAATGGACAATGCTTAGCATTGTTTCAACTGGTCTTTTTTATATTTTGTATAGTTTTCAAAGTACTTGAAAGAGGCAACTAATGTCCTACATTTAGCCCAATTGACAAGCTTAATAAGCAAAAATTAATGAAGTTGAATTGCAATCCTTTATAAAAAAAAAAAAAAAGCATGTTACAGGGAACAAGAATTATGTTATGCTTTTGTATTTATAACTAATATTTTAATTTAATATTGTCACGGCCATTCCAGTTTTTTTATATAAAAATGCTAATTTTGATATTTGTGGGCGCTATTTTTTCCCGGTGGGGTGGGCCCTTGAGATGAGTTTTCCTGGTGGGCCCCAGGCACCCCAGTCCGACACTGGCAAAGGGCCTCCTGGATTGTGGGTGTCTTTTACATACAAAGGTTTCCTGCGGAACACAAATGTATAAGGACCTTGCTAGCACCACAGAGTGATGGTGTCTCCTCTTTTTGGGCTCCAGTTCTACAGTTGGACACCCCTTGTTGTGAACTGTTATAGGCAGCAGTGATGCCATTTAAACTTCAGTTGCTGTCTGGCTGAAGAGCCTGGAAGATGGCACTGTGATTCACTGTAACTTTACTCTGCAAAGTATGGATTAAGTATAGTGAGAATTGCCCCCCCCCCCAAACTGTTGTGGTGCCACTGATTTATAGAGAGAGAGTGATAATATGGTGGGTCTGTTACTTGAGGTGTTACTGTGCTACAGCTTGCCTCAGTAATTCACAGTCATTGTTTTATTTGTTGTTGACAAAGGCATTGTTGCGAATACAATCCTAGTTGTTGCATTTCTGTGTGTTTATCCATCCAATGCTGTGGTGTCACACCATACACTTCATGGAATCAGTTACTTATCTTGTCTTTCACAAAATTAGAGACTGGAGCACTCTAACCACCCGCCGTATCATTCAAATTGCACATTGGAACGCTCTTCTACTTAGCGGTCTACTATTACATTTAATCCAAGTTCGCTCACCGCTGTCTGAAATTGGCTCGGGTGCGTATGCCCCGGGCCCTCCGCTTCAGATATCCCAATGTAATAAAATTGTGGGTCACTCACCGCTCCTGTTTGGTGGTCCGGGTGCTGCGCCCCGAACCCTCAGCATAGGGGAGACATCAAGGTACAAATCAGCAGTTAGGCACGCACTCCACAGGACTCCAGGTAACGGTAAAAAGATTTTTACTTTATTGCACAAACAAATATCATCCTAACGCGTTTCGTATGTTGCCACACGTAATCATAGGAATTGATGACAATTACAATCACATGGTTTAAAAAGCATTGGAAGCCTACGTCACTTAGGACGTACTTCCTCCTTAAAAATTTCTTAACTCTTTCACAGCTGTTAATTGTGTTCTAAAGTTTTAGTTTTCGATTACAAAAAATTTCTTACAAGCTATTTTCTATTCAGTCTATATTTATTATATTTTTCTCAACTTCACCAACATTGTGTCATATAGTTTAATGTATCTCTTATATATTTTTCTCTTTAAGATTAAGTTGTTTCAATCAATTCATTTACTTTGTTTCAATTATTAGTTTTTCACTTTACTATCTTATGTAACTTTAAATTTATAAGATCCAGACCTATTTGGTGGTTTTGAAACTTTTTTATATAGGGCGGAGGGTTATTATTTTCGCGTTAATATTTCTTTTACATTTTCTTAAAACTAATGAAAATCATTCTCTATTTTTTCTTTTTTCTTTATTTATTCAGATTATATGTATATCACTGGTTTATGATTATTTATCTTTTTGCTGTATTGATCTATTCCTTCTGTTTCTTTTCTATTATATATATTTACGTATGACAGCTTACATCCCATCTTACATTTAACCCCTTGGGTTCTCGTGTGTCCAATAGAAAAATCCATTTAACTTCTAATTCCAAAAGTTTTTTTTGTTTGTTTCCCCCTCTACTTCGATTTCTCACTTTGTCTATTCCCTGAATTCGTAAGTAGGTAACATTTCCTTGATTACATTGGGAAAAATGTCTAGATACTGTGGTAGCACTACTTTCTGCCCCTATCTGACTTATATGTTCTCGCATTCTATTTTTTAGGGGGCGAGTGGTACATCCTACATACTGGATGCCACAGTGTGTACATGTTAACAGATACACCACATGGCTTGTATTACAGTTAATAAAACAATTAATGTTGTATTCTTTTTGTGATGTTGTACTTACAAATGTTTTTGACTTGTGCATCTGTACACATGTAATACATCTTGATGCTCCGCAGCAATACGTGCCCTTCACTTCTAGCCAATTCCTTCTATTTTCTTTTCTTTTAAATTCACTTGGAGATAGAATTTGTCCCAATGTTGGTGCTTTTCTACTTACAAAATTATACCCCTGTATTAGTACCTCTCTCAATTTATTATCATTATAAAGCATTGGTATATGTTTATTAATAATATGCTTTATCTGAGTAAATTGCCTACTATATGAGGTGATGAATAGTGGTTTTTCCATTCTTTGATGTTTATTGAAATTTTTCGTTTTTAACAGGTCCTCTCTGGTTTTTGAAATAGCTGTTTTAAATGCTTTTTCTAATTCTTGCATTTGATAGCCCCTTTGTAGGAATTGATCTCTTAAGTTACAAGCTTTACTTAAAAATTCTGCTTCTGTGCTACAGTTTCTCTTAAGCCTACAGAATTGTCCTATTGGTACCCCTCGAAATACATGTCTCGGATGACATGAGTCTGCATGCAATAACGAGTTTCCTGCACATTTTTTGCGATATACTGTAGTTTGTACCTCACAATTTTCATGGGACAATTCTAAGTCTAAAAACTGTATATTTGTGCTATTGAATGTGCCCGTTAGTTTTAAATTCAGATCATTGTCATTTAGTGTTTCCAAATATTTTAAATATGTTTTCCCATCCCCTTTCCATACAAAAATCAAATCATCTATATAGCGTTTATAGATAATAATTGCACCCGTGTCCTTTATGTTACCTTCATATATGTGTTTCTCTTCCCACCAACCCATGTATAGGTTGGCGTATGTGGGCGCAAATTTCGCACCCATTGAGGTCCCACATATCTGAAGGTAATGTGTTTGGTCAAATTTAAAAAAGTTGTGTTTTAATAAATATTCAATAGCTTCTAGAATAAATTCCTTAGTGTCTGTGTCATAATTACTATATCTTTCTAAGTGGTATCGAATTGCATGCAGACCTTTTTCATGGGGTATACAGGAGTAAAGACTTGTTACATCGGCAGTTGCCCAAGTATATTCTGATTTCCATTGAAAATTTTCAAAAATTTGTAATACCTGCTTTGTGTCCCTTAGGTACGAAGTGAGTCTTTTCACTAGAGGTTGTAAATATAAATCAATTAACTCTGAAAGTTTTTCGTTTAATGAGTTAATCCCTGACACTATAGGTCTCCCTTTGGGCGGAAATATTCCTTTATGGACTTTGGGGAGATGATAAAATATTGGTAGTATTGGATTATCTGGTACTAGCAGGGATTTAATATCCTGCCCAAATATTGCTAAATTTTGGCCCTTTTCTACAATCCTTACCAATTCTCTTTTGAACAGTATTGTAGGATCTCCCTTCAGTACCTGGTAGGATGTGTTGTCACTTAGTTGTCGTTCAGCCTCTTTCACATAATCCACTGTATTTAATACTACTACTAATCCCCCTTTGTCTGCTTTTTTAATAGTTATAGTCTCATCTTTTTTTAGAGATTGTAATGCCTTTAGTTCTATTTTATTTAAATTCGATGTCTTTATATTATTAGTATTATTAACTTCATTTGATAGTTTCGTGAGTTCTAGTTCTACTACTTCCTGAAAGGTTTCAACTGCACTTCCTCTGAAATGTACTGGATAAAATTCAGATTTCTTTTTTAGTTTTTCCAGATCTTGTTTGTTTATGCCCTTTTTAATAATTGAGTGTCCTTCTGTTTCATTCGCTAGGGACTCTAAGTGTGATATGGTTACCTCTTCCCTGAAACTCCATATTACATTTTGTACATTATCATCTTTATCAACTTCCAAAATTTCGGGAGATGCAACCTCTACTGCTATGTCTTTTTCTTTATCTAAAAAGAATTTTTTCAAAACTAATTTTCTTACAAAACGATTTACATCGAATAATGTTTCCAGTAGATTAAAGTTAGTTGTTGGACTAAAATTTAGAAAATTTTTGAAAATTTTCAATGGAAATCAGAATATACTTGGGCAACTGCCGATGTAACAAGTCTTTACTCCTGTATACCCCATGAAAAAGGTCTGCATGCAATTCGATACCACTTAGAAAGATATAGTAATTATGACACAGACACTAAGGAATTTATTCTAGAAGCTATTGAATATTTATTAAAACACAACTTTTTTAAATTTGACCAAACACATTACCTTCAGATATGTGGGACCTCAATGGGTGCGAAATTTGCGCCCACATACGCCAACCTATACATGGGTTGGTGGGAAGAGAAACACATATATGAAGGTAACATAAAGGACACGGGTGCAATTATTATCTATAAACGCTATATAGATGATTTGATTTTTGTATGGAAAGGGGATGGGAAAACATATTTAAAATATTTGGAAACACTAAATGACAATGATCTGAATTTAAAACTAACGGGCACATTCAATAGCACAAATATACAGTTTTTAGACTTAGAATTGTCCCATGAAAATTGTGAGGTACAAACTACAGTATATCGCAAAAAATGTGCAGGAAACTCGTTATTGCATGCAGACTCATGTCATCCGAGACATGTATTTCGAGGGGTACCAATAGGACAATTCTGTAGGCTTAAGAGAAACTGTAGCACAGAAGCAGAATTTTTAAGTAAAGCTTGTAACTTAAGAGATCAATTCCTACAAAGGGGCTATCAAATGCAAGAATTAGAAAAAGCATTTAAAACAGCTATTTCAAAAACCAGAGAGGACCTGTTAAAAACGAAAAATTTCAATAAACATCAAAGAATGGAAAAACCACTATTCATCACCTCATATAGTAGGCAATTTACTCAGATAAAGCATATTATTAATAAACATATACCAATGCTTTATAATGATAATAAATTGAGAGAGGTACTAATACAGGGGTATAATTTTGTAAGTAGAAAAGCACCAACATTGGGACAAATTCTATCTCCAAGTGAATTTAAAAGAAAAGAAAATAGAAGGAATTGGCTAGAAGTGAAGGGCACGTATTGCTGCGGAGCATCAAGATGTATTACATGTGTACAGATGCACAAGTCAAAAACATTTGTAAGTACAACATCACAAAAAGAATACAACATTAATTGTTTTATTAACTGTAATACAAGCCATGTGGTGTATCTGTTAACATGTACACACTGTGGCATCCAGTATGTAGGATGTACCACTCGCCCCCTAAAAAATAGAATGCGAGAACATATAAGTCAGATAGGGGCAGAAAGTAGTGCTACCACAGTATCTAGACATTTTTCCCAATGTAATCAAGGAAATGTTACCTACTTACGAATTCAGGGAATAGACAAAGTGAGAAATCGAAGTAGAGGGGGAAACAAACAAAAAAAACTTTTGGAATTAGAAGTTAAATGGATTTTTCTATTGGACACACGAGAACCCAAGGGGTTAAATGTAAGATGGGATGTAAGCTGTCATACGTAAATATATATAATAGAAAAGAAACAGAAGGAATAGATCAATACAGCAAAAAGATAAATAATCATAAACCAGTGATATACATATAATCTGAATAAATAAAGAAAAAAGAAAAAATAGAGAATGATTTTCATTAGTTTTAAGAAAATGTAAAAGAAATATTAACGCGAAAATAATAACCCTCCGCCCTATATAAAAAAGTTTCAAAACCACCAAATAGGTCTGGATCTTATAAATTTAAAGTTACATAAGATAGTAAAGTGAAAAACTAATAATTGAAACAAAGTAAATGAATTGATTGAAACAACTTAATCTTAAAGAGAAAAATATATAAGAGATACATTAAACTATATGACACAATGTTGGTGAAGTTGAGAAAAATATAATAAATATAGACTGAATAGAAAATAGCTTGTAAGAAATTTTTTGTAATCGAAAACTAAAACTTTAGAACACAATTAACAGCTGTGAAAGAGTTAAGAAATTTTTAAGGAGGAAGTACGTCCTAAGTGACGTAGGCTTCCAATGCTTTTTAAACCATGTGATTGTAATTGTCATCAATTCCTATGATTACGTGTGGCAACATACGAAACGCGTTAGGATGATATTTGTTTGTGCAATAAAGTAAAAATCTTTTTACCGTTACCTGGAGTCCTGTGGAGTGCGTGCCTAACTGCTGATTTGTAACTTATCTTGTCTACCCATTTCCAGAGTCGCTTGAGCAGAACATTTTTTGCCCTCCTGTATGTCCTAAAGGAAGAATCCTTGTTTCCAATACCTGGATCTCTGGGAAGGGCCCGTTCCTACAGGGTAGCCATTACCTTTGTACTAGATCACCACTGGTGCCTTCAGGCTTTTCATATCCACTTATTTAAAGGGAGAAAAAGCCACCGTCTTGGATCTGCATAAAGCCGAGGGTTGTCCATTCCTGGTTTTAAATACATACTCCTGTGACTCTCCATTACCGAAATATACTCTTCTTTCCCTTCCTGCTGCTTTTTATTTCCCTGTATTATTTTCCAGTAAATTAAACCCAGAGATAGAATTTGTTGTGCTTATGGTGATAAAACTGCTGTTAGATATCAGTTCAGCTGACGATGATTTGAAAAACCAAAGATCTCAAATGAAAAGAGTTTTCCAAAGCGTGAAAGCAATTTGATGGCTGCTGCTGATGGAGGTTGGTGATTTACACTTCTAAGTGATCCAGCCTGGATGGGCTTGGGGGGACCGGCGCCTGCAGCTGCTGATAAACAAACTTGCCAGTGAATTGGAGACTTATGGGATGTGTCATTAATTTTCACTCGGCAATAAACTTGACTGTGGATATATTGCAGTGCCTGGCCCGCAGGGCATGTTCTCTTATTAATAAATTGCTTCCAATCTTTCACCTTCCCACAATACTTTAAGCCAAGCAACAGATAAACTGAATTACGTGTATTAAATATGGATAAACAGTGGCTCTTTTATAATAAATGGAGCTTATGTGACCAGTAAAGTACTGGCTCGTTTGGGCTGGGAGACTTCTGCCCCCAGTAGGGACATGATAAAGGCGTCTTTTAGTAAAAGCAAGTCATGATGAGTGGTCGGGTCACTTTCATTCATCACTGGATATGGACAATCATTTTTGTTGTTGTTCATTCTCTAAATAAGGAATTGGCCTCTGAGTCCAGACAGTGCGTGGAGAATATTTTGATCACTTAACTGGGAATGTAATGTTTTATAAATAGAAATGAACCTCCCAAAGGGGTGTACAGAGCTGCAGCCAAAAGCCCCAGATATTGATTGCTTTTTCAAGTTCAGTTTTGATTTTACCAAATTTCATGGAACAGAACTTACCATCTATATGGAGGACTTTTAGCTCATCAGCTTCTGACTTTGATTTCACAGAATCAGCTACCAAGCAGTATTTATTATTTAAAAAAAATGATGGAAAATCCACCAAGCTGGACAATGATAAATTTGCTAGATCCTAAAACTAAAATCCATTGGAAGTTATATCTATGTGTTTGGTACAGATTATGCGACCATCATCTGATTAACGCAAATGCATAATGGGAAAGTGGTGTAGGTATAAAGCCTTGGCAAAGGTTGGAGTGAACTAAAGAAATTCATCAGAGATCACCAGCAAACTTTATGTATTATTTCTTAAACATCCTCAGCTATAAAAGAGGGCAAGACTGCTGCTTACAATGGGTATCAGACAGGACTGGACTGGGATTCAAAATAGGCCTTGGTATTCCTAATACACAGAGGCCCAAACAGCCCCCACCAGCCCACTTAATAGACACTTTCAATGGGACCTTACAGCAGCCCCTCTGGCATTTGCCAGAACCCACAGATTGCCAGTCCAGGCCTGGTATCAGATAGGATCTGTGCCACTAGATAGCTAGAATCTCAGCCATAAAGCAGGACAGGACTTACTCAGGTTATTCCGAAGAATCTTTGCCCCCTGGGACCAAATTCTCTCTTATTATGATCAGTAGAATGGCATTTATTGCAGGAACAGTAACAAAAGACTGCACCTTGCACGGGACATTAACTGATATTGCTTTCAGATCCAGAAAATATCCCTGGGGTTATATTCCAAGAGAAATTTGATATTTAACCCTTATTTCATGAAAGAGACTGTGTATCAAGGTGATGTAAGAGTTGGCGGAGTGTATTCTGGTATTTCATTTGTTTCATGTCTGTAGCAATTTGAAGTCTAATTGGTTGGTGTCTGAGTTGCAGGGGGATAATCTGGGTTTAGAACAAGGTTGCGCAGAGCTGACAGTTTCACATTAAATTGCAGTTTAACATCTTTCCGTCACAAAACTCATTCAAGCCCCAGTAAATTCAGAAATCCGGTTGGCTTACATGGAGCTATAGATGTGTATCTGTTCGACTCCAATTACTGAGAAATATGAGAAGATTCGACCCAAGCCACATGCAGGCATAAAAGGTTAGAAATGTGCCTCTTAAAGAACCGGTACAGTTTGCAGACGGGGGCGTGCATGTGTGTGGCTGGCTGGGTTGTCTAGGGCACCTGGTCAGCTTGGCCCAGAAAACTTTACCCATTAAGTGCATTCCCTAGCTGCCCCATATTATATACATGGATGAGCAGGATATTTCAACAAATAAGTGTGAAGTTTTTGGCCCTAAAGCTATAATGAAAAGGGAAGCTTTCTACCCTTGGCTATAATTTGCTCAGACAGGCCATTAAGAAATGGGTAATGAGCATATTAACCCTAGACATGCCAGTATGGACACTGAAAAAAATTAGTAATGGGCAGACCTGCCAGTAAGATCACTGCAATTATTTCTTCACTTTGTATACAACAAGGTTTGGAGTGGGATATATATATTTCAACATCTGATATTTTACATTGGTATTAGTAAGATCACTGCAGAAAATGGGCAATGAGCATATTAATCCTGCCTCTACGATCACTGCAGAAAATGGGTAATACAGAAAAAAAACATATTAATTAACGTATTAACCCCAGACCTAGTTACAAGATCTCTGCATTAAAAAGGGTGAGCATATCTATCCCAGACATGCCAGATAGTGATGGGTTAATTTATTTGCCAGGTGCAAATTCGCAGCGAATACCCGCGATTCGCTGACGGCGAATAAATTTGCAAAAACGGAAAATGGATACAACGAAACCATTACCTCACTAACAGTTACACAAGCATAAGGCCAACAACTTCTGCTTCTTGTTGAGAGCTCCTGTTTCTCTTCCCCCCTCTACATGGCAAAAGTTTGAGATGTCTGTGTATTCCAGCTTTGATTTTTTCTTTTTTCTGGCTCCTTCTAAGAAAGAGTTGCAGATTGTTTTGCATTGTGGGAAAGCTGCAGGTGGCTTGTAGCAGTTACATACAGTATCTTGGAGGGCCAGTCCAACGCTGAGTGTTTCTGAAGCAAACACACAACTTTTATCAGTGCAATATTGCAAATTGCGCAAACTACTTTAAACCACTTTCATTTTTTAAGAAGTTTTACTCTTCCTGCAATGTGGAATTACCATCTAAAATGACTTTGAGTCTCCTGCTACATGTGGGTGATATAACAGCCTCCTTTATCTTCTGGGGGAAAGTGTATGGAAAGTAGCAGATTAGGTGGTCAGCATTCCATGGAAATCCTGTACAACACATGCTCACATCTGATCCAGGTGGCCATGGAAAATGTCTCATTTACTTACCACAATAGTTGTATAACTTCTGGTTCACCCCAATAGCTTGTTAGAGAACCTCCTTTCTCACCTTAGTAGCTGTTAAAAGGTTCTCCTAAGTCACACCAGTAAATGGTTAGAGAACCTTTTGGATCACTCCAGTAATTGCTTAGAGACTATCCATGCAGGGCAGGCAAGACAATTCCTTCTCCTCTCTTGATGATGTCTATTGGAAGATCATTTGGGCAATGTGTGACAATTGGTAGCTATTTTTTTCCAGGAGCGTCAGCCAGTAGAGGCAAAGGCCAACAGATATAGCTGATACTGTTTCCTGACCAACTAGTTAATGTAATAAATTGTTTTCATGCTCCATACCTACCTGCTCCTTCCCATTCACCCCCATTTCCCTGATATTCTTGGTCTCCTGCCACCTGTTCAAGCCTTTAGTGCCCAAAGATGATGGCCACACACTGACAACATTTTCAGGAGGTTAATGAATCAGCGGGCAACCAAGCCTGAAGTCAGGCGGGAGCACAGCTGCTGAATTTTAGGCAAATACAATTATTGTGAATTGGCAGCTAAATGCCGGCTCAGCAGTGAGAGTCAGTTGGGGGCTGAAATACCAGTGGGAATACTTCACAGCACCCACTTATGTTTGTAATGCCAGAAAGACTTGATAATGGGCCCTGATCCTACAGGGAACTGGGTAATTTAAACACGGCTCCTGTCCCCATTCCCCTAAGCATCTTATCTGTCTCATTCCAAGGTATGAGGAGACACCTTTCTGTTTGATAAAGTGCCCCTCTGAAGCTCCTGCAGCAGGAACAGACGGTGCCATCATACACTTTCCCATGTAAAATAATGCAGCCAGTGAGATGAGCGGCTCTCTCCTGCATTGAGTGGAAATTCACCTCTAATGTCTTATAGACAGACCCACTCTAAGTAACATTTCAGTTGGTCCTCATTATTTATTCTGTCGTTTTTTTTTACTTATGCCTCCTCTTTTTTGTCTCTCTCTATTTGCAGAGGCCACTGATCCTGGCAACACCCTGACCGAAAAGCTTCAATGTCATTCTCATTCTTTCTTTCTGCTTATATTTCAGTCAGGGCTCACTCCTATTTATATTCCATTCTTAACTCCTAACTGCCGCAAGGGTACCTAAGCCCAGCAACCAGAGAGCTTTTATAGTTCCAAGACCGAGCGTTGTAGAAATAAAAAAAAATAAATAAAAATTCAAAGCCTTATAAAATGATGATTAATTGCAAATCTTCCAATATCACTGTGTACATCATAATAGAAGTCATTTATAAGGTGACCTACCCCTTTACTGCCCCCAGTTAACCCTTGCTGTTTCTTCAGTGTAGAGCTGCAAGGGGAAGATCTCTGTGTGTTGTGGAAAACAGAAAATATATTTTATAGGGATGCACCGAATAAAGAATTCAGCAGGATTCGGATTAAGCTTAAAGGGATACTGTCATGGGAAAACATTTTTTTTTCAAAACGAATCAGTTAATAGTGCTGCTCCAGCAGAATTCTGCACTGAAATCCATTTCTCAAAAAAACAAACAGATTTTTTTATATTCAATTTTGAAATCTGACATGGGGCTAGACATTTCAATTCAATTTCCCAGCTGCCCCAAATCATGTGACTTGTGCTCTGATAAACTTCAATCACTCTTTACTGCTGTATTGCAAGTTAGAGTGATAACACCCTCCTCCCTTCCCCCCCCCCCAGCAGCCAAACAAAAGAACAATGGGAAGGTAACCAGATAACAGCTCCCTAACGCAAGACAACAGCTGCCTGGTAGATCTAAGAACAACACTCAATAATAAAAACCCATGTCCCACTGAGACACATTCAGTTACATTGAGAAGGAAAAACAGCAGCCTGCCAGAAAGCATTTCTCTCCTAAAGTGCAGGCACAAGTCACATGACTGGGGGCAGCTGGGAAATTGACAAAATGTCTAGCCCCATGTCAGATTTCAAATTTGAATATAAAAAAATCTGTTTGCTCTTTTGAGAAATGGATTTCAGTGCAGAATTCTGCTGGAGTAGCACTATTAACTGATGCATTTTGAAATATAACATATTTTCCGATGACAGGACCCCTTTAAGTGACTGACCAAATCTGAATCCTTAAAATCACGTGACTTCATGTCACACAAACAAGGAAGTTGAAGTTGCTAGGTGCATGCTTCTTTTTAGGCTTTCCTTACCCTAACTTTGCATATGCAAATTAGGGTTTGAATTCAGGATGTTGCCATATCTTTCATAAAAGATCTGGGTATCAAATAAGATCTGTGTCACTATGCCAGAATGCTGTGTTATACAGATAGCTAGAATCTCAGCCATAAAGCAGGGCAGGACTGCTGCTCATAATGAGTATCAGATAGAATCTCTGACAGAATGCTTTGGTATAACCGGAAGACCAGATCCGGAAGACCAGATCCAGTGTCCCTGGACTGCAGGATCAATTACTGTTTTTCTGAAAGGCTTATTAACATTTGCTGCACTGCTGTTTGGTGATACCTGGGGCTGATCTGGTGAGAAAAATAAGCAGAAAAAGTAAACATATTGAACCTATAAACCATAAATATATGCAATACAAATACAACAATTAGAAAATAATAGATCATGAGTAAAGTATAAAAGCTTTAATAAGGATACAAATATTAGCCTGACTTAGGGTAGATATCATGTTTATAAGCACTGCATCTCTAATGTTTTATATTGAAGGGAGCCCACTACAGCAGGGGATATCTTTGTAGTTTTCCTACAGGGCTAGAATTCATATGGGTAGTAAATGCTCTACATTGAGCAAAGTTGTAGGGGGGAATTCACAAAAGTGTCGGGAACGAAAAAATGTCTTTAAAATGTCGTAGAGAGTGTCGTAGCAACAGCCGACAAATTCACAGAGCATTTCTCCGCCAATTTTACGACACTTTTGAATTAGTGTCGTTAAAAGTGGGCATGGTTTTTTCGGCGCCACTTTTCCCAACATTTTTATGAATTACTCGTAAACTCATTTTTTTTACCAACAATTTTTCAGACACTTTAGGCTCTCCAAAATGAAAATGTCAGACAAATTGTCGTTTAAAAAGTCTTGGTAAATGTCGTTTGTACGATGAAAAGATATACGACATTTTAGAAAATTGTCAGACTTACGAGACATTCAGAGATGGTAACATCTGCCTTTGTGAATTTGCCGTTCATACGACATTTTACAAATTTGTCGACCGTCACTTCTGGGTTACTTTTTTTACCGACACTTTTGTGAATTCCCCCCGTAGAGTTTCCACCAGGTCTAGTAACCAATAGCAACCATCATATGCTTTCTCTTGAACTAGCACAACCTGGTTGCTACAGGCTACTTGACCTGGTGTCGTTTTTAAAGGATTATTACATTACCCCATCTTAATGATAGGATAGACTAAGGAGATAGGGATAGACGAACAAGGAGAGTTGGCAGGTGTGGCAGCAGAGTCAGTGTAAATCCCATCAACTTCTATTGTTAATGATAATATGACCAAGGGCATGGGGCAAACAGCTTGGATTGTTAGCTCCATGGCTCCAGTAACCTGTTATGTATGAATTGTTTTGCAGGGATATTATACCGCAAGTCCTGTGCCTCGTCTGGTGCCTGCCTCATCGCCTCTGCTGGATACCAGTCATTCTGCACCCCTGGCAAAGGGAACTCTGTGTGTATCAGCTGTTGTAACACTCCTCTCTGCAATGGGCCCCGTGCAAAGAAGAAGGGAAATTCTGCGGCCGCTCTGAAGGGGCACATTTGGACCCTGCCTGTGTTACTAAATGTGGCCCTGGGGACTTTGCTACTCTAAAGTAGATGGCACTATTTTTTTTTTAGGAATCCTGCATTCTGGTAGCTGTTTGCAATTTCTTTCCAAAGCAATGACAAGTCACCAGAAATATATAAATGTAAATATATATATATGTTATAGAAAGAAAGACAGAGAGACATTTTTTTATCTTTTTCTTTTTGGGGGTTCAATGAAACTTTTTTTTTTTTTTTTTAAATTTGAACTCCATAGCACTTCCATAAGGGGCCCCATGTCTGTGTGCACCCTGGTAGCATATTAAACAAGCACATCACAAACTGCTGATTCTGCCCTTCTGTTGCATTATGGGTCCCTGTGTATTTTATTGTTATTATTTCAGCTCAGATTTCACTCTCACACAGACCATTTTGTGTCGATGTTTTACTGCCGCTCCTTTGCACCTTCATTTCCCTTTCGGCCTCACTGGCTTCCTGGCTACTTAGTGGTATGTTACAGGCAGTGGCAGTTTGGAAAGTACTAAATGTCTTCTCTTTAGTCTTCCTTCCAGAGAGGCTCCTTCTTATAGACATGAGGATGAGGGGGCGCTTTGAGCTGGTGCTGTTTTTGGTCGAGATTTGATGGGCTCTTAAAAGCCTTTCCTTGTTTACATGTTCAATGGTGAGGTGGCAACGCAGGACTTGCATGAAGACGGCTCGGAATTGCTTGGAAGAGATGTTGTATAAAAGGGGGTTAACCACAGAGCTCAGGTAGAAGAAAGTATCTGCTACTGGGAGTAATGTCATGTAGATGTGGAAGTACTTGACAGACCATTCGTATTTTGGAGTGCTGGCTGCCATGATGCGGAGGACTTGATTAGGCAACCAGCAGAGGGCGAGTGTTCCAACAATGAGCCCTGTAACAAAGGAGAGAGGGAAACACTTTGAGAGGCTGGAGGTCCATTCAGAACATGACAAAAGGTAAAGCAAGAAGGAGCTATAGGAAATAGAAATTACACATTATTATATGTTTGTATTGTTATATGAAGCAGCATCTTTAACCTGGTGCACCAGTCCTGCCCAACTTCATGTAGTGGGCTGCTTGCCCTCTATACCCATATGTCAGGAAGAAATGATGCTGATAAAGCTACAGAGAAGTCAGAGTTGGTCTTGGGCAGGTGGGAGCAGTTAGGCTGGGGCCACACAGCCCTCTTCTCTTCTGCTGCACAGCAGGAGCAGTTCAGTCAAAATGCAAAATCTCGCCTTTTGGTGCTGAAATCCACCTTGTCTGTCTGCACCAGAGCGGAGGTAATGATTGCGGGTGCAGGCAGCACAGAAGAAGAGGAGCAGCAGGGCAGCAGATTATAAACCTGCATTTCTCTGTAGGCCGAGATTTGAATCATGTGGCCCTAGTCTTACAATATCTTGGCCACATCCAACGCATAAACCATTAGTTGGACAGCCCTGTTCTCCACAAAGCTTTCAAGCTTGTCTCTTCCTTATTAGCAGCACCACATGCCCACTGCAACTCTTATTTCTGGTGGCAGAGACAGGGTAAAGTTTTTTTGTAAGTATGGCACTAGGGGAAAAAATGAACAAGTTGCTTATGTTAAAGCTACTGTTACACCTATTGCTGTGACTGAGATGCAAGGGAGCTCTGTAGATTAGATGGCATACCTTGCATCCTTAGCCATGAATCCTATTCATTTCTCTGTGATGTAACAGCAGAAAAAGGGTTCCTATTAATGCACAGAAAATCAAGTGAACAGAATGGGGATAAAGCTCTGGTCACCTTGGAAGCAATGTACAAAGGCTGAGATTTAAAGGGGAAGAAGCTGGGCTGCAGACTGTGTAATAAAATCTGCCCTGGAGTAGAAATAGCTTTTCCGAATGATATGTTTATTGATCCAACTGCTCGGCTGCTTTCTCCCCTTTCCTGCAGGGAGGGATGCGTCGAGCTGATCTCCCAGATACACATGAAGTTAATTCTAAAGTGTAGCATTAGGGACAGATCCTATCTTTCTCCCTTTGTTTCCCCTTGGTTAACTCCCACTACCCATGGCTCAGCCTGGCAGTAATAATGCAGAATTGTCTGCTTCCCTTTGCTCTCATTTCTTTATTATGAACCCATGGGATCAAAATTGGTCGGCTGAATACAGATAGAGGCTCAGTAATACAGCACTTACCATATACTGGCAGACACAGGCCACACTTGACTATTACCCACAGTATCATGGACTCCTGACACATAAGCTGGACAATCCGATGACTTAAGGTCCCTGAACTCTGTCATCTGTCCCTGTCCCAACCCCACTTCTCGCATAAAAATAAATTGCCTCTTATATTTATATATTTATATACCCACGTCCTCTCCCTCCAGTGATGCCCAGCTGTCACAATGACATGTACACACTGACACAAGGGCAGAATTAGTGGCAGTCTGCACATGGTGCCAATACGGTAGCCTAGGCAGTTCTATCAATAGCCACAACAGATTATGCCAAGACTAGTGCAGCTATAAACACTGCATACCAGAGGTGATGCCATTCTAACACAGATCCTTGTAGAAACTATTTGTGAATGAATCTCCAGATCAGACACTATTTGGCTTTCATATTGGTGCATCAATTGCAAGTTGTGATGGGTGCAGCTTATTGTTTTCCCACAATTGTGCTGGAATTCTAGGGAAATGCTGCATTGGCTTAAAAACACGCACAATGCACTGTCTTTATAAATGAGGCTTTTTATCTTTCTTCTGATCCTGCCGCCCAGCCCAGTGGCACCAGTCAGACAACAGAAATCCAGTTACTCTGTAAAATCAAAAAGTCAATCAGAGAGAAGGTCCCAACTGCTCTGTTAGAGGAACAAGCAACCATCAAACAACTCTCTCATAACTACTTGCTAACGTTGCTTATGTACAGAATTATGAGCCTAAGGGGCTCAACACTGGGCAAATTTGCACCTGGGCACTGATCAATTAACTGGTCTACTGGAAGCTAACTGAAAAAAAAAGTGAATTACGGGTTGCTAGGAACTAATGTACAGGTGCAAATGTGCCCAGTGTTTTTGGGGACACAATTTATTGGGGGGTGTTACAGTGTGTTTCTGGGGGACATAATATACCGGGGGTCAGTGTGTTTCTGGGGAACACAGTTTATTGGAGATGTGTGTATATGAAGAGACAATTTATTATGGGTCAGTTGCAGTGTGTTTCTGGGGACACAATTTATTGGGGGTCCATTGCAATGTGTTTCTGTTGGACACAATTAATTAAGGGTCTTCTACATTGTGTTTCAGTGGGACACAATTTATTGGGGGTCTGTTGCAGTGTGTTTCTGGGGACACAATTTATTGGGGGTCTGTTGCAATGCGTTTCTGGGGGCACCATTTATTGGGGTCCATTGCAATGCATTTCTGGGGGACACAATTTATTGGGATGTTTGTTGCCGTGTGTTTCTAGGGAACACAATTTATTGGATATCTGTTACAGTTTATATATGGGGGAGTCAATTTACAGAGTTGTGATAAGGCAATGAATTGGGGGTTTGTGACTCTACAAATCTGCAGTGGGGCAGTACTGGGGAGGGGGTTGGTTATCTGGCACTTCCAACCCACAGTCGCTAGTTAAAGAGACGTTGGTGTTTGGCTGTGATTAAGCAGGGAGACAAATGAGCAGTTGGTGTCCTTGGGAGCTCATCTAAGGTTGCCCCCCCCCCCCCGGCCGCCTCTTCCCACTGAATTGTTTCTCTTAACGAGGAAGAAAACACTTTCCTTCTCATCCTTTCAACTTGGGAAGGAAAAATGTGTCAGAGGATTCACGGCTTTGTGTTCTGAGCTGCAGATACCGAACCGCAACATCAAGGCTCAGAGCACGAGATGTGAGATCAGACTTTAACATAATGTACCCGATACTTGAACTGAATTTATGTTTGTGCAGTGCGCATCGCTGGGAGTACAAAACCCTCCATTTACATGAGCAGATTGGAGCCAAAACGGCAGAGCAACAGACTAAAAAGCTACGAGGCAAAAGTCCAATTAGTCTGAGTAAGGTAGTACAGAGTAAGGTAGTAATGATTAACAGTAATCACCTGATTGTAGCTCTTTCCCTGTACATCCCCATTATTTCTATATGTGAGTGGCCTCAACCTTCATTATCTTCTCCAATAGCCTCCTCTGGGCCTTTAGGGCAATGACTCAGGGGGTGACTTTAAGCTTCTTTATCACTTGATGATTATCATGAAAGTGCATGAGGGGCTTTTCGACAATTTATATTCAAATGAATTGAGGGGCAAGTTTAAGCATTTAAGACTCATTCAACATAACAGCTTCCTATGTTTGCTCATAGCTTGTACAGAGCAATATCATAAATCTATGCCAGCGTAGGTGGTGCCTTCTACGAAGCAGGTGATTTACCCAAGTATCACAGTCCTAGGGTCCATGTGCTGGGGTCATTATGGAATATCTGATTATGCCAATTATTCCCAAGATTTAAAGGTTAAGCATCCATTTAAACACCCTAGGCAGTTTTCAGCTAAAGGATGGTAAGTATAGTATCTTGTATACCGTAGACAAGGAATGGCATTTAGCAGGGCAGAAGAACCAGTGCTCCTGTGATTTGGGGGACTTGGTACTGTATGATTCCATAGTTGCCACTTGGGGGTTAGGAAATGAGTGGAAGGCTGAGAGCATCTGCCAGCACAGCCACTTCATGGAGAGAATTCCTACTGCTTCCCAGCTCTCTCTGTACCAACCTTTTCCCCTCCATACCATGGAACCTCCTTTCTTTACAATTCCCCATGCAATGAGCAAAGTGCAAAAAAGGCTATATGTTTGCACTTTGCCCACTGGGATATTGTGTAAATAGTTGCAGGCCTCTGTACTCCATTTCAGAGAGCATGGAAACATATGGCTCCTTTCCCTAATACAGTGCTGACTATATTTGTACTTTATTTGTGAGGGAGAGGCATGTAGGCATCCTCCCTTATCATCACCTACCTGCCCCTGCCTTGCACCATTCTGAGGTGCACGATAGGAGCAGGAGGGGGTGCAGGCAGCATCCATAGGAGCCAAGAACTAAACAGGCAGTAAAGACAGGGCTGAGCTGCATCCTGTGCTCCATGCAGAGAGCAACAACCCCAGGGGTTGTAAATGACCTCTAAAGTCTGTTATGAGTGCAAAGGAGCTGCAGGTAGGTTTGGCTGACATAGAAGTGGGGTTGCACCATTACATGGAAGGAAAGAAAATGAATCCCACTAAATATTACAAAAAGTTCTGCCCAATGCCAGTGTGAAGCAGACAGCCAAGAAGCTGAAAAGGGAATCCAACTTCTACAACAAGACAATGACCCTAAACAGAAGAGTATTTATCCATTGCTGCCCTAATCACAAGACCTATGAGCACCCCTTCTGCCCAACACACCGCAACAGGGATCCACCCTACCCCCCACCCTGCCACCAGTTTTAATAAGTAAGTATCCAGCAGCAGGGGAAGTTGTGTATTTTTTTACCATATAGACATCATGTAGGCTGCTGCCATAGTCACAGGCCCTCAAGTGCTTATGTGCTAAATACATCCATGACCCTTAATGATCCTAAACCTACTCAAAATGCTACTGGAAGAAAAGCAAGCTGAAGGTTTGGCCTCACAGGCCCCTGATGTAAACATTATTGGGAACATTAAATGGGTTGATGTTCAACATGCAAAGAACTGGCCCAAGGACATCTGGGAATAGAAAGATTCTGCAGGAAGAGTGGGCACAAATTCCTAGAACATGAAGTTAGAGGCTCCTAGCAGCATACAAAAGGCATGCTGTAATAAGCTGTGCCAATGGGGGTTACAAAATACTTAATTGGGATCCAAAGTTTTGCACATTAAAGATGATGAAATGAACTGTAACTGTGCATTAACATTTACAAATTATTATCACACATTTATAAAGCGCCAACATATTCTGTAGTGTTGAACAATAAATAGTAGTAATAGTAACTTGCAGAGTAACATAAGTTGAAAAAAGACACTTGCCCTTCACGGTCAATCTTTTTTGTCTAAGTGAAACCTGCTTAACTGCTAGCTGATTCATAGGAAGACAAAAAAAAATCATCTCCAGAAAGATTGCTTCCTGACTCCAAGATGGCAATAGGCTTGGTGAAAGCCTGAGACACGTGGTATGGAAGACTTTCTCATAAACAGTTCCATTTATTGTCATAACAGGTAAATGGCAGCATGGCACAATCCTTTCACCTCAACTTTCTCTAACATTGACTGCTGTCTCTTCCTCTATCACTGCCAGAATCACCACCGTTTTTTCCTGTTCCTGTTTTCTATATTCACTTTTCAGTACCAACAACTTTATACTTCACAGCTCAATTTAGGATGCACTGCCACCTAGTGGCCAAACTAACTATACATGAACTATTTTACAATTCACATTTTGCCTTTTTCATTGGTACTAAGACCTATTTTAAATATCTTGTATTTCTACCCTTACTAAAAAAATACCCAAAAGCCATGTCACGGCCGGCACCCGATACCAGAACAGGTGCCAAGTACCCTGGTCTCGGCTCGGCTTCACCAGTAGTGTGACCACCGTTGGGCTTCGGGAGGAGCCCTCAGCTTACTTGGGTGCCACCTGGACTTAACGAGGGGTACAAGGCGAGATGTTCTGGCTAGCAGAGGGGCACGGCAGGTAGATAGTCTTTTGGGCCGAAGGTCACGGTACAAATGGAGCAGGCAAGAGAATCGTCAGACAGGCAGGGTCGAGGCAGGCAGATATCAAGAATCGTCAGGCAGGCAAGGGTCAAACCGGGTAATCAAACAGATGGGGTCAGGCAGAAACAGTAGTCGAGATGCAGGCAAAGGTCAGGATTCGGATATCAGACTAGTCAGGAACAGGCAGGGATCAAAACCGGAATAACAGATACAAATTTCACAGGAACAGACAGCACAAGGCTTCAGGAACCACCAGAATTAAGATTCTATCACGGGCACTGGCTGGGAGTAAGAATGGGCCTTAAATACCTCCAATTTTCGCGCCAAAACGTGCCCAATGCGCGCTGGCGTAATCGCGCCTGTACCTTTAAGAGGCCGCCGCACCACTAGACCACCAGGTAATTTTATTACAAGCCAGTACAACTGATGGAAAGAATTCTACAACTTTCCAGCTCTCACTTTGATGAAGTGATCAATGTGTGACTTTAATACACTCTAAATTATATATATATATATATTTTTTTTTTGTAGGAGTTGGTCTCCTGGGGCAGACCGGACTCACTCTTTCTCAGACACCCACAAAGTGTCAGGGTACAATTGACCCACAGTCAGTTTTATTCAGGAAAACAAAAACAGAAAATAACAAAACCTAGGCCAACTTGGTGCTATCTGATACAGAAAACACCCCTCTCTTGAAAGGGTGAGGCCTAGTGCCCAACCCCTACAAACAAAATACAGATTTAGGAAAAACTCACAGAATTTCCAACAGGTTCTCCCACATATTTGCAGCTCCTACTTCCGCAGGCACAGATAGACAGACACTCCAACTCAAACCCTATTTACCAGGGATCAGGCCTCTCCTGCACAACTGCATGCTAATTAAGCAGCTACCTGGCTGATCAGCTGCAAACGTTGGTCAGTATATCGAATGTATCTAGAATGGAGGACCCATCCTACTCTCCCTCCATTCTTTCCAGGTACCCTTTATTTAGCTTTCTAAAACTGACAAAGTGTAGCATTTACTAAATACAATAACGCACATTTCTCCTGGAGCTAGTGCATACAATTTTTCATAATTGGTGAAATAAACACACCATCTACTATCTGCACAGCACTTCTTCTAGAGATCACCACAGTCCTCTAGAGTGAAATTCTGCCACTCTCCATTCATTTCTATGGGATTTTTAAAAGAGCATTTATCAATAGGTGAAAGTGAAAGTTCATACTTTGATAAATATGCCTTTCAAAATCCCATAGAAATGAATGGAGAGTGGCAGAATTTCACGCTAGAGGACTGTGGCCATCTCTAACTTCACTCTTTGATAAAATACCCCAATGTCTCTACTACATTGGGTGCACAGTGCAGACTACAGGGGGCACAGATGAAATGGGAACTAACACTGGCCATTAGGTACTCCCTTTGCAACCTCATTAGGGTTCCCTTTGCAACCTCAACAGACACCGTAAATGAAAGCAAAGGAGATGAGTATAATAAGCCCCTCGCTTCCCAGGAAAATAGCAGAGAAAGGAAAGAGAACGGGTGTAATGGGACCCACGTCTGGCTATTGTACGGCAGCTGTATATTTAAACAGGACTTTGTACAGAGACGCAAAAATCTTTAAACCCTTTAAGTCTTACACAACTCTCTTCCCCATAAGGATTAACTGCTGTTGGTTAAAATCTTTCCTTTAAATTGAAACAGGGCCTTCAATAAGCCCAATGGGGTAATATGAAAATGGGAGGGAGTTATGCTGCAGAGCTTTTGGGCATTTCTCCATAGTCAGAATCCAACCAGAGGAATAAATTGCAGCCTGAGAGCAGAATGGGAGGCTTTCATGTGTGACATTGCCCTCCACCCCCAAACCCACATAGATCTGCTGCAAGCAAACAAGAATAGAGGCACGTGGCACAGTCAACCCCTTCCCAATGACACATTCTGCCTGAGTGTGCCCTACACTTACATACTGCCTGGGTGTGCCTGACACATACTGCCTGAGTGTGCTGGATATGTTTTGCCTGAGTGTGCCCTACACATAAATACTGTTTTAGTGTGCCTGACACTTACACACTGCCTGAGTGTACCTGACACCTACTGCCTGAGTGTCCTGACACATTCTGCCTGAGTGTGCCCTACACTTACATACTGTCTGAGTGTGTTCAACACATACTGCCTAAATTTGACCAACACATACTGCCTGAGTCTGCCAGACACCTACATCCTGCCTGAGTGTGCCAACACTTACATATTTCCTGAGTGTGCCCTATACTTACATACTGCTTGAATGTACCCGACACTTACATACTGCCTGAGTGTGCCTTGCACGTATATACTGCCTGAGTTTGCCTGACACTTACATATTTCCTGAGTGTGCCCTACACTTACATAGTACTTGAATCCATATGAGTGGGTTTCCTGTATACTTCCGTCTTCAAGTTACCCCCCTCTTGGATGCATATCAAAAAGGCAAGTTTGTTCTCGTGGACATCTACCCTTGTGAACTTGATGTTATTGTCCACTGAGTTAATATGTTCCACTAAGACCCATTGTCAGCAGCATAAATTCAGTGACATACAGCATTGTACAATAGATTCAAATTAATGAAATAAACAGCTTCAAAGCAGTATTTTCAAAACTGCATGTGTATTTATTAGCAGTGCAACACAATACATGTTTCGGGTGAAAACCCTTTTTCAAGTGTTTTGCAAACAGCATTGCAAAATTCTCAGCTAACATCTTAGCCCTGTTGGTAGGCAATAACGTGCATCATATCCAGAATGCCAAAGAGTTTGTAACCAAGATTCATGGTGTTACACTAGAGGCAGAAGAAACAATGGTATCATATAATGTCACTTCAGTGTTCACATGTATACCTACAACAGAGGCAATTGAGACTATACGAAATCGACTGCAACAAGATAACACCCTCAGCAGCAGAACGAAGCTCAGTCCCAACCAAGTATGTTTGTTGCTAGATTTGTGCCTTAATACAACATACTTAAAGTACAAGAACCTTTTTTATAGACAGAAACATGGCTGTGCAATGGGTTCTCCAGTCTCTCCCATTGTAGCAAACCTGTACATGGAGGAAGTGGAAAGGAGGGCCTTACTTACTTTCCAGGGAACTACACCGACTCACTGGTTCAGGTATGTGGATGATACTTGGGTTAAAATCAGATCCAATGAAGTGGCGGCCTTTACAGAACATAATAACTCAGTGGACAATAACATCAAGTTCACAAGGGAAAATGTCCACAAGAACAAACTTGCCTTTTTGGACTGTTTGATATGCATCCAAGAGGGGGGTAACTTGAAGACGGAAGTATACAGGAAACCATACGGATCAATATCTGTTGTTTGATTCCCACCATCCGCTGGAACACAAACTGGGTGTCATTAGAACTCTACACCACAGGGCGGAATGTGTGGCAACTGATACAGAGTCCAAAGACAAAGAGCAAAAACATCTTAGAGGAGCTTTGAAAGCGTGTGGCTACCCAGACTGGGCCTTTGTCAAAACAGCAGCAACCAAGCCCAACAGGAACACCAATAGAAATAACCGCCCGGAGACGCATGGTAAGCGAAACATAGTCATCCCATATGTAGCTGGAGTGTCAGAGAAACTCAGGAGGATTTTTAACGAACACCATGTCCCTGTGTTTTTTAAACCTAGCAACACACTGAGACCAAAATTGGTATACCCAAAGGATCCAACCCCTAAAGAAAAAAAAAAGCAATGTGGTATACGGAGTCCAGTGTAGCGAGGAGTGCACAGATCTGTACATTGGGGAGACAAAACAACTGCTCTCCAAGCGAATGGCTCAGCATAGGAGGGTGAACTCTACAGGGCAAAACTCAGCTGTATTTCTACACTTAAAAGACAAGGGACACTCCTTTGAAGATAGCAAGGTCCAAATCTTGGTTAAAAAAGACCGCTGGTTTGAACTGGTGGAGAAACCATCCCTGAACAGAAGCGGGGGCCTTTGACACCACCTGTCTGCTACATACAATGCTGTTCTAACATCTGTACCCCGGCGGATTCAGAACACTTCACACATCCATTCATGCAACTCTCACAAGTAACACCTGTATCTAGGAGTTACATGACACATTGGATAATCCTGTCACCGTAACTACACAGAATCAACACCTCTGTAAATTTCAGATGTCACCCCTCTTTGAAGAGTTACAATGTGCCATTGTGATTGGATTAGTGGAAGAGTTTATATGGCGAGAACTTCCCACACCAGTCAGTTGAACTGAAGAAGCTGCTCGGGTGAGTAGTGAAACGTCTTCATTGATTACTCAGCAAGTCCAGTTGTTTTTAGATTTACCTATACTAGATATACCATGACCT
The DNA here is from genome assembly GCA_038501925.1 of Xenopus petersii. Lineage (NCBI taxonomy): Eukaryota > Metazoa > Chordata > Amphibia > Anura > Pipidae > Xenopus > Xenopus petersii. The sequence continues at coordinate 73,950,547 of CM076689.1, read as the reverse complement.
GGATGAATGAAAATCTTCATCGTCATACTGCTTGAATGTACCCGACACATACTGCCTGAGTGTGCCTTGCACGTACATACTGCCTGAGTTTGTCCAACACTTACATACTGCCTGAGTTTGTCCAACACTTACATACTGCCTGAGTTTGGCAGACACTTACATATTTCCTGAGTGTGCCCGACACTTACATACTGCCTAAGTGTGCCAAATCCAGTCTAGCAGTCAACCTCACTGTAATAAGTAGGAGCAGAAATGAATCATCTGTATTGCAAATCACAGGGGGGCTCACTAGACTCACTCAAACATAGGAAAGCTGCAGTTTAAAGAGGCCAGTGTGCAATTGTATGGCAGGGGATAAGGATATTGATGATAGGGCTCAATAGAGTCCCCAGACACGTTTCCACTGGGGCCCACTGATTTTAAGATCAATTATTTTCCTTCCAATTGTTATCCTGAGTATCCACTGGGGCATTTTGTCTTGACCCAAATGTCCCCAGAATACCCATTTGGAAGCAGTGAGTAGGAATCAGTACAATCAGCTCAGGAACCTTCTCCACATCTTGTTTCTGAAATGAATGACATAGTGTGTGTGTGTGTGGGGGGTACCAATGATTGTGCCCTTTTCTCTCCTGCCAGTTGTACCAGTTCTTGTATTAAAGAGAAACTCTCACATCTTGTGCGCCCGCAGCATTAAAGATTCCATTCCCACATGAACACAAGCTGTACCAGCTATTAATGACTCCTCTAAATTGTACTTGTTAATGGAATTGCACTATTACAATTTTCTTGTAAATGGAGCTTTTACAGCAGCGACACCTTCTATCTGCTAATATAGCAATATTCTGCAGCTACATATGTAGCTATTCCGATAATGGATTGGGAGTCTGTCCTTGCAGTTCTACAAAGTAAAACTCCAACATTTCTGTTTCTTTTCTACCCAGTTTCAGCTCTGATCATTACACATTGGAAAGGACCATTCTACTCAACACAAGGGCCCTACAAGCTCTTGTACTGGCCCATTCCAGTCCACTCTGATTATTATAGTTTGGAGGATACTACTCGGCATAGGGCCCAGCAAACTAAATATTGCCCCCTGCGCAGTTCTACTTACTATACATTGAAAGGTAAGAGTTTCCCTGTTGGATATACCTACCCCACCCACCCACCTGTACCCTGTTATTACAATGCCTTAACCCAGTAATGGAAATAAGGAGGGGCGGCCCCAGGTGCAGCCGGCCCCCCTGCATCCCCCTGTGCATCGACGCCAGCATACGGAGGGCCCCAAGGGGATGCGGTTGTGTAGAATATAATGGTGTAGAATATAATGGTGAATAAAATATGGCGTCATGTGCGTTGGTCATGGTCTTGTGCATATGCAATATAAACAAAAAGGAATTCATTGCATATGGGAGTGTGTTGTTTGTATCACTATGTGTGTATGCATGATTCACAGTGTTTGTGTGCATGTGAGAGAGTGTAACTGTGTGTGCTTATGTGAGTGTGTGTATGTGTGTTGGAAAGAAGCTTAAGTTCTACGTGTACACGGTATCTGTAGAAAACCCAGGAGCAGAGGAGTCGGATCATCAAAGAGTTGAAGTAAAACAAGAAAAAGCAGAAATTCTTTATAGTTCTGAAGGAAAGAAAATCAGCTTAAAGCACAAAACGCTGAGCAAGAGAAACATCTGAGTATTCCCAGGGAATCAATAGATATACTCACAGATAACTCTGTTAGATACACAATAAAGAGAAGAAATTCAGTGCAACATTATAGCAACTTCTTGTGTGGCCAGAAACCCCTTGTTTGCTATCATATTACTGCCCCCCAAAATCACCCTATTCCCTTGTGTACTAGGATATCATTCAAATCCATCCCTTTCTCTTACCCATTCTGATATTACCAAATCCCTAAATTCAAGCATACACTGAGACAACTAACTCCAAAACACCCATCTATTGGTGTTGTCGGGATGTCTCTGGTTAATCCAGTGTATAAACATGTGAATATAAACTTGAGAACCACTAAGATTTTTGGGCATATGGCAATATATTTGTGTGTGGGGAAGTGTGTAGCATTTACTATGATAAAGATACTGTATATATGTTTATTATTTTTCAGGCCGCAAAATGTCTTTAGGTTGACTTGTTTTGCCAGTATTTATTGAACTTGTATATCAATTAGGGCCTGATTTTCTTTCCTTCAGAACCATAAAGAATTTCTGCTTTTTCTTGTTTTACTTCAACTCTTTGATGATCCGACTCCTTTGCTCCTGGGTTTTCTACAGATACCGTGTACACGTAGAACTTATTTCCAACACACACACTCACATAAGCACACACAGTTACACTCTCTCACATGCACACAAACACTGTGAATCATGCATACACACATAGGGCGGAATTCACAAAAGTGTGGGAACAAAAAAATGTCTTTAAAATGTCGTAGAAAGTGTCGTAGCAACAGCCGACAAATTCACAGAGCATTTCTCCGCCAATTTTCCGACATGTGCGACACTTTTAAATTAGTGTCGTTAAAAGTGGGCGTGTTTTTTTTGGCGCCACTTTTCCCGACATTTTTATGAATTACTCGTAAACTCATTTTTTTTACCGACAATTTTTCAGACACTTTAGGCTCTCCAAAATGAAAATGTCAGACAAATTGTCGTTTAAAAAGTCTTGGTAAATGTCGTTTGTAGGATGAAAAGATATACGACATTTTAGAAAATTGTCAGACTTACGAGACATTCAGAGATGGTAACATCTGCCTTTGTGAATTTGCCGTTCATACGACATTTTACAAATTTGTCGACCGCCACTTCTGGGTTACTTTTTTTACCAACACTTTTGTGAATTCCCCCCATAGTGATACAAACAACACACTCCCATATGCAATGAATTCCTTTTTTGATTATGTTGCATATGCACAAGACCATGACCAACACACATGACGCCATATTTTATTCACCATTATATTCTACACCTATACCTCCTGGGGCCCCTGTACATGTAATACAATGCATTGGGTTTCTGTTATACATCTCAGAGCTTACATGGCAGAGTTTTCATTATATCTTACAGTTCCCTTGCACAGATCTACATTATGATTTATTGCACATTTTCAGTATACTGCTTGTTTTAACTATTCTACCTTAGTATCAAGCCATTTCTGCCAGCTTTCCCAGTTTTCCTGTAAGAGACCCTTTCTGGTTAGTATTATTCTTCCCCCATTTCACACTGCTGTGACCACTTGGTGCCAGTCCGCTACTGTGGGGGGCGAATTCCTTTTCCAGTTGAGTGTTATCAACCGTCTGGCTTGGAATAGGGATTTTGCTACTAATGGTCTACATTCAGGGGTGCTTCGCCAATGAGGCGAGTTGAGGCTGTCGCCTCAGGCGGCAGCGCTCTACTAGGTACCAGGGGCAGCAAAAATGCTGCTCCTGGTACTTTAAGAGTGAATTTCTGGGGGAGGGGGGCCAGGATCTCCCCAGTCTACAATGTATTATTACCACTTCTTTGATGCCTATATAAAGCAAACACGTTGGTGACTGGATACTAATTTAGACAAGTGCTGCTGGATTTTGGTCCAGTATTGTTGCAGAGTGGGACATTATGTGGACATTGTATGGCCTAGAGTAGCTGGTTGGGATCCACATCTCAGCCAGGCCAGTGACATATTGGGGTACATCTAACTTAAGTCCACTCAGTACATAAATCAGGCGGCACTCAGGATAATAGGATAAGAAATATTTATTGCAACAGGCGGAGAGTTTACATTGTGTTTCGGGAAAGACTCCCTTAATCATGGGCTTCAACTTAACTTGTCCCCCGGTATAGTATGCCCTCCCAGAAAATGTTTTTCATGCTTGTGTGGCTCCTCAACACTTTCAACATGGCTCATGGGTACAAGTATTTGAGTGTCAGTGTATTGCTAGAGAGTCCGGGCTTAATTCAATGTACAGCATCCATTTACTACGTCATGTTTGTAAGTAATGCTTTGCACAGAGTTGATTTCTATAACTGGCATGTATGGAGTTAAACCAATTCCCAAGGGAAGGTACAAGAGTCTTACTTAAATGTCTGGTGTCAATCCTATGCTCATTTTCTACAGGCCTGATACTGGAATAGTTGGCTTCAATGCAATGTTCAGATTGAGTACTGACATCTGGGTAGTCCTAACACATCTCTGTGTTAATGAAATACACATTTCTTACAGTGGCATTAGAGGCATGTCTGGGATTAATGCAGTGTACAAAAATTAAAATTCCATAATGTATTGTTGGCAAGTATATGTTTAATGCAATACACAAAATCCTTTTCCATCAGAATAGTGCTGGCTTGTTTGAGGTTAATCCAGTGTGCAGAGTCTATTCCTTCCAGTGCGTTTAATGACATGTCGGAGACTAATGTAATGTTACAAGTCCATTTGCTACAGTGGTGGTTCTTCCATGTCTGTAGTGAGTGGCTGCCCTTATTTTAACTACCCCTCCCCCATCTCTTTGCTCGTCCACCACCTGCTTGCGGTATATGGAAAAGTGGAAAAAGGGGTTATTATATAACAAATCCCATGGCTAGAGTTTACTGTATGGTAGTTACACCAGGGTCTGGAGTTACTACAGTGCACAAATTCCTACAATAGTGTTACTGGCATGTCTGAGATTATTTAGTTCTCAAAATCTGCTTCTTAAAGTATATTGCTGGTATGTCCGAAACAGATCGTTATATCCAAGGTTTGGGGGCTCAGTGTAGAAGGGCCATTTGGGTTCCTGACTAATGTACACTGGCCCCTCTGCACCCTGAGCTGTCTAGATACATCCCCCTTCCGGGCCCCCATGTTGCTAGTTTCCATACAGCGGGCAGATAGGTGGGTGCAGTGTTGGAATCATACAGCAGACCCCTTGACTGTCCAGGCCACCTATATCCCTAGCCTCTCCCCTGCAGTAGCAATGTTTGCTGTATGGTAGTTAAGCTACTGGTTAAGACAAGAGGTTAATGAAACAAGGGGGGGGGGGGACGACCACAGAGGGCCCAAAAGGGTAAATATTTTAGTATTTACTCTAACACAATGGTTCCCCCTAAGTTTGGGGCTCTATGGAGAGTTTACTATCGGTACTTCTGGTTACTGAATTGCCTCCCAGTGCTTCCTGGTATATATCTATGAGATTGTGCAGCTACAAAGGGGTTAAAGAGATAATTGTATTGTATAAATAAGACACAAGCAGAAGTGTTAATTTAGCAGCTGTAATAATGGCCAATGTGTGTTCCCAGCGAGTGCACCGTTATTAATGGGCCTGGTTATAATGAGGAGCTCACCCGCTATCCCTGGCTCCAATCTCATCACACTGCAAAGAGCGCTCTGCAATTTATTTCCACTGGCGAGGAGAATAACGCCACACATAATACTCCTTTCCATAAATAATTCATCTGCTGGGACCTTCCAGAGAGTTGCACCAGGCTGGGCCCAGTCCATAAATACCCCTTGTCTTTCTCAGAACTTTCTCTTTGTGAGCGGAGGCGCTGACAGATCTGATCCGTCTCTGTCCTTTCTGCAGGAGGAGCAAATGCCACCCCATTAGTGTTATTAACAGATCCATTCGCTCAGGCTCATCTCCAGCTGCCGTCCCAGGTTCCCAATAAGTGACTCTTGCAGTGAATCAGAGAGCACTAATGAGTGTCTTAATGAGCTTCCTGCAGAGCAAATTGTCACTTGGAAATGAGCATTAACAGAAAATACTTCACCCCAACAAAAAACGGAGCTTCCGAGCTGCTTGTTTGTAACATCAGTGTCTAGTGTCTGTCGAATAAAGAATAGAGAGATCAGCTCTATATAGTTCTGCTGGATAGAGAATTGGGGGATTGGTCCATGTAATTCTGCTGGATAGAGAATGGGGAGATTGATCCATATACTTCTACTGGGTAAAAAATTGGGAGATTGGTCCATATAGTTCTACTGGGTAGAGAATTGGGAGATTGGTCCATATAGTTCTACTGGGTAGAGAATTGGGAGATTGGTTCATAAAGTTATATTGGGCAGAGAATTGGGAGATTGGTCCATATAGTTCTACTGGGTAAAGAATTTCGAGATTGGTCCATATAGTTCTGCTAGATATAAAATGGGGTGATCAGGTCCATAATGCAATATTCTTGTGATAGACTGAGAATGGTGGGATCAAGTCCATAGTTGTCTGATGGATAATGTATAGTGACAGAAGTTATGTCTAATGCCGGATCAGGTCCATATAGAATAGCAGGGTTGAAGAATTATTTAGGAAAGACTTCAGCCTAATTGGAGGTTTTAGTCACTTGGTATTTTCCTGATATTTTGTTTGTTACTTTTTTATTTTGTAGGTCTAGGACTGGACTGGTTTTTATTAGGGACCAGTGTGTAAGGGGGTAAAATAAATAATTTATTTTATATATGTAGCTAGTTAAGGTGAGGTGCAGGTTTAACCGGCATATGGGCAGTGGCGTAACTTGAGGGGGGTGGGCGCTGGCGTGGGACGTGCAGCCGGGAGCCGCCCCCTTCCGTATGGCCGGAAACGGCCGCAGAACAGAGTGGCCTGCAAGGTGCCGGGGGGCCCTGAGGGGGTGCGGGCCCTGGCCCAATCGCACCCCCTGGTCCCCCGGTAGTTACGCCACTGCATATGGGGCTACGTCCAGCATAAGGCAAAACCTTGATGAGACACTTCCTCTTTTGCCCTAGGTAGATCTAGAGGTAGCACCCAGACCTAAGTGGCCAGACCTATGGAGGGGTTAGTACCATCAGGGCTAGCTAGAGGTTAGCAGTGGGAAGTGAGTTCACTCTATGGGGTATATTTATCAAAGAGTGAAGTTAGAGATCGCCACAGTCCTCTAGAGTGGAATTCTGACCACTCTCCATTCATTTCTAGGAGATTTTTAAAAGAGTATTTATCAATGGGTGAAAGTTCATGCTTTGAAAAATACCCCTTTCAAAATCCCATAGAAATGAACGGAGAGAGGTGGAATTTCACTCTAGCAGACTGTGGTGATCTCTAACTTCATATGCCCCTATGAGTGAAAGGTAGAGAGGGCTAGTTAGAACGGATAGCCTGTTGTCACGACGAGGAGTGACTTGATAGAGTTCCTGAGGCACTTGTGCACTAGTGTTGAGCATTTAGGTCTAGGTAGAGAGGACATACGGTTGAAGCTTGGGCTGCGGGCATTATACGTTCAGTCATGGCACAGAGAGGGGGGAGGAGCAGTAATGTACCCTCCGTAAGAAGCTGCTCACTAATGAAATTTGTTTGAGTTCATTGCACTTGTGTGAAGATTCTTAATTGTTTCAGCAAAAGCCCTATATGTGCACTTGGCAATAGTGGATGCCTATTAGCCATGGGTAGGCACTTTACTTTTTAAAAGCCCATTAGTGACCATAAGTGTTCATAAGAGACTAACACCCAATAGTTACCAGGCCTGGATCTGTGACGAGGCCACAAAGACCCAGGCATGGGGTGGCAAAGTTTTAGGGGCACATGCACAACTTCCCAGTGCTCAGGCACATGCACAAGTGTACCAGAGCATGTATGTGTGTGAGGGGGGGTTGCATGTGCGTGAAGGTGGACGGGAGGCTCTAGGAACAATGGGCCTAAGGGCGCCCATGTAGGAAATCCGGCCTTGATGTTGTTCTGGAATCTGGGGCAATCATACGCCCTTTCCACCATAGAGATCACAGTGACAGTGTAGTGATACCTAGTTGAATAACAAGTTATTGTACTATAATGACCACAAGCTGATATAATTCTCTGGTCTCACCAAATATAGGAAGAGGTTCAGGTGCACCGTATTGTAGTGGAGCAGGCACTTCAAAGACCAATCTTCCAGACAGACTTGTAAAATGATTAGTAGTTTATTAAGTACATAAGGATACAGCCTTAAGCGTTTCGTATCTTACAAACACTTAATCATAGGCCTATGATTAAGTGTCTGTAAGATACAAAATGCGTAAGGCTGTATCCTTATGTACTTAATAAACTACTAATCATTTTACAAGTCTGTCTGGAAGATTGGTCTTTGAAGTTCCTGCTCCACTACAATAAAGTTATTTTAATATGCTATGTACTATGCTATGTACTATGGCATTTAGGAAACAGTAGTAGAAAAAAACATGCTGGTCCCCAAAGGCTATGGTCACACGGGCTGTTGGCCCCATCTGTAGTCAGTCTGCATATTTTTGTAGGCAGATAATATGCAGATCTGCTCAGTGCCCCTGCTTCATAGATTTGAATCCGAGCAGCCTGTGTGCGCTCAAACACAGCAGAGCTGAGGCTGAGGTCAGCCCGGAGATGCCTCCTTTCACATATCGACTAGTCAAGCGATGAGATGCAAATATATATATAAGTGAAATATTTTTGGATACATTTAAGGTCTGTGCTTTTCCTGAAAAATTACTGCTAAAAACCAAAAATGATCACATTTCTCAGGACACCCAGAGCTGGATTCCTTTCCACAGGGCCCAGAGACCACCCCCCCAGCTGCCTCCTCCCCCAATTGCTAGGGTTGTCACCTTTCCAGACAGGGGGAAGAGCTAAGACATCAGAGGGATGGGCCAGTGGCACTGCAGACGGAGCTGGAGACATCCTAGGGGCGGGGCCATGATATGGCAATCAGTGATTGGCTAATTGCCATGTCAATCAAGGGAGATCCAGCTCCGTTTTCCTGGAATACTGGGACATTTTTGACCCAGGCAGCCTTTTGAAAGCCAGACTGTCCGGGTCAAATCTGGACAGGTACACATCCTTTATTGAGGGATGTGGCTTAGACTTGACACAAATCTGGGCCCGTACCTCCCAACTGTCCCTTTTTCGGAGGGACAGTCCCTCTTTTGACAGCTCAACCCGCAGTCCCTCATTTGTACTGGAAAGTCCCTCTTTTCTCTGCACTGAACAGCCAGAAAAAGAAACAAAGTTTCTCACTTAATTGACTTTTAGCAGAGAGCCCAGAACAGCTAACAGGTGCAAATAAGATACTTTGTAACAATTTTAAGACACAAAAACACAGTTTAGATAAGGAGAAATATTTTCAAACTTTCATAACCTGCCAAATTTTGTAAACCGAACATGGTAATTAGGGGGTGTGGCCACAGAAAGAGGTGTGGTCAAATAAATTTGCTGCGCTACGTGCGGAAAAATTTTTTTGTCCCTCTTTTTACTTCCAAAATGTTGGGAGGTATGTGGGCCTAAAGGACATCCTATTAAAGAGTAGTAACACAATGAAAGGAATAGAAGATTTTCTTTCTCTGATAGTAGTCAGTGAGTGTAAATATGTAAAGATTAAAGTATCCTGTTTTGTAAGATATAAGGATATTATAAGTCATCAAAGAGTTCCATCACCATATAAAAGCATGAGCCCAAAGGTCGAGGTGTTTATACAGGTCAGGGAACTCCAAGGCAACTTCAGTTATCCTCAGATTTTACAACAGGGGGTTCTTTATTATAATACACACGTTTCAGTGAGTTAAGTGACAGAAATGACATCACTGAGCACTGACTATAACAGATGACATCTCTTGGACATGTTGGAATTATACTAGAAATAAATGGACTGCACTATGGAATATGTTAAAATTATGTTATTTTAAACATTGTTTGCGACTAATATGCCACTTTAATATGTGTTAAATGCATTTTACAATATCTTCTTATTCCACTAGGTGTCACAACACTGTCATTGGGTTTCTAAGGGTTTTGGATCTCTATGGGGGTTTCCATTAGAAGTGATCAAAAAATTGCACACGCACACCTGGCCTCTCCAGGTAAAAACCACGGTGCATAGGGTAATTGAGGCCGGTACGCATCCATAACAATTACTCTTGCACACATGTCAAGCCAATATTGTACAATGTTTCGGGGGCACGCCACAGGTTTCCTCTTAAGAAAGGGCACACAACTGTCCTGAAATGTTTGATCATATCTAGTGGGATAACCCTAATGCAATATCACAGATATTATTGTTTCTTCGTTGGTTTCCATTAGTGACCAGTGGCCATTAGTAACCAAATCGAATTGGAGAAAAATTATACAATACATTTATTATCAGCGAATCTATTGATAATACTGACTATAGAAAGAAAATAGTGGATAATTAACATGAATCAGCTGCACAGTAAATTGATAAATTGTGCATAATTGTCAAGAAAGTTTTCAGAATATTTAGCAAAATATGGAGTTAACATAAATGGGTACTAAAAAAACTAGCAACTCACCATAGTTAAAGGAAGACTCTATGTTATTTCCTTCCTCACTGTTTTCTCACTTAACCAAGAGTATATATGGTGCCAGAGTGCATCAGACTTAGGCACCATATGGGCTCCCCCCCCGCTGTCCCCAATTTGTCTTTATTGCAGCTCCGGCAGGCCCCAAGGGGGTATAGGACCAAGTGGGGTTGTACCACCAAATAATACCCCCCTGTAGTGCCACTTTCCCCCCAACTTGTGTTCCGGGTCAGTTCAAGGTGCCAGTAGGGTTAGGGTAATTAACCATAAAGCCTCTATACAGTGGGGTGTTTCAGGAGGCATTTATGTACCAACCTGTAACGGGTCTTGTTCTAGTAATGGCTCTTTCCCATGTATCAGGACCAAAAAGAAACAAAATAAAACTACAAACAAAAAAGGTTCTTGTGACTTCCACAGAACCAAGAAAATCTGAGTTCAGGCTCCACTTTAGCAAAATGCCCAAAAGTATGAATGTCTATGAACTTGAGAACGTGTCATACATACACATCTCACACACACACAGTCCTTCAGGACCGTGCATGGAAATGGGCCAGGTTACTGGGTTATTGGTGTTACTGGGCTACTGGTGTTACTAGGTTACTAGTGAAACTAATTCAGAAGATGTGAACCAAGACTCAAACGCATGGAAATCCCTTCCCTTTTACAAACTACGAGCTGCTAACCAGTTTTCCAGAAGAATCTATTATAAATGATTGGCATATTCCTTACAGATCCCAAAGCACTGATCTAGGGCCACAGTTTGGGAACCTCTCTTCAAGAAGACTCAGTAGATTGGATTCTATGCATTTGTGCACTGATGCGAGTCACATAATCTCATAATAAAGAACAATCTCCTTTCATTACTTCCATTGATTTTTTGATATATTGTTTTCTGACAGAGTTTTTATTTTCGTACAGTCAGGCTGCAGATAATTGAGTTTTTTCCCATTATTTGAAATTAAATCAGTCAAAGAAAGAATGCAAGAGATTCCTGGCAGATCTTTACTCTTTGCACCTCATTACTGACTGTTGTGGTACTGACGCTCTTGGTTCTGCTTGTTGAGTTCAACCGCAGAACCAATGTGATGCCCTCAGAGGTTCATACAGAATTCTCTCTGATTGTCTGGTTTCCTGGGTTCCAAACTTTACTTCCCCCATACGAACTTGTACAGAAAAATGCTATTATCCAGCATTATAGTGAGACAATGTTTAAATGGATTGAAGTTATTCCAATAACAAAGAAAGCCCATGGCACAGAGGTACCAAAAGAACTTTCAATGCCACAGGATAAAATTACCTCTTACAAGAAATGAAAACACAAAGGAGTTTCATCCTGGAGGACAGGACCCCGAAATAGAAAACATCCCGAAATTTTTGGGTCCAGAGATTTTTGTAGTGAGAATAACAGTTATGTCTCTCGTTTGCTATGGGCTGAATGTAATTAAAAGGAATATAACAAACATGCTATCTTGGGAATGTCCTGTCCATTAAAAGGGGTTGTTGGATATAAATTGAGTTTAGGGGTTGTTGGATATAATGTAGATTTAGGGGTTGTTGGACATAATATAAATTTAGGGGCTGTTGGATATAATGTAGATTTAGGGGTTGTTGGACATAATATAAATTTAGGGGCTGTTGGATATAATATAGATTTAGGGGTTGTTGGACATAATGTAAGTTTAGGGGTTATTGACCATAATTTGAGTTTAGGGGTTGTTGGACATAATGTGAGTTTTGGGGTTGTTGGATATAATGTAGATTTAGGGGTTGTTGGACATAATGTAAGTTTAGGGGTTGTTTGATATAATGTGAGTTTAGGGGTTGTTGGACATAATGTGATATTAAGGGTTGATGGACATAATCTAAACTGTAGGTTTGTTGGATATGGTATGAGATTAAGGGTTGGTGGACATAATCTAAATGTTAGTTTTGTTGGACATAAACTGAATTTAGGGTTGTTGGAAATCATTGAGGTGGGCTGAAAGATATAGCCAAAGGGCAGATTAGTTACCAATTCTGATGTAAAATGAGCTGGCTTCTATGCTGCCATATAGGGATGAGAACATTTTTTGACCAGTATAGTTTCACAGGGAAATTTTGATTTTGCAAGCAATTGTCTTTTTATAATTCTGCACTAGAATTTCACCATGCGGTCTCTTTCACTGGAAAAAAATACAAATACAAAGATATCATTAGTATCTGCCCTTTCCTTCAACATCCATTAACTGGATAGAGCCCTTCCCCTGTCTATGTAACAATCTGTCCAGGCGTCACATTTGGAAGAAATTGGCAACATGGGAGCCATTATGTTTAACGAAGAACTGCTGTAGCACAGAGAAAAGAAGCTTTCCTAACAATGTAAGTGTATATACTATTGAGCTTCAATGGCATTTCTCCTTCCTATACAATGTATTTAGGCAACAATGATTTCTTAACATTTTCAGAAAGTCTGTCACAGGAATGAAATGCCCATCATTACTGCCATGTAATGTGAGTCTGAATTAACTTAATATAATGTATATTGAGTAGGCCCCTGAGCTCAGTTAAGTGACAGCAGACTAGAGATTGAATAAATCAACATAGGGAGCTAAAGGAGTCATCATCAGGTGCCCAGATCTGCACTTCTAAGGGCTGGTAAACTGGTTTCATTTCTCCTTTAAAGGCCAGAAGTTTGTTGGAGATTGAATGACTGGAGAAAAAGCTAAGGGTGACATTCACCAATAAACTTTAAGTATGTTATTGGTGAAATATTTTAGACTCTTGAAAAAAAGGGAAAAAGAAGCACACCATACTTCGGCTTCTGCCTTCAAAGCATTTTATTGCAGCAGAGATGTGGCACAAGCTTTCGGGGACCTGAGGAAGGGGTTGTCCCCAAAAGCTTGTGCCACATCTCTGCTGCAATAAAATGCTTTTAAGGCAGAAGCCGAAGTATGGTGTGCTTCTTTTTCCCTTTTTTCAAGAGATTACTGCGTTGGGCTTGAAGCAGCCTGGGATGGAATGCACCCTATAAATATCAAGTAAGTGGTGTGCAGAAGACAAACCGTTTTAGACAAAATATCAGTTGGTCTTTATTATTTATTTTTTGTTTGTGAATTATTATTGTAGCTTTCCAGCATGTAGCTGAAAACAGTACCTTGATTAAGAGGAACACAGACCCCCAACAGCAACAAAATAGATTAATTCAGGCTCTTTACTTCTATTTTAATTTTAAAACTGCCCCCATGCGGCACTTTATATTTCAAGTCTAAGATTGGCAGAAAGAAAAATAATTACTTCAGAAACTAAGCAAAATAAAATGCAGTTTGTCTAAGAATTCTGCTGCCTACTCAGAATTAATTTTATGGTGGCTGTTCCTTTAATAGGATGAAAGGCGTATTTGAATATGTGAAGGCAGACTGAAAGTTATTGATTAAGTGGCAAATCTCATTAACAAATGAATTAGTCATTGTAAGCTTGGAAGAACAGCAATTACTGTACATTGCACACCCGTAGGCCATTTGAATGGTGGAACAGGAAGGACAATGTGTTGTGTAGCTGCACCAATACATTATAGGCCAGTTTGCCTCTAGAAGAGTTGCATCCATCAAGTAGTCTTAGGTTGGAGCACATGGCTGTTCTTTCTAACCAAATCTCATGATCTTATTTTCCTAGAACATGCCATTACAAATTACAGCACTGTCTTAACCTCATTCAAAGGGATCCCTGCTCCCCAAATTCTCTAAGGGGCATGTTCCCTTAGGAACCTACCTGGGTTAGAAGATGGAAGGCCAAAGCAGAAGAACTGGTACTTTCAAACACTACATCAAAGCTAAAAGGAAAAGGTCATAGATTTTCTTGGGCTAAGAGGGAAGACTACCTCACCCTGGTAAGAAGTTAATCCTACAATTATAAAGCAAATGTAAACTATTAAAATTACTATAACACCTCATATTGCTCTATAAGTCCTCATTTTGCCCAAATAACTCCTGTGTGAGTGTGTCTCTGCTAGGGTAATGTTTATAGCCCAGTCTCAGGCCTGAAGCAGTTGGAATGCTCTAGTCTAACCCAAAGCATAGTTGCCACCCGGCAGGTTTTAACCCAGACAACCCAATTCTCAGAAAAGCTGACTGTCACTATTGCCATGTCATAGCCCTACCCAGACATGTTTGTATAGTTGTAGGGGCCTGTGAACTTGGGGTCAGCTGCCAGCAGCTGCCTGATTTTAATCGCTCATACTTCCCACTAACTCAGTAAATAAAATACTTAGGCCACAGAATGTTATTTACATTTAAAATAGCTTTTCGCTGCATCATCGGTCCTGCCCCTGACGTCACCTGCCCATTGCCTGGGCTTTTTTTTACTGCCAATCCGGCTCTGCTGGTGTTGACCATCAGGCTAAAGAGGTGCAAATCCAAATAGCAAAAATGAAAGAGCAATAAATAAATCTTTCTTCAGTATAATAATACCTGGGAAAGTAGCCAACAGAAGGAAGAAGGTGTGTCTATACTAGGACTGAGTCTTATATGCCAGACACATAATTTATTGGTATAACTCTCCTCAAGGACTTTATGGGTTTTTCATCCCATGATGTGTATAACCTCATTCAATTCCCTGGCATGGAGTCAGACATCAGCTTTAAATTGACCCAGAATCTGGATATTTTCAGGAAATTATTACAAAGAGAGAACCCACTGGAAAAACTTAAAGCTGGTTCAGTTATCAAAACAGAGCATTTTAGTCATCATGATTCTCGTGCACTCTGAGTTTGTGGATTTAGCTGATGCCCAGTTCTGGCTTAAAGGGGAACTAAACCCCCCATTGTTATAACTTCCCAGTGCTCCCCCTCTGCTGCCTCCCTCCCTGCCTCCCCCTGCACAGTCTTACCCCAGAAATCTTTCCCCTCTAGAAATAGCTACTGCACATGGAAAGTGAGCGAAGCAGAGCTTATGGGCACCATCTTCTTCTCTTCCATAATCTTTGTATCTCCTTCCTCCCCTTCGGCAATTTCTATCTCTTTTGGCGCATGCACAGTTGTCACAAACTGGAAGATTGCTCCAACTGTGCATGCACCAATGCGCCATTCACTTCACAAAGATTACCAAAGAGAAGATGTCACCCGTGAGCTCCGCTTCGCTCACTATGCATGCGCAGTCGCTATTTCTAGAGGGGTCAGAATTCAGTGGTAAGACAGGGGGGAGACAGGGAGGAGGGCCAGCAGAGGGGGGTCAGTGGGGACTTATCACAATAGGTGTTTATTTCTCCTTTAAGAGACAATGTCAGGTTCTGGAAGAACCTCAGAGACTGTTTGATGATGAAGATTACTGGATTGGAGGGGGGAGTGGAAAATCAAATTCCCCTCAACTTCTTCATTGGGTCTGATAAAAGTATCTTTTTAATTCTGGCCAACCCAAGAAGCTGCTATAAGCATGGAACAACTAGGCACCTTGCCTATAGCTGTGACAAGATCAGATACTTACATTGTAACAGCATGGATCATTGTAAGAAGGAATGTCAGAAAGATGTTGTGTGTAACCTGTATTCTGCCGTGGGTCATTATTTCAGCAGCTGCCCTAAAGTGTCTCATAGAGCGGAAGAAGAGCTGGACCATGACAATTTAATGAATGAGGTATTTCATGAATTCTTAGAGACAGAACAGGATGGAAAACTGAAGTTGTCCTAAGTTACCCAGGAGGTCGGAAAAGCAGATGATTGCATGATGGAAGTTGCTAATGGGTACCAAGTTGTGCTGAAGAAAAAGAAAAAAATCAAAGCAAAAGAATACCAATGCACAGGAGAAAAGGAAAAAGCACCATTGATGATACAGGGCAATTACCCTATAAAATCTCATCTGGCAGTTTTGAAGTATTGTACTGAGACAGAAAAGCAAGATGAACATGAACAGTCACTTAAAAGCCTTTTGAGAAATTGCCTGAGACATGATGAGCCTTTCTTATCTTCTGTTAAAAGACAGATCACAAGGTGACAATGTGGGTAAGTGGGAAAAATAAATCTGAGGTAACAGGTTCCAATGACTCTAAGTATCAACTCACTTAATGCATACCTCCCAACATTTTGGAAATAGAAAGCGGGACAAATAGATTTTTGACCATGCCCCTTTTTGGCCACACCCACTAATTACCATGTTCATTTTACAAAATTTGGCAGGTTATGAAAGTTTGAACATATTTCTGTGTTTTTTTTTAGTTATTACAGTTTGACTAATGAAGGTGAATTGCCCTTTAAACTGCTAGTCACAGTTTCCCCAAGAGACCTTCTTATCTTAAATTGTTACAATTGCTTCTTTGCTTATGTTGAATTGTTACAGAAGTATCGACGTGCACCTGCTGAGTGTTATGGGCTCTCTGCCAAAAGCCAATTTAGTTTAAGAAACGTTGTATCTTCTTCTGGCTGTTCAGTGCAGGAGATCAAAGAGAAAGTCGGGACATTTCAGTAACAATGCGGGATTGCCGGTTGAGCTGTCCTGCTCAAAACTGTGTTACTGTTCCTTTAAAACTCCTAATAACTCCTACTACTATTCTATATAGCGCTCTCCTTAACTCCTCCTACTGCTCCATGTACCCCTTCCTGTAGCTCCTAAATAATATATGACTCATGATAGCGCTTTGTATAAACCTTTCTCTGACCCTCCTTGAGTTCTCCTCAGCTTCCTGAGAAAAAAAATAATGGGCAAGAGAATGAGTTGGATTCGGGTGGAACAGCCGGGGATTGGGGGGAGTAAGTAGGAAATGCAGCCTGAAGCCTCTAATGGAAGAGGAACATCTTGACAATGTTACTGTTTCCCCAGTTTTAAGACAGACGAGAAGTTGTGACTGCTGAGCTGCGCATATAATTATTGATGGCAAGCCCCATTCTAATAGAAAGAAATGCAGATGAGCCAACACATTCAAACAAATGAGGACACAGAACATTAAAAATGTAAATTAAGAATTAAATAGCAAAACAGTGGATCGGTGCCAAGTTTTGCTGCCAAAATGCAAATGATCCACCAGTCACACTTTAGAGGAGCCCTTTGGGGAATTCACCTAGATTTTTTTTTGGGGGGGGGGGGGTTATGCTCAGCAGACAGATAACCCCAATCCCAAGAACAAGGTCAACCCAAGGGCTGCTGCTCACTTGATGTCCTTGTGCTTATTGGCCTCTTATTACACAGTTACATAATAAATCGGGTTGAAAAAAGATCAAAGTCAATCAAGTTCAACCCCTCCAAATGAAACCCAGCATCCATATATACACATACTGACACTGATCCCTCTATACACTCACATAAATGATAACTATAGTTTATAGTATAGCCTTGGATATTATTATATATTATTAGTTATCATTGACCAGATCATGACATAACTCACTGTGGTGCAAGGAAGGATTAAGCCTACCATGGACATAAATTTAGCTATGCAGAATGCTATGCAGAATAAAGATACAGGAATGTGACTGACCCCTCCCCCATTCATCTTAAACCCCCATCAAAACTTTAACTAAAACTGTGTGTGCATGTTTAGGGGTGAACCGTGATAGAATGGGGATAGCTCGTCTTTTGCAGTGGGCCTAATAAGGTTGGAAAGGCACAAAACTTGGATGCAGATAAAGGCTGGATTATTGGGGATTATAACTGTTGGTCAGATGATAAAATGGGATATTTTCCTCCCTGTTATATATATGAGATGTGTGACTCAACACGAAGGGGCCAATTCATTAACTTCGAGTGAAGGATTCGCAGTAAAAAAACTTCGAATTTCGAAGTGTTTTTTGGGCTACTTCGACCATCGAATGGGCTACTTCGACCTTCGACTACGACTTTGAATCAAAGGATTTGAACTAAAAATCGTTCGACTATTCGACCATTCGATAGTCGAAGTACTGTCTCTTTAAGAAAAAACTTCGACCCCCTAGTTCGCCACCTAAAAGCTACCGAAGTCCATGTTAGCCTATGGGAAAGGTCCCCATAGGCTTTCCAAGTTTTTTCTGATTGAAGGATAATCCTTCGATCGATGGATTAAAATCCATTATTCCTTCGATCGTTCGATCTAACTATTTGCGCTAAAATCCTTCGACTTCGATATTCGAAGTTGAAGGATTTGAATTCCCAGTCGAATATCGAGGGTTAATTAACCCTCGATATTCGACCCTTGGTGAATTTGCCCCCAAAACCTTCACCCCAGCTGGACCAATTGAATGGCTGCCTGTCTACTAATTAAAAAATAAATCTACAGAGGATCTGCCTCCCAACCCCACGGAGCAATTCCTTCTGTATAGAGCTAAGGATTATAAACTCACATGCAAGGATACTGCTATAAAGGTGAAGCTGAGGACTCTGACATGGCCCTAGGTTACTAGGTTATATAGTGTAGATTGTCAAGGCTGAAATGCCAACATTTTGCACAGAACCTGTTAAATATGTAGCAATGTTCCCGAAAGCTTTTTTTAAATTAGAAGCTGCACCGGCAAATAAGTGTGGGATTAACTTCAACCTGCCAACTGTTGTGTTTTAGGAGCAAAAGGAATAAGGAGTTTAAAGGGAAAATATCCTCTCCATTTGGCATGACTTAATTAATTTGGGTTTTGTACAAAAAAAGTGCATAACGAAAATTAAGTCAAAATTAATTTGAAGTAAAAATGAAAGGTGAATAGCAGGGGTTGTGGACAGAAATATGAGCAATAACAAATAAGAGTAGAAATAAGGGCCCTTATACAGGCGCTGAACGCAGGAAAAATGCAGCATGTTGCGTCTCAACCTGTGTTCGGCGCCTACACGCGCCTGTGTGAGTACAGCCCCATTGAAAAAGGCTAAATGCGTATTCCTGCGCTCCCCTGCGGCTGAACGCAGAAAAACGGAACGCAGGGGAGCGATTGCTTCAACCGCTCATCAGTAAGAGCCCTTATGGGCATGTACTCATGACGCCCCACTTAATTGCTGAACGCAGGTGGAACACAACATGCTGCATTCGGTGGTTACATGCGGCTGCATGAGTACGTACCCATAAGGAATCAGATGCATTTTAGTCCTGTGCTCCCCTGCAGCTGAATGCATTAAAATGGAATGCAGGGGAGCACAGGGTAAAAATACCTGTGTGTAAGAGCCCTAATACTAATGCTTTGCAGCTAATTTGGTTTTTGATTGTCAGGGTAGGCAACCTGGTGTAGATCACCAGAACAACCAGACAGAATTTTTAGCTGAAGGTTGGAAAGAGACAGAATAGAAAGGCTATAGTTCTAAATCCAAGAAGTTATGTTAGAGAGAAATCCCCCTTTAATATTAATAATAATGCTATAAGTACTAATAGGAGACAGTAAATATATTAGTGTACTTTTTATTATGGTTAGAGGAAATGTTTTGTGATGTCCCCCTTCCTTGAGTTGTTGCACGTAGTCCTTCACTGCTCATAGGAGCGCTACACTTTCTACTTTCTGAACCCAGACACTGTACCTTCAGAAGCCCCCTGTGGAGCAGGCATGGTCGCAATATGTGTATCTGCTCTGTATGTATGTATGTGCCTGGTGGAACACACTCATGAGTATTAGAGATGCTCAGTTCAGTAAAGTTAATGGGGTTATATACTAAACGGCACCTAGTTTTCCCAGGAGCAAAAACTCATAGCAACCAAACAGCAGGTGGCATTTACTAGTGAACTGTTTAAAAACAAACTCTAACTTTAATGGGGGAATGTAATGAAAGTTGCAAAGAGCAAAACAATTTTGCAAATTTTAATTACTCATTGCCCACTTTTAAGAAGTGCTTTAAGGTGCTGTAATCTTCTGCAGCAAACAACTTTTTCAGTAAGAGGTTTTATTACATTCACTGGCACAAACTATAACATTCGCAAACCTTCTTCCACTGTCGGAAAAGGTCGCTAAGCAGTTCACAAAATCTATATTAAATTTGTGCAAAGGAAAATTTGTCCACACAAAGGCATAACTTTTCACATTGCGAATATTTTATCCATTACAGATATTTATTATATTCCCCATAAGTCTTATTTTTTGTTATATAAGGGGGTTAGTTAGTGTGTTATATAATCCCCTGTTCTTCACCCCGTTTCAGCTGGTCTTCATTGTCTATTTTGTATAGTTCTTGGATGATTTCCCTTCCTTTATTGACTCTTTCTAGTTTGCTATGTAAAATCCTTTGTGGTTGTTAAGGTTCATTGTAAAATCTCCTCTTGTACTCTGTGAGGCTACAGTTCTATTATGCTGTTAACTATTTATCACCAGCAACACCCTACATGGAATGAAGGGGTGCAAATGTGTAGCAGCCAGCTAGACCAGCACTGAGGAACATCGTAGAAAAAAAGTAAAAATATAGGAGTCACTCTCTGCAGAACCTACTCCAGGTTGGTTCGTTTTTTTAAAGAGGAAGAGCACTGGCCCAGGATCCCAGAGTAGCAATTAGAATCACTGGGAGATAACTAACAGTTCCTACTCCCGAGTGATTTTAATCACAAACCATGGACTTTGTGATTGGGTTTTGTTGTTTTTCAAGATGAACAAACCTTTTTATTCACCTTTAGAGCAGAGACAAATCGATTCTTCTTCGGGCTACTAATCTCCCCGACCTGCCTTTGTTTCGTTTTCTGAAGTCGCCTGAAGTTGCCTCACAAGGAAACTTCAAGTGACATCGGAAAGCCAAAGCGATCTGAGTGCCATCCTGCTGGCAATTTACACTCTAGCCGGCGGGAAGGCAGTTCGGAGAGATTAGTCACCTGAAGAAGAATTGATTTGTTGCTGGCGACTAATCTCCCAAAATAGTAGCGTGTCTCTGCCCTTACGCAGGACACTTCTGATTGTCTCCTTGGATTGATCAATATCCAATGAGACAATCCATCAACATCCAACGATATTGATCCAATATTTGAAAAGTGTTCATGATCTCAGCCTGGTAATTACAGGCCTGTAAGTCTGACATGTGAGGGAGCAAGCTATTTGAAGGTTTGTTAATGGATCACATTCGAGATTATGTTCAGGAGAATAGCATTATAAGTAGGAATAAGCATGAAACCTAATGTCTTGTAGCCTGTGGAGGGACGCAGGGTATGCTTTAAAGTGTGGAACCCCCCTAGCATTGCCACCTATTCAGATTTGAATGGCACAATTTGCTTTTTATAGGAATGATCATTTCAAAGCTGCTTGTTTTTCATATGTCTGAAACTTGAACAAAAGTCTGCCTGATTCACTGAAAATTCAGTCAATCCCTGCCTCCCATGCTGCTCCACTTCAACATCAGGTCTGCCAAGATGTAATCACCTCCACCGTCAATTTCATCTGCCCCCAGCCCCTGTCTGGATCTCTAGAAGAAAAAAAGGTGGCAACCCTACCTTCTTCCTCTTATTCACCAAAAAATGAAAGTATTTTAAAGTTATAAAAATATACTGTAATGAAGTGTTGCCCTGTACTGGTAAAACTGATGTGTTTGCTTCAGAATCTCTACTATAGGTTATATAAACAAGCTGCTGTGTAGCCATGGGGGCAGCCATGCAAGCTGGATAAAGGAGAAAAGGCACCGGTTACATAACAGATAAGCTCTGTAGTGTACAATGGGATTCTTCAAAACGTATCTCTTATTTACTAAGGGGCCGATTCACGAAATTCGGGTGAAGGGTTTGAATAAAAAAAAAATCGAATTTCGAAGTTTTTTTGGGCTACTTCGACCATCGAATGGGCTACTTCGACCTTCGACTACGACCTTCGACTTCGAATCGAACGATTCGAACTAAATCGTTCGACTATTCGACCATTCGATAGTCGAAGTACTGTCCCTTTAAGAAAAACTTCGACCCCCTACTTCGGCAGCTAAAAGCTACCGAAGTCAATGTTAGCCTATGGGGAAGGTCCCCATAGGCTTGCCTGTGATTTTTTGATCGAAGGATTTTCCTTCGATCGTTGGATTAAAATCCTTCGAATCGAAAAATCCTTCGATCGATCGATCGCAGGATTTGCGCAAAATCGTTCGACTTCGATATTCGAAGTCGAACGATTTTAGTTCCCAGTCGAATATCGAGGGTTAATTAACCCTCGATATTCGACCCTTCGTGAATCGGCCCCTAAGTGTCCTGTGCTTGAATGGCTGCCCCCATGGCTATACAGCAGCTTGTTTATATAAAGTATAGTTGTGTAAACAAAGCAAATACACCGGTTGTGTGGCTGTCCACCCCCCCCACACACACAGCCCCGCGTGTTAGTTAGTGTTGTCAACAAAAAAACTGACCTTCCAATATTCGTATATATCTTACCTATTAGTAATACTGAATTTTATTAGGAATACTGTGTTTCATGTGGACACCCCCTCCAGCCTCTTATCCATCCTCTAACATGTGCGCTATTCAGAGACAGGCCTTAAAATAAGTGCTAAGGACAGACTGCTCCCCAAAATTGCACGACTACCTTTGTAACTGAGTCGTATAATCTGTAAATACAAAAATGCACATCCCCTTTCATATGAAGTCTCTCTGAGCGCTGCTGGGGGGATTCTTTCTCAGCACTGACGTGCTTTGGGTCTGACAAGATTTTGGGAGTGGGAGGGGCTGATGAGGGTTCTGAGAAGCCCAAGAGGAAATCATTTTGGAGCCTTTGGAGTGAGACTACACTTTAAAGAAAGAGCAGAATGAAACATTACAGCCATTAAACAGCACAAACTCAATTTGCAGCCATTACGGGCGGGTATTTCGTCATTCCTGCGCACAGTAAAATTCATGTTCTGTGTCATTACCAAAACATTATGTTATGTGACTGAGGCAAAACAACGGCTGCGCTGCCATGCACACAGATTTTATCTTTTGCAGCCGCAGGGGAAGAGGGGGCTGCAAATCCACCCAGGCCCATATTACTGCCCTATAAATATCTGTAATCCACTGACTGCTCCGGTCGCACATAGTGATTTCTAATGGTAGAACTGTGCCTCCCAGAAACACATAGCAAAGAACCCAACCCAGATCCACTCAAAACAGAGCCCACAAGATACACAGGATGTGGGGAACAATATACCTCAAATATACTAATTGTGGGACCTATTACTCTGAGATATAGCAAATAAACCTCCCCCAAAAATACTGATCTGCTGGTGCAGAAGCTCCCAGATCCACTCATTGCAAAGTCTATTAGATATACTCCAATACAGAGCTTTCCCACTGGAATTCTGAAAGAAGGAGGCCAAGGTACCAACCTATCCTGGATGAAGAATGTTGCATGTATGTAATCTTATGTACAAGCCCAGAGAGGAAACTGCTCTTCTACAGAACCAGCTCCTCATCATCTGAGTACATGTGCTGTTCCACATGCCCACAGGCCATTCAGAAACCCTGACTCTCTATAATTCACCTGCCAAAAGAAGATAAACAGCACATTTCTTGTCTCAACCACTTACATCCTCTTAGCTGGGGTTAATGACCAGCACAAGCCCAAGTCATTGCACTCAAATTGCACATGCTGCCAGTGGTATAATGTTGGGAGACCAGCCCCCCCCCCAAAAAAAAATCTTGGCCCTCACCGCTTCCACATGTGAAATCACAGGTCATCCCGTGGTCTATTTCCTCTGTCTCTTTGATGATCAGTACATGCTATATTTATTGCACTCATGTTGTACAAGTAGGATACTAATAGGTCTCCTGCCCAACCTGTAGTGATGCCCTGCTCCTCTCTCCTACAGGTGTGTCATCCTCCCCTTTTTAAAGGAATAGTTCAGTGTGAAAATAAAAACTGTGTAAATAGATAGGCTGTGCAAAATAAAAAATGTTTCTAATATAGTTAGTTAGCCAAAAATGTAATATATAAAGGCTGGAGTGAACAGATGTCTAATAAAACAGCCAGAATCTAACTTCCTGCTTTTCAGCTCTATAACTCTGAGCTAGTCAGCGACTTGAAGGGGGGCCACATGGTACATTTCTGTTCAGTGAGTTTGTAATTGACCCTCAGCATTCAGCTCAGATTCAAAAGCAACAGAAATGACCCATGTGGCCCCCCCTCAAGTCTCTGATTGGTTACTGTCTGGTAGCCAGGGCAACCAGTCAGTGTAAACAAAGAGAGTTGAAAAGCAGGAAGTAGTGATCTGACTGACTTGTTATACATGAAATCACTCCAGCCTTTATACATTACATTTTTGGCTAACTAACTATATTAGAAACATTTTTTATATTGCACAGCCTATCTATTTACCCAGTTTTTATTTTTACACTGAACAATTCCTTTAAGTTTCCTCTAAATGAACAGGTTAGCCCTGAATTCCTTTTGACATGAATCTAAACTCATAATCTCATATGACTTACTGGAAAACAGTAAGCAACAAAATTTTTAGGGATAATGCACTTTTGCAGGATAATGCTCAATTATGAATTTGCTCATTTGAGTTTAGATTCAGTTTCCTGGAAGATTCAGGAAACTTATTAAGAAAAGCAGAGCAGAAATTGGGATCTGGGTGAAATTCTCGCACCCCAGGACAAGCTCAAGCCTGTTGCTGTGGGCAGTGATTTCTTTCCCCAAAGAGCCACATTAAATTCAGTGAGGCCTCATTGCTAACATTACAATTAGTCATTTCTTCTCGATAGAAATTCTAGTGCTGGCTATTAAATGTGCCTCTGTAGGAAGGTCCGAAAAGCTTTAAAATGGAAATGAATGAATATAAATGTGTAAATTATCATTATTTTCTCAAAGGAAGAAATTATTTTGGATAATGTATTCAGAATTATGTGGGGAATAAATGTCAATGTAGCTAGGAGATTGCTCTGTGTATGGGGGGGGGGATTATCCATCTGTATTCAGAAAGAGACTGCATTCTCACAATTTAGGCTCATTTTCTGGGCTACTGGCCATTTTGTTCTCACTGATAACCAAGCCAAAGACTTTTAATTGGTTGACTTATCACCGATCAGATGTGGCTTAGAGAAAATGGCAAAAAGAGACTTTATTCTCTGTTACATCAGTCTCCTTCAACTGAACGGATAGACTTCGGAATGTTCTGCAGCATCGAATGTGGGGCCCAAGTTATAATAAAAGAACTTATATGTCACCAAATAAAAGAACTTATATGTCATTCTTATTCTCCCCAATCCTATAAAATGAACCCCTTTAATGTGCCCCTTCAATTTTCATCCTACATAAATAGTCACCTTCTAGCTATAAGAATGAGAAATATTGTCATCATATCTGCCAATCTGAGAGCTACACCTCTTCCATCTGCCCAATTGTAATATACACCTGGTATCTTGGAACATTGTATCCCCAATAAGTACTATGTGTAAGTGATAGACTTGTAGAATTGTATTCCTAGTAAGTAGGGATGCACCGAATCCACTATTTTGGATTCGGCCGAACCCCCAAATCCTTTGCGAAAGATTCGTCCGAATACCGAACCAAATCCGAACCCTAATTTGAATATGCAAATTAGGGGTGGGAAGGGGAAAACATTTTTGACTTCCTTGTTTTCTGACAAAAAGTCACTCGATTTCTCTCCCTGCCCCTAATTTGCATATGCAAATTAGGATTCAGATTCGGTTCGGCCTAGCAGAAGCATTCGTCCGAATCCGAATCCTGCTGAAAAAGGCCGAATCCCGGATCCTGGATTCAGTGCATCCCTACTAGTAAGTACTGTGTGTAAGTGATAGACTTGTAGAATTGTATTCCTATTAAGTACTGTGTGTAAGTGATAAACTTGTAGAATTGTATTCCTATTAAGTACTGTGTGTAAGTGATAGACTTGTAGAATTGTATTCCTAGTAAGTACTGTGTGTAAATGATAAACTTGTAGAATTGTATCCCTAGTAAGTACTGTGTGTAAGTGATAGACTTGTAGAATTGTATTTCTAGTAAGTACTGTGTGTAAGTGATAGACTTGTAATATTGTGTCCCCAATAAGTACTATGTGTAAGTGATAGACTTGTAGTATTGTATCCCTAGTAAGTACTGTGTGTGAGTGAAAAACTTGTAGTATTGTATCCCTAGTAAGTACTGTGTGTAAGTGTTAGACCTGTAGTTTTGTATCCCTAGTAAGTACTTTGTGTATAAGGGATAGACATGTACTTTTGTATCTATAAGTATTCTGTTTGTGATACATTTGGGACATTGTATACCCAATAAGTACTGTTTGTAAGTAATAGAAATGTAGTATTGTATCCCTAATAATTACTATGTGTAAGTGATAGACTTGTAGTATTGTATCTCTAGTAAGTAATGTGTGTAAAGGATACAATTGTAGTATTATATCCCTAGTATGTACTGTGTGTAAGTGTATCCCAAATAAGTACTATGTGTAAGTGATATACCTGCAGTATTGTATCCCTAGTCAGTTTTCTGTTTGTGATACATTTGAACCATTGTATCCCCAATAAGTACTGTTTGTAAGTGATAGACGTGTAGTATTGTGTCCCCATTAAGTACTATGTGTAATTGATAGACTTGTAGTATTATATCCCTAGTAAGTACTGTGTGTAAATGATAGACTTGTAGTGTTATATGCCTAGTAAGTACTATGGGGTATATTTATCAAAGAGTGAAGTTAATAGTGAAGTTACGCCACTAGAGTGAAATTCCACCACTCTCTATTCATTTCTAAGGGAGTTTTATAGGCGTATTTATGAACTTTCACTTTCACCCACTGATAAATACGCCTTTCAAAATCCCACAGAAATGAATTGAGAGCTGCGGAATTTCACTCTATTGGCGGTACTTCACTCTTTGATAAATGTACCTCTATGTGTAAGTGATAGACTTGTAGTATTGTATCCCTAGTAAGTACTGTGTGTGTAAGTGAAAAAATTGTAGTATTGTATCCCAAGTAAGTTTTCTGTTTTTGATACATTTGAACATTGAATCCCCAAAAAGTACTGTTTGTAAGTAATAAACTTGTAGTATTGTATCCCTAGTAAGTACTGTGTTTGATAGACTTATAGTATTGTATCCGTAGAAAGTACTGTGTGTAAGTGATAGACTTGTAGCATTGTTATCTTAAATAAGTATCATGTGTAAGTGATAGACTTTAAGTATTGTTGTATCCCTAGTAAGTACTGTGTGTAAGTGATAGACTTGTAGTATTGTATTCCCACTATGTACTCTGTTAATAATACATTTGTAACATTATGGGGCCAATTCACTAACTTCGAGTGAAGGATTCGAAGTTAAAAAACTTCGAATTTCGAAGTTTTTTGGGCTACTTCGACCATCGAATGGGCTACTTCGACCTTCGACTACGACTATTAAAGGATTCGAAGTAAAAATCGTTCGACTATTCGACCATTCGATAGTCGAAGTACTGTCTCTTTAAAAAAAACTTCGACCCCCTAGTTCGGCAGATAAAAGCTACCGAAGTCAATGTTAGCCTATGGGGAAGGTCCCCATAGGCTTGGCTAACTTTTTTTTGATCGAAGGATATTCCTTCGATCGTTGGATTAAAATCCTTCAAATCGTTCGATTCGAAGGATTTAATCGTTCGATCGAATGAATAATCCTTCGATCGTTCGATCGAATTTTCTGCGCTAAATCCTTCGACTTCGATATTCGAAGGATTTCAATTCCTAGTCGAATATCGAGGGTTAATTAACCCTCGATATTCGACCCTTGGTGAATCGGCCCCCATATGTGCAAAAAATACGGTGTGTGAAAGTGACAATGTAGCCCTTAATACATACTGCCTTAAAATGACAGGCATATACCATTACCATTGTTTCATTACACACCCCAATATGCACTGTTATGTAAGGCTATAATAGTACAATCGTATCACATTGATATGTACTAGTAGTAAATAATTAACATGTAACATGGTATCCCCCCCCCCCTTCACCAGCAATATGTACTGTGCAAGGGATAAATACTCCCCACCCCACAGCTTGTAACATTGTAATATTCACTAAAGGAAAACATGTAATTTCCACTGATTTCTCCCTGTATAGAAAGGATTCACATATAGAAGAAATTGGCAAAATTGGTCCTTACCCAGAAACACAATGGTTTGCTTCCTGGCTGTCTTGGCTTCAGGACTGCTGCTTTTAGTCATTTCACTGACCATGTTAGTTTCATGCTGGCCCCTGACAACCACAGTCCCCTTTTTTGTGGCCATAATGGTGATCATCATTTTGCGGCACATGAAGGCCACTGAGCCCAGCACCAGGATGTAGACAATGAAGCCACTGAAAATACTGGACTGGAAAACCACCCATCGGTTAGACAGATTGGTGCACAGGGTGGCATTTTGCCTGGGAGCATAAGGAGCAGTCCTGTTGCAGATAAAGTGTCTCTTGTGGCCTTCTGTTGGATTCAGTGGATATTCTGCCCCCATTGCAAAAATTAGAGGCAAAGCGACGCAGATTGATGTGATCCAGGCAAAGCCAATCATCAGCTTTACTGCCCGAGAGCCTGAGATCACTTTGAAGCGGAAGGGATAGCAGATGGCCACAAATCTTTCAAAGCTCAGGGTAGCCACATGGAAGATGGTGGCGTAGCTGCAGGCCTCAAAAAGAAATGAGTAGATTTTGCAGGTGATGCTCCCATAGTTAGAGGAGAAGGGGAACCAGATGACTGAGTAAAGCTCTACCGGCATCCCCAGCAGGAGGACCAGTAGATCTGAGCAGGCCAGGCTGATCATATGATCGGTCACTCCCTTCTGCAGATAGCCTTTATCCCGCAGGACTTTGGTGGTCCTGATGGTGACACTGTTTCCTAGAACACCAGCCAGCAGAATGAAGGCATAGAAGACAGTCAGAGCGATCTTCACAGCCAATCTGACCTCAAAATCTGGGACATGAGAGTGATCAATAAGAAGATCGCATGGATCTGTTTCTGCCATGTCCACCCTGACTCTGTACGGCAGTGCAGTCCCTGATTTAGGCTATAATTACCATCTAGATGCTAACTAGAGTGTAAGCTTAAGGTCAAACACGAAGCCAAGCAGACTCCAGTCTCTCAGCTAAAGCAGTTGTTAGTTCGGCTAGTACAGTGCTGCTTGGGCCTGGAAATTTTAGGTGCAACTTAGGCTGGAAGTGAGGGCATACCATTGTTTTACAGTGGGAACTGCTATTGTGTTGGTTGGCAACTGCTCATGCAGGGAGAAAAATCCAGAATCGTGGTTGTGTCTATATCAGAAGCAGAACTAATCTCTTCTCTGCACTCCTACAAGATTGGAAGTCCAGAAATTTGCTTGAGAATCTATTAAAGCAAACGCAGTCACTAGTCTTGTAGTTTTATGAGATAGGAATCCCAGACATTTGTTTAAGGATCAGCTAGAATCACAACCAACCTTTCCTCTGCACCAGCACAAGTCTCTCACCTATATTCCAAACAGAGCCTGGAGCTTGAGCCTCTCCTCTAAACTCCTGGGAGACAATAAGACTGAAAAAATGCTTGAGGATCATTCATAACCAGACCCAGTCTCTAACCGTCTCTCCTGGAAGGTGTGAATCAATCAGAACCAGACCTAGTCTCTCCAGTGTGTTCCTGGGTGATCCGGTAACTTTCCTTGAATATAGGAAGACTGGAGGATCAGTACTAGGCCAAGCCAGTGACTGGAACTTGTCAAACATTAACTGTACAGCATAAGGGAGGGTGAAAATGTGACTCACCCTCTGCAATCTCTGCCCTACCTAAGGCTCCAACATTAACCCTTACGTGGCTGGGTTTCCAGCAAGCACTCCCCTACCAAGTTTCCTCATATAAACCCTTAAACTGCTGAATTACATTTACTACTACCACTACACTACCAGGGAACCCATTAGTAACAGACCATTAATCAATACATTTCCACTGGCCCGTGTGTTAGAAGTAATTAAGGGAACCCCATATGGTGGTTCTACTTACAGTATTTACCTCTAGTCATATTTCCCATAAGCTGGCACCATCCTGATCCCCCACTGTAGTGTATTATAGGGGTGAGATCTCCAAGACCCTTACACAGCTTGTTCCTCTTGCTCACCAACCTAACTAGTGCCTGGGGGGGGTGGGTGGTAGAGGGTCTTAGAAGTAACCTGAGTATTTTTATTTACTGTGCTATCTGTTATCTCATTGCTAATCATTACATCGCTGGGCTCCTCCACTGTTCTGACTAAAATATTAACCCATAACCTGCTGCATTTTCTCACTCACTGCCTTACCCATATATATCTATATAAATAGTTATCATATTCCTACTTAACTGCCTTTTCTACAGCTTAACCAGCCTTTCCCCATAGTCCTTCCATCTCCTTTATCAGCTTACTCGCTCTTCTCTGTTTTTTTCTGTATTTCATTATTGCCCATGCCAATATATATATATATATATATATATATATATATATATATATATATATATATATATATATATATATATATATATTACATCCCTCTGCCTCTTCTCCAGTGAATCCCATATTAGCCAGCCTTTCCCTTCTATTGCCTTTCTCAGCTTAGTTACTCTTCTCTGTACTTTCTCTATTTCATTACTGCCCCCGATATACTTATACAGTATACATGGATTATATTCCCTCTTAGCTTCAGTGTTACCAATCCCAGCTTGGCCAGCCTATCTAAATGTGACCTTCCATATTTACATTGGCTACAGGCTATTCTACATGGGATGAGCTGAACATCACTGATGTTTTAAGGGTGACATCATTGAAGCAATAAGATATTCTGCAGATGGATAAGTAAGGATGTGGAAGAAATAGTAAAAATGGGGGTAGAGAGATGAATAAAGTTAGCCCACAAATGTGTATTCTCTAATCCAAAATGCTTTTCTAGTAAAATGGGAGAGCTAGAACTAATGGGATTGGATGATAAATAGGATGGCACTGCTATAGATGAGTCACGAGTGGGCAGTAAATGCTGATGATGTGAATAGGATCAGATAGACAGACAGTTGTCCACTTTATTATGAATTCCAGCCTTTGAGACAGTTTCTGTTGAACAAACAAAATAAATACAAACAAAACCCATGCCACGCTGGGCTTTAACTCAAAACAGTTCCTCTCTATTAACGCTCCCCTCAAACTCTTCTCCAGTTAACAGTTCACAAGGGCCATGGAGGGATAAAAAGAAAGTTATAGAGAAAATCCATGAGGCCTTATCCCTTTCCTTACAGGTTGAACATACATATAAAGTGATTACTTGCAAAGGGACTACCTTATTCACTCGCCATGTCATACCTTGGTTGAGTGCCAGGGCCCGATTCCAACCAGAGACTCCATATCTTATCAGATTTACGAGCCGTACAAGCCGTACCTCTGGCTTCATGTGTGAACTTAATCAAGGGGATTACATCATTGACTAGCTTTGTCCAGGAGTCCCTTGTGGGAGGGGTGGGTCCCATCCAATGCATAATTATACATTTCTCAGCATAATACAGTTATGCTCTAAACATCTTGCATTGGCAGTAGGCACTAATTGGTCCACTACCCCCAGTAGAAACACCAATGGAGAAAGCACCTGTGGAAAGTCAAGGGTGGTTGCTAGGGCAGCAGACCAATAGGTGTTTATTTCTGAGCACGACCAGATCATGTGTATGAAATTGGCCACTGGCGTTCAACACCTGGGGCAATTATCGTTGTCTCTCTTGCCCATAGCCTTATGTTTTAGCTGGTTGTATAAAGTTTGATAGACTCTTCTATCTCTCACTGGTATTATGCTAGTAAACATTGTCTCCGTGGCTTCCTCCCAGTCTTCCTGGGTGAGTTCTGGTATCTGCAACTGTCATTTGTTTTGGCTGCACTTTACCTTTACCACCGACGCAGATGAGCTCACCCCTGCAAGAACAGTGGGTGCTGCCTGGTGATGCCGCCCCCAGGGTCGTACTGGTGCAGTTGGGGCCCAACAGGTTCTGAACCTCGGGGCTAGTGCGCATGCGCAAAAGCTTGTGCACGAATGGTAGACACACTGTACGCATGTGCGAAGGTCTGGCCCACTGTGCGTTTGTGCGAACGTGGGGAATAAAGAGATGCACAACTTTTTTTCCATACGGGGGCCAATCTAGGACTGAGTCTGGGCCGGCGGGGGCCCAAGACTGGGTTTTTTCCCGGTTTCCTGCCGGCCCAGTCCAACACTGGCCTCCCCTGTTTTCGACTGCAAGAGAGAAGTAAGGTAATCCATACGTGAAGGGGGATTGCAGCATTTGGAGGAGCTGGAGCCTGTAACTGGGGTGGGGGACACCTAATGGCAGCCCTGGTGGCCCCTGACACCCCATTCTGACAGATGACCACCCACATGGTCAGGAAATCTGGAACTTCATACCCAAAACCTGACTGCTATGTGGCTATCCTGTGGTTATTAAAACTAATGCAGGACCCTATGCTCAATTCTATTTACAAATACTGAAGGCCACAAGCCTGGGACAAGTCTAAATTACCAGGGATACAGACCTTCCCAATACTGATTGGAGTAGTGGCACTGCTATCACATCTACTGTAACCAAGGTTTCTATTTGCTACATGGCCATTGCACTTCAACCAAAAGTGATGCCGTACTGGATTTCTAAAAACTTAGAATTAGTGATGGGCGAATATGCGCGATTCGCCGACAGCGAATAAATTCGCGAAACGCCCGCAAAAATTCACGGCAAAAACATGCGTTAGGTAAAGAAAGACAGTGAGACATTAGGAAAGCAGATTTTTCACTTTACAACTATTAAAAAGTAATTTAACAACCCATTTAACAAACAGATTGCTCAGCTAAAAAACAAACAATAACAATCATTGTCCTTTAAACCATCACAGTTCTGTTTATTGCCTAAGGAAACAAATCCTATCTCCCATAAAATGAAAGGCACCAAAAAGATGACCAGTATATGTGACCCGCCGATTGTTTGCTTTGGGTCACTGCACCTTGGCAAATGGTGTCTTTTTCCCCCCCAAAATGTATTTATTATGTTTTTCCATTTACAAACAAATTATAAGGAAAGTAAAAGTTTCAAAAACGAATTGACTGATACATTCTATAACATACATTAACATTGTCTGACAAGGTGCCCTTATTATTAATTAATTATTAATTATACAGGTATGGGACCTGTAACCCAGAATGCTTAAGGACCAGTAACGTCAAATTTTTTTTTACAAAATTCGTTAGTATACATCGAAATATAAACACCAACACACTTTAAAATTTTAAATTGCAAAGCCTTTATTAAAAAATAACTTACTAAAACTCCACTTCCTGTCCTCTTCAGAAACAGCGATACGGCGACCATCCATCCTGCAGCAGTTGATTTCTTCTCCCTGGCTATCTCTCCAGTCACTTCTTGATGCAGCCGTCCTGGTCCTGGTGATGATCATCTATGGGGCAGTTGTGGATGGCACGAAACCCGTGTGCGCTGGCCTTCTCCCTGCACACTCGGAGTGCTGCTGCTGCTGACTGAGCCCTGCTGCCCCTTGTCTCCGCTGAAGCCTGTGTGATGGAGGTCCCTGCTGGTGGTCTGCGACGGAGAGCGCTTGTTGTTGCTCCCACTGCCCGGCCTGTCACTCCTGATCGCTGCTCCTGCGCCATGGAGAGCCTGTCCCGCAGTACTGCTGCAGATTCCATTGCTGTACTTCTCCACCGATAACAGCTTCAGCTCAAGCGGCAGCGCCTGGGACAGCGCCACGCTGACAGGCTCTCCTGTCAGATCCATGGCGCTCTCCGCCGCCCCCCACACGCTGCAGACCCCCTGTCAGCAAGAACTAATGGAAAAATATAATCTGAACACGTTAATAAATTCCATTGCCGTACTTCAGCACGTTAATAAATAAAAGTGATAAAGAGTTCTGTATTGCCCTAATGAGAGCCTGTCAGCGTGGCGCTGTCCCAGGTGCCGCCACTTGAACTGAAGTTATCGGTGGAGAAGTACGGCAATGGAATTTATTAACGTGTTCAGATTATATTTTTCCATTAGTTCTTGCTGACAGGGGGTCTGCAGCGTGTGGGGGGCAGCGGAGAGCGCCATGGATCTGACAGGAGAGCCTGTCAGCGTGGCGCTGTCCCAGGCGCTGCCGCTTGAGCTGAAGCTGTTATCGGTGGAGAAGTACAGCAATGGAATCTGCAGCAGTACTGCGGGACAGGCTCTCCATGGCGCAGGAGCAGCGATCAGGAGTGACAGGCCGGGCAGTGGGAGCAACAACAAGCGCTCTCCGTCGCAGACCACCAGCAGGGACCTCCATCACACAGGCTTCAGCGGAGACAAGGGGCAGCAGGGCTCAGTCAGCAGCACTCCGAGTGTGCAGGGAGAAGGCCAGCGCACACGGGTTTCGTGCCATCCACAACTGCCCCATAGATGATCACCACCAGGACGGCTGCATCAAGAAGTGACTGGAGAGATAGCCAGGGAGAAGAAATCAACTGCTGCAGGATGGATGGTCGCTGTATCGCCGTTTCTGAAGAGGACAGGAAGTGGAGTTTTAGTAAGTTATTTTTTAATAAAGGCTTTGCAATTTAAAATTTTAAAGTGTGTTGGTGTTTATATTTCGATGTATACTAACGAATTTTGTAAAAAAAAAATTTGACGTTACTGGTCCTTTAGGACCTGAGGGGTTTTCCTGATAAGAACGCTTTCTGTAATTTGGATTGATTTACTTTAAGTCTTGTAAAAAAACAACTTAAACATTAAATAGACTCAGTAGGATTGGTTTGCCTCCAGTAAGGATTAATTATATATTAGTTAGGATCAAATAGAAGGTACTGTTTTATTATTACAGACAGAGAAAAATAAATATTTTTAAAGTTTTAAATTAATTTATTAAAATGGAGTCTATGGGAAATTGCCTTTCTGCAATTTGGAGAGTTCTGGATAATGAGTTTCCGGATAAAGGATTCCATACCTGTACAGACATAAACTGGGCAAATTTGCCGGTGTGCAGTAACCCATGGTCACCAAATTTTGTGCTCATCGTTCTACCTGCTGCTGGCTAAAATATGGCAATGACTGATTTGTTGCTATGGGTTACTGCCTATGCAGTGATCAAAAATTGTAGCAAAGTAATTTCTCCAAAAATAATGACTAAAATATAATTAAAAGCTCAATCCATTTATTGGGACATACAGAGGAGGGCCTGATGTGTTTCATGCCTGTTGGGGGCACTTATTCATAGGCATTCATAGGCATATTTATTATTATACATTGATTTATAGTTTTGCTATCATGGGCTAATTGCATAATTTTTTCTTTATTTGGCTACTGCCTATGGGCAAAATTGCCTAGTGTTGATAAATGAACCCCACTGTCTACAATCATGGGATGCAACCCGCTAATTATTTACCTGGTCTAAAAGGAAGATATCCAAGACAAAAGCTGCTCTCAGAGAAAGCACGTCATGGGGCTCTGTCCTTTTTATAGGGGATTCAATTGAATTACTATAATTGCCCCATCACTCTTCCTTTATGAGACCCTTGAAAGAATCTGGATACAAGTGCTGTGATTTTTAACTTTCCAGTGGGCCCCAGGGAGACATTACAGGAACAGAGCACAGCTCCTTATGTACATTATGATGTATATTATAGCAGCATCTATTCTATCCAGAGACACTTTCATCATTGAGCAAGGGAAGAGTCTATTTCTCTCCCTATCACTGTACTTAGGAGGACCACCACATTTTAGACTTCCTATTGCATTTCTAGAATGGAATAAAGGAAAAGCTTTCCATTCCTACACACTTCGCCTATTTACTCCCTTGTTCTGAGGCCTACAAGGATTGCCTTTATAAAGAAGGGAAGCTATTTAGATTCATTTCTCTTAATCTGCCCATTTATCTGGTATCAGAAGTAAATTTATGCAGCAGTAATACAGATGTTCCCCACTCTCCTCTCCCCCCTCCACTTATACAACCCTTCAGACTAAACTGTATACTAATATCTCCCACAATCAAAAACTTGGGGATGAGTGGGCTCAGAATAGTTGGGGCACTGCACGTGTGTCACAAGTAATA
The DNA here is from genome assembly GCA_038501925.1 of Xenopus petersii. Lineage (NCBI taxonomy): Eukaryota > Metazoa > Chordata > Amphibia > Anura > Pipidae > Xenopus > Xenopus petersii. The sequence goes on along the minus strand of CM076689.1, from coordinate 73,914,484 downwards.
ATTAGGGCCCAAACCAGCTGGGGATCACTGGTTGTCCATTTACCTAGGGGCAGATTTATTAAGGGTCGAACTGTCAAATTCAACTAGGGAATTATCCAAACTCGATTTTTTTTAAAAAATTCTAATTCGATTAAAGAGATTTATCAAACTCTGGCCCTTTAAGAATTTGACTATTCGCCAGCTACAACCTGGCAAATTCCTGTGTAAGGAATGAATTTTCGCACAGCACCCGTCAAGTTAAAATGCCTTTATTAGTACATTTTTATGGCAAACAGCCTGGTCTGCGGCCTTTTTTCAAGCTCGAGCTGAGGCCTGAAACGTCGCAGACCAGGCTGTTTGCCATAAAAATGTACTAATAAAGGCATTTTAACTTGACGGGTCTGTGCGAAAGTTCATTCCTTGGATCAATGGTGGATGATGGACCACTGATGGTACGTGCACCTGATACTGTTCTTTGATTAAGGAATCCAGCTGACTCAGACACACAAGTATTGCAAATTCCTGTGTAAGTCAATGGGAGAGGTCCAGTGACCATTTTGGAGATGTTTGCAGCCTTCCTGACATTCGGAAAAAAACTAAAATCGGATTGAATTAGATTCAAGTTTTCGCGTCTGTAAAATTAGTCTGAGTCTTAAATATTCAATTTTTTTTAATAAATTACCCCCAATCGAATTTCTAGTAAAATCGAATTCATGTGAGTTAAAAAAAAACTCACATGAATTCGAAATTCGACCCTTGATAAATTTGCCTCTAAGTGTCAGTGACTACTGGCAACACTAGGGGGCAGATTCACTTAGGGTCGAATTTCGAAGTTAAAAATACTTCGAAATTCGACCCTCGAATTGAAATCCTTCGACTTCGAATATCGAAGTCGAAGGATTTAGCGCAAATCCTGCGATCGAACGATCGAAGGATTTTTCGTTCGATCGAACGATTAAATCCTTCGAATCGAACGATTCGAAGGATTTTAATCAAACGATCGAAGGAAAATCCTTCGATCAAAAAAAGGTTAGCAAGCCTATGGGGACCTTCCCCATAGGCTAACATTGACTTCGGTAGGTTTTATCTGCCGAAGTAGGGGGTCGAAGTTTTTTTTAAAGGGCAAGTACTTCGACTATCGAATGGTCGAATAGTCGAACGATTTTTACTTCGAATCGTTCGATTTCGTTCGACTTCGATCGAATTCGAACGAATTTAACCAATTCGATGGTCGAAGTACCCAAAAAATACTTCGAAATTCGAAGTATTTTTCATTCGAACCCTTCACTCGAGCTGAGTGAATCGGCCCCTAGAACTCAACTGTCAGCCACTTCACTGAGGGTCATACAATTGCTGCTGGTGAGACTAGTGCTCAATGGTCAGTCCCAACACTGAGGAGCAATAAGTGGTTGCTGGTGAGACTAATGCTCTCTGGTCAGCTCCTACACTGATGGTCAGTGAGTGGCTGCTCTTGAGACTAGTGCTCAATGATTAGTGTCAGCCAGTAGCTATGGATAAAAAGAGTACTCAATGGTCAGTCAGTGGCTGCTGGTGAAACTCATGCTCAATGGCCAGCTCCTACTCTGGGGCTCACTGAGTGGCTGCTCTTGAGACTAGTGCTCTCTGCAAGTCTTACAGACAAAATACTTACCAAACCACACAGCTCTTGAAAGAATCCACACGTTTATTAGATAATAAACATCATTACAGGAAGAGGGAAAGTATAGAACCAGCAACTGAACCTGAGATTTAAGGCAACTGGGCACAAACGTAATTCCTAGAAGCTTCTCTAAAACACTGGAAAGGGCCCCGTAGTAGTAATAAATCCAATGTGCTCGGAAGTCAAGTGACCAAAAAAAGCAAATCAGATCCAGCGAAGTGCATGTCAGTGATTCAGAGACTCTCAGCAAAGCGTTGACAGGGGCCAACAAATTAACTATAGCCGGGGTCCCCAGGTAGGTGATTTATTTGCTCTACTTCTCCTTCATCACATAGTGATCTCTGGGATTCTCATTGGGGATTTTCTGCAGAAGCCTTGAGTTTGGGGCTCAGTCCATTTCACAGTGAGTAAAGGGTAACCATGAACCAATGATAAGAAAAGTAGTAAACTGCCCTGGATTTCTAATAAATATGCTTTAGGAACAGCCTTAAATGGTTAGATTATATGAAAAAAAACATTAATTTGCAAGCTCCTCAATCCCAACATATTTTGAAGCTGCAAACAACCCACTGATGCTGTTACTGACAGATTTACCCTCCTCTTATTGGATGATTCCAGTGTGAGTCATGTCATACATTACTAAAATGCAGCATTGTTGTATTTATTGCAGCAGGAGAAAAATGTTAGGTTGAAGAAGCATATTCATAAACCTTTTGTATCTCTCAAATGATAAGAACAAAATAAAATTGATTGGTGGTAAATAAATTTTTATGCATCCATTAAAGTCCCGGGTATTTTTCTATCAGTTCCCCATTAAATTCCAGGGATTGCCATCAGTTTTATTGCCCTGTTCCCGAGTTTACTCCTCATTTACTTGTGTTGGCCATTTGTGTTAGTGCCTTATACAGTATAATATGGCTTATAGCTTAAAGCGTTTACAACTCTGACTGTAGCCAAAGATACAGTTTCTGTTCCCAAGATTCTGGGAAGCATGATAATATCATGGCTATAGCCTAGGAACATAATGGCAGGGTTAGCAGTTCAAGCATGCACATGGGATTTAGAATGGTTCCACACAGGTTAAAATGGGTTTTCTTACCATGGAGGGTGATATGTGCAATTAAAATGGTAATGAATATTATAGAATGACCAGTCTTTCCTTATCTCATTCCCACACTGCTTGGTTGCTAGATTAATTTGGACCCTAGCAACCAGACAGCTGCTGAAACCCAAAACCGGCGAGGTGCTGAACAAAGAAAGTTAAATTACTCAAAAAAACGCAGATAATAAAAAAATGAAAACCGATTTGTCTCAGAATATTACTCACTGCTTCATTTTAAAAGATCATTTACATGGGAACATGAATGAATCTTCCATGACAATAAGAGCAGTGCTTACAGGATTGATTATAACCCAACAACAGTCACTCAAGGGGCAGAACATTAAGGGAGATACAAGACTGCACATCACACAGAACATGAATGGAAGATGTTCGTGCCAGAGAGCTGGTCACATAACTGACCCCAAAAACAAACTGCCATGCAACTACCTGAGAGGGAAGTAATGGATACACCTACTGACTAAATAGAAGGGGTCATTGGCTGTAGCAGCAGGACAAACTCAAAGCCCAGACACTGTTGTGGTTGCAATCACAGGCCTTCCAAAGGAAACATGGGCTCCAACAGATGCAAAACTCTAATTTCAAGAAAGAAAATCATCTAAGACCAACTAATACCTAAACATCCAACCCTATAGGCTAGTGATTCTCCTCATTTCTCCCAAGATGGGGCTTGGACTTCTGGATAGGAAGACCTGACAGACAATACTACTGAATTAGGGTGTGAGGTGATGGGGTACGTCTTCCCAGGAAGAGAAAAGGGCAAACATGCACAACTGGTTATTTCCTCAATAATTAGGTTCAGGGTTTCTAGGGTTTAGTTGCCCCCTGAAACAACTAATTTCTATTAAAATAAATGTCTCTGAGCAGAGAGCAATGGTTGGGAGAGCTTTATTGGACAACACGGGCCTTCTTTTTCTGGCTTGTTGGGTAAAATTGTTCCTTTTTTTGCACAGAACCTGATCTGACAATAAATATTAGGTTGGAACCCAACTGCATCATATTATTAATGCCACCTTAACAGTTAGCTACACCCTGAGAACTATATGCTGGGCACTTTCCAGCCACACAGAGAAGGAAAAGCCCAAAAAGGATCCACAGTTAGAGTAATGGCTGGGATATCAATTTGACTGACACTGAACCAATGGGCAGATGGCATAGGAGGGATTGATATGGACCCAGAAGAGCTTTCACACATGTATATATAAATTCAGACACCTATTGCTACAGATTCTACAATATATGCAACTCTCTCCATTTTTACATAATGACCAAGATAGCAGTTATAAATCTTATACCAGTCGTGATTTAGCCTTTCTCCTATTTGCAAAGCTTTGTGCTTATCTGTACTTTAGGGGTCATTGTCATCTTATTGAATCCCCACACACCCCTAATTCAATGAATGACCATGAGTGCTGAGCCCTGAACCCTGGCGTTACTCTGTCATAGGGTGAAATCCAGTAGGATTCTGGGCCATCAAAAAGATGAATTAGTGCAAACTGAGGCCACATTAGGGATAATTAATACTGCCAAAGCCATTTCTTCCCAGGACAAAAACTGAAACTCAATATTTTCATTAGTTAGGAAACCACTTCTGCCTCTCTAGCCCATAGGCTTTGACACATGCACAGAAAACAATCAGAAGAGAAGACAGAAGTGGGAGCTTCTACAGAAATACCCTAGACCGGTACAGTTTATAGTGAAGTACCAGCACAGCTTATCATTTAAAGGACCAGTAACATCAAAAAATGAAATTGTTTTAGGGCAGAGACACACGCTCAGATTCGGGGAGATTAGTAGCCTGGCGACAAATCTCCTCTTCTTCGGGGCGACTAATCTCCCTGAACTGCCTCTCATGCCTTCCCATGCCAATGTAAATCGCCGGAGGGATGTCGCTTCGTTTTACGAAATCGCCAAAGTTGCCTCACAAAGAAACTTCGGGCGACTTTGGAAAACTAAGCGCTCCGAGTGCCATCCCACTGGCGATTTACATTCTAGCTGGCGGGAAGGCAGTTCGGGGAGATTATTCGCCCTGAAGAAGAGGATAGTTTTCGCTGGGCGACAAGGCTCAAATTACACAGCAGATGAGCTCTGTAGAACAAAATGTTATCTGTTATCCTGTGCCATATCGCCTTTTTTCAATTTCCGCTATTGCTACTCAGCAGCCTCTTTATATGAACTATAGTAGTGTTTCTGAAGCAAACACATTAGTTGTACCAGTGCAGGGCAACACTACATTATATATTCATTACTTTAAAACACTTTCATTTTTTGGTGTTACTGTTCCTCTAAGTGATTATAATCATGGAGGGAGGGGGGGGGGTGCCTAACATTTTGTCACTCATCATTGATTATACAGTTAGTTTTCCAAGGTCGCAAATGCGGTACACAGCCTGTTTCAACAATTGGAACCTGGATTCCTCTCAGTCAGTCCGTTGTACTGTAGTACCACCATGCCCTGGGCTATATAGTACAAGAGGAATTATATGCACACCTGAATCTGTGGTACATATTCATTACACACAAAGAAATCTATAGCACATGAGGTGTTGCACACAGGGATCTGAGGTACATGAGGCAAAACATGCAAACATGAATCTGTGGTATGCAGAGGTATCACACACACAGGGATTTAGGGTACAAGGAACTGGTATCTACAAACAGCGTGGTGAGTAAGAGCATGCACTTACCCAGTCAAATGCACACACAAAATGAGTCACATGTAGACACAAGGGGACCCACAGAAGTGATTGTCACTCTTAAGGACCTAGCATGTGGACACGCACCAGGAAACCCACATACATATATATAAATATATATACACACACAGATGGCTAAAGAAACCACATCCATGCTGCTCAGTCACACACTAGTAAGGCAGAACAGGAGTAAAAGCATTCTAGTTGCACATTTGTAGAACCAGTACCTCTCATGGGTGCTAATGCAATAATTCAGGAGAATAAAATAGGTTAAAAAATAATAAAACAGCTTTCTAGCGAGCGCACCCAAGAGAGTGTTGGCCCTGCAAGTGTTTCCAACCCAGGCCACCCCTAGCCAGCACTGGGGCCCTTCTATTGCCAGGCCATGTCCATGAGCTTCTGTGCTGTAATGGGTTTGTACAAGGGATATGGCTAGGATTTGATGTTCTGTGCCCCACAGATACCAAGCAACTCCAATATGAAACCATCAGTTTTTACTTGATACCCAGACTTCCAAGAAAGAAACCAGTTTGAATGGTGCTGTACTGTCACACACTGGGTTTGCAGGGGCCCACGAGCACTGGTATATATGCCAAAAGCATGTTTTACCTCTGAACTGTGTGATACATTTAGGCCTTACAGTGCAGTGAGACCGGTACACCCCCCCCCCAGGATAACACTGGAAGATGGAATACAACTGTAGGATGACTATTAATATCCCTATTCGATACTGGAAGAATACTGCAGATCTGCAGCCACTAAATCCTTGTTACTGGAAGGGTGCCAGTAGTTGCCTCCTACCATGCAAGCTCTGGATGAGGGTCACTGCAAAGGGTACAAACCAGCTAGGGAAAAAGTGTGACCTTCCCAGTTGCTTCTAGTTAGAAGGTTCCAGAAGCATGGGTACCTTGCATTCCACCTACCGGTACTATATTTTGCCACTCTTCTATATGGTTATGTGAAATCTTGAATTGCTCCATATTCTACCATCTCTAATATACAGGGGAAATAAAAGTTCCCCACCAAGTTCAGAATTGATTAAAATCCTTTAGTATAAAGAACTTTCTAATATATCTATGTATTATTTCCTCCCCAGACGTGCCTGACTGCAGAATGTCCAATAATGTTCAATTCACTGGTTGTCTCTGCAGTATAAGCCAATGAGAATGAGTACCCATGGTGCATTGAACCGAGCCAATGCAAATGATGCCACTTTAAGGTGCCATTTGTACTTCCAATTGGTTCCTGCTGGCAGAAATTTAAAGGAATCCCTAAACAAGGGGCACAATCTCTAGCTTGCCTTAAATTAGTGAAATAAAAAGAATCCCTCCTGAATCCTCAGTATTCGTAGTAGCTATGGTCTTTTGTTTTCTCTCTTTCTAAAAAATCATTTGGCCCTTACTTGAAGCTTCAGGGAGAGAATCCCACAACTTCCCAGCTCTCACTGTAAAAAAACATTTCAACTAAACCCTAATTCACTTGAGATGAAACCTCCTTTCTTTTATTAATGTTCTCTCTTTTTAGCCACAAGACTTTGGCAGCAGGCTGATGGACATTTTTTCTGCAGGCTGCCCCCGAAGCTGGTTTTTATAAGTAGCTTCCTTTTCTCAAGTGGAGACAACCTGGCCTGGTTATGTTCAAAACAGAAATCATCCAAGCATCCACTCTAGTTCCACAATTTTCTTTTTGTGTACAGTTCAAAAGCTAATAGCCAGACACAATAAAACACAGTGAAACCCATACCAAGGGCCTATGGACAGGCTCCATCCTCTTCAGCCACACCATGTCTGTGGGATCTGTCCTCTGCTGCCCTAAAAGCCAAGAAAAGCATCCAGGTAATAAACATAAGGAGCACAGGTTTTATTGGATTAGGTTCATTAGGACCATTATTGCCACAGTGCTCCTCAGCAGACAAGGCCTAACCTCTGTATCCAATGTCTCTGGAATATGAAGACAAATACACAATGGATTCCAACCATGACTGGATCCCAATTATAATGGCACAGGAGGGTCACAATGAAGAAGGATATGAATACTGGAACAGCACCTGCAAAAAAGACCCATGAAAAGTGAACCTGAAAGGTAAAACAACAATGTTAATATGGCTCCAGAAATTCTGCAGAGGTTAGGCCTTCTCTGCTGAGGAGCACTGTGGCAATAATGGCCCTAATGAACCTAATCCAATAAAACCTGTGCTCCTTATGTTTATTACCTGGATGCTTTTCTTGGCTTTTAGGGCAGCAGAGGACAGATCCCACAGACATGGTGTGTCTGAAGAGGATGGAGCCTGTCCATAGGCCCTTGGTATGGGTTTCACTGTGTTTTATTGTGTCTGGCTATTAGCTTTTGAACTGTACACAAAAAGAAAATTGTGGAACTAGAGTGGATGCTTGGATGATTTCTGTTTTGAACATAACCAGGCCAGGTTGTCTCCACTTGAGAAAAGGAAGCTACTTATAAAAACTGGGCCCTACAGTCATATTACACTTTAGTCACAATATCAATGTATTGCCAAGTGCTGTGTGCTATTTCAGGATATAGTAGCAAATTATTCACTCAAGTCAAACCAAGAGATCTCTCTAGATATGTGTTCAGTGACCTCCCAACTGAGTTTAACCGCACATTATCTGTCCCCACTGGGTGGGAAAGTTTTATGCTGCTTGATTCCCTTCCCTCTGATGTATCCCCACCATCTATATGTCTCACTCCTTATCCCCCTCTCTTCTTTTATTCATCTCTCCCTTTGTTATCCCCAGTATCTCTGCCACATTTTCCCTATTCTCGTAGCTCTTTTCTGCTTTTTGACCTCAGTCAGTACTATTTTGCTCCAGATGCCCAACTCTGACATTCCCAATGCACACTTTTCTCCATTCACCATGCTTCTCTGTCTCCCTTCTCCATGCCTCTTTTAGGGCAGCAGAGTTCTCTGTGCTGACCCCTCTGTCTCTCTTGCTAGTGCTGATCCCTCTGTCGCCTGTGCTAACCTTACTCTCCGGCTCACTGTTCCCTTATGCTTATCTTCAGCTCTCTCTCTACATTCCCCATGCCTACATCTTTCTACCCCCTGCCTATCCTAATTATTTCTCCCTGCCTCGCTCCCAGCAAACAGTGAAAATGTTTGGGGCAGAGGAGGAAGAACGTTCCACTGCTCACATAATGTGTTTAAGTTCATTAACTGCTTCCCTTTCCCACTGGGCCCTGGCAAAGAACAGGACAGAAGTCCACTTCCATGGGCACTGCTGTTATCTGTCTCTTTCTACCAGAATTCTGTTGGCAGCTGATAGAAATCAATAGAGCGGTACACAGATGAGCACAAGATAACTCTATGTGATGACTGTTCTCTCACTTGTACTTTTGTCTGTCAGGAGTTTCAGTCTGTGTCTCCCTGGGGAATGGGAAACATCTCCATGCAAGCTGCTATGAATCCTCTATAATGGCGCTGCCTCTTTGGCATTTGTTGTGCAATATGGCAATAAACATCGGCTAATGTTCTACAATAAATTGAAGCAATTTACACTACACTATAATTAGAGAAGCATTTACAGAATTAAGGTTTCTGGAAAGCACAAACATTCCAAAAAGCAGTAGACAGAGGACCAAATGGATTATTCTGCTCAGAGACAAGTGGGGTCCTAGCTAATTTGCCATCTGTGCTAAAATAGGGCTAAGGCTATGGTCACACAGGCTGTTTTCAGCGGTTGTTTTTAGCCTGAGTAATTTTGCAGGCTGAGAGAAGCAGAGCTGATCTGGTCACACACAGGTTGAGATCAGCCCAAATACGCAGGCTGAAAACAGCATGTGTGTCCATAGGCTAATGGTGTGCTCTAGCTTAGTACAGCATGGTCAGTCTTGCTAATTATATTATCTGCTTACATATTGTGGAGTATAAACAGATCACACTGGGGTCTTACTGAAACAGACAGGTGAATTCTTGACAGGGACAGGCAATTTAGGCACAGTTCAGCTGATGGCACAGGGTAAGGTTTGACATTTTAGAACTGCGCTACCACTGGTGGCAAATCTCTTGAAAATGACTTGCTATAGTATTATTCCCCTGATGAAGCCAGATTGTGAGAGTAATTGGTTTTACTTGCTGTGATCTTAATGTTATAACACGGCAAGTCATTTTTGGAAGACCTGTTGCCCATGGTAGCACTCATTTAACCGTGGGCAACAATTCTTACCTTGTGCCATAAAAAACATAAAACCCAAATGTTGCTTGCAATGCCCAAAGTCATTAAAGGGGAACTAAAGATTAAAATAGAATAGTGCAGGCAATGCTGTATTTTGTATACTATACATAAACATGAACTTACTGCACCAGAAGCCTAATTAAAGAAATGATTTATGCTTTTAAAGTTATCCACAGGGGGTCACCATCTTGTAACTTTGCTAAACATCTTTGCAAGACCAAGACCATGCACATGCTCAGTGTCATCTGGGCTGCTGTTGAGAGGTTAAGTTTAGGGATCGGCATACATTATTAAAACAGCACAAGTGAAATAATTTCTGCATTGGAAGCCGATAAAGCGATGCTGATTAATAATCAGAATATGCAGACTGCACTTGGTCTGTGAATATGAAACTCAACATGGTTGCTGGATGATCTATGTCAGGGGCCTATCGGCTCCCAGCAGGGGAAGTCCAGGCCAAAGAGGAAGCTTTAGGCCGAAGTCCAAGTTCACGATACAGACAAGAGTTCAGTAACAAACGTAGTCAAATCCAGGCAGTAGTTCAGAAGGCAGGCAGATAATTAGCAAAGTCAAGGTTCAGGCAGGGTCAAAAGTCTAGGCATGCAATAAACATGAATTTAGGAATATCCAGGAATGTTTGCAACAAATCTTATAGTCTGGCCTTGAACTGGGATCCTGGGCGTCCTTTTATTTAGAATGTAACACCAAAACGTGGCGTTGTGACGTCATGCATTTGCGCACTGACATCAATGCACTGGCGCCCAAAACCACGTGGCGACCATGAGTGCCACCATCTTGGATTCTTTGCGGACTGGAGCAGGAGCGCTCCGCCACGCTCCAGACACTCTACAATGAAACAAACAAAGCTGCTCGAGTTCTGGGAAGTAAGGTGAGGGGGGCCTCCCCCCTGCTGTTTGAAAGTATGATCGTTTCCTTGCAGAGCAGTTCGGGACCATCTGAAGTTTCCTATACCCAGCAGTCAGAACAAGTTAAATTGAGGGGAATTTTTTACTGCATACAGTCAGGTTTCTTAGAAAATGGTACACATTTTTTAATTAAAGTATAAATGAGATATATTTATTTTTCATTAAAGAAAGTAAAAATGGGATTTTTTTTTTTTGCCTTTACATCCCCTGTAATGATCAGATAATTTAAGTTGACGTAATACAGAAGCCTGCAGCAGCTACTAGAGTATGTACCACCCTCTGTACTTGACCCTTCAGGCAGTTTCCTACCCATTTACAAACAACATTAGCAAACAGCCTTTATTATAGAAAGCAGTAGTTTATGTGGCACTCTATCAGATGCGTTGGCACAAATAGATCCCAAAAGTTGGGTCATTCAATTCCCCCCATCATAAAAAGAAATAAAATATATTTGAAAGATCTGTCCTTCATAAAGACATGCTGATTCCTGCACATTATTAGCATTACATAATAAAAAGCCACAGCTGAACAGAGCCATAAGATTAGGAAAGCAGCTGACATACAGACTTACTTTCTGTAGGCGCACATATCAGCAATGACAGAGGGGATGAGGGATGCTGAGGCTCAGGGCCAACGTACCGTAGCACCTATTTGGCTGTATTTAGACAAATACCCACTAGTATGACAGAGCATTGGCTACATGCGACTTTCACATCAGGATCAGGGCCTTCATCAAGTGGAAGCTATCCCTTTAAGATGTAGTATAACTACAACACACAGGCTACTGCATATAAAAATAGATTGATTGGACGCCAGGAGATTCTTTGGTGCAAATGAAGTAGATGGTATATTATAACAAAATGCAAATGCAAATGACCACAGGTTTACTTATGCAGGCGTTGATGCAGGTGTAGCATATCACTGAGGAGGGTATCCTCTCCTAAGGAATACCTGGGTGACAATGGACAGGGCCGGAACAACGGGTAGGCAGAACGGGTAGGCAGCTGCATAGGGTGCAACGATTGAGGGGCGCTGGGCAGCTACCTCTTCTGTCTACCCCTAGACCGGACACACCAACCACCCAGCTTGCGCGCTCCCCTAAAAAGAACATACGCGCATGATGTCACTGCGCTTGCAACGCCACGGTGCATGCACGAGAGTGACTCCACAATGCATGCGGGCAAGAGACGCCACTGTGCATGCGCGCAAGCGACGGAAAGGAGAAGGAGGGGGGTGAGCTGGCTGGCTGGGTTGCCTAGGGTGCCCAGCTGGCCTGGCCCGCCTCTGACAATGGACACTGTGGAAGAAAAACAGTAAGAGCAAAATGCAATACTGTAAGATAAGCTAAGTACAAAAAAATGGTTTCAGTTTCTTATAAACTTTAATACATTTTCATGAGTGTCTATAATATCACTCAGGCACCTGACTTATGATGCTTGAACCATCCTTAGTACAACAGGAGGTCCAGGCATAGGCTTCACTGAAAAGAAAAATATTATTACCGGTATCTTTTTTCAGAAACACCATAGGCATCACACATTTCCCATAGTTGGTACAGAATATCCCACCAAACCCAAAACTTTATTCAGCCTCACATCCCCCCCTTACCCAAGTGTCCAAAGATATGGCAGTCACTTGGGGGTAGAAATGCAGATAAAGTTGCTACTCAGCGAGTAGTTACAGGTGGAAGGATTGTGGTGGGGCTCAGCAGTCCTTTTCTCATGAACCCACCTATTTACAGAACAAAACTCTGGACAATGTCCATAAGTCCAGAACATGCGAAAAAAAATGATGAAAACTACTTGAAGAAGGCCCAAACAATGGGGCATCAAATTGAAGAACAAGGGGCCTGGATGCAAATTAAGCATCATTTACATCAGGACAAAGTCAGGCACTCAGGCTCCCTGGCAGGAGTCCTTTGAAAACTTTGGATCCCTTGTTAAACAGAAGAAGTCTCTACACACCCGGGGGAAAAACTCTTGATGCATCCCCTTTTCAGGATACTGGATGTATTTCCCTCCCTAGGCAGGACTTAGATTTTGTGTCCTCATAGGACAAATAGTAGTTGAGGTGCGGCTTTTCCATGAGGCCCCCATTGGAGATGAGCTCACTTAGACTGAAATGCTTTCCCTCATGAAATTTACCGCAACTCTTTACAGAATGCTTGAGAATGGTATGGCCATCCCACCACTCATGGACGATGTTACTTAGGAAGTTTAAGTCACGCTCCCTCTTGGCAGCATTACTGTGAAAGAGTCCTCCAGCACCGATACCTTCCTTCCTAATCAGCTCCCCGTATATCCACTCATCCAGATGCTTTTCCATCTTGTCGTAGACCCATTCAGGGGCATAAGGCATGAAGTAGCCCACTGGTCATACACCTTGAGGTTTATGATGCGTTGGATCCTGGAGACGGTGGGGACAGCTTGCCCAGGGGAGACCCAAAAGGAGGTGTCTGGAGGATAGTCTTTAGAAGGCAGTTGCTGTGGGAAGAAAAATCTTGGCTCCTCCCAAGAGGATGAGATTGGTGATGATGAAAAATACCTACTTGCCTCCGCTGAGGACAATGATGAAGTAGGTAAAGGTCCAAAATCCATCCCCGCCCAATCCAGCTTGGGGAGCTGGATTGATTCCGCACTGCCCCCCCCTCAGAGGAACAGGAAGCAGAGGTAACAACACCACTAATCTGGGAAGGTGCTTTAGGTTGGACACGTCCTCTGCCCCTACCACGTGTAGTAGATGACTTCTGAACAGAAGGAGTTACAGCCACACCCTTCTTAGGGATAGAAGTCACTTCTTGACTCATCCTGCCATGAGGTTGAGAGGCAGAGGTGGTTGAGGTTGTGGCGCAGCCGGTAACCAGAGGCTGCTTGAATGATGTGCCTGCAGTGGGTGTGGAAGTGGTTACAGTCGCAGCCACGACATCAGGCATTGGAAGGGGAGACGAGAGACTGGCTGGAGGTGCTGAGGGCAAGACAAAGGGCCCTAGGGATTCCCTTATGGAGGTGAAAGGCCCGACTCAGCATTAATGCCCGCACAGAGGACAGCAGTTTACAAACCTCTTGAATGCCGCCTCATGTTCTGCCCCACACTTCCCTGGCTGGCACAGGATCTTGGCATGAGATTTGGTCAGCAGAAGGGCCCACTTCAGGATCCGGCCATACATCCCAACCTTTATCAGCCATGCTAGAGTTGAGAGGGGTTCCCTTCTTTTTTTCAAAAATAGCAAAAACTTGTACCTGCAGCCACAGGGTAGAGTAGACAAGTTTTAGTGGAAGTCCGCGCTGGATCTGGCCACAGCCACAGACCAGCAGGATTGTGGGGACTGAAGAACAGGACTGTGTTTAGGCAATCCAACGTCTGCAGTGAGAAGCGGTATGCTTGTAGCTGATATCGCTGATGAGTGGAGGACACAGGCTGAAGTCCCTTAGCAGGTGCTAAGGGTGTTGCCCAGGCAAGAAGATGGAGCAGTGAAGGATGCGTCCGTGTCTTAAGAATCTCTCCACAAAATGGCGGCTGTGACGTCTACATCCGGGAGCAGCCCTGTTCCAAGCGTGCGAAAAATAGCTTGCGCAGGAACAAAATGGCGCCAGCGATGCGAAGATTGGCTATGGCACAGCCTATCATGAAAAAATCGTAAGAGTATAGTCTGATATTAAGGAAGTGAGCCCCACGTTGGGCGCCAAATGTAGCACCTATTTGGCTGTATTTAGACAAATACCCACTAGTATGATAGAGCATTGGCTACATTCGACATACACAACAGGGTCAGGGCCTTCGCCAAGTGGAAGACATACCTTTAAGATGTAGTATAACTACAACACACAGGCTACTGCATATAGAAATAGATTGACTGGACACAAGGAGGTTCTTTGGTGCAAATAAAGTAGATGGTTTATTGTAACAAAATGCAAATGCAAGTTGATGCAGATGTAGCATATCACAGAGGAGGGAGGATAGCAGAAGATGATACAGCAAAATGAAGACTGTCACTCCCATAAGGCATAGTAGTCAAGTGTACATCAATTCCCAGAAGACAGATATACCTCTGTGGGGATCGGGATCACCAGTGGAGTACTTAGGGAGATGAAGTCTAAAGCCTAACACCCTATCCACTGAGTCCCTGCACTAAAGGCAAACAAGAAGCATTTGGGAAGCTACTTCCTGCTACTATCCTTGATGGAGCACACAGCTGCTCATGCTGTATAAAGCTGACTATCTCACTCTCCTAGAGAGTCTATTAAAGATCTTCCCTATGATAACTAACCTCGTTCACATTGTTTCCTGGTCCCTGATTTAATCACCAAAGGTACAGGTCCCTTTGGGGCGAATGGCTTTACTGGGGCCTTGGTGATCCCAGGCTCAATGGGAAACACCTAGCAGCACAGACACCAGGAGCCAAAGAGGAAGAGGCCACTCCCTACACACACTATATAGCAGTGTGGCAGGAAATGACCAATAACTAATGGTGTACTAAATAAATGGCATGTTACAGGGGCTTAATCCAACAACAATAGAGTAAAGAAAGAGGGTAGGGATTTAACTCTATAGGAGCCTGTTGGTCCCTACAGTACCAATAAGAGAGTAAGTCATAAAACATCCCCTAGACACAGAAAGAAAAGATATTCTCATTATTGCCAGCTTAACTGGTGACTTTGAACAACCCAGAGATACATACACATATGCAAGTTTCTATAGTCACACTAGTGTATAGAGAACTTTGATACCATAATACATACAGGCAAACAATAACAAATTATCATAACACAATAGGGCTCATTTACAATAAGTAGGCACAGAATTATGGCCAATAAAACAAGTGTTTTCTCCATGACTTGACATTTACAATATGTAGGCACAGAATGATGTCCAATAAAACAAGTGTTTTCTCCTTGAACTTGACATCAAATACCCTCTCACTAATATGTAATAGGTATATTCTGTAACTGGGTAATGCCCATGTTCCTTTAAGTTGCAGGGGTAACGTTCACCCAAATGATCACACTATTTATGGTGCCATTATTTGTACACACTGAAATTCTGGGAAAGAATGCTGCATTGTTAGTAAAATAAACATGGTGAATACTTTCGCACTTGCTTATTAAATAAGCACCAATAACAGCATTTTTTAATAAGAAAACCAGAATAATTTACATTGAAATGAGTAAAAAAATATATAGAGCAACTACAAGGTTTAAAGAGCCAGTGGGAAGGGGGGAGGGTATGGTTCTGTGATGACTGCATAGTATTAAATACTCAGAAAGTATTAGACAGCAAAGCGCATGCAAAGAGATGCATAAGATCAGAAATAAGAACAGGTACTAAAGAATATAGATATAAAGAAATAAAATATTCCAAAGCTTTGGGGGCAGTTAAAAATGTTGCAGCAGCATAGCCATAGCCAACATAGCAGCTTTGGCAACAATTGGGCAGAGAAATCACAGCCATTTACTACTGGCAGAAATTCTTTGAGAAAGGGATATAGTGCTACTGTTGGTAATATTGCTGGTACTACTTATGCCCCAATCTAATCAGTTTTTTCTATTATTAAGTGCTGGTTTTGACTCCATGTGAGCATATGGACAGTATTTCTCCAGAAAGGCCAATGTTCTGTTGCTCTCTAGATTTTATCAATGGCAACGTCATTTTGAGCGAGCCAATCCATCATATTTCTTCCTCCCTTTACAGCCTAAATGTCTAATGGGGAAATGTAATATGTGTCGTTAACGCAAAAAACATTCGCAGACACCTTTGAGAACGTTAACAACCTTGTTTGTGTCCTTTTTGACCGATTACAGACCTCAACAACTTCCTTGCGAAGTTTGTTGGCAAATGGCTGTTGTGAACATTTGCAGTATATGTAATAAAATTTTGCAATTGCAAAGGTTTTTTTGTGAAAATATATATAACAAAACCTTTGCTTAGCAATAATGCAATATTTGATAGCCAATGTTTTTTCATTGCGAGCAGCGCTAAACATTTGCTAAAACGACATTTTAAGCAACACTTGCGGTTTTAATTATGCTCCCCCCTAAATGTTCTAATGACCTGGATCATCTCAGAAGATCTCCAAAATCGGAGCTTCAGTCAACTTGCTTCTAGTAGGTAGACAGGCTTTTTTTAAGCAAAATTGCTATTGTCCAGTCCAGCGTCATATAACCCCTAATCAGTAGTGCCAGGAAATTCCTATGGTGTTTGGGTGCTGGAGAGTACCAGTCAAACCAAAAGCTATAGGCGCTTGCTGGCCCAATGGTGTCACTATTATTCACATCTAAATGAATAATAACTAAAAATAAACCCCAGAAAAAAATAGTTAACATTTTTGACTTTTTAGCACCACCTGGTGTACAATCTACAAAATAACAGGTGGATATTCTCTTCTGGATTCTCTAGTCACAGAATCCTCTTGAGCAGCTCTTTTCTAGTTTCCATGGCCATAGAACAACCTTTGGCATATTCTACAATGGCCTTAAGCACATCGAGCCTTCCACAAGAGCATGCATCCAACTTTTAATGGCCCCAGTAGGTGAATGGACTCCATCTAGTGTGACATGAGCCAGGGCCTTGATTATGGCAGTGGTGATGGGTACTCACCATAACCACAGAAATTCAGACAATACAGTTGCTATGAGTCAATAAGACAATGTAGATCCAGACCAGTTTACTGGGGAGTTGAAAGGCTTCAAAACCTGTATAGTGCAGGAGGAAGAAGCTGGGCCAAAGCAGCAGGTGATTAAAGAGCCCAATAAATCCTGAAAGACAAAGATTTTCCTTTTATCTGATTTTATGGGTTATATTTAACCAATTTATACTTCAGTTGGATTGCTATTGACATGTCTTTGCATCAAACACTTACAAAAATAAGTTGGTGGAGGGCACTCCCAATATTCACAATAGAAAAAATACTTTTTTAAGGTATATGAGGTTCAAATAACCCCTGATAATCCCACAGTCAGTTACCCAAAACAGTGTATAGAAATGGAGAGTGGTTGCACACTCAATTAGACTTAGTAGACAAAGGTGGTATGAAAAAAAAATGTTTTTATAGTAAATGGCAAAAATATTTTTTTACATCAGACAGGCTGGTATATCAAATACAACAGTATTAGCAGAAATATATACATACCACCAAGTAACAAGATGAAGGCAAAAAGAGACAAACCACAGGGAGCAGATACACTTGCCAAAAATGAGAACACCCCAACGTTTCAGCACTAAAGCCTTTGTCAAGTGGAATTCTTATGTGTCACCAAGCTATCTGAAGTATAAATACCCCATTCATTTAGACTCAAAAAATCTCAGTTTTTGCGTGCTTCCCGCACTTCCGCATTCGTGACGTTGGGTTCAGGGTTGTCCTTTCCTTGAAGAGACCAAAGAGGACATTCAGTTGTTTTGGTTATCTGGAAGCGGTTCCAGCAGGATCAGTCTCTGTGGCATGGCAACTAAAGTGCTGGTTGTTTGCCTCTGGAGTCTCGAGTTCAAATCCCAGATGGATGCTTTCCCAGACCTTTCAGGGTTGTTTATGCCTGTACAGAGATATTTTCTTCAGGCTGCATTCAAGAGTGACTGCCCCTCATATGACTTTTCTTTGGCGCATGCATCAAATTGCCTGGTTCTTTCCCCCAAAAGTCCCTAGGTTTGAGCCCTGGTTGAACTTGCCTTTTCTTCCGGCTACATTAATGAATAACTGATATTTACAGTTCGGTAAAGCACCAAAATCTGCCTTCGCTAATGAACTTCTCAAATGTTTTTTTTCAAACTATCTACAGAACCCTGTCTTTATTTAACAATTTACCATGGTCAACTGCGAGCTGATGCAAGGCACACCCCAAAAAAGGGCAGCTGGGGGGGTCCTTACCGGCAACCCCTTAACCACTTAATCAGGAGCCCCCCTTTCGTAAGGTGACTGGGGTTCGTATTGACTCTGTAAGGCAGAAGCTGGAATGCCGGCACTACCAGTCAATGAAGAGTCCCAAGTGGACATTTGGTTGTAACGGTCATCTGGAAGTGCTCCGAGCAGGATCTGGCTCTGTAGTACGGCGGCTAAAGCACTGGTTGTTTATGTCTGTACAGAGATATTTTCTTCAGACTGCATTCAAGAGTAACTACTACTTTAGAGTCAGCAACATTTTCTATGGAGCATGCATCAAATTGCCTGGTTCTTTCCTCCAAAAGTCCCTGGGTTCGAGCCTCAGCGCAATATGCCTTTTGGTACAGAAACTGTGATCATTAAGAAATTAGCCAAGGTCAACTGCAGGCTGAAGCTAGGCAAACTCCAAAAAGTGTTCTGTATGGGGAAAAAAAAAACAAGTTGATGCAAAGGCAATGTAAGCGCAAGTTATCGGCAAGGTATGGGGTAGGTAAGGGCAAAGTAAGGGCAAAGTGCTAGATGGGGAACCCCTGGCCTGAAGTAGATACCTGGGTAGCTTAGAAGGGCATTCCCTGTAAGCAAAAGGGGCAGCCAAAATGAGCCATTTTTAGCAAGGGTACTGACATTTTTTTCAGCAAGAGTGCTGCTTTCCATCACAGACGGTTATCGCCAGTCCATCCAGTCCCATCCAGTCCATAAGCCGCTTTGGCACTGAGCTTCCAGCACAGGCAGGAATCAATCTCACAATCTTCGGGATTGGAGGCATGCGCCTTAACCACTTGACCATTCAGGAGCCCCCCTTTCATGAAGTACCCGGGGTTCGTATTGACACTGTTAGGCGGGAGATGAACTGCCAATAAAGACGCCCGTCAGGCTCTTTGGCGCGGCAGCTAAAGCACTGATTGTTTGCACTGGTTGTTTGCCCTGGGAATCCTGAGTTCAAATCCTGGGTGGATGCTTTCCCGTACCTTTCAGGGATGCCCGTTTCTTCAGGCTGCATTGAAGAATGACTGCTTCTTTAGAGTCGACAAAAACTGGCCTCCTCACATGGCAGTTCTGTGGCGCATGCAGCAAATTGCCTGGTTTCTTCCACGAAATGGCCTGGTGTTCAAGCCATTAATGAGTAACCAATATTTACGATTTAACCAATATTGACGGTTAAATAAAGTGCCAAAAGCTGCCTTTGCTAATCAGCTTCTCAAATATTTGTTTTCAAGCTATCTACATCTGTAGGCGGAGCTGGATTTCTGGCACTGCCGGTCAATGAAGAGTCCCAAGAGGACTAGGGATGCACCGAATCCAGGATTCGGTTCGGGATTCGGCCAGGATTCGGCCTTTTTCAGCAGTATTCGGATTCGGCCGAATCCTTCTGCCCGGCCGAACCGAATCCAAATCCTAATATGCATATGCAAATTAGGGGTGGGGAGGGAAATTGCGTGACTTTTTGTCAGAAAACAAGGAAGTAAAAAATGTTTTCCCCTTCTCACCCCTAATTTGCATATGCAAATTAGGGTTCGGATTCGGTTCGGTATTCGGCCGAATCTTTCACGAAGGATTCGGGGGTTCGGCCAAATCCAAAAAAGTGGATTCGGTGCATCCCTAAAGAGGACATTTGGTTGTTACAGTCATCTGGAACCGCTCTGTTCTGTGGCATGACGGCTAAAGCACAGTTTGTTTGTCCTGGGAGTCCCAAGTTCAAATCCTGGTGGGTGCTTTCCTGGGCCTTTCCGAGGCCTTTCAGGGATTGTGTGTGTGATGATGACTGGACTGGATTCATGATAAAATACTGTATCATGTGGGAACCAAAAATTCTTTGAAAATATGTATCAGTCCAGTGAACTGTAATATCTATCTCATACCTACCCCAAATCCCCGCCCTTGCTTCCTGTATATCCTCACAGATATGCATTATGTATCATTACTAAACCCAAATCCCCATACTTGCTTCATTGTATAATTCCAAATATAGACTATATATCACTACTGCTCTTCTATATGCCCTTTCTGTATATCTCCCACATCCATACATTTGCTATATAAAGTGCACACACATTATATACATATACATTTGATATATAAAGATGCACACACACACTGAAATACTTACACAGCTGTATATTACAGGCAGATACCCTCTGATACACACACACTGAAATGCTTACACAGCTGTATATCATAGGCAGACAACAAAACACTGCAACAATACTTATAAACCTGTTTAGAAAGTATCTTTCAGCAAGTTCTGGGTACCGGTTGCTACACCAACCAGTAAATTTCGGATATCCGGAATTTAAAAAGAAACAAAAAAACTTAAAGTTGTAAACTTCCGCCCACTCCAGCATTGATCGTCTGCCCCTTAGGTGTAAAGTAACCAAAAGGCAAGCAAAATGCTTCACCCCCACATTTCTGCCCAACCACTGCCTGGACTGTACTGCTGCCTTCTGAATGGGGTGGATTCTGTCGCGAGTGTGTGCCTATTGCAGGTTCACTTCACTCTGTTAGTTCTCTGTAGTGGAACTTGAGGTATATCTAGATCCAGAAACAGATCCAAAAATTCAGTTAGTAGACATGGGCACTTGCATATTAAAACTTCATGTGGAATTGGTGCTGGAAACTTTTCATTGGGCCACTTATATTATTAATATATTAATAATCCAAAGTTCTCAAATATAAACTTGTTCTTTGGAAAAGCTTATTCAACAGTTTCTGTGCAAACTGAAAGAGAGAACATGAAGCATGAGTTGGAGAAGAATTTACATTTAAACTGCTGCTAAGAGGTGAGTTGAGAAACTCGTCTCAGACGGCAGCACTAAGCAAGTTACTAGTAGAGGCAAAAAGCAGCTCCTGATCACTTTAAAAAAAATACCGGCCTTCCTATATATTTATCTTGTTTCCCTATTTATAACATTGGGATCTACTATAATTGTTACCTGCCAGTCAGTAAAATACTGGTCAGGTGCAACACTACTCACTAGCAATGCAGGGTGGCATTGAGTAGGACACCTCAGGGCCAGTGTCGGACTCAGGGCCGGATTTAGGGAGAGGCCCCCTAGGCCGGGGCCTAGGGCGGCAAGATGTTTAGGGGCGGCAAGCAGGCGCACCTAACATCTATATAACTGTGCCCCAAAAGGAAAAGGAGCGCAAACAACTTATTCCTTTTGTGCGTGTAATGACATCATCGCGCGACTGCGCCGCGCATGCGCACTCACCGGCGCAACTTCACTGCACACGGGCCGCGGTCGTGCAGTTCTCATTTGTAAGAGTGGAGTGAGCGAGCCATGGATCTGGGGGGGCGCCACAGCAGCTGTGCCTAGGGGAGAACAAAAGGTAAATTTGGCCCTGGTCAGTCTGGCCCACCAGGATACCAGGAAAACTCCTAGTGGGCCCAGGTGTCAGTGGGCCCTCTGGCTTCTAACCATTTGTCCTATTTCATGGTCATTCCATAGTTCTTTATGGCAAAAAAAGAGGCTTAAAATGGAAGAATAAAGTATAATAAGTAGATATAAAAGAGTAGGAGAATAAAGAGGTTGACTGAGGAGAGGAGGAATAGTAGTTTGGAAAGTGGGCCCTCTGTCTAAGGTTTTCTGGTGAGCCCCTGACATCCCAGTCTGACACTGCTCAGGGCTGCAATGAATGCCAAATTGGCCAGGAACTGTTGCTGGTAGGTACCAGTGGTTTCAAGCCCAACACTGGGTTATTATAACTATTGCTAGTAGGTACCAGTTACAAGATCAGTACTGGGAATAAGGTTTCCACCTTTTTTTGACACTGAGCTATAATACTTCCCAACTGTCCCGTTTTTAGAGGGACAGTCCCTCTTTTGACAGCTCAACCAGCAGTCCCTCATTTGTACTGGAAAGTCCTGTTTTTCTCTGCACTGAACAGCCAGAAAAAGAAACAATGTTTCTAACTTAATTGGCTTTTGGCAGAGAGCCCAGAACAGTCACCAGGTGCACTTGGAAACTTTGATAACAATTTCAGATAAGCAAATACATAATTGTAATTTGTAACAATATAAGATAAGCAGGTCTCTTGGGAAGGCTGTGACTCAAAGCTTAAAGGGCAATTCACCTTCATTAGCAAAACTGTAATAACTTAAAAAAACACACAAGTGTTCAAACTTTCATAACCTGCCACATTTTGTAAAATGAACATGGTAATTAGGGGGTGTGGCCACAAAATGGGCGTGGTCAAAAGATTTTGTCGTGCTATGCAGCAACTTTTTTGTCCCTCTTTTTATTTCCAAAATGTTGGGAGGTATGTATAAGATATGTTACCATGGTGACTTTGTTATAGGCTAGTGTGTAGCGCTCAGTTGCACTGAAAAAGCGCCTCGAATAACCATTAAATGGTGTCAGGATTGTGGTCCTGTATGTTGAGAGTTGGGACCACAATCCTGATACCATTTAATGGTTATTCGAGGCGCTTTTTCAGTGCAACTGAGCGCTACAAACTAGCCTATGAGCCTATAACAATGTCACCATGTTAACATACATTTTTTTGGGCCAGGTGTTAAATGATTGGAGGTGGAATAAGCATTCATATTCGTCATTATCACTCATCGCCTCACCCGCATTTCTACCTTCCCTTTTTTGCAATTTATCGGGCTTTTTCCTCATTGGTAGCCCTTCCCTTGCTGAAAGAGCTCATTGGCGGAGCCGCCCTCAAACTGCTCTGTGATTGGGGAACTTCCCTCCGCTTTTCGTTGTCGTCAAATTTGCTGCTGTATCTAGTTTTCGTGGATAGGCTGCTTGCCTACTAGTCCTGCGGTGATTGGCTAATTGTCTGCCCAGCGGCTTTCTTCCCTCCCATCTTGGTAGCCATCTTGCTGTCACTCTGTGCGGAAGTTGATCCTACCCCAGACATGGCGGCTCGGCTCCCGGCTTGTGTGGTGGATTGTGGCACCGGGTGAGTATTCGGATTGGCGGAGGAGTCAGACGTGTATATGGAGTGCAGAGGCTCAGGGTGCAGGTGCATTGGGTACAGTTTGTATGTGAGGGGCAAGGTGGGTTGATGTAGAAGGTATGGGGGGGGGGGGATGTTGAATGGGTACAGTGTATGTAGGGGGTGGATTGGAACAGTGTGTATGTGGGGTTACAGTAGGGGGGGCAGGGCTAATGGGTACAGTATGTGAGTTGAGTAGGGGAGTGGGTAGTACAATTAGGGTTACCACCTTTGCTGATGGCTAAACCCGATAACATTGGGGGTGGGGCAGTGATGTAGGAACAGGCATGATGACATCAGAGGTGGTACAATGATGTTGGTGGAGTTATGGCACCAGGGCAAGGTTATTGCATCACTTAGATGCCACTGGCTGGATTACTATCCAGTATTCTCAATGTTTTAAAGTGTTCATGCCCAGTTCAAAACCACAGAGGAGCAGCCCTATCTCTAGCTATATTCTGCTTAATGATTAAGCCCAATCCTTAAATTACAGATATGAGATCTATTGTACCGAAATCAATTATCCAGAAAGCTCTGAAATCAAGCAATGCTAATTTAGAAAAAAACATTATTTTTGATTGATTTGCTTTTTCTGTAATAATAAGATATTAACTGCACTTCATAGTAACTAAGCCATGTTGAGGTGAGTATCTTTATTTAAATGCTTTTCATGTATTGGCCAAATTATTGTTCTGGTTTCAAAAGGCTGAAAACCGAACAGAAAGTTGTGACCTGAACAGGCCTTACAAAAACCAAACTGTTCTGGTCAAAACCAAACAAGTGGCAACCATAGGTACAATGTGTATTTTGGGGGCGGGGTAATTGGTTCAGTATATGGGGGGTCGAGGTGAAGGGTGAAAGTGGGGGGCAGGGGGAATGGCTGTAGTGTGTATGGGGGAGGGGTCAGGGGGAATGGGGAAAGTATTTTTTGCGGGGTCATAGGGAATGGGTGAAGTGTATGTGGGGGTCAGGGGGAATGGGTACAGTGCGTATGTGGGGGGTCAGGGGGAATGGGTACAGTGTGTATGTGAGGGGTCAGGGTCAATGGGTATAGTGCGTATGTGGGGGGTCAGGGGGAATGGGTACAGTGCGTATGTGGGGGGTCAGGGGGAATGGGTACAGTGCGTATGTGGGGGGTCAGGGGGAATGGGTACAGTGCGTATGTGCTGGGTCAGGGGGAATGGGTACAGTGTGTATGTGGGGGGGTCAGGGGGAATGGGTACAGTGTGTATGTGGGGGGTCAGGGGGAATGGGTACAGTGCGTATGTGGGGGGGTCAGGGGGAATGGGTACAGTGCGTATGTGGGGGGTCAGGGGGAATGGGTACAGTGCGTATGTGGGGGGGTCAGGGGGAATGGGTACAGTGTGTATGTGGGGGGGTCAGGGGGAATGGGTACAGTGTGTATGTGGGGGGTCAGGGGGAATGGGTACAGTGCGTATGTGGGGGGGTCAGGGGGAATGGGTACAGTGCGTATGTGGGGGGTCAGGGGGAATGGGTACAGTGCGTATGTGGGGGGGTCAGGGGGAATGGGTACAGTGTGTATGTAGGGGGTCAGGGGGAATGGGTACAGTGTGTGCAGGGGGCTGGGTGGTTACGATATTCGTGTGGGAATGCAGGTTGTATGGTAAATGTGTGTGTGTGTGTGTATGGGACACATGTTGGCTTGGCTACATTGGGGTTCTGTGGATAGGGGGCAGTGATAGATTAAGGGATCCTGTTTGCATCACTGGTCATGGGTTAGTTTCAGCAGTGTTATTGTTCTGCTCTGTCACTACCTGAATCCGTACAACACCTTTTCCTGACTCTGTTAGTGATTAGCCAGGGACCCCTCCCTCTCCGGTGCATAGGGAAGGGCTGCATGTCGCACAAGTGGCTCATTTAGCAGCGTGGGTGCCTTTGGGGGGGGGATAAACAACAAATATGAATGGGCTCTGATTCTGCTTTTATTGTTTTTACTCTGTTGTGATAGGGCAGATGTGGCTTGGCAGATGCAGAAAGCATATCGTTGGTGTGAGTCCGCTCTGCAAGCAGCCACTTCCTGCTTTTTGTTGTTCCCTTTCTACCATATAAGGGAGTTTCAGTTCAGAATCACTTGCCATGTGACTAGGCTTAAAGGGGACGTTTGTCTAAAAGGGGAACACCACCCAAATATAAATGTACTGTATTTAGCAGGTTTTTTTTATTAGTTTCTAGTCACATCACTGCTGCTTCCGACTTTTCAAACAACGCAGCAGCAGGGAATACTGGAGTCTTGGCTGCAGACAGAGGCTGCAATTACATTTACACCTAATGCTAAACTCAGGTGTTATAATTCATGTAGAATTGAAAGTTTCTTAAAGGAACAGTAACACCAAAGGCTTAAAGTATTTTAACGTTATTAAAATATAATTTACAGTTGCCCTGCACTGGTAAAATCAAAGGATACTGCTAGTGGTGTGAGGATGAAATCAACCTGTGGATTTAGGCCTTAGCCTAAAATGCCTGCCCCCCACAGCTACACAGCAGCTTATTTATATACTACCATATAAATATAGTAGTGTTTCTGTAGCAAACATATCCGTACAGGGCAATAATACTTTACAATTTAATTACATTTAAAATACTATGTTTTTGATGTTACTGTTCCTTTAATGCGTCATTTTTTTCTTACCATGTAAAAAAAAAAAAAAAAAAAGTTCCCCATTAACCTATAATGCCGATGGCCAGAGTTTCCAGAATGTCCTTCCTGGTGCAAAGGCCAGCTGAGAATCATTTATGTACCTTGTTTTAAATACGATGTTTAATTTCAAGAACTTCCACCTTATTTAGGTGGACCATGAAGACCCAACTTAGCATGGGGACCTAGCCCAGGCAATAGAATTCCAGCCTCACAGTGTAGAACGTTTTGGTTGCTAGGCCTCACTCATCATAACAACCAGAAGGCCGGTATAGCAGTTTGTATAGCACCTTCCCCTGCCTGTAAATGCTTCTAATTCATTTAATTGGACATACAGAGCCCTGGTGTCAGAGCTTGCCCAAATAAATT
Organism: Xenopus petersii; assembly: GCA_038501925.1. Classification (NCBI taxonomy): domain Eukaryota; kingdom Metazoa; phylum Chordata; class Amphibia; order Anura; family Pipidae; genus Xenopus; species Xenopus petersii. The sequence goes on along the minus strand of CM076689.1, from coordinate 73,888,071 downwards.
CAGTTTGGCTTCTACCTGCCTTGCAGTGTCACTGTCTGCCCCCTGCTTGTTTACTTCTTGTACTGGTTATTGGTTGTTTTATAAATGTACTACATGCTGACGGGAGCTGACACCTATAACCAACTCCTTGTTACTCCCACATGGCAGCCTTTGGCCACTCTTTTTTTTTTTTTTTTTTTTTTTGTGATTTTCCAGAAAACAATAGCTCCTGGGCCTGTTCTGAATCTATTTACCTTTAAGATAATACCTGCCATAAATAGAACTGAAGTGCAATTTTTCACTCCCGGGCAATCATCCTGTTCTGTTTCACCAAATGATTTCCCTAAATTCCAGCTTATAAAGCATTGCAGTTGCCGCGTGTATGGACAAGTCTGTGAGCTGCAAAACATCTGGGACGTTTCCCCCTAAGAAATTCTCCCTCTGCTTATCTTTATTTTCTTCTTCAGTAGTCAAGGCAAGTTTGGGCTAGCTGGGATTCTTCCCTCTGCCCGAGCATTCCCATTGATGACTAGCTGTGAAGGCTAGTGGAATTACTTCCCTCTCCTGGAACATTGCTATGGAAGACTGGCTGTTAGTTGTATACTCGCAGGTAGTATCTCAAAGACAGTGGGGCTCAGTTAGTGCTCTTACAGACAACGTTTTCAGCTGCGCTCCCCTGCGTTCCGGTTTCATGCGTTCGGCCGCAGGAGTAGACACACTGAATTCTTTTCAGTTCAGCTGTACTCACACAGACACATGTAAGCGCCGAACGCAGGTTGGGACGCAGCATGTTGCATTTTTCCTGCGTTCGGTGCTTACATGCATCTGTGTTGGTACAGCCCCATTGAAAAGAATTCAGTGCATCTACTCCTGAACGCATGAAACCGGAATGCAGGGGAGCGCAGCTAAAAACGCTAGTCTGTAAGAGCCCTTATCAACACTGGGCAAATTTGCTCATTGGCAGTTACCCATAGCAACCAATCAGTGAAAAGCTTTTTAAAGCCAGCTGCAAGTACAACAAGGAATGCAGCAATTTGATTGGTTGCCATGGGCAAATTTCCCCAGTGTTAATAAATGACCCCCAATGTGCAAACCACTGGTACTTTGGCAGAGGGATGTCCTGCCATGCAATTTGATTAAAGTTATCCCACTTTTCTTTTTCCATGAACATGTCAGTGCTGCTTTACAGCAGGTTTAAAGGGGTTGTTCACCTTTAAGTATGATGAAGAACTTCGTATTCTGAGACAATTTGCAATTTTAATTTTTTATTTGCTGTTTTTGAGTTATTACCATTTCATCAATCTTGTTGCAAGTGTCCAAATTACTCTAGCAACCAGCAATTGATTTTAATAAGAGACTGGAATATCAATAGGAGAGGTCCTGAAGAGAAAGATGAGTAATAAAACGTAGTAGAGGTACTAACAATACATTTTGTAGCCTTACAGGGCATTTACTTTTTAGATGGGGTCAGTGATCCGCATGTGAAAGACGACAAATAATTAAAACACCATATTAAATAAATAACGCAGACCAATTGATAAGTTGCTTAGAAATGGCCATTCTATAATTAAAGATGAACCACAGACACAGGAGGTATTCACCCAGGCTCCTTTTATCTGCCTGTCAGATCTGATTGTTCAGCCCATTGGTCAGAAATAGAACAATTCATACTTTCCCTTCCTAATGTATGCTCATTAATAAAGTAAGGGGTGTATATATTAACACGTTACTGGTGATATTGCCCATAGCAACCACTCACATCTTTGATTTTGTTTCCTAACTTGTAGGTGACTGTTTGCTATGGTCAACCTTACCAGTAATGTTTGTCTCCAATGTTAATAAACATGCCCATAACTGTCCTTTCGGCTCACAAGCCATTCAGTCAGATACCATAAGAGGTTAGGCAAGTATTCAGCCACTGCACTAAAAGCTTTGGGGAACATTTACAGTCATATGCAAAAGTTTGGGAACCCCTGTTAATTCTTTGGAGTTTTGTTTATCATTGGCTGAGCTTTCAAAGTAGCAGCTTCCTTTTAATATATAACATGCCTTATGGAAACAGTTATATTTCAACAGTGACATAAAGTATATTGGATTAACAGAAAATATGCAATATGCATCATAACAAAATTAGACAGGTGTATACATTTGGGCACCCAACAGAGATATTACATCAATGCTTAGTTGACTCTCCTTTTGCAAATGTAACAGCCTCTAGACACCCCCTATAGCCTTTAATGAGTGTCTGGATTCTGGATGGCGATATTTTTGACCATTCGTCCATATAAAATCTCTCCAGTTCACTTAAATTTGATGGCTGCCGAGCATGGACAGCCTGCTTCAAATCATACCATAGATTTTCCATGATATTCAAGTCGGGGGACTGTGACGGCCATTCCAGAATATTGTACTTCTCCCTTTGTAGATTTCAAAGTGTGTTTAGGCCCATTCTTACAATTCTCCACATATGCCGCTCCTGTTTTTTTCGTGGCCTGCCAACCATGTGTTTTACAGCAACTGTGCCTGTGGCCTTCCATTTACTGATTACATTCCTTACAGTTGAAACTGACAGTTTAAACCTCTGAGATAGCTTTTTGTAGCCTTCCCCTAAACCAAGGATCCCCAACCTTTTGAACCCGTGAGCAACATTCAGAAGTAAAAGTAGTTGGGGAGCAACACTACCAGTAAAAATGTTCTTGGGGTGCCAAATAAGTGCTGTGATTGGCCATTTAGTAGCCCCTATGTGGATTGTCAACCGACATTGAGACTCTGTATTGCAGTGAACCTAGTTTTTATGCAACCAAAAGTTTCCTCCAAGCCTGGAATTCAAAAATAAGCATCTTCTTTGAGGCCACTGGGAGCAACATCCAAGGGGTTGGAGAGCAACATGTTGCTCACGAGCTACTGGTTGGGGACCACTGCCCTAAACCATGATACTGAACAATCTTGGTTTTCAGATCTTTTGAGTTGCTTTGAGGATCCCATGCTGTCACTCTTCAGAGGAGAGTCAAACACGTGCACAACTTGCAGTTGCCCACCTTAAATACCTTTTCTCATGACTGGACTGCCTATGAAGTTCAAGGCTTAATGAGCCAACCAAGTTACATGCATTCAATTAGCAAAATTACAAGGGTACCCAAATTTTTGCACAACCAGTTTTTCTCATTTGATTTAATTTCATACAACATAAATGATTATACACTCAGAGGGGTTCCCAAACTTTTTCATATGACTGTATGTTATGCTTTGGGCATGTAGTTGGCATGGGCCAATGCAACTGTCTGGTTTTGATTTGACAGTGAAGCTGGCTCACTGTGCTGAGAGATCAATGTATGTATGATTACTCCACAGCTGATTCGAATATATTCAATTTTAGATTGAAAGCTCTTTTGGGCAGGGCCCTCTTCACCTCAGTTATTGGTCGCTATGTATGTAATTCTGTGGTTTTTTTTGTATTAACCCATTTATTTTATAAAGCTTTAGAATATTTTGGTGCTCTACAAATACATACTGACAATAATGATGATGATAATATATGGCTGCACATGAGGGACTAAATATATTAAAAGGATTGACAAACCAAAAAAATATAAAATAAAATTGTAAGCTACTTTGCATTGTACCTTCATTAATAAATGTTGTTGATTTTTTTTATTTGTATATGTATTGCTATTGAAAACAGTGTTTGTCCCTTTCTATTCTCTTCAGCAGCTTTCCCTTTCATGATGTATTTGTTGTTTTAGTTTTACTCTTGTTGTTGACACTTGTCCCTTTGCCTGTGTTTCAGGTACACAAAACTTGGATATGCTGGGAATACAGAGCCACAGTTCATCATCCCATCATGTAAGCTTTTACTTTCATACGGTTACCCTCGTCCAAGGTTCTACAATGTAGTGGGGATGGGGTGAGCACTTATTTTGGGGAGGATATAAATCATTTAATTGATACTGGGCACTTTCCCACTCTGGCCCACTAAGTGTGTTCCATCCTTTGCTACCATTCCTGTGTAGAGCAGCGAGTTCTATATTTGAGCATACTTTTTAGCATAGCTCAGTGAGTGCTTTGTTCCCAGTATGGTCGAGTAACAGTTTACTGTTCCCATTATGGGCCAGTAATTGTGCTCTATGCTTGGGTATTGTTCCCAGTGTGGCCTAGTAAGTATATTCAATGTAGTGTAGCCCGCTCGCACAACCCTGGCCTTCAGCAATTCAACGCCTGGTGCACGGTGTTGGAGGGATCGGCACCCCCCACACCCCCCACAGCAAATAGTCCAAAGAAACACTGGCACACGGAGGCTAGTAACAGCAGGGTTATACCCTTGCGTGTTTATTCTGCAAAGTAATAAGTATATATAGTATAATATATATACTTATTAAGTATATATAGTAAGTATATTCCCCATGGAGTAATGCCTGGTGAGTCTGCAACCTTTAGTTATGGTTCTCAGTTTGGCTCAATAACTGCTCCCTCTTGGGTATTATTCCCAGTGTAAGCTTGATAAAAGGCTTGTGGCAGCCTGAAACAGAAGTCTCTGCCCATTGATCCAATAAAGGCCTTTTAAGATGTCTATCCTTGCTTTGTATTATGCTCAGTTATCCCTTTGTTTTATAATATATATATTGTAAAAAGTTTATATAACTAAACTTTATATAAAATATAAAATCTAAAGTTTAAATAAATATTTTAAAACATATATATTTTTTTTTAATATAAATTTTTCTCCCAGTATGGCCTGGTAACCATGTTTCTCCCCTTTTTAGGTATTGCTATCAAGGAGTCGGCCAAAGTGGGAGACCAGGCTCAGAGGCGTCTTATGAAGGGGGTGGATGATCTGGACTTCCATATCGGGGATGAAGCCATAGACAAACCAACATATGCAACTAAGGTAAAACAGCTCTGGGTGTAGTTTTTAGGGTTCACTCCCTTTAACATGAAAAAGCTGTTTTTTTTAAGAAAATTCCCAGCAATCTTCGCACTCATTTCTCCATGTATGATATAATACAGGCTGCTCTACTGGAGGCCCAGGGGCTGAATGTGGCCAAGAGATTTCATTATTGCCCCAGACTGCTTGAATGCTTCATTGGTCTTTTTCAATGACTTGATCTTTATACACTGTAAATAATGAGCCACTATAGGAAACTGCTTGACTGCACTTTTGTACCAGTTGACCTGTTTTTCTCTGCTTGTAGTGGCCCATTCGCCATGGGATTGTCGAAGACTGGGACCTCATGGAGAGATTCATGGAACAAATTATCTTCAAATATCTCAGAGCAGAACCTGAAGATCATTACTTCCTCCTGGTGAGACACGTGCAGTATGTTTGGTGGGTCAGGACAGGGCAGAGATCTGGTTTCTACTTGTGGGGCATGGTCTCTGGGTCTCACCTGAGGCCATGGACTTAATCTTTCATTGTTTATGTAGGCGTGTTATTTACAGAACATATCGCATATGTATGCTGCACTGTCCTAACACCCTAATTGTATTTTTTTTTTTTTGCAGACTGAACCCCCCTTGAATACACCAGAAAACAGGGAATACACTGCTGAAATCATGTTTGAATCTTTCAATGTTCCAGGACTGTACATTGCTGTTCAGGTATGTGTTGCTTGTCTTTCAGGCACAACAATGAGACAATGCGGAACGGATTACCAGTTTTATGTGCAGTATATTATGGGTTTGTCATTAAAACACAACACCAGACATAGAGAAGGCATAACAAAGGGATAAACACCTGGCTTTATTGTGTCGATCCAAATTACACATTACATTATGGAGGTGGGGGTCACTTGAGGGAACTGAAATTGCTGCTACCGTCACTATTGAACTTGCTAAGTCCTTCAGGAACCCGATTGTCTCATCAGCCTTCTTGCTCATTTTTAGTATGGCAAGGCCATGTTCTAACAAGTTTGTTTTGTTTCCTAGGCTGTTCTTGCTCTGGCTGCTTCCTGGACTTCTCGACAGGTGGGAGAGCGCACACTCACTGGCACTGTCATAGACAGTGGCGATGGAGTTACTCATGTCATTCCTGTGGTAAGTACCCTAAACACTGCCGATGGTATGGCAGTCTTACTTGCTCCCATTAGCAGATGTTCAGAGAGTGTACTGCTGTTGGGTGGTGCAAGACCCTGTTAATATCACTCCTTTCCCTGTGCTGGTGATGGATCAGTTTGTATAAACAGTTGAATTCATTGTCTCCTATCACAGTGCAATTTTGGACTTTGGTCCTTAAGAGGGATATAAATGAGCTGGAGAGAGTGCAGAAACGTGCAACTAAACTGGTTGGATGGAAGAGTTAAATTATGAGGGTTGACTGTCAAGGTTGGGGTTCTTTTCTCTGGAAAAAGGGCGCTTGCGAGTGGACATGATTATACTCTATAAGTATATTGGAGGACATTCTAGACAAATAGCAGAGGACCTTTTTCCTAAAAAAGAGAATCACAGCACCAGAGGCCACTCCTTCAGACTAGAGGAAAAGAACTTTCATTTGAAGCAATGTAGGTGGTTCTTCGCAGTGAGGTTGTGGAATGCACTGCCTGGTGATGTTGTGATGGCTGATTCTGTTAATGCCTTTAAAGGAGAATTAAACCCCCCACTAGCCCCCCTCCCTGTCTCCCCCCTGCAAAGTGTCACCCCAGAATTGTCCCCTGTAGGATTACTGACCGTACATGCAGTGTGAGCAAAGCCGAGCTCACGGGCGCCATCTTTGGCGCTTAGGTAAGCTTCGTAAGGTAAGCACCGTATTGGCGCATGTGCATTAGGAGCAATCTTCCGGTGTGCCTTCATTAATCTTACAGGGGACACAATTTTGGGGTAACACTTAGCATGGGGAAGGTAGGGAGGGGGGCCAGTGGGGACTTATCACTGTAGAGGGTTGAATTCTCCTTTAAGATGGATGATTTCTTGGACAAGCATAATATCCAAGGCTATTGTGATATTAAATTCTATAATTCGTGTATGAGTATATATGGTTTGTGAGTGTATGGATGCTGGGTTTCATATGAAGGGGTTGAACTTGGGTCTTTTTTCAACCCGATCTAACTAACACATTATAACACACATTCCCAAAAGAGCAAATCTGTTTGGTAGTGGGGTTTTTTTTTTTTTTTTTTTCAAACTTCAAAGATATGTAAAATGCTCCTCATTGTTCATGTAGTTATATACTCCTTCTTTTCTGTTAATCTATTTTAGGCTGAAGGTTATGTCATTGGCAGCTGCATTAAACACATTCCTATTGCTGGTCGGGACATAACCTATTTCATACAGCAGTTACTCCGGGATAGAGAAGTGGGAATTCCACCAGAGCAATCCCTGGAAACTGCCAAGGCTGTGAAGGTAATCTCCAGAAAGCGTGTTGGTAATTTGTACCCATATATCGAGAAGGACAGAATGTTCTGAGAATTCTTATCCAGATATTTTAGTCCTCATGCTGATAATATAAAGACATGAGAACATTGTGGAATTGGTACCCATGTACTCTGAAGTACCATGCTGGATATTTATATCCACATACTGAGTGCTGGGAATACTTATAAGGATCACGAAAATAGGAATTTTAAACTGTCAGAATTTCTGACATGGTTGTAGTACCCTTGTCCTCCTAGAGCGTGGCCAGTCTGGACCCTGGTAGCTCAGATTTTGGAACCAAAGTAAGGAATGAACCACATTTTCTGTGTTTTCTGTATTACAGGAGAAATTTAGCTACGTGTGCCCAGATTTAGTTAAGGAATTTAGCAAATATGATACAGATGGTGCCAAATGGATCAAACAGTACATGGGGGTTAATGCAGTTTCTAAGAAGGAATTCAGCATCGATGTTGGCTATGAACGCTTCCTGGGGCCTGAAATCTTTTTTCATCCAGAGGTGAGAGTTTGATCTAAAACTTAAGATTCCACTGTATTCTGGGGTGAGAGCCACAGATCTGTTCAGACTTTATTATTTATAGCTTTCAGCTAATCCAATAAACTATAGATCTTTTTATTTAAAAATCTTAAAGTAAAAAAAAATATTAAGCATCCAGTACAGTTTGGGTGCACATTTAAATTCATGAGTGTTCCCATTTATTGCTTTGTCAGTATTACTGTGTTTTCACTGTGTCCATTCAACTCTTATGGGAACACACATTTATGTGAATTAACAAATACATACCTGTAAGAGTGCCTGCATAGCCTAACTGATTATTTTCTATTTTGCTTAAAATGTATAGGAAACTAAATTTATAATAGCTGCTAATAAATAAGGAATATGCTTATAAATAAGTAATAAATAAGAGCTGTGGCTCTGCCTGCCAAGTCCCAATTCTTCCTACTAATTGAAATGCCATATTCAGTTTGCCAATCCAGATTTCACCCAACCCATCTCGGAAGTGGTAGATGAAGTGATCCAAAACTGCCCTATTGACGTTCGGCGCCCACTGTACAAGGTTTGTAGAAACGTATATAGTTCTAGTTTCTATGGTAACCAGTCTACACTTAGTGGTTCAGCCTGTAGATAATGGCAGGGTTCAGTGCTGATGCTGCTGGTCACTAGAAGATGTGGGTCCCACTGCAATGTTTACAGCTGGGCAGTTTCTATGATTTTTCTTAGACTAAAAGGTACTAACAACATGGGTTTATTCAGCAGCCGTCTTTATAAGCCACATATGGAACAATCCCTGTCACAATTGTAGAACAGGTTTTGATTATTTCTGTGAAACCCAAAGGAAGCTTGCATATGGGGCCAATGGCCCTGATACTTCAGGTGAGCCTTTATAGGGACAGATCCAGCCCTGAATTGTAATGGTACCAATCACAGCTAATACTGCTGGGCCAATGGGGGCACCATTTTGTGAGCACCCCCAGTTTTATTTGCATGTAGGATCCAGACAGTGCTCATCTCTTACAAGGGGACTTGTGAAGGGCTTGTATCATTGAGGGACACATTTTTTTTTCTAAAATGCAAATATATGAAACCTTTTGTTGTGCAGTATTATAGGGGGAGCAGTCCTGCAATGTGTCATGACAGTGTCTGTCCAATCGCTGCACAGAACACCTTTTCTTTGAGCCCTTTGCTTTATGTGCACGTTACTCGCCAGCATTAAGGTAAACTTTTGGATCTTTGCACAGAATATTGTACTCTCTGGTGGGTCCACTATGTTCCGGGATTTCGGACGTCGCTTGCAGAGAGATGTGAAGAGAACAGTTGATGCCCGGTTGAAGCTGAGTGAGGAGCTGAGTGGTGGTCGTCTTAAGGTGAGTATGACTGTAGTAGATAGGTTTTTTGTGTAACACTACAACTGGTACCATAATAAAATAGTCTGTATTAATAGGCCCACACTTTCATTTACAGTATTATTCTTTGAGATCATTTCTGCTTTCATCTCTTCTTCCAAATTCTTCTCCTCTGCGTTATCATATTTCAGATTAAAGGAAAAGCTGTCATCCCATCACTTCCAAATCCATTAGGCAGCCACAAGGAGTATAGCAAGTAGCTGATAGGAGGTTGTTAAATACACCTTGCTTGGCTTTTTGTGCAGCGGCAGAAACCTGAGGCCTCAAAATGTAGTAGCTGCTCTCATTGAGCTCTATAGATGTTTGTAATCACATGACCTCTCTTGCTGAAATACCTGGGGAGGGTTCAAATTTGGGTCTTATTTCAGAGGGAAATCTCTTTACTAGAGCAGAGGTTCTAAACCTATGGGTTTGGGCTCAAAAATGGGTCTCCATGGTATTTAGAGTGGGTACCCATGATCACCTTTGATAATGTGATTTTTTTGTTTATCCTACAATAGAAAATGATAATTAACATAAGGTGCATGACTAGTTCTAAACCAATTTCCAGGTAGTGAAGCAGATGAGCCCACACGTGAAAATGTTAGTTACAGCAAAGCTATGTATATTGTAGTGTTTTTGCTTCTATAAGCAGGGTTTTTTTTTTTTTTTTTGTCATTACTCTATGCCCTGTGTACTTGCAGCCCAAGCCGATTGATGTTCAGGTGATTACCCATCACATGCAGAGGTATGCTGTCTGGTTCGGAGGATCCATGTTGGCTTCCACGGTAAGTTTCTTCTGAAAGGGCACGAAACAAGAATAATAAAGGGCACATGTATTAAGGGTATTAAGGGTTAACAGACTTGTGGGCTATCTGAAGCTATGTGGTTTAGGAAGGAGATTGGTAGATGCCCTGCTGACTAGTTTCTTTATTCTTGCGTGGGTTTTCAGACTATTCATTTTTTTTTTAAATACTTTATTTTGAATTTTCACAGAGAAATGGGGTACAGAAAAAAGTTAGGGAACAAGAAAAAACAAAAAAAGGGGTTAAATAAGTATGCAATAATTAACAAAGAAAAAAAATAAATAAAATACAATTGTCTTTTTAACAGTAGGACATGACCAACAAACTCCTCTTGAGAGTATTAAGTGTCCCCTGTCCCCTCACTTATGTTTCCACTTACCCCCAGTGTTTCAATATAATGCGCCTGCCCAGTTATACTTAAAAGATTTAGAAGTTTAATAATTCCACAAAATGTATCCAAGGGGAGCAAATTTCCCAAAACTGAGTACTTTTATTATGTTTAATATAAGATTTCTTCCAAAAATAACTGTCCTCCTTAATTGAATAATTCAGTAAGATTGTTTATTAAAGGACAACGAAAGCTAAATCCTAAGTAAAGTTCTATCACAAGGCTGGTATACTAATTACTTACAGAACATCGTAAATGCTGTCTCCCTGGTGTCTAGTAGCAGGAACTGGGCTCTGATTAGAATGTAGTGTAGGGCTCAGAATTTGCAGGCAGCTTCCTCCCTGCTGCCCGAGGCAGCCTTGAGTCTGTTCTGTTGCGCATGCGACAGAGCCTGAGCTTTCCTCCGATGTAAGAATACACGCGAATCAGCTATGCGCGTGTCATCATTGACCCCTGCACACACTCCCCCCAACCAATCAGCGCGGGCAGTGCCTCGTATCTATGGAGACGCATGATCGTTTCTTGTTTTATTATTGAAGGGAACAGCTACCTAGCAACGTTGCGGTGCGCAGCGAGGGGACATTTTTTTTAAATCAGCATTTTCACGCCTACTAAACATTGGTGGACAGTGGAATTAACTTACTGTGTGCACAAGATTATATTGTGTGCACTCGCTGCATGGAACTGAGCACTAAGTCATGTGTGACGTGCTCCTGGGGTGAGGGGGAAGTTATTTTTTCCGCGCATGCTCATTAAGTATAGAGAGGTGAAGGAAGCTTCTAATCCATACGCAAGATGGCCACCGTGTTGTTCCGAAGCAGAGCAGAACATCAAACCCGATTTTATGCTTTTGTATTCGGATTGCTGAGCAGAAAATATAGCGATTAAGGTCATCGATGTGAGTACTTTAGAGGGAGGTAGTGCATGATTTTTGCCTTTACTTTTCAAACCATAATTATTGATTCCATTACCTATATTGATTACCGATGACGAAAATTGTTTTAGGACAGGACATGTAAGTCAGATGTGAGAATGAGAACCTTCTTGGGCATTACATCTCCAGCATAATCTGGACATAGTCACACTCATTTTGCTTAGCCTAACAGTGGTATAATGCCATCTAGTAATTAATTTATATGCAGCTTCTCTAGCTCCTGAAGCCCTGGAAGCTTTAAATATGTTGGTAAATATTTTATTCCATGTAATTGCAGAGATGTTTACATTTAGTTCTGTTTCCCATTTGTTACAAAATTTCTTCTCTTGAATAGAAAATTAGTCTACAAGTAGTTTATAAATCTTAGAGAGAGGTTTAAGGATGTTAAGTGGTGACAATAACATCTGTTCCCAAGGTGTTAAATCCCTGTTCCAATCCTTCCTTCTATTTCTTGATATGTAAAAATATAGTTGTCTATACCCCCATAAATCCCTGGGGAGCCAACCCCACCGTTTTTGAATTTCCGTAAGGGGAATCATTTTTGTGTCCTTTATAAAGTCACTAATTCTTGTTTGCCTATCGTCTCAAAACTTCCATCTATCAAATGCCCCTGGTTCCATACTTGGAATAAATTCAGGGTTAATCATCAAGGGTTGTAATATTGAAGGTGATGGGGTTAGATGAAATTTGGTTTTAGATTCATGCCAAAGTTTTAAGGTTGTTTTTGTTAGGGGGTGTTGGGGACGAGCCCCTATTATAGAATTATTCTCTATCCATAAGGTATTTTCTGTAGGAAAATTAACATTTGTTCAGGGTTAATCCAGGGTTTTCAGACTATTCTACCTGCTTACTCGGCTAGCCCATCCCTCCCTAATCTCTACCTTTTGTAAGTCCCATTTCTGCCATTTACCATCTGTACGTGAATCAGGGGCAGTTTTAGGGTTGAAGTACATGCATGAGTTTGTCGCATATCCCCAAGTCATTGGTAACATTAGTGGGAGCTGGGCTGTTGGGTGCATACTCATGCAGGCCTGCATGTAGACAACTATGCACAGAGGCTGCTGACACTACCCAGCCTTTTAAGTAGGAGCAAGAAGTAGGATGAGGGAGAGAAATTGAACTGTGCATTATGGTATTTGTTAAATTCAATGGCTCATGCAATTTGACAGTGTTCAGCCAGGGGTGCTATTAGTCTGGTATAGCTCAAAAGTTCCCCAACCTTTAACCTTGAGCCACATTCAGTTGTAAAAAGAGTTGAGGAGCCACACAAGCATGAAAAAGTTCCTGGGGTGCCAAGTAAGGGCTGTTAATTGGCTATTTGGTAGCCCCTATGTTGCCTATTTGACAGTACATCTGTTTTTTATGCAACCAGAACTTGCCTCCAAGCCAGGAAGTGAAAAACGAGCACATACCTTGAGGTAACTGGGAGCAACAGCCAAGGGGTTGGTGAGCAACATTTGCTCAAGAGCCACTGGTTGGGAATCTGCTCTAAAGTGTTTGTATAGGCCATGAAAGACACAAGCATGCACTTTCCTACAAAAGTGGATCCATGTTAAACTGTCCTTGTATGTTACTTTCAGCCGGAATTTTACCAAGTGTGCCACACCAAGAAGGACTATGAGGAGATTGGGCCGAGCATTTGTCGCCACAACCCCGTGTTTGGAGTCATGTCCTAATCCCTTGCAGCGGCGCATATGTTTTGGAGGGCTGGTCTGCAGTGCGTGTCAGGACAACGGCCGCCCAGGCTTGGAGGAGCTCATTAATGTCTCTTTGCACAGGTGGAACCCAGGCAGATTCTTTTTGATGACTAATTGTTGAATAAAACAACCTAGTGGCTTTTAGTTATCTGTGCCCTGGTATTCTGTCCGCTTGTGACTATAATGTGCTCGTTCCTGTTGTTATGGGCTGTGTTTGTTCTGTTGAACACGTGCGGTACAGGAGAACTGGGCCTCAAATGTTGGACATTGAGATCAGCTTAGTGGGCATTGTAGCCCCTGAGAGCCACTGAGCTTCTCTCCCGCTTTGCCTTTCTGCCCTTTATGGATTCTGAGCTCTTTCTGTTTTTTAACGAGGATTTACTTCTGTATAGTTCTATATGATTCCACTCGCTGCCTGTGTGAGGTCCGGTATTTGCTTTGTTTGGGGGTATTTTGGTTTTTGTTTTGAACCTGAAAATCCAATAATAAATACCATGATATCTCTTCTTACCAACAATCTCTTCTTGTGTCTCATGCCAAATATCCATTACTAAACACACACACAAACTGCTCTTTCCCCCATATCTCATAGCTGCAGATTAGCAGTTAACCTTTACGGTCTGGCGCACACAGAATAACCTGAGCAAAAAATCTATGGCAGTCAGCAGTTACTTGTCTAATGCCTTTATAATAATAATAATAATAATAATAATGGCCATGTTCTATAGCAACCAGTCATGTCGTTGTCATAATTTGATGTGTCCCATAGCAACCCATCAACAGTTAAAGGTTACTTTTCTAGTGCAGTTAGAATAATGAGAGCAGTATGCCACAGCAACCAATCCAATCGGCAGCGGTTACTCATCAAGAGCAATTAGAATAATAAGAGCAGCATCTCATAGCAGCCAGTCAACAGGGATCTACTTCTAGCCTAGTGAAGTTAGAATAATTCAAACAGTAACCCATAGCAACAAGTCACCTGTTAATCCTCCATTTGTCTTCTCAGAGAGAACTTTCCATCCCAGCTCACAACCACTTCTCATTGAAATTGCTATAGACAAATAGAAGAGATCCTCTGCACTCACCCATTATCAATATATTAAGGACATTGAGACATTTTCTGCATAGTTACTAAAAATGCCTTACCCTTTAAACAAAACAGGGATTGTTTGTCCATATATTGCAATATATTTAAGCTGGCCAACTATGTCAAAGTCATCCCATATCTGGCCAGTCCTATGCTCAATTTTATCTGATTCATTAAGAATTCTATTGCTTCATTATACATTTTACACATGGACTAAATTTTACCTGCAACTTACTTGTTACTTTCAAGGTTAATGTCTTAAATATATTGATAATGGCTTGAATGCAGAGGACCTCTTGTATTTGTCTATATGTATTTTGTGGTCTCCATATGCGTGACTTCATACACAGTTGTGTTCAGGATAATAGCAGTCCGACATCACTAACCTGATCAATCACTGTTTTTGGTAAAAATATTTCTACATGGCAAATAATTTACTGGCAGGTATAGTAGAGTAATAGAAAACCAACAGACCGAACAGTCATGACATGCATGCTGCTGATTCTGTGTAATTGAATCCTAGAGGCTTGTTCCAAATAATAGCAGTGTTCAAAATAATAATAGCTTGTTCCAAATAATAGCAATGTTGAGTTCAATTAGTGAGGTCATTTATTGACAGATGTCAATCATGGCTCTTATTTAAGAAAGAAAAAAGCACTAAATGTTGTGCATACTGGTTATAGTGTATTTCTTTTTGAAAATAAAGTAAAATGGGTGGTTCCAGACATTGTTCAGAAGAACAGCGTAATTTAATTAAAAAGTTGATTGGAGAGGCAAATGATCAGCTCCAGGAAGATCAAAGCAGGTCTAAAGTGATACTGTTACAATTAGAAGACGCCTATGTGAATCCAATCTGCAAGAAGCCCCACAAAGTTTCATTGTTGAAAAAGAAAAACACGCTGAAGAGGTTACAATACACCAAAGAACACATTGACTGGCCTAGAAATGGCCCAACATTTTGTGGACTGATGAAAGCAAGATTGTTCTTTTTGGGTCTAGGGGCTGCAGACAGTTTGTCAGACGATCCCCAAACCCTGAATTCAAGTCACAGTACAGTGTGAAAACGGTGAAGCATGGTTGCACAAGCATCATGATATGGGGATGTTTCTCATACTATGGTGTTGGGCCTATTTATCACATACCAGGGATCTTAATTCCGTTTCAATACATCAAAATACTTAAAGAGGTCACTTTGCCTTATGCCAAAGAGGAAATGCCCTTGAAATGGTTGTTTCAGCAAGAAAACGACCTTAAACACACCAGTAAATGAGCAACATTTTGGTTCCAGACCAACAGGATTGAAGTTATGGAGTGGCCAGCCCAAACCCCGGACCTAAATCCAATAGAAAACTTGTGGGATGAGATCGAAAATGCTGTTTCTGAGGCAAAACCAAGAAATGCAGAAAAATTATGGAATGTAACAGGTGCCAGAAGCTGGTGGACTCCATACAACACATAATTTTATTTTCCTGGTCATCCCTATGGCAGCATAATAATAAACTTTTGGTATGCTCTCTCCCTGTTGGATAAGCAGAAGAAAACAACACGCCTCCTATACCCATATGTACCTCCTCCTCCAACTCCCCATGTCTTAGTACTAAGCACAAACAAGCTAGGGTGGGTATGCTGCCATAGGGATGACCAGGAAAAGAAAATTACAGTAAGTATGAAACAATTTTCCTTTTTCCTAGTCATTCCTGGCAGCATAATAATACACTTTGGGTAATACCACAACAATAAAACACAAAGGGAGGGAAAATAACATGCGGAATATGCTTTTATCACCAAAAGCTGCAAGGACAGACTGTCCAATAGAATCTGAAAATTAATTTATAATGCTTACAAAATTATGAGATGATGCCAAGGTAGCTGCCCTGCCGATTCTCTGTGATGACTTTTGCTTCTGCTGCTCAAAAGCTGCAACACTCCTGGTAGAATGTGCCTTCAAGCCTGAAGGTGATGGTCTGTCCTGCTCTGTATACGCCTTGGAAATAGCTTTAGTAATCCAGCTTTTCAAGGTTCTCTTAGATGCAGATTCCCTTTTTTTCTTGCACCTGCTGGAATAATGGATAGTCTCCTAGATTTCCTAACTTCCTCTGTTCTTTGAATGAAGCTTGGAGACACCTTTTGACATCTAAAGGACTTTCCTCTGTAACTGAAGGCATAGATGGAAGAACAATAGGTTTATTAAGATGAAAATTAGACACCACCTTTGGTAAAAAAAAAAGACAGGACCAGTTTCAAGACCACCTTCTCCTTGTGGAAAACTGTATAGGGCTGATCCATAGACAAAGCTTGCAGCTCTCCAACTCGTCTAGCCGATGTCAAGGCTACCAGTAAAATAGTCTTCAAGGACAATGGGCAAAGGGAAATATCAAGACCCAGCTCAAAGGGGGGCCTTAAGGACCAGAGGAAGATCCCATGGAGGAGCAATCTTTTACAATGGAGGTCTGATGCTCAGAACTGCTTTAAAACTCCTCTTCCCATTTCTCGCCTAATACTGCAGATAAGGCTTTTCTTCTCTCTTGAAAGCACTTAGTTTGGGGCAAAGATTTGGAAATAATATCGTCCAAAGATTTACCAAAGATACTCTTACTCTGGAAGGGAAGTTTACATAAAGTATTTTTTGAAGCTCTATCCGCATTCCAGGAGCAAAGCTCAATGCTCTTGCAGCCGCAGTGGTAATGAGATATTACAGGCTGCCAATCTTGATAATCTACTGTTGCCTTAGAACAATTCCGCTGCTTATTCAAATCAGAAATGGCTTCACAGACTGCCTCCTTAGGAGAATTCTCCATAACAGCCTAATCAATGTTCTCTGCACAAACAGACATTGCTTTAAAAACAGAAATAGCTGCAACTGCAGCTTACAAGCAGTTCCTGCTGTTAACAGTGCTTTCTTAAACTCTGTCTGTCCATTGGATGCTTTAAAGTTGAAATGTTGTCAGTCAGAAGTGCAATCTTTTTAGACAAACGGGCCACTGGAGCATCCACAGTAAGTGGATTTTCCCAGATCTCCAGGTACTCCTAAGAAAAAGATAAACAGACATTTTTATTCTCTAAACTCTTTAGAACCTTTCACCCACTCCTGGTCAGTTATGTCCTTGATACCTAACAGCTGAATTAGGGAAGGAATCCATTAGTCTCAAACATTCTGAACTTTCAGTTTCCTCCTCAGAGGAATGGGATTCATAATCCTCTGAAATAAGTAATCTTAAACAACAGAGGTAGAACAAACAGGTTCTTTAGAAACCATAGGTTGCCTTAGTGCAGGGATCCCCAACCTTTAGAACCCGTGAGCAACAGTCAGAAGTAAAAGGAGTTGGGGAGCAAACACTAGCATGAAAAATGTTTCTCGGTGGCAATTATTGGCCATTTAGTAGCCCCTATGCGGATTGTCAACTTACATTGAGGCTCTGTTAGGCAATACAACTGGTTTTTATACAACCAACACTTGCCTCCAAGCCTGGAATTCAAAAATAAGCACCTGCTTTGAGGCCCCTAGGAGCAACATCCAAGGGGTTGGAGAGCAACATGTTGCTCACGAGCCACTGGTTGGGGATCACTGCATTAGTGTATCAGCTACAGCGTTCTTGATCCCCTGCATAATAGACTCCTGATTGAAGGATATAGTAGCAAAGTCCCGAAACCATGTCTAGCAAAGTCTGTTATGATTTACAGCAGGATTGACACACACCCTACAGGATCTGAAATTTGCACTCTCCTCCCTCCTGTGCCGTTTTTTAGAAGCAGCAGGGACAGGGTCACTAAGGCATAATGAGAGTAATAATAAATGAACAGCTCTTTTCGCAGAACCCTAAAATAAAATATAAGTATGCTGGTAGGGCACTCACCCAGTAGATTGTAAGGCAGCCTCATCCATGTTGTAGCACTATAAGGACTCCATAGGCCCAGAACACTGAAGCTATGCTGTTTGAGCTCAAAAGACCCACCAGTGACATCGCTTCTAGTATGCGACTGCAGGTGGCACTAGAGCACCAAAAAGTTATGTATACAAACAAGCCTGCCGGCTGCAGGGGCCTCTGCACAGTAATATATCGGCAGAGCTTTGGGTGGAGGGAGCTGTAGAACTACACCTGGTGATCGAATTACAAGAATCCATGAGTGCCCTACCTGAAACTTCTACTTACCCACAGAAGAAAACAAAGAATAGGGCAGTTGGAGGAGGAGGAGGTACTTATGGCTATGGGAGGTGTGTTGTTTGCTTCTGCTTATCCAACAGGGAGAGAGCATACCCAAAGATTATTATTATGCTGCCAGGAATTATACAACTAAATATTAGTTCATTGATTCAAAGGAAAGCAAAATCTTGAAACATTTTTCAGTTTATAAAGTGAATGTTTGAGTTTGTAAAGAAGAATACAGATACTGCTATTTTTTTGGAACAGCCTAATATTCCATTTTCTCACTTTCTGTAAAGAAATAACACAATTTAGATATTTTTCTGACAGGTATCACACGGGTGTCGGTACATGTGTCAGATCTTTATGCTTCATCATAAAACGAGCAGTCCACGGCAGTCACACTTTTACTCGGTGATCGGTTCGCTGGAAGGGAGCTGCACGGGCTTGCTGAAATAATTAGCGGAACCAGCGATACAGAGGAATCGAGTGACTTCTTCATCCGGCTCTGTAGTTTCCAAGGACTGAGGGGTCGGCTGTTAGTGCGGCTAAAGGGAAAGCAAAGAGGGGTTCGGCTTCAGGATATCTTCTCTTCCGCAGGCTATGTCTCCTGCACTCAGCGCCGTGCCCAGATAGAGAGGCCAGACAGCAGCAGCATGTCCAGCGGCAGCCCCCACAGCCTCCTTCACATGCTGTTAGTAGCCAGGGAGGAGAAATCAAACACTGCAGCATGGATGGTCGCCGTGTCGCCTGTTTTGAAGAGGACAGGAAGTGGAGTTTCGGTAAGTTATTTCTTAATAAAGGCTTCGCTGTTTTAAAGTTTAATTTGTCTTGATGTTTATTTTTCAATGTATACTAACGAATTTTTTTAAAAATGTTTTTGATGTTACTGGTCCTTTAATGCTCTGCCAGGTCTTTGCTGCAGCGGCTTTCAGTTGCCATTTATAGGCCTTTCTGTCCGAAGTTTAGTCTTCAACAAGTGAAATGCTGCTCAATTGGGTTCAGATCAGGTGACTTGGCCATTCAAGAATATTCCACTTCTTTGCTTTAATAAACTCCTGGGTTGCTTTGGCTGTATGTTTGGGGTCATTATGAAACACCTCCCAATCAATTTGACTGCATTTAGCTGGATTTGAGCAGACAGTGTCTCTGAACACCTCAGAATTCATTTGGCTACTTCTGTCCTGTGTCACATCATGGATAAACACTAGTGTCCCAGTGCCACTGGCAGCCATGCACGCCCAAGCCATCACACTGCCTCCGCCATGTTTTATAGAGATGTGGTATGCTTTGGATCATGAGCTGTTCCACGCCTTCTCCATACTTTTTTCTTGTCATCATTCTGGTAGAGGTTGACCTTGCTTTCATCTGTCCAAAGAATGTTTTTCCAGAACTGTGCTGGATTTTTTTGATGTTTTTTATTACCTTGCAGTGCACCCTCTGCATGTACTTTCATGCAGTCTTCTCTTTATGATAGACTTGGATATCGATACACCCACCTCCTGGAGAGTGTTGTTCACTCTCATCCACCACTGTTGTCGTCTGTGGACGTCCAGGTCTTTTTGCGTTGCTGAGTTCCCCAGTGCTTTCTTTCTTTCTCAGGATGTTCCAAACTGTAGGTTTTGCCACTCCTAATATTGTAGCAATTTCTTGGATGTTTTTTTTTCTGTTTTTGCAGCTTTAGGATGGCTTGTTTCACCTGCATGGAGAGCTCCTTTGACTGCATGTTGTCTGTTCACAGAAAAATCTTCCACATACAAGCACCCCCCTCAAATCAACTCCAGGGCTTTTATCTGCTTCGTTGATAATGACATAACAAAGGAATTGCCCGCATCTGCCCATGAAATAGCCTTTGAGTCAATGGTCCAATTACGTTTGAGCCCCTGAAATGAAGTGATTGTGTTAAAAAATGGCTTTAAGGTGGTCAGATAAAGATGACCAATTTGACAATTTATCTGCCCGTGTATGTGGGCTTCCAATGGGTCTTCTCGATCGTTATCTGGCCACGATATAGATCGGGAGGGTTTAATTTTTTCGTCGGAGCCCATTACTCCTCGTAATCCCATCATTCGGCCCTAGGGCTGAATGTTTGGATCACCCCAATATAGCCCTGCCTTTGGTGGGCATATCGGTGAAAGATCCACTTGTTTGTCGATGTCGCCACACAAGCGTATCTCTTCTTGTATGCCCAGCTTTAGTTCCTCACATTTTTATGCAAGCTTTTTGTTCAACACACTCAATTAAAGCTGAAAGTCTGCAGTTCAACTGCATCTGAGTTGTTTAATTTACTATTCATTGTGGTAATGTACAGAACCAAAATTAGAAAAAAAGTTTGCTGTCCAAAGATTTATGGGCCTAACTGTATGTATGTACAGTATGTATGTATCAAACATCAGCTTTCCACCAGTCAAGACTCCAGATATCAATGGTTTGCACACTTAAAATGTTCTCAGATCTGTTAAGCACAAAACATGCAAGGCATTGTGGGAATGGAGGAGAGGTAACACTGATAGAATATAATAATGGTGTGAACAATAGAGTCAAACATATGAGGTTCCCTGATGTCAAAGGTTTGCTTTGCTGTCTCTGCAGCTGAGGTGGCTTGGGCGTGAAATCAGGGGATTACCAGGGCATTTACAGCACAATACAGAATCCAGTGTCAGGAAACTGGGTCCCAACAAGGCTAATTTACATCCAAAGATGCAGTGGGCAATTTTCTCTGAGTTGTGTCTAAGGTGTTCGCGTTAAAATGAGCTCCACACACTTTCATGTAGTTGCCCTTATTGGCGATTAGGACTTCCGCTGGGCTCATTGAGCAAGAGTCAGAAGCAACACACTTACGATTAACTGAATGGCCGCTTTGCATGCACAATGATGCATGAATTATGGGGGAAAATGGCGGTTGTATCCAAAACTGCACTTTGCTCACTACATCAGAATAAGTGAATGAGCTTAATGCCCTTTGTTATACAAAAAGCTAGTTTATTGTAAGGTTCCAAACACAAAAAAGAAATAATATACTAACACTTCTTTTCCTCCATCACGTGTAAAATCCTGTTCCATAGAGCTAAGTGGAGCAACCCTTCTACTCATGCACCATTAGTGCCCAGTGTCTCCTTAGCATTTCACTTCCTCCCCAACAATGTAGCCAGGGCTCCAAACTCCTGGGAGCTGATTCAGGCTAATTAGCATGTCTTTCCTGCTCATTGGGTTTCAGCCACCTGCTTAGAGGTATCTTCAGGCACTGCGATAAGTTACTGAGTGTGTGGGACAGGCCAGCACTAGATTGCAGTACTAATGAATAACAGTAGGGCAATGTGATAGGCTCTTCCTCTACCAATTGGATTTAAAGTAGACCTGTCACCCACACATAAAAAGCTCTATAATACAAGTAGTTTGCAAATTAAACATGGAACCCAAATTCTTTTTTTTTTTTATTAAAACATCCATACTTGTTATAAATGTTAATATCTGAGCTGTCAATCAAATCGTGAACTAGTCTATCCCTTTGACTTTCCATTCAGCACTTCCTAGATGTCACTGCCCTCCCCCCATTCCTCTTCCCTCCTCACGCTCTATAATTGTGTAGGGCACTGCGCATGGGCACTAGGTCCCCTATTCTGCTGCATACACAAGATTTTGGGTTGATACACAATTGGTCTTAATAACAGTGTCCACAAAATGACTCCTGTCTATGTGCTGTGATTGTGTAATTCCAAGAGTGAAGGAAACAAAATGGAAATAAATGTAATGTAAGTAAATTTTATTTTGCTCAACTAACATGATAGGAAATCATTTGGAATTATTTCTTAAAGGAGAAGGAAAGCCCCAGGGCGCAAAACCCCTCCCCCCCTCCCCTCCGTTGCCCCCCCTCCCTCCTCCCCCCTGGCCTACCTGTCCCCCTGGGCAAATGCCCCTAACTTGTTACTCACCCCTCTGCGCAGGTCCTGTCCACGGAGTTCGCAGTCGCCATCTTCTTCCACGCGCGTCTTCTTCCTCCTCTGACCGGCGTTTTCTGGCGCATGCGCAGTAGGAACAGTTACCGGTACGGCTCTACTGCGCATGCGCCGAATGTCACGAAGTTTCCCGATTTCACTTCGTGACATTCGGCGCATGCGCAGTAGAGCCGTACCGGTAACTGTTCCTACTGCGCATGCGCCAGAAAACGCCGGTCAGAGGAGGAAGAAGACGTGCGTGGAAGAAGATGGCGACTGCGAACTCCGTGGACAGGACCTGCGCAGAGGGGTGAGTAACAAGTTAGGGGCATTTGCCCAGGGGGACAGGTAGGCCAGGGGGGAGGGGGGAGGAGGGAGGGGGGGCAACGGAGGGGAGGGGGGAGGGGTTTTGCGTCCTGGGGCTTTCCTTCTCCTTTAAGATGACAGGTCCCTTTTAAGTGCATATTGCTATATTTGGAAAAGAAGTGTCCCTATAGCAGATATTGTATATTTACCTGTGCCAGAAAGGAAGGTCTTTTTTTGGCCAGATGGAGAGAGTAGATCATTGCCATGTGGGCACTCGCAAAGGAAGTCTGCCAGCTCGGCGCTATTGTATATAGAGGAATTCTACAATTTCATAACCAGCTCCTTGGTAATTAGGGAACCTACAAAGAAATTCCTGTGACGGATGGGGAAAGGGTATTATATTGGTAGAGACTGCACAACTTCAATCCCCAAGGTCCTATTGGGGATAAAAACCAATTACGAAAAATAAATAGAAGCTGGACTGCAAAACCAATATATTAAAAGTACAATTTATTATATAATCACAAACACACTGGCCGGCTAGAAAACACAGTGAATAAATTATCAATAAATAATTTTAAAATCAGTAATAAATACAATCCAGGTGGGCAATCCCTTTTCCTGTGGAGAAAAATCAATTGACTGTTCCTTGGTGTTGTTATATGCTTCTAATTTTAAAAAAAAAGGATGGTTGTGAGTTGTTGTTCAACAAGATAGAAAAGTTATTTCCCAGAAGTTTTTTTTTTTTTTGAAGGATTTTGAAGCAGTGGAGTGTGCCGAGTATTTAATTAGATATAGCAAACAGGCCGGCCGGTAGATGGCTGAATTTAGAGAGCAGATTATAAAAAAGGGGTATATTGGGGCGTCCACCACTCCCTCCTCCTTGCCAGCTGCACAGGCCCCCGAAAAAGAAGTTGGAATAATCTCACCAGATACACAGTTCTGGAATTTCTGAAGGGCACAGCCGGATTGGAACTCTCAGCAGCCTTAAGCCTGTTTCACGAATTTCTCTGCAGATGTCCTTTGCACGATTCACAATGTAAGGGCTGATTGTCCATTGGTCAGGAAACACTGATATAAGATGTCACTCTTGCCATCCTGCCCTACTGTGGCCCCATCTGTGAGATGGGAGGGATCCCTTCTTCCACTATATGGAAACTCATTATAACACATGTAAGAATCACATTGCCCCCCTCGGGGTACAAAGAGATCATGGGTTCAAGAAGGCTTAGGGCTGAAAGGCAGAATTGTTCTAATGGTACATCAAAGGGAAAATGAGGACAATCCCCCAAGAATTACCCAGTGGGAAACACTCTCCCCCGACCTGCTACTATAGAAACCTCTACCCAATACTGTATGTCTCTGAGAGAGAAGGCTACAGGGCAAAGGCAACTGGTCCTATCCAGGTTCTGTAGGCTTTGTGCTTGTTTGGGGGAGGTTAATATGACTCATAAGGACTGTGGCCAGGGGTACAATGAGATTGCTATGCCAGTGACCAGCCATTAATTATAAGGCTCCCATATGCATCCTTTTTGTGTCTACAAAACTGCACTGTGTGAAGCCAGTGTAAGTGATGATGTGATAAGCACATTGATTGCCATCAGCGAAATAAGTATTTTGTTACAGTCACATGTGGTCCACCATCAGTTCTGGGCACGCTAGAGATTCTAGGTGGATAACAGAAGACAGAGGTTGAAGTTCCAAGACAACAGAATATGGAGCTGGAAATTCTACAAAGACAGAAGATAGAGTTGGAGGTTTTAAGATGACAGAAGATGGACCTGGAGGTTCTAAAATGACAGGGGATGGTGCTGGCTGAAAGTTCAAGACGGGGATGCCCATAAGAGCACAAATAAAGGCTTTTTAAACTACTTCAAAGTTGATGGTGCTGTTCAATCTCTACACTACATGGTTGGTCAATGGGAAGTGGCCGTTGCAGAACGCGCACCACCAAGAAAAAATACTAAGAATCCGTGTGCTGACTACTCTTTCTTCATTGAAAGTTCAAGACAACAGAAGGCAGAGCAGGAGGATCTAGGGACAGGGGTCCCCAATGTTTTTTTTTTTTTTACACGAGCCACATCCAAATGTAAACAGAGTTTGGGAGCAACACAAGCATGAAAAATGTTGTTGGGGGGGGGTACAAAATTAAGAATATGATTGGCTATTGGGTAGCCTCTATGTGGACTGACAGCCTACAGATGGCTCTGTTTGGTAGTACATCTGGTTTTTTTACAACCAAAACTTGCCTCCAAGCCTGGAATTCAAATATAAGCACCTGATTTGAGGCCACTGGGAGCAACATCCATGGGATTGGGAAGCAACATGTTGCTCCAGAGACACTGGTTTGGGACTACTTATCTAAGACAATGATGATCTAAGATGGAGATTGAAGTCCTGCAAAGACAGAAGACAGGGCTGGAAGCTCTAAAATGACAAAACATGGAGCTGCAGCATCTTCCAAATATCTGTTCATTCTATGTTCTGATTGTGTTTATAGTTATGTGTAACTGACATTGCTATTGTCACTGTCTGCTTTTGTTCTCTGCACCGCTGGCTCTGACTTCTGAAATAATGTAAGGCAAAGAAGCAACTTCATGATATCTATTCATTGTTCCTTCTCACTGGGTTTATAGTTTTGTGCCACTGCCATTGTGTCTGTCACTTTCTGTTCTCTGCACTGCTTGCTCCGACTTCTGAAACATTGTAGCTCTAAGCAACTTCCCAATATTTATTCATTCCTCATTCTCACTGGGTTTATAGTTATCTGTAAATGCCATTGCTATTGTCTGTCACTGACTATCCATGTGTTCTCTACACTGCTGGCTCTGACTCCTGAATCAATGTAAGTCTAAGCAAGTTCATAATATTCATTTGTGGGAAAGCCACAAAGGCCCAGGCCTAGGGTGGTAAGATTTTAGGGATGATATGCTGCCCAGCCACTGTTATTTTTTAGAAGCACTGGGGATTCACTGAACTTTTTCCCCTATAAATAAGTGTTTCCCCAGAAAGAGAGTTCCCCAGAAATAAAGTTTTTTTTCCAATTGCTTTCTATTTTCTATTTGTGACTGTTTTTCTAATATTGATGTGTAAAGTGTCACTTTTCACTTTCTAAAGCAGCTCAGGGTGGGGGGTCGCCGACTGTTCTAAATTGATACATTTGTTAACTTTGTCCCTGCTGAGCAGAATCCATGAGTTTCATTAAAGACAGCTGTTGATACAATAGTTGCTGAAATTCCACAGTTACTGCCTAGAAATGTATTAACTAATTGTAGCAACTAAATGTAGCAAATCGTGCAGATCAGATGCTCTTGGATTACTGAGCTCCCAGACTAAAGCTGGCCATAGATGCAAAGATCCGATCGTACGAATCATCGTACGATCGGACTTTCCCATCTCCCGACCCGCCACTAACCATTCAGATCAAAGTCTTACCAGTCAGATTAGTAAAAGAACAGATCAGCAATGTTCTGCCCCTGACAGCAATCGTACAATATCTATGTCCAACCAAAGCCAGTGACAGTCTCCCACTGAAAATCATACGATCAGCAATACATGCAGAGATATTATCGGCAGCCGACAGAAATTTTCTAACCTGTCCGATCGACCAAACGACCGATCTCCGCCAGACGAAAAATGTCGGGACTCTCCACACACGTTCCGAAAATCGTACGAATCCTCGATTCGTACGATCAGATCTTTGCGTCTATGGCCAGCTTAAGACACCAAAGACATGAACATCATACTTTAAACTTCCATTTTGGAAAAACGATTAAAAAAAAAATGGGAAGCAATTGAAAAAAACCCCTTATTTCTGGTGAAAACAAGTGTTTGGAAGGTGAACAACCCCTTTAATTCATCATTCTCACTGGGTTTATAGTTATGTTTATATGTCATTGCTATTGTCTGTCGCTGTCTCTATGGGGAAAATTTACTAAAGGGCGAAGTGACTAATGCTAGCGAAAATTCACCAGCGTGACGTCATTTTGGTCCTTAGCCAATTTACTAATAGTCGCAGCGTAACTTTGCTAGCGAAGGAGATAGAC
Source organism: Xenopus petersii (assembly GCA_038501925.1). Taxonomy (NCBI): domain Eukaryota; kingdom Metazoa; phylum Chordata; class Amphibia; order Anura; family Pipidae; genus Xenopus; species Xenopus petersii. The sequence goes on along the minus strand of CM076689.1, from coordinate 73,861,505 downwards.
TCTAGCGGTACTTCGCTCCCTAACGCCTGGCGAATTTGTGCTGTGGCGAATGGACATAATTACGCAAATTCACTAAGTTGCAGATTTAACTGACCGTTGCGCCAGACTTGACTTCGCCACCTCAGACCAGGCGAAGTGCAATAGAGTAGATAGGAGTTCCTCAAAAAATGTTGAAAAAAAGTAGATTTTTCGGAGGTTAGTAAATTTGCCCCTGTCTTTTGGCCCAGCTGACTCTTACTCTTGAAACCATATAGCAAAAACCAACAGACCTGGAAAATAACTTCTGCAGACGTGCAGAAAGGGACCATCGATCCCTTTGAATTAATGTAGCTGCTTCAGTGTTATTATTTTTTCATTAGACACATTTTTTTGAGTGGCTACATCCCTTTTTTGTTTCAAGCCAGAATTAATTGACAATTATGTACCATGTCTGAGTTAAGGCAAATCCATTGTAGTCCCTATGCCCAGACAATGCAGAGTAAGTGACTGGCATCAAGCTGCATGTACAGAGTCAGACTGCTGAAAGAGAAAGAGTAAAGAGGAATTTGATTATTTCAGGAAACAGGACAGAATTTTCCACTCGTTGAGAAAGTTCCTTATTTCCGAGCCAGTGTATTAGTTCCCCTTTAACTGCAGTGTCGCTACCAGTTCTGCAATGACTGATGAAAGTTACAATCATCTCTTTCAGATGTAGCTACTCGTATTTCCCTTTGTTATAATTGGATGTAGTGGTGCTTTTATCATATGGCCGACATTTGGTGACATTAAAGCCCATCCTGAGCAGCTCAGCTTTAGCCAATCTCTCTTCTGCCGCAGCGTCTGTTAACTAAATGATACATTTCATTACAACATAAAAGCGCTGTCTTTGTAGGCAAATGTTCTTTTTCATGTGGTGCTGCCGTAGCCTGGCACATACGTATTGTATAAAGCAGAGGGTCTGAATGGCCTGAAATAAATGAGAGTTGAGGATATGATTAGATTTAATTCCCATCCTGGCTCTGCCTGTAAATGACACATTTATTAACCTCCCATTCTGTGTGTTTTAACTACTCTTTCTCTGCACACAATTCCGAGAGATAAAATGAAGCGAGTGTCACGTTGAAGTGCACAATTTCATCAGAAAGTCATTTTCTCTCTCTTTTCATTGGGAAAGCAAAGCTCTTCTTTTGATGTCAAGACCTTCCATTCTTTATGGGGGAAATGTCACAAAGTAAAGGCAAAGCTACTTCCTTTATAACTATTACTATTCATTCCTATTCCTTATTTACTGGCACAACCAATCCCTAGGAAGAGAGGGACAAATTCAAATGAACAAACCCCTCTATAATTTGCCATAATCACATGTATTTACATTATAGAAAATGGGAACATCATTTTGACTTGCTGGCAGATACTGAAACACAAGGAGGTGCTGTTAGCCTAACTGGAGAGAAAATGGGTTTAATGTGTCCAGTGCTGATCCCATGCACAAGGAACAAGCATGATACATGAGGTTTTGTAAGAGCCAAGTAAATAGGGAGAGTTCTCACTTGTACTCCAATCCCTATGCACATATACAGCGTGTGTTTGTCTGGCTACATCCCCTCTGGAAAAGCAGGAGCATGGGGTGCCTAGGTGCTGCACCCCCAATTCATTCAGTGCAAAAGGAAGGGCATGCAAATGGATACTCCTTGGCCTCCTCTGATGAAGCACTCCAAAATGCGTCTGGAGGGTGTGGCTTACATGAGGTATGGAGACAGGGGTATGTAATGAATCTATTTATCACAATTTTGTAGTGAAATTGCTTTGGTGAATTTGAACAAATAAATGCCTGAAGTGAGTTACCGAGCATTTTTGTTCTGCATTAATTGCTTAGTGCTTATGTATCTTAGCACGGTGCTTACTTCTAGATAGCATATAACCATATCACTATATTGTATAGATTTGGATACTCCTTGGCCAGCACCTTGGAGATGCCAGACAACTAAGGGGATCTGTTACCCTCAAATAATTAAGATTTGTTTGGGGAGGGGGCTTAATGTTTATCGATCAAATCAGAAAGCTTTCCGACAGTCGCCTGAAAACTATACCCCCCCCAAACAATGTAGGTCTCTGTAAAAATATATTGCATAAAACAGCTTATATGTAAAACACTGCTTCATTTAAATAAATCATTTTCATTATAATATCTTTTTTTAGTAGTATGTGCCATTGGGTTATCATGAATATCATTTTAAAAAATAAGGGCCTGGGATCGTACAATTCACAGTGCACACAAACATACCAACAAACCATGCATGTTAGGTCACATGAGCCAATTAACAGACAGAGTTCAGTCTATTGCCTCTGCACTTCTTCCTGTTACAGTTAGAGTTGACAAACTTTCCCTTGTTTGTTATAGTTTATACGGGAGCAGTGACCAGCTCCATGTTGTAGCTCCCACCGTTCTTAGCTATAGTCAGGTGATCCCACTGGTGTCTAATAACAGGGCAGCAAAGTTTGGGAGTTTTACTTTGAAAGCAGAAAGTAAGTTGCAGGTAAAACTTGGTCCTGTTGTAAAATGTATAATGAAGCAATAGAATTCTTAATGAATCAGATGAAAATTAAGCGTAGGACTGGCCAGATATGGGATGACTTTGACATAGTTGGCCATCTTATAAACTGTTGCTTAAATATTCATTTTGGGGGTATAGTTTTCATCTGAATGGTGCTGGCACAAACCCTACGTTCACCAAGGGAGAGGGATTAAAGGGTAAGCAAGTGGGCCAATATTAAAATGTGTGATTGAGATCTCCCTAGAGGAACATTACTTTGTTTTTAGATTTGGCGGATGCAGCAAGTAGACTGGTTGGATAACACTTCTGTGCTAAACTTATACATATGTACAGTTAATCAATGTGTTCTAGATGAACTCTGACTCTCTTCAGTGATATTTAGTATACCAACTCAAACTAGTGATAAGAGAATTCTCTCACCAGGCATGGATTCTCGGGAAAATTCCACACTTCGGCACCTGGGAATATTTTCATGAGCAAAAATGTGCTGCAGAAAATTTCACCACGACAAAAAAGTCGCCAAGACGAATTTGTCACCAAAAGAGAAAACACCATTGACTTTAATGCATTTGGACAAAAAAGTCGACAAGATGAAAAGTTGCCAAGACAAAATTGTCAGAGACAATAAAGTTACCATAAGAAAAAACTACCATTGACTTTAATACATTTAGAGTGAGAAAAAAATTGTCACGTGCAAAAAATTTTTTGACGCCCATTGACTTCAATGCGTTTCACAAATCTTGTCACAGCTTCGCAAATTTTTTCACAGTTTGGCAAATTTTTCGGAGAAGTTAAATGGGACAGATTCACTCCTCACTAACTCAAACAATACAATGTGTTTTTTACCTGCTTAGTAGTGATGTGCAGGCCAGCCCGAAGGGTCAGGCGGGTTTGGGCCAACTTCCACCTCTGTGTGTGACTTTATATATACACTTGTGCAGGCCCTGCCCCTTTTGTGACATCACAGTGTGGCAGGCGCCTGGTTAGGATGTTTGGAGGAGCATTGAGTTAGGGTCGGGTGCATACATCACTACTGGTTAGTGCTCCTTTATGTCAGGACACCATACATTTACAACAAAAGACAATTCACAAGTTTATTTAAATAGTCACAAGATATTTTCAGGGTACATAGTTACAGTTACATATGTAATCCACTATACAAACCAATTATGTGACAGCATTTCTTTTAAAATTCTCAGGAAAGGATAAAAACAGTTGCGCAATCTCAGCTTTTACAAAGTGGATTTTCTGCACATAGAACTTTGCCTATATAAAAATCTTGCTCCTGGCTGGGGTCTACAAGTTTAAATTTAAAATGAGGGAGTTCTTCTTTCACTGCTGTGTGTAGTATGATAGGCCACGTAAATGTGGCATTTTGTGTCACCGCGCCTAGTCTTCCAGCAGGACTTGGGCAGAGCAAACTTTTGCGCGTTTCCCACTGTGTGCTTTCTCAAGAATCTATAAATAAATCTGGGAATTTACTTTTTATAAATGTGTGCTGTTCTGATATAAAGGAGCGCTAACCTGGTTATTGGAACACTTGTCCCTGTGTCGGGTAAGTGCTGGGCAGCCCTCCAGGTCTAAGGTGTATAAATATAAAATGAAGCCCTGCTTTGTCATAGTGCATGTGTTACTCAGGGCTCCTTCTCCCACATGGGCCCTTGTTGTTGGGCACCCACAGCATTTAAACAACTATTAACAAATAATTTATCCACATATAGGCATGGGGTTCCTCTGAATACCCCAGTTTCCTCCAACGCCCCAAATCAGGACCGGAACTAGGGGTAGGAAGAAGAGGTACGTGCCTAGGGTGCAAAGCTTGGGGTGCCAGGCACATACCTCATAAGCAGCCTACCCCTAGTTCACCACTGAAAAAGGTTAAGTGGGTGCCACTGTGGTCAAAGTGTGAAGGGTTGACGTGCTCATTCACACACGTGTCCGCTACGTGGCTGGGGTTGCCTGGTGCGCCCAGCTGGCATTGCCCGGCACTCAGTGGCGATTCTGGGGCTGCTGCTTCCTGAGGCCCATCCCAGATGCTGCCCACCTCCTCTCCCGCTCAGCACCAAAAATTTGCATTGCAGTGGGTCTAAAGGGGGCAGCATCACTAGTGCATTGAGCGCAATAGCTCTCTTTCCTCTCTTTGCACTAGCAGAGCTGAATTTCCGGGGTTAAATCCCGGAAGTTTGGCTCTTAAAGTTACAAGAGGCAGCTTTTTAGCGCCCCTTGTAACTGGCCGCTTGCTGCCACCTGAGGGAAGGTTCCCAAATACAAACAGGCGGGTTACTTGGCTCCTGATAAAACTAGCCAGGAAAAAGCTATGGGGTTCCCAAGCAAGTCCCTGCACATCACCACTAGAAGGCAGCCTGGGTCAGTCATTGCAGTGGACCCTAGTTCTGAAGGAATGATGTGTATATGGAAGCAAACTGTTCTGTAATTAATCTGCTCTTTCACTGTAATTAAAGAATTTGCATGTAATATCAATGCCCCCACCCCCAGATCTGCACCAGTAAGTTATTCATCAGGAATGAATTGCCTCTTCTCTGATTAAATAACAACAAGTTCTGATTTCTGAGAGGATTCAACTCTGATCTGGGCAGAATACAGAGGGAAATGGGCTTTGGATCTTGGACCTTGGATCTTGGGCTTTGCTGTGAGGCAGGAGAGGAATGACCTTGACTTACAGGTGCAGCCATGGGAAGGAGGTAGGATTTTTCTGGCATCAAAGATGGCTCTGACTGCGTTGTTCTGGTTCCACTGGGAGGACAAAGCAGCCAGAAACATTGATCTGAAAATGACCCTTCCAACTTTCAGAAGAGCAGAGCTGTCAACTTTCTAAATTGCTTTGCTGAGGCTGGTTTTAGGGCTTTGCTCTCCTTTAACAACTGTGTGACCGAAACTGAGACTGACATGTGACCTGTTTCCTACCCACCCTGTCAATCATAATCATGTGTACTGACCTTATGTACTGAAACATGGGTAGGGGGGACAATGACTTGGTGGACGGTAGGTTTAGTGGATGCCGTGATTGGTACCAGCTGCAGAGTTTTCAACTGGACAGCCCAAGTAAAAACCACTAGACCTTGCAATCGATTTCCCAAGATTAGTTTTAGCTTTTATAGAAAACGATGCTATTTCAGTACAATCAGACTCAATAGTGTAAATATTACACAATTATTTAGATATACCTTAGTGTTAGGGATCCCCTGAATCCAGAATTCAGTTCATGTTCATTCGGGTTCGGCCGAATCCTTTTGCCTGGCTGAACCAAAATCCTAATTTGCATATGCAAATTAGGGACGGGGAGGGACATTTCGTGACTTTTCATCACAAAACAAGGAAGTAAAAAATGTTTTCCTCTTCCCACCCCTAATTTGCATATGCAAATTTGGATTCGGTATTCGGCCCAATCTTTCGCAAAGGATTCGGGGATTCGGCCAAATCCAAATTAGTGGGTTTGGTGCATCCCTACTTAGTATACAATATACACAGGTGTGATATTTCAATACAACATTCTATGCAGGGCCGCTTCTGCCATGAGGCAAGGTGAGGCCCTTGCCTCAGGCGGCAGCGAGCGGCCAGTTACAAGGTGCGGCAAAAAGCTGCCTCTTGTAACTTTAAGAGCCGAACGTCCGGTTTTTAACCCGGAAATTCGGCTCCACTAGTGCAGAGAGTGCCATTGCGCTTAATGCGCTAATTATACTGTCCCCTTAGACCTGCTCCGACGGTAATCTTTAAGCGCGGAGCGGGAGAGGAGGGGGCGGCATCTGGGCTGCTGCCTCAGGCGGCAGCAGCCCCAGAATCAGCGCTGATTCTATGTAGAACCTAAACGCTGATATGAAACAATAAGTAACATTGCACACAAACATGAGATACTCGGGAATCCTCTGCTGCAAAAGACTTTAAATATCTCCTCTTCTCTCATGGGTTTTAGTAATCTGCCCTGCTGGGAGGCTGTTCCCTGTATCTATCTCCCTTTCTGTAAAGTAGTGACCCCATGTGCTGGTTTATCTGTCGAACAGTGATGGGGTTCTTGCTGATAAATCGGTTTGTCCCTATAACTGAAGGACCTGACATGGGGTCCAACTCCCCAATAACTCAGAGGCCGTATAACAGAGAGTGGGAAGGGCAGACAGGGAAATGGGAAGTAGATATATGGGAATGTACTGAAATGAAACTTACTCAGGAAATCTATATTAAATCAGAGCCAGTTCCATTTCCTCCATTAAACACATTCAATTAGAGCCACTGGCACTTTCTGGGTAACACTATTTTATAATTACTTGTCACTGTATAAAAGCCCTTCTGGCAAACACCATGCAGATATTACGAGATTTCCAAACTTATATTCGCAGGGAAACCATAAATGGAATTTAACTCATTCTGGCTGGAGAAGGAATATACAATATGTATGAGTCTTACTTAGCTTCTTTGTACAGAACAATTCCAAGCATCACAGAGAATCCTTCCATGAATCGTAAAGTTCCCAAGAATGGGTTAAATGCATGCAAATCTCTAGCAATAGAATATCTGGCCCTTATTTTGCATAATGTTCATCAGTAATAATGTTAGCCCGATGGTTACAACTCCTTTAAAGCATACCTTTAAAATAAGTGAATTCAAAATTGATAAAGTTGCTACTTTTGCAGTGTACATTAGTTATGTATTTTTTTAATTCAAATATATTATATATATATATATTATATTATTCATGTACTGTTAAGATGAATGAATTTTGTTACAACAGCACCACCTGCGGTTCATTTTCTGACCATTCTGACCACCACGTAGTCAAGGAAGTTGTCAGGAGAAAGAACAATGTTCTTCTAGGTAGAAAAAAAATCAGAAACCTTTCTCCAGTGGCAGAAATACCGGGGGAGCAGGGGGTGCGAGTGGGCCAGGGCCCCCCTGCAGCTCACGCGCCACTGACAAATGCGGCCGTACGGAGGGGGGCGGGGCCCAGCTGCGCGTCACGCACCAGGGCCCGCCCCCCCAATGACGCTACTGCCTTTCTCACATCTTTTCTAACCAGAAGAACATCAGAGCAGCCTCTTTCTTTCTCCTGACAACTTTCTTGACTACTTGGTGGTCAGAATGGTCAGAAAATGACCCACGGGTGGTGCTGTTGTAACAAAATGAATTCATGTTAACAGTACATGTATCCCTTAATGTATTGGAATGAAACAAAAAAGGGGAATGAGTGATTTATCAGCATAGGAAGGGTCCATGGGGGCCACGCTCCCTCTGTGTAGCTTTTCATAACCCCACCCATATATATGTATAACCTATGGGGTTTTTTCTATTATGTCCCCATATGGAATGGTGTAAGGGATTGCGGCAGTAGCAGTACAGTAGCATCAAAGAACGTTATGTTGCATGGCTCTGGTCTCCAGCTAGAGGGCCTGGTTATCACTATTTACATATAGCTGTAGCCAAAGGTATATCCATTTTTGGGGTAACCTGAATATCCATATTAGGATTTGGGTTTACATTGGTCATTGTATTTTATGACGAATAACAAGGGTTAAGAGGAAGAATTTCTGCAGAATGTTTGTTAAATATAAATGTTTCCTGTCCCCCCCAGTCATGTGTCTTCCCCTCTAAAGTTATGCCAGTGGGTGCGTATTTTCCCAGCATGCTCGGTGCATCCAGCCACCTCTTCCCATAACACAAAGGGGCCTACTGAGACTCTTAAACTGGGCATACATAGCAAGATTGACTTATTTGGTGATTATTATTGCACTGTATAGTTCCTATAGGTGCACAGGGCACTATATGAATATGAGATCTACAGTGGTATTAATAATACTATTAATAGTATTAAGCTATTAAGAGCTGCTAAACAGAGGCTAGTATGTGCCTCTCTGTGTCCCTGGATATTGAGTCTATCAGTGGGGATGAAAAATGAACTTGCCCAAGTTGGAATTCAAAATCTTTGGAACAGGGCTGGAGTAAGGAGTAGGCCGAAGAGGCACATTCAAAGCTGGTGGGGGCGCCAGGCACATACCTTGCCTGCAGCCTACTCCTACTCCAGTCTCATGTCTCCACTCCTCACTGGAGCTGTGCAGAGATTAACTTTTTGGACATCATGCTAAAAGGCCAGGATGATTCCCCATGTGTTCCCCATGTGTGTGCATGAGATTATTTGCGCATGCCTATTCGCTTGTGCACGCGTGTCAGGGGTGGGAATCGACGTGGCCTGGCCCAGCTCTGCTTTGGATGACCTGATCTTCCTTACAATTCAGCTAATAGGAGGCTTTAGTAAAAGTCTGTGAACCATCACCCTTTTGGTTCGCACCTAAAGCTTCCATCAAGATACCTCTTATCCTGAACCTGTGCAGATTGTAACCATCAGACCAACGTTTGGGGGAAGAGAGTGATTAAAATGGCATAGGCACAAATTATGTCTGTGTTGTGGCGAAACTGGCTCTGTTATTTGTTATTTTCCTCTATTTATAATCATCCTGTGGCTTATTCTCCATTACAGACTGTGTTCTTTTCCTTACAGTGGGGAGACCCACTGATCCATTGACTCTGGTGCTAGCAGATGTTTCATTGATTCCCTAGTGGCTATTGACCATCAAATTCCATTCCTGTCAATGAAAAATACAGTGTTTATTAGAGATTAACTTTTTGGACATCATGCTAAAAGACCAGGATGATGGAGATACGACTACTCTTTATCGTAAGAGTTGTGCTATTAATACCATACTGCAGGTCTCCTCATCCCACCCTAAACATCTGATTAAGAACATTCCAAGAGAACAATTCTTACGCCTTAGATGCCTATGCTCCATTTTTCAGGAATTTGTGAAACAGTCCTGCAGCCTGAGAGACAGACTTCTCTCTAGGGGCTATCACCTGTCCATACTCACCAAAGCATTTGAGAAAGCTCTAAAAACTCAAAGAGACTCCCTGTTGCAGAAATACTCTTCAAAAAATTTGATCAATTTCGACCGAAACAATCAGGAACACTACTTTGTATACTTACCTTCAGCCCTCAACTTTCCAGCATCAAAATATCATTAACAAACACCTTCCAATATTGCAGACAGATGATAAACTTAAAACCATTTTAGGTTCAAGATGTAAATTTGTCACCAGGAAGTTCACACTAGGAAAGAGTTTATCACCTAGTGTGGTCTGTGATACAAAAAAATCAAATCCCCACTTGGCTTTCCTATCAGGGCACATTTAAATGTCGCTCTATAAGTCGCAATTTATGTTCCTATATGCTTTGTGGTGACAGTTTACATTACAAACAAAAGTTACAAAATAGGACAATATATCAATTGAAGCACAAAAAATGTCATATATCTTATTACATTGCAATATGCAATATGTGGGACAGACGTCTCGTTCTCTGAGAGAAAAAATCAGAGAACACGTCTCTGACATTCGGAACAAGAAATCCACAAATGTTTCAAAACATTATTTGTCCTGCACAAATGGAAATACTAACCATTTCCAAATATAAGGAATTGAGTGAGTTACAGTACCCTGTAGAGGTGGGCTTATATTACAAAGAATACTTAAATGGGAAGTTTTTTGGTTATTTACGCTTGACACCAGGTTGCCCAAAGGCATGAACTCCGATTTCGATGTGTCTTGTTATTATGATTAGAGATACAACCATATGTATATTTAGGTACAGTTCTTAGTACTCTATCCCTGTTTATACTCATACTTTGTATAGGATCTGTTTATACTCATTTCTTTTTTCTCTCTCTTCTTTCCCTCCACCATTTCCCTTTGTTTGGAATGGGGTGGCCCTTACATAATGATTTCCATATAATGATATTTGATGCCCAGAACCCCTCACAAGCTTTCAAATACCAACAGAAAATGCATGTATATAAAAAGAAAGAGTCTCAATACTTTTCAGATATATATACTTACATCCATATTTATATTTTCATATACCTTTTTAACATTTATCATAATATCCATATATCTTGGATTCTCATATTTATACTCAAATATAAGTAAATGTCTCATATACATTTTTCTCAAATTATTTATTCATCTACATGTATACATATTTTACTGGATAATTTTTCATAAGCGATGGTATAATCATCTGGATTATTGATAATTGTTTTTATCTTTATATTGTATTGTTTTTTTATTATTATTTTTTTTTTGTATTTTTTGTATTTCTTGTAATTGGACACGTGTTGCCTTTAAATTTGGAATACATGTGTTATGTGATGTCATTTTCACTTTTCTCCTCCCCCGCCTTTTGATTGGTGGCTCAGCCTTTAAATACTGATCCATGATTAAGTGTACTAGTGACACGAAATGTGTCAGGCTAGAGATGATTATATAAATAAAGTATTCATTTTGTATCCACAAACTTTGGTCTGATGATCAACACGTGAGTTACCAGTGTGCCCTGCACCAACATTTATGCTTTGTATACGGATTGTCCCACTATTTACCTGCCTTAATAAAAATCATAAGGAACAGCTGAATTTGGATGTAGTAGCTTCTCTATTATTTGCAGTACTCCCTTGACTCTGTAAACATAACCCACTCATTTATTGGGTTTTGTCGAGATTGACTTTCTGGTTCTGTTTTCCATTCTGAATTCTGCTGTAAATCTTTTGTTCAACTGAACTTTTGTCTGGCAGTTCAATTCTGTTTGAACAAATATATCCTTTATCAGAAAAGTCCTTAAAGGCTATCTCTAAGAAAATGTGTTTGTGGGAAAGAATCAATTCCATGTTCCTCTTGTTCCAGAACTGCCTAAGAGTTTCTAAATTGTCAAGATTAATGAAGGGATCAAGTGAAAGAGCAGTTTTTGTTTGTATAAACGTATAGGAACTGCAGACCATATACTGATTTACCATGTACACTGACTCGCCATGGATACAGATGGTGCCATACTTATTTATAATCTGGCTCTGGCTAATAACTGTTGGTGCACACTAGGTTAATAAAAAAATATATAATGTCCAATGTAGAACAACAGACAAAGTTCTAAATAGTGCCCATATCAGGGCTTATATTGCAATTGATGGATACACCACATGCCCTTCTCTTACATGTATACATGACATAAAACCTCCATAAAAACACATATTCACAAAGTGAATGATGTACTGATCTTCCTGCTATATGGGGAACCCACATATCCATGATGTAAGTCAAAAGCACTTTATAACAGTTCTCTTCCATATAATTAGCCTTCATATCTGTGATGTAAGTAAAGGATGTCGCTAATAAACTGTGCACAGTACTTAGCATAAACATTCTATCTCACCATTCCTGGTAAAGGCTGCATCATCCACCTGGGGCACTGGCACATCAGCACAGTGGTATTCAAGTTTTATAGCCAAACCGTTACCATTTCCACTGTAGTGTTTCCATCAATGTGTGTTTAAAGCAACATACCGCCAACATGCGTTTCATCCTACCAAGTAGGGGCTTTTTCAAGGCTCAATAAGTCCACATCATCAAACATGCCTTTTGGACTATGCAACACTCCAATCACATTTCAACATTTTGCAAATGATGCTCTTTGAGATTTCCTTGACATCTTATCTTGATGATATTTTCATTTTCTAAAATTAGAGAAATTTCTTCGAAGAGCATCCAAATAAACTCTAAGAAAATTCCTGCTAGTTTAGACTGGCCTGCACCTATTTCTGAACTAACACATTTCAATCAAAAACTTGTCTGGACATCCTGTTACATTTTTTCGATTTTTAGAGGCATGCTGCCCAGCCGCATCTAGCTGAGTTGGGGGGGGCACAGGAGGCGGCTGACCTAGTCGTGCATCATTTGGAAATCCAGCACTGATTGTGAATTATGATATTTCTACATATCTTCTTGAAGATGACAACCATCTGATTCTTATATGTACCAACCAACAAAATCTCTGCTCAGAACCAGATGGGTCACTGGGCAATGTTTTTCAGGAGATTCTATTTTCACATAACTTATCGCCCAGTAGCAACAACATTAAAGTTAATGCATTATCCACATGTATTCTTCTGATCCTGTTCTAAAATCTTCACCTAACACAATTCTTAAGCCAAGTGATTTTTTCCTTATTTAAACATTGATAACCTTAAACGGGTCTCACACTCTGTTTCTCTTGATTGTTCACTTCAGACTTCAGGCACTTCAGTTGTTCTCATAAGGAAGATCTGATGTTCTTTGGGTCTAAAATTTTAGTCCAGATCAGCAGATCAGTATATCTGAAGACACTCAACAAACAGCTTGTCTAAATCACTCTCCTGTTTCATGCTTTTCATTCAGATACTTATTATGTTACATAGGAAATAGTTTTTTGTTAAATATTGCAATATACTTTCTCATAAATCAATATTTAAGTAAATGTTTCTATGGAACAGAATGCTAACAATGTTTTTTATGTATGTAGATCATAATGGGACAACATCAGTAAAAGTAGACCTCGCATTAGTACAGTATGAATATAAACACTATAATAAATGTTGTAAAACTGCAATCCAGAAGGCAAAGATAGGAAATGAGGAGTGTATTGCGGCAGAGGCTAAGTCTAACCCCAAAAAGATTTTTAGTTTTTTTAATTGTAAAAAGATGCAAGATGAGAGTGTTGCTCCTTTAAATAATGGTACCATTCCTGTTCCCTCTCGACCATGGCAATCTGTTTCAGTAGAATTTATTTCAGAACTGCCAAAGCACAGACCACCATTTTTGTTTATGTTGACTTAACTTACTAAACGACTTACTAAAATAGCATGTATTTTCCTTACCTTAAATACCCTCTGCTGTAGTCACACCCAGTATATTTATTAAAGAGGTGATATTTATTTACATAAAGTACTGGATGAGGTGTTCAATTCTCCCCTTTATTCTGGAAATCCCTTTGCAAAGCTTTCAGTTTTCCTCTGCTTTCAACCAATAACAGTATCTAAGATGTTTTTCTTTTTCTCCAGATGATCGAATGCCTTTATTACCACTGGCAGAATTTTGCTTATGACAATGCTCATAATTCCTCAATTCCGTCACTTGTCTTTTGCTAATTTCTGGCCTTCATCCTGCCATTTGTCCTGGAGGTATCAGTTTTTTCAAGATCAAGAATGCTATGCCTTAACATCAAACTTCAGAATCCTTCAGGAAACAAAGGATAAAAACAGCAAGATTTCAAGTGTTATGTAAGTCCAAATTTTACAGTTAAAGACTAGGGATGGGCGAATTTTTTCGCCTCGTTTCGCCGAAAAAATGACGCCCATAGACTTGTATGGAGATGTGCGTCAAAAAAAAATAATTTCGCTGCGCGACAAATTTTTTTTGACGCCCATAGACTTTAATGGGCGTCTGCGACATTTCGCCGGCAGCGAATTTTTGGCGAAACTAAACGGGTCAAATTCGCCCATCCCTGTTAAAGACAAAGTCTTCTTCCAGTCTTGCTTGCTTGCACTAATAAGAAGTTAGTTAGAAGATATTTGGGTCCTTTCACTATTGTTCGGCAATTAAACCCATAACTTTCATGTTGCATTACTTAAAGGAGAACTAAACCCCCCCATTGTGATAAATCTGCCCCCCTCCCTGCCTCCCCCCAAAGAGAAGAAGATGATGCCCGTGAGCTCCGCTGTGCTCACTCTGCATTTGCGGTTGCTATTTCTAGAGAGGTCAGAATTCAGGAGTAAGACTTTGCAGGAAAGAGGGCCAGTGGGGACTTATTACAATGGGGGGTTTAGTTCTCCTTTAAAACTATTATTTCCCACCCTTTTCATGGCTCCTGTACCACCTGTTTTGGTTAACAAGCAGGAAGAATTTTAAGTTCAAAGGATTCTGGATTCTAGATTTTGTGGGTGGCAAGTTCAGTATTCAGTCAAATGGAAGGGGATATGTTCTTGAAGAGAAATCCAGGAAATCTGCATCCGATCTTCATATTCCCAGTCTTCTTTAAAGAATTTATTAGGATCACCTAGAGAAGCCAGCTAAAAAAAGATACAAAGTTTCTAACTTAATTGGCTTTTGGCAGAGAGCCGAGAACAGCCAAAGCTGCAGATAAGATACTTTGGTAACAATTTAGAGATAAGCAAATAAGTAATTGTAACAATATAAGATAACAGGTCTCTTGGGAGAAGTTCGATACACAGTTTAAAGGGCAATTCCCCTTCATTAGCAAAACTGTAATAACTGGAAAAAAACACAGAAATGTGTTCAAAATTTCATAACCTGCCAAATTTTGTAAAATGAACATGCTAATTAGGGGGTGTGGCTACAAAAATGGGCATAGTCAAAAAAAATCACTATTCTCCTGTATTCTTTCCTGTTGTAACCCGGCTCAGGGCTGTCCAACTGGGAGGGGGGGTCCTTGTGTGGCCCCCCATATGAAAGTCTGCCTGCTATGACTGCTTTCCTTGTTTATGCCTTAAAAATTATCAGTTGATTAACTGGCCCCTGCATTGTTTGCACCTCAAATTCAGACAGTAAACTCAGACAGTAAACTCACACCTGTAATCCCCCCCCCAGAGCCAAACTGAAAGTGCCCACATTGTTCACCTGTTCACATTTCAGACAAATTGCTGGAGGGGCATCAGCATTGTGTCACTGTATGTTGAACAGTAGGAACTGTCCATCTTAGAGTTCTGAAAGGTTTCCCCGTCTCTTGCTCTATTCTGCCTTCCCTATGCTCCCTGTGTGTGCCATAATCGGCCTTCCCGATGCTCCCTGTTTGTGCCATACTCTGCCTGTCCAAGTTTGCCTGTGTGTGCCATACTCTGCCTGCCCTATGCTCTGTGTGTGTGCGATACTCTGCCTGCCCTATGCTCCCTGCGTGGGCCATACTCTGCTTTCCCTGTGCTCACTGTGTGTGCCATACTCTACCTGCCCTATGCTCTGTGTGTGTGCCATAATGCCCTATGCTCCCTGGGTGCCATAGCCTGCCCTAGGCTACCCATGGGACGTGAGCCTGGTAGGATTGTTAGCATTCGGAAATTGTTGTTAGGGGCCCCTAAGGTATTTAATCATGTGCTGGGAGTGCTGTGTTATCCACAGGGGAGGGGGAAGCATATGGATTTATGGGTATGTTTTAATATGATTATATTTAATAATGAAAACCTAATGCAAATGGTTTGGACTCTATATCACTCTCTACATCATATAAAAAGTTAACACAAAGGTGAACAACCCCTTCAACTATTAGGCTACATGAATATGTATTGTTGCTGGGATACTAAAGTATGTATGAACTAGAATTTATAAAGGTGCTAGAATATTTATTGTTACTAGGGAATTTATAAACTAGAAGTTCCCAGGTTAGTACTAAGGTAGAATAATTTATACCCAGTGGAGACGTTGTGCAGACAGTCGGAGGGACTGATAAGGTTTACGTTTGGGTGAAATTACTGCAAATAATCAGTATTTTTGGTGTCTGATTGGGAGAGATCGGCCCATCGACGCTGGAAACAACCTCGGGTGTTATTTTATTCATAGGAAACAGTTCACAGCGCGTTGCCTTAAGTGATTCCTGCTGGGTGTGGATGTGAATTTACTGCCTTTAAATTCAGCTTTGCCTCTACGTGTCCTTGGATCGGCAGTTACTTCCCACTCCCCCAACAAAATGCTACTGAGAACCTCAGGTGGGGCCACATAACTCCTTATTTATCCATAACATTTTATTCAACCCTGGCACCATGTAAGGTCCACATGAACCCTCATCATTTCTACTGGAGGGCTGTGGTACCAGCTTGCTTGTGAAGAGAGCAGGGAATTGGATTATTTTGGTCATATCTGTGGGAGTTGCCCTGTCACTTTTCAGCATTTCAGCGAATGGAGGTTTTACAGAAATATATGATATCAACTTTCTACTTGGTGCTCTAGGGGGAGTTTGATTTGGGTTGGGGATGTGATGGGCAAATAACTTGGCTGCACATGAGTTTTAATTTATAACTGTATCTGTGCTATTAAACCAGTGGATCTAGGGGCACAGTTGGCTGAACGTTGGGTATATGGCACTGAATCTATGGCTGTATCTGTGCTATTTAACCAGCAGATGTTGGGGGCACAGTTGGTTGCATGTTGGGTATATGGCATTCCATTTACGGGTGTATCCTTGCTATTAAACCAGCAGATGTTGGGGGCACCGTTTGCTAAACGTTGGGTATATGGCACTGAATTACGGCTGTATCTGTACTATGAATCCAGTGGATTTGGGCGTACAATTGGCTGCAGGTTGGGTATATGGCACTGAGTTTGTTGCTGTATCAGTGCTATTAAACAAATGGATCTGGGAGCAGAGTTGGCTGCTTATTCGGTATATGGCTTTGAATTTATGAGTGTATCTGTGCTATTAAAGCAGTGGATTTTGGGGAACAGTTGGCTGCACATTGGATATATAGAACTGAATTTATGCAGGCCCGGATATGTGGCGAGGCAACCAAGGCCCGGGTCTAGGGCGGCAGGTTTTTAGGGGGAAGCATAATGCCCGATCACACCCACATTGGTTTAGAAACACTGGGGAGACACAGGAGATACAATAGTTTTTAAATTTCCTGTGTGCCAATCGCCATTGCTCGGGTCCCAATAAAAAATTTAAACAAATAAAGGGAGGGGATTGGGGTGACGAACGACAGTGGGCCTAGGGGCACCTATTATGCAAATCCGGCCCTGAATTTATGGCTGTATCTGTGCTAGCAATGCCTTCATAGAACCTCTCCTTTTTGTTTCTGGGACAATGTTTCTGTTTAATAGAAGGTATGCAAATACAGTAAATACTGTTATATGTGCATAGTTTAAACTGATTTAGCAAGGTTGGATGCAAAATACATGGTGCAAGGGGATATATAGTGCAGAATATAGGATAAATAACACATAGAGGGGTATAAGGGACAGAGTGTAGGGTATATGCTGGGGAATATATAGATCAGGGTATAAAAAAGATAAGACTGATATATTGTGCAAGCAATATAATATACAAGGAATATATAGAACAGAGTGTACAATAGATAATGTATAGGGGTTATAAAGCATACAATGTAGTATATAGAAGGTAGAGAGGGATATGTTATGTGCTGGCATGTATAGGAGACATTATGGCATATATAAGGTACAGAAGGATATATTGGACAGAGTGTAAGATGTATAAGGGACAAGGGGTATATAGGACAGAGTGTAGGGTGTATAAGGGACAAGGGGTATATAGGACAGAGTGTAGGGTGTATAAGGGACAGGGGGTATATAGGACAGAGTGTAGGGTGTATAAGGGACAGGGGGTATATAGGACAGAGTGTAAGGGGTATAAGGGACAGCGGGTATATAGGACAGAGTGTAGGGTGTATAAGGGACAGCGGGTATATAGGACAGAGTGTAGGGTGTATAAGGGACAAGGGGTATATAGGACAGAGTGTAGGGTGTATAAGGGACAGGGGGTATATAGGACTGAGTGTAGGGTGTATAAGAGACAGGGGGTATATAGGACAGAGTGTAGGGTGTATAAAGGACAGGGGGTATATAGGACAAAGTGTAGGGTGTATAAGGGACTGGGGGTATATAGGACAGAGTGTAGGGTGTATAAGGGACAGGGGGAATATATGACAGAATGTAGGGTGTATAAGGGACAGGGGTTATATAGTACAGAATGTAGGGTGTATAAGGGACCGGGGGTATATAGGACAGAGTGTAGGGGGTATAAGGGACAGGGGATATATAGGACAGAGTGTAAGGGGTATAAGGGACAGCGGGTATATAGGACAGAGTGGATGGTGTAAAAGGGACAGGGGGAATATATGACAGATTGTAGGGTGTATAAGGGACAGGGGGTATATAGGACAGAGTGTAGGTTGTATAAGGGACAGGGGGTATATAGGACAGAATGTAGGGCGTATAAGGGACAGGGGTTATATAGTACAGAATGTAGGGTGTATAAGGGACCAGGGTTATATAGGACAGAGTGTAGGGGGTATAAGGGACAGAGGATATATAAGACAGAGTGTAAGGGGTATAAGGGACAGGGGGTATATAGGACAGAGTGGAGGGTGTATAAGGGACAGGGGGAATATATGACAGAATGTAGGGTGTATAAGGGACAGGGGGTATATAGGACAGAGTGTAGGGTGTATAAAGGACAGGGGGTATATAGGACAGAGTGTAGGGTACATAAGGGACAGGGGGTATATAGGACAGAGTGTAGGGTGTATAAGGGACAGGGGGTATATAGGACAGATTGTAGGGGGTATAAGGGACAGGGAGTATATAGGACAGAGTGTAGGGGGTATAAGGGACAGATGATATATAGGACAGAGTGGAGGGTGTATAAGGGACGGGGCAATATATGACAGAATGTAGGGTGTATAAGGGACAGGGGGTATATAGGACAGAGTGTAGGGTGTATAAGGGACAGAGGGTATATAGGACAGAGTGTAGGGTGTATAAGGGACAGGGGGTATATAGGACAGAGTGTAGGGTGTATAAGGGACAGGGGGTATATAGGACAGAGTGTAGGGTGTATAAGGGACAAGGGGTATATAGGACAGAGTGTAGGGTGTATAAGGGACAGGGGGTATATAGGACAGAGTGTAGGGTGTATAAGGGACAGGGGTATATAGGACAGAGTGTAGGGTGTATAAGGTACAAGGGGTATATAGGACAGAGTGTAGGGTGTATAAGGGACAGAATGTAATAGGGTGTATAAGGGACAGGGGGTATATAGGACAGAGTGTAGGGTGTATAAGGTACAAGGGGTATATAGGACAGAGTGTAGGGTGTATAAGGGACAGGGGGTATATAGGACAGAGTGTAGGGTGTATAAGGGACAGGGGGTATATAGGACAGAGTGTATGGTGTATAAGGTACAGGGGGTATATAGGACAGAGTGTAGGGTGTATCAGGGACAGGGGGTATATGGGAAAGAGTGTAGTGTGTATAAGGGACAGGGGGTATATGGGACAGTGTGTAGGGGGTATACGGGACAGGGGGTATATAGGACAGTGTATAGGGTGTATCAGGGACAGGGGTATATAGGACAGAGTGTAGGGTGTATAAGGGACAGAGGGTATATAGGACAGAGTGTAGGGTGTATAAGGGACAGAAGGTATATAGGACAGAGTGTAAGGTGTATAAGGGACTGGGGGTATGTAGGACAGAGTGTAGGGTGTATAAGGGACAGGGGGAATATATGACAGAATGTAGGGTGTATAAGGGACAGGGGTTATATAGTACAGAATGTAGGGTGTATAAGGGACCGGGGGTATATAGGACAGAGTGTAGGGTGTATAAGGGACAGGGATATATAGGACAGAGTGTAAGGGGTATAAGGGACAGCGGGTATATAGGACAGAGTGGATGGTGTATAAGGGACAGGGGGAATATATGACAGAATGTAGGGTGTATAAGGGACAGGGGGTATATAGGACAGAATGTAGGGTGTATAAGGGACAGGGGTTATATAGTACAGAATGTAGGGTGTATAAGGGACCAGGGGTATATAGGACAGAGTGTAGGGGGTATAAGGGACAGAGGATATATAGGACAGAGTGTAAGGGGTATAAGGGACAGGGGGTATATAGGACAGAGTGGAGGGTGTATAAGGGACAGGGGGAATATATGACAGAATATAGGGTGTATAAGGGACAGGGGGTATATAGGACAGAGTGTAGGGTGTATAAGGGACAGGGGGTATATAGGACAGAGTGTAGGTTGTATAAGGGACAGGGTATATAGGACAGAATGTAGGGTGTATAAAGGACAGGGGTTATATAGTACAGAATGTAGGGTGTATAAGGGACCAGGGGTATATAGGACAGAGTGTAGGGGGTATAAGGGACAGAGGATATATAGGACAGAGTGTAAGGGTTATAAGGGACAGGGGGTATATAGGACAGAGTGGAGGGTGTATCAGGGACAGGAGGTATATAGGACAGAGTGTATGGTGTATAAGGGACAGGGGGTATATAGGACAGAGTGTAGGGGGTATAAGGGACAGGGGGTATATAGGACAGAGTGTAGGGGGTATAAGGGACAGGGGGTATATAGGACAGAGTGTAGGGGGTATAAGGGACAGAGGATATATAGGACAGAGTGTATGGGGTATAAGGGACAGGGGGTATATAGGACAGAGTGGAGGGTGTATAAGGGACAGGGGGAATATATGATAGAATGTAGGGTGTATAAGGGACAGGGGGTATATAGGACAGAGTGTAGGGTGTATAAGGGACAGGGGGTATATAGGACAGAGTGTAGGGTGTATAAGGGACAGGGGGTATATAGGACAGAGTGTAGGGTGTTTAAGGGACAGGGTGTATATAGGACAGAGTGTAGGGTGTATAAGGGACAGGGGGTATATAGGACAGAGTGTAGGGTGTATAAAGGACAGGGGTATATATTATTAACATTATTAACATGTATTTATATAGTGCCAACATATTGTGCAGCGCTGCAGGACAGAGTGTAGGGTGTATAAGGGACAGGGGGTATATAGGACAGAGTGTAGGGTGTATAAGGTACAGGGGGTATATAGGACAGAGTGTAGGGTGTATCAGGGACAGGGGGTATATGGGACAGAGTGTAGGGTGTATAAGGGACAGGGGGTATATGGGACAGTGTGTGGGGGTATACGGGACAGGGGGTATATAGGACAGTGTATAGGGTGTATCAGGGACAGGGGGTATATAGGACAGAGTGTAGGGTGTATAGGGGACAGGGGGTATAAAGGACAGAGTGTAGGGTGTATAAGGGACAGGGGGTATAAAGGACAGAGTGTAGGGTGTATAAGGTACAGGGGGTATATAGGACAGAGTGTAGGGTGTATAAGGGACAGGGGGTATATAGGACAGAGTGTAGGGTGTATAAGGTACAGGGGGTATATAGGACAGAGTGTAGGGTGTATCAGGGACAGGGGGTATATGGGACAGAGTGTAGGGTGTATAAGGGACAGGGGGTATATGGGACAGTGTGTGGGGGGTATACGGGACAGGGGGGTATATAGGACAGTGTATAGGGTGTATCAGGGACAGGGGGTATATAGGACAGAGTGTAGGGTGTATAGGGGACAGGGGGTATAAAGGACAGAGTGTAGGGTGTATAAGGGACAGGGGGTATAAAGGACAGAGTGTAGGGTGTATAAGGTACAGGGGGTATATAGGACAGAGTGTAGGGTGTATAAGGGACAGGGGGTATATAGGACAGAGTGTAGGGTGTATAAGGTACAGGGGGTATATAGGACAGAGTGTAGGGTGTATAAGGGACAGGGGGTATATAGGACAGAGTGTAGGGTGTATAAGGTACAGGGGGTATATAGGACAGAGTGTAGGGTGTATCAGGGACAGGGGGTATATGGGACAGAGTGTAGGGTGTATAAGGGACAGGGGGTATATGGGACAGTGTGTGGGGGTATACGGGACAGGGGGGTATATAGGACAGTGTATAGGGTGTATCAGGGACAGGGGGTATATAGGACAGAGTGTAGGGTGTATAGGGGACAGGGGGTATAAAGGACAGAGTGTAGGGTGTATAAGGGACAGGGGGTATAAAGGACAGAGTGTAGGGTGTATAAGGTACAGGGGGTATATAGGACAGAGTGTAGGGTGTATAAGGGACAGGGGGTATATGGGACAGAGTGTAGGACGTTGTGGCAGAGAAGGAGTGAGGGAAGATTTATAAGGAATAAATGGCAGGTAGAGAAAACAGGGAGGCAAAGACAGAAGGGAGTCCTGTGCGGTCTCCCAGTCAGTGTTAAGGGGTCGTATAGGACAGCACATAGACATTTATACATACACACACACATATATATATAAGGAGTCTATAGTGGAGGGGGTGCAGGGAGGGGGCTGGCAGGAGGGAGGGGCTCGGTGCAGCCGCATCTCTCCCCCCAGTGTGTCTGTGCGAATGTGTCGGTGTGTGCGTGCGAGTCGCTGCGCGAGTCCGGGAGACTGAGGGAACCGCTCGGCTTATTCCGCAGGATGCTGCCCGCTCTGCCTGCTCCGCTTTTTCTGCCCCGGGCCCCTCATTGACCGCTGCATTTACCCATAAGCCCCACATCACAATGACTGCCAGCAAGGAACAAGCAGCCGCCGGTCGGGGCCCCAACCCCCCGGAGCAGGTAAGAGCCTTCACCCCATCTCCCTCCACACGCACCAATGGGCGAGCAGCAGTGTCCCCGGGTACCTCTCTCTTGTACAAATCATAGTGGAGGCGGCGGAGGGGGGACACCGAGATCTCCTGGGTATCGCTCAGCACTTGGGGGGGTTAATAACAAAATTCCCTGGGAGATTGGAAGCACAATACCCCCGGGCACCGCTAGGCACAGAAATATGTGTGGAGGGGGCAACCAGCAATATTTGATGAGCAGCAGTCAGAAGTGACACTCGTATATACCGTGGTCTTATATTCAGCAGCCTGGCAATGCAGGGGGCACCATACACTTGTTATACACACTAACATATTCACATACACACACGTCTAGCTATAGCATCTATCTATTATCCATCTATATACTATGTATTATCCATCTCTGTATTATATATCTATTTATCTATCTGTTATTTATCTATTTTTCATATATATATATATATATATATATATATATATATATATATATATATATATATATATATATATATATCTGTTATCAATCAATCATCTATTATCTACCACCTCTTTCTCTCATATCTATCATCTATCTATCTATCTATCTATCTATCTATCTATCTATCTATCTATCTATCTATCATCTATCATCGTCTATCTATTACATCTATCTATCTATCTATCTATCTATCTATCTATCTATCTATCTATCTATCATCGTCTATCTATTATATCTATCTATCTATCTATCTATCTATCTATCTATCTATCTATCTATCTATCTATTATATATCTATCACCTCACTGTTACTATTATTATACCGTTGTATAAACGTTTAACACTGAATTCTTTACACAAACTGTATATAAATATTGATCTGTGCACATACTGACTTTACATACATGAAAACAAACTGTAATTACACACATGCTACTCTGTTTACTCACTTGCCACATACTGATTTCAGATGCCTGTATATTATATTATATGGTGTAAAAAAAACATGCTGTTTTATTTTTTTGGACTTTGAATTTAGTCCTATTTAGTAAATGTGGCCCTGTCACTGGACCTTTCAGAAAACTCTACATTCTGACTATTGGGATTGTAAAAAAAAGCCTTAGCCAGGAAAGAACCACCCCTGCTTAAATGCTGCAATGTATGTCCTCCCTTGCTCAAATCATGTATGTTGTCAAGTTAGCTCCTCCCATGTGTAAATGTTATTCAGTTCTAGATTAGCTCCTCTCCTGTTTAATTTCATTCAGTTGTCGTATAACTGTTTCCTTGCTTTAATTATATCTTGTTGCATGCTTAGCTCCTCCTCTGCTTAAATGTTCCTCCACTCCTTAAAGGGGAACTCATTTTGACAAATAAAAGAAAAAATCATTCTAAGCAATTTCCCAATATCCATTCATTCCTCGTTTTCACTGGGTTTATAGTTATGTGTAACTGTCATTTCTATTGTCTGTCCCTTTTGGTCCTCAGTCTTGAAACAATGTAACAGAAGCCAGATGTTTAATAGACTTGTGAAGAAGATTGTTGCTAAACTGTTGCAAGAGTCACAACTAGCAGTGAAGAAATAACAGTTACATTAATAAATAACCAGTCGAAACCAGTGTATATAGTGTTTAAAAGGCCAATAGCCATGTACAGCAGAGCAGTGCCCAGTGTATGCTGTTCAGTAGGCCACTATCAGTGTATATATAGGTTACTGGGTCAGTATTTAGTGTTTAGTATGGAACAGGGCAATATATATTGTATAGTGTACAGCTGGCCAGTGATGCTGTTTAGTTGGCCAGTACAGGTATGTTGTCCTGAAACCTGTTTTCCAGAAAGATCCGAATTATGGAAAAGACATTTTCCATATACGCCATTATAATCAAATAATCCAAACTTTTAAAAATGATATAATTAGATTAGATATAATTAATCCTTATTGGAAGCAAAAACATCTTATTGGGTTTATTTAATGTTTACATGATTTTCTAGTAGACTTTAGGTATGAAGATCAAAATTACGGAAAGATCAATTACCCGGACAACCCCAGATCCCGAGCATTCTGGATAGCAGGTCCCATACTTTGTAATTTGTGTGCAACAGACTAATACCCACTAAACACAGAAACAGTGTGTCGTTGACCAGCTGCTTGAAGCACCCTTAGCTTTATATGCTAAAATAGCATATATGCTATAAATGCTAAAAAAAAAACAATATTTGTACACAAAGAGAAAAATAAAAATAAAAAAGTGGGCTTATACCACTGTATAGTGTTCAAAAGGCCAAGCAGGGCACAGGGCCGCTTCTGCCATGAGGCAAGGTGAAACCCTTGCCTCAGGCGGCAGCGTGCGGCCAGTTACAAGGGGCGGCAAAAAGCCGCCTCTTGTAACTTTAAGAGCCGAACTTCCGGGTTTTAACCCGGAAATTCGGCTCCGCTAGTGCAAAGAGCGCTATTGCGCTCAATGCACTAGCGATACTGCCCCCTGAAACCCGCTCCGACGCTAATTTTTAAGCGCGGAGCGGGAGAGGAGGGGGGCGGCATCTGGGCTGCTGCCTCAGGCGGCAGCAGCCCCAGAATCGGCGCTGGCAGGGCAGGAACTATAGGTAGACAATATTACATACTTTTACACATAACTATAAACCCAGTGAGACAGAGGAATGAATGGACATTAGAAAGAGGCTTAGTGTTATATTGCTTCAGGAGGCAGAACCAGTAGTGTAGAGAATATAAACAGCCAAACACTGGCAGAAAATAGCAATGACAGTTACAATTAACCAGTGTAGGACTGAGGGGCTCCAGGGGCCCGCATACACCCGCTCCAGGCCCCTGACCCCCCAACTTCAGGGCTGCCACCTGCAACAATCTCCCACCCCAATCGGCACGTACCTGCTTCTTCTTTCGGTTGGGACAGGGAGAGGCAGGTAGGAGAGATACACAACTGAATTACTAGCACTTTGCTTGAGGTCTCCCAAGAGATGTAAGGTGGCGTTAGTTGCAATTTTTTGGAGTTTCCCCCAAGAGATACAAGATGGAGTTAGTAGTATCTTTCGGGGTCATTCTTTATAGTGTTTTTAAGAAAGCTGACATTGAAATGATTTTCATCCACTAATATATTAAACAAAGTATTTGTTAATTATCAATTGGTTTAAGCCACGAGAAGCAGATCTGGGCCGACGGGGTCCACAAGGGTTTGTTTGCAGTGTCCCGCTAGCCCAGTTTGACCCTGCACTTTGCAGGGATGGTTATTCTGCTTAGAATTGAATTGTCTCTTAGCAAGCAAACCTAGTATTTGTGTGAAGTTCCCCTTTATTTTCTTATCTATAAATAGCATATCAAATGACACAAGCCAAGAGCCTTAGGGAATAGTAATAAAGGAATGGAAAGTCATGAATTCACCAATCAGAATAGGAGGGTATGAGTGACCTGAGACAGTGGGGCAAATTCACTAAGCGTCGAAGCGCCGAACGCTAGCGTTACTTCGCTAGCGTTTGGCATTTTCGTTACTGCGCAAATTCACTAACGAACGCTGGCGTAGTTCCGCTAGTGTTACTTCGCACCCTTACGCCTGGCGAAGTTTTGCTAGCAACGTAACTACGCAAATTCACTAACGCGCGCAGTGTACTGAACGCTACCTTTTACGCTAGACTTCCTTCGCCACCTCAGACCTGGCGAAGCGCAATAGAGTAGATAGGGATTGCTTCAAAAAAAGTCAAAATTTTTTCTAAGTCCCAAAAAACGCTGGCGTGTTTTCTACATTATGGGTGATAGGCTGAAAAAGATCGAAAACATTTTTGGGGCTCCCCTTCCCCCCTACATTTCCTGACTCATGGCAACTTACCTAGACAGTGGGCACATGTGTAGGGCAAAATAACATTTTTATTTGATGTTTTGAAGGTTTTCTAGGCATTTGTAGTGATTCTACGTATTCCTCCATTGAAATTTGAATTTGGTGCCGTATGCAAATTAGCCTTCGCTAGCGTAACTTCGCTTTACTTAGCGAATCAACGCTAGCGCAACTTCGCAACCTTACGCTACCCCTGAGCGCAACTTCGGATTTTAGTGAATTTGCGAAGCGCTGGCGAAACTACGCCTGGCGAAGTGTGGCAAAGTGCGGCAAAGTGTGGCGAAGTTACGCCTGGTGCAACTACGAATCTTAGTGAATTTGCCCCAGAGTCCAAATGAATTTTGGAAAAATGTAAATACACAGAGAAATTTCACAAAGTGCTGGCCCTCTGGGTGGATTGGTTAAATGAACACTGACATGCATAATCTAGACTGATTTAGGCCTGCCAAAAACTGGATCATTGTGGTGAATATTTTATACGCCATAGGGTGACCTGTTTTCCCTGCTTCACTGACACTGCAATAATGAATTATTTGCTGAACTGTGCCTATGCTGCCATAGAGATTATTCTTTCTCAATCACTATCTTATAGGATAACCAACACTTGGCAATTTCCCACAAAATGTCGCTCAGACAAAGTAACGCTAGAGAAAATTCGCTTGGAAATCTTCAAGCTAACGAATCTTCGCTGACAAAAGTAGGGCAGTGATCTTTTGCTGAGACAAAATTCCGTATTTTTGATGAATACGCGTATTCATCACAAAACAATGTCTGTCGTAGTTGCTTGAAGTATGGCGAAGATTTCAGAAGCAAAAATTTGAACAGTAAATCTGCCCCAAAGTGTGGTTAGTAGCATTTTGCTTGATGCTTCCCCAATAGATATATGGTGGAGATAGCAGCACGATGCAATGTGAAGTTAGTAGCACTTCCCTTGATGTTTCCTAAGAGATGGGAGGTGAAGTTAATAACACTTTCCTTGTGGCTTCCCCAAGAGATAGAAGGTGTAGTTAGTAGCACTTTCTTCGGGATTATCTGAAAAGATATGCAAGTGAAGTTAGAATCATTTCCCTTGGGGTTTCCTAAGAGATGGAAGGTGAAGTTAGCAGCACTTTTGTCATGGTTTTCCAAGGGATGTAAGATGGAGTTAGTAGCACTTTCCTGGTGTTTCCTAAGTGATACAAGTTGGTAGGAATTTCCTTGGAATTTCCCCAAGAGATACAAGACTGATTTAGAAGCATTTTACTTGGGTTTTTCCCAAGAGATGTAAGGTATAGTTAGTAGTAGTTTCCTTGTGGTTTCTCCAAGTAATGTAAGGTGTAGTTAGTAGCACTTTCCTTTGGGTTTCCCTAGAAATACTAGTAGCGATAGTAGCAGATTCCTTGGTTTTTTTTCCAAGAGATACAAGGTGGAATTAGTAGCATTTTCTTTGACGTTTCTCCAAGAGATACAAAGTGGTGTTAGTAGCATTTTCCATGTCTTTTTTCCAAGAGTTGGAGTTGGTAGCACTTTACTTCCCAAGAAATGGAAGATTAAATTAGTAGCAATTCCCTTCCCCAAGAAGTGGAAGATTGAGTTAGGAGCACTTTCGTTGGGGTTTCAGCATGAGATGCAAGATTGACTTAGTAGCCCTTTCCATGGGGTTTCTCAAGATATACAAAGTGGAGCTAGTTGTACTTTCCTTGGATTTTTCAAAAGAGATACAAGATCAGGTTAATAGCACTTTCCATGGGGTTTCCCAAATAGATACAAGGTAGAGTGAGAAGAACCTGTCATTGGCTTTCCCCAAGAAATATAAAGTGGATTAGTATCAGTTTCCTTGGGGTTTCTCAAGAGATATAAGGTTGAGTTAGTAGCATTTTTTCTGAGGGTTTCCCCAAGAGATACAAAGTAGTGTTAGTGTAACGTTCATAACGGGGAACCGCTGTAACTGAGGATAGCCACTCCAAGGGGAGTGGATATGGTGGGAGCCCAGGGGTGTAGCCATAGGTAATTGTAGGCAAAGACATAATGATGATGAAGTAATAGTAGGTTTATTGCAGTCGGAACACAGAAACACAAAAGGCAGGAACAGGCAAAAAGGCTAATCGAGGAATCCAGATGGTGAGGGAAAAATGGGGAACACAGGAAACAAGGTAACAAGGTTTTCAGGAACAAGACATACAAGGTTTTCAAGGTTCAGATTCAGATTCAGGTTCAGATTCAGGTTCAGATTCAGATTCAGATTCAGATTCAGATTCAGATTCGCAGGTCAGGAACAAACAGAATACATACAATGACTCAGCCCTGAGCAAAGCTCAGGGCGGGGTTTATAAAGGGAAGGTGATTAGGAAATGGGAAACACATGAGGGTAAACGAGGTGGGTGGAAAACAGACTGTGAATGGGCAGATAACAGAAACAATAGACACCAGAGTTCAGAACCAGCCCTGAGAGCCCCCAGTGGCTCATGAGGTAAGTGCTGCAAATAAGCAGAACAGCACCACCAGAGTTCAAGTCCCGGGCTGATCCTGACAGTTAGCGAAACTTTCCTTGGGGATTCTCAAAAGATTTAAGGTGAATTTAGCAACACTTTCCTTCCCCAAGAAATGTAGTTAGTAGCACTTTACTGGGGGTTTCCCAGTAAATGGTGAAGTCTGTAAAAATTTCCTTGAGGTTTCCTTGAGCGATACACAACTGAATTACTAGCACTTTGCTTGAGCTCTCCCAAGAGATGTAAGGTGGCGTTAGTTGCAAATTTGTGGGGTTTCCCCCAAGAGATACAAGATGGAGTTTGTAGTAGTATCTTTCGGGGTCTTTCTTTATAGTGTTTTTAAGAAAACTGTCAGATTCTTATCCACTAACATATTAAACAAACAATGTATTTGTTAATTATCACTTGGTTTCAAGCCACAAATCTCGGAAGGGCTGGAACAACACCTTATATGTGATTTAGCAGTGCAGTCACATATTCGATTCTGAAGGTCATTAGGGTCACAAACAACAAGGTTGTCTTTTGTTAAAAGGGTTAATGATAATATTGTGTCATGTCTGAATTTCTCTCAGGGACTTCCTGAATGCTTTAATTTTATAGAAGGGTTAAACACATTTCTTCCTCTCCAACCAAATGAATAACAGCATTGCTGGACATAATTGTGATGGAAAAAAGGCTTTGTTTGGACCATGAATACAGGTCTAGTCTTCAGTAGATAAAAAAGATGGCAAAATGAATCACCATATTTTTCACTAGACTTATGCACCATGGTATAAGTGTTTTTTTCCACTCTAATGTAAGGAGGTTTCTTCAGTACTAACATTCTACAGGTCTTTGTATTGTTTAAACATATTATTATTCTGTTCTATGTATCATATTACTATCTTGACTACTCCACTCCACTGAGTTGTGGTTTGGCTAAGCAAGAATGTTTCTGGGATTGTTCAGGCATTTTTTTTTAGAAAATACTTGTTTAGTACCTGACCCATCTGGGATATTGGCCTTACTTCTTGATGCATAGTTATCTGGCAAATATATTTCCTTCCCCAACTGAACTTTCTTTTACTCTTACTCTGACTGTCCATCTCAGAACTTTCCATCTCACTCTCCATCTTATCCTTCACCTTACTTTCATCTTATTGTCCATCTAATTCTACATCTCACTCACCGACAGAACTTATCTCACTCTTTTTCTTGCTCTTCATCCAACCTTGTATCACACTCTTCATCTCTATATCCATCTATTTATCCATGTTGCTCTCACTATCCATATTACTCTTCATCTCACTGGACATCTCTTTATCAATTCACTTTCCTTTCCATCGCACTCTCCATTACAGAACTTATGTCACTCTTCATCCCAATTTCCATCTCACGCTTCATCTCTTTATCCACATTACTCAAACTATTCATTTTACTCTGAATCTCACTGTAGATATTTTATCAACTTGCTTTCCATCTCAGTCCCCATCACAGAACTCATCTCACTCTTCACCTTTCCAGCTCACCCTCCATCTCTTTATCCCCCTCCACACTATCAATTTACCCCCTCTCCTCTCTGGATGAGGGCCTGTGTGGATACTTTCCCTTCCCCCTTTAATCCTCATGAGAGGTGATGCTTTGTCTGCAACAGGGACCATAGTTACATTATATGTCACAGCCCATATAACTATCAATTTCCCTGACCATGAGCTATCATTGTACATGGAAATGTTGGGGAGATGGCGCCTTTAGGCAGCATTGTAGAGTTGGTATGTCAGCAGACTTCTAAATGTACTCTGGATCAAACTCAACAAGCACTGAACACAAACTCTTTGCCAGAATTATTATTCTTCCTCAGTCTGAATTGCCTACAAATCTTTAACTGTTTTCTTGGGATAGTGTATCTCATTACAATGATTAATTACCACAGATGTGACCTTATTTGAAGTGTAGTCTGCCAGGAGCAAAAACGAAAGATAATTAAAATGAAATGTAAAATGTTGCTGCTGTACAGAGCACACGAAATCTGAGAAATAAAATATTGCCCTGATATGTCTCTTATAATAAGAGGTTCTTCTCAATACACCTGCAGAATTGTGTTGTACTCTGTAAAGAATTTGGGAAAACGCATGGCCTTCATTCTGACTCAAAGGTGACACAGAAGTGCTTTGGCTTTCTTCGTCCACATAATTCTATAGTTCCTAGACACCTACCCTTTACCTGTTACTATGGATGGAATTCTTTCTTCTGTTATTGTCAAGTCTTAGAGACAGTAAACTTAGCGCATGTGAAAAAGGCGAGACATTAGATGTGAAGGTTCCCTGTGGTTTGAGATGTAATTTGGTTTGACAAGGGGAGTTGCTTCCTGGATAAAAATGCCATCAAGTCACGTTGCACAGCAATTAGTCATTCTGGCCTCTTCATTCGTCCTCATGTGTAACTGATCTGGAAAGGACTGGATATACAATATATGTACAGTGAATCCCCCGACCTGAGCAGATCTGAAAGGGCTGGAAATACAGTATATACAGTGAATCATGTTGTGTTGGGAAATGGGGAAAAGCAATTCATTGATTAAGTCAAGATCAGGGGGAAATAGTGGTAAGATGAATAGTGTTGGTGGTATGGGCAAAGAAGCTAGTCTTTTCTTTCATTCTATCTTGTTTTTCAACCCCCCATCCTGTTTCTATTTAGAGCCCCTCCATCTTGTTTACTTTTCTGATCCTCCATCCTATTTCCTCTTCCAACCTTGCCCTTTTATTTACCCTTCCCTATTCTGTCTACCTTCTCAATATTCCATCATTTCTGCCTTCAAAAAGATTCATCCTGTTTCCCCATCTATTCTATCTTACCCACCAGCTTCCCACCCTGTCAACCCTTCCATTCTTTTCCCTCTTCCATCTCCACCATCTTATGACCCACTCCATCCCTCCACCTGTTCCACCAAGGGCAACTAACATGTTTGTGTCCCGCATCCCTTACCCAGACCCCCTTCTTTTACCTCTCATTCCCAATTCCCTTTCTTTTCAGTACTGCTGTAACTGTAAGTTGTCAGTGCAAACGTGTGGGTTAATGTCACCTGATCTCTGGAGGCAGGACAGAAGAATAAGTCTCTTGACACCTCCCCTACTATATAAATTCTGGTTCCACGTCCCCTTGCCAGTTCGTTTCTAAAGCTTAATGAGGTGAAGTATCTCAGTGAAAATAGGAAGTAAGGTCAAGAGACAATTTAGTAATATAGAGAGAACCTAGTGTCCACAGATCCATACTAAAATCAGCCTGGGTGGGACTTATTGCACAGTTTCGGCCTACTAGAAAAAGATTTTCCAGTATGTATAAAATCCCTTTTTCTCTAGTTGGCCCTCCTGTCTGTCCTGTAATTTAGGGTTTGTAATGAACAGAAGCGTGTTGTAACATTTAAGTTTTACAGTATAATTCAATAAAACAGTGGAATTTTTACTATGCCAACTATAAAACATTGAAGGAATACTGTTACCGTGTAGTCATTAAACAATGAAGGCTTTACTGTGCTACCGCAGCCTGTAACACCTTGTGGCCAAACACGGTCAAAATTGAAGCAAAAACATGTAATTTCTAAAATTTTATAAAAGTGTTAGGAGAAGCCCAAGTTGCTGCCCTGCATATCTGTTCAGCTATAGACAAGTTCTACAAGGCCCATGAAGTACTTTGTGCTCTAGTAGAGTGAGCCTTGACTTGGAATGGCTTCAGTTTCTTGTTCATTTTGTAAGTAAAATTGATTGTCTCTACTAACCATCTAGCAATGGTTCTTATGGAAACTCTTTGACCTTTGTAAGTTGTAGAGTGTGATATCAGCAGAGAGTCTGATTTCAGTAAAACTGCAGTCCAGTTTAGATATGTCCGAATTGTTCTCACCACATCTAGTTTATGTTACTATTTCTCTTTATCATTAGCTGGGTTTGGGCACAGGGATGGTAAAACGAACTCCTGATTGATATGAAATCCGGAGACTTCCTTTGGAAGGAACCCTGGTACCATTCTGAGGACGACTTTATTCTGACACATAACGAACCATGGTTCTTTGCAAGAGAGCACCGCCATTTCTGATACCCTCTTAGCTGAGGTTATTGCTATGAGGAATGCCACCTTTAGGGCCACCTTACTCCCCCTCGGTAAGTCCCAAGGGGGAGTAAGGTCTTTAAAGGACAAGGAAAGGCAAAAAAATAAAATCCTATTTTTACTTTAATGAAAAAGAAACCTATCTCTAATATACTTCAATTTAAAAATGTGTACCGTTTTTATAAGAAACCTAACTGTATGCAGTGAAATTCTCCCTTCATTTACTGCTGTGGATAGGAATTGTCAGACGGTCCCTAACTGCTGGACAGGGAAACAATCATACTTATGAACAGCAGGGGGAGCCCCCACCTTACTTCCCAGCCATGCAGAACTGATCAGCTTTGTTTTTTTCCCTGTAGAGCAGTCGGCGACTGTGTAGAGATTTGTATTGGATTTTATTTTTGCCTTTACATTCCCTTTACTGTTTCCAACTCCAGCTGCAGGGACAAAGATCAGATTTAAACAGATAAACTGGGATTCTATTTGGAGGATACTTTGCTGCAGCCACTGGTTATGGAGAGTTGGAGAAAGTTTGTATTAAAGGACATGTAAACCCTAGAAACCCTTACCATGTTTTTAGGTTGGGCATATATTCCCCACACAAAATGCATCATTGTCTCTGTATTGGGTCAGGTAGTATCTGTATCCCCTCTGTTAGCCTGCACTGTAGTGTTTTCCTGAATGCAAGATGAGCTTCTGGCAGATATTATTTGACTTGTGCTGTTTTGATAACTTATGATGATCCCTACGCAGACCACACTGAGCATGTGCACAGTCTTGTCTTGCAAAGATGTTTAACAAAGTTACAAGATTGTGGTATGGTTTTCGAGCCTGGAGAAGTATCTTTATGGCCATCAAACTGAGCATGGGTAGGTTGTGGTGTCTGGCTGGACCCTGGATGAGGGGGTCCGGTCGTAGAGGTAGTTGCCACGGTTTGGACACTGACATGTTGACTTAGTCCGTGTACCATTGTCTGTTCAGCCAGTTGGGTGCAATGAGGATGGTTGCGACTCGTTCCTGCTTTATCTTGGCAATTATTCTTGGAAGGATTGTCAGTGGTGGGAACGCACACACCTTGTTGAAGGTTTATGGAATTACCAGTGCAAGCTGCTCCCGGATCTCTGGTCCTGACTAAGATATCTATGTCTGGTACGCCCCACTTATGTACTAGTTGTGCGAATACCTTGTCATGCAGTGCCCATTCCCCTTGGTCTATTGAATGAATACTGCTGATATGACTGGGATGGTGTTTTCTGCCCATGTCATCACCTTTGCTACCTCTGCTCCTTGTGCCTCCCTGTTTGTTGACATAGGCCACTGCTGTGGCATTGTCCGATTGTACTCAGTCTGGGCGGCCTCAGAGTCTGTCGGACCAGCCCTGAAGCGCTAGGACTATCGATTGTAGTTCCAGGATGTTTATCAGAAGCTGTGATTCCTGGTATTCCCAACTCCCTTGTAGAGTGAGTGCGGTATACTGCTACCCATCCAAACTTGCTGGCGTCGGTTGTAACCACTTCCCACTCTGGTCGTGTGGAATGTGAGGACAAATGAGCATGGACTGTCCACCAGGACAAGCTGTCTCTGGTTGTGGTGAGCATGGGAATGATCTGTTGAAGATCCTGGTGATTTTTGTTCCAATGTTGGAGCAAGTTGTAGGGGGTCGCATGTGGAACTTTGCATACAGTATTGCTTCTAGTGCTGCTACCATGTAACCTAGTATCTGAAGACATTCTGCCACTGATACCCTGTCCTTGTAGAGGAAGGACTGAGTACTGCTGATTTAAGTTTAGACTTCTGTGAGTTGGACTGTCTGGTGTTTGGAGTAGAACATCAGTCCTAGAAATCGAATTCTTTGTGATGGAATGAAGGAGCTTTTGCATTGGTTTATTAACCACCGTGTTGTTGCAGGACTTGTATACAGATATCTGAGCTCTCAGGAGTAAATCGTCCAGGTATGGTAGGATGTGAATTCATGTGCATCATAAGTATGCCATAATTGGTGCTAGGACCTTTGTAGGACTGGTCTGAAGGAGCCTTCTTTTTTTCTCACCAAAAAGATGGAGTAGAAGCCACAGAACTTTTGAAGTTCTGGAACTGGGGTGATGGCTCCTGCCTGTAGCAGAGAATAGATTGCTAGATCTAATGCCTTCCTTCTTAGTGGGGAGGGCAAAGACGGAACAAATCATTTTGGAGAGGGGCTGAGAAGGGAATTTTGTATCCACTTCAACTCTTGTTGAGATAAGTCAGTTTCCTGGATTGTCTCGCTGGTTGCTGCCATTGTGTTCTATTACTTGGGGGCAGATTCACTAACTTTGAGTGAAGGATTCGAATGAAAAAATCTTCGAATTTTTTTTGGGTACTTCGACCATCGAATTGGTTAAATTCGTTCGAATTCGATCGAAATCGAACGAAATCGAACGATTCGAAGTAAAAATCGTTCTACTATTCGACCATTCGATAGTCGAAGTACTTTCCCTTTAAAAAAAACTTCGACCCCCTACTTCGGCAGATAAAACCTACCGAAGTCAATGTTAGCCTATGGGGAAGGTCCCCATAGGCTTGCTAAGCTTTTTTTGATCGAAGGATATTCATTCGATCGTTTGATTAAAATCCTTTGAATCGTTCGATTCGAAGGATTTAATCGTTCGATCGAACGAAAAATCCTTAGATCGTTCGATCGAACGTTTAGCGCTAAATCCTTCGACTTCGATATTCGAAGTCGAAGGATTTCAATTCGAGGGTCGAATTTCGAAGTATTTTTAACTTCGAAATTCGACCCTTAGTGAATCTGCCCCTTGGTGATCCCTGGTAGGCATTGTTATTTTGAAAGGATGAGGATTGAAGGATCGATAATTTCTTTGTAGAGTAGACCATGTTTTTTTTGTTAGAAAGCCTATTTGGCTGGTCCAGTCGCCCTTTCTTTCCCATTGGAAGGAAGGTACTCTTACCCCTGTCATCTCTGTAATCTGTTTCAAAAAAAGGGCCAAACAGTGAATCTCCTGAGAATTTGAGGTTGAGTAGTTTGTTCTTAGAAGCTTTGTTGCCTGACCAGCGACATAGCCATTAAGCCCTTCTGGCAACCACTGTACTAGCTGTGTATCTTGCCTCTAGTTGGGCTAGTATGAAGCATGAAGTTTGTCCACCTCTGCAGCTAATGGTTGTGCTGATTCAGGTGGCTCATACATCAGTTCCTGGGCCCAGTGTTTTGCTGTATGTTCCAGTCCCACTGCTGCGGTTGCTGGACCATAGGATTGCTGCTGATTGTGCATAAGCTCCATGAGGTCTTTAAAAGCTGCCTCCTCTGTTGAGAGAGCATTTTTTTTTTTCCATTTGAATTTTTTTTATTTTTTATATATCAATATAATGCTGACATTCATCTTCATTATACAGCAATATTTACTCAGCTTATAATATACCTTGTTATGCATACAATTAAATTTATAACCCCAACAAATTAAATAATAAAAATTAAAAAAAAAATAAAAATTACAATTCCGTTTAAACAAATGAGTACACATGAGGTTGTTGTAGTATGGAGTTATTGACCACTAACAATATTAAATATGGCAGACCATGTAAAATATATACCATATCCTATAATCAACATCGGTCTATTCCCGTGTAAATTGGATATTTGGAGATATAAGGCTCCCAAGTTTGACGGAACTTATTTACCTCATTATTTACCAGTGCCGTTATTTTCTCCATTACCAATAGCTCCCTAATTTTAGCCTGAATAGAATCCCACAAATGAGGAATAGAGCCTTTCCAATGTTTAGTTATGCACATTCTAGTAACAAGGCATATTTTAAGTATCAGTAATGCAGTAGGCTCATTATATGTTTTATTTTTTGGTAGTAGATTTAATAGAGCAATTTTAGGGCAAGGTAAAATATTTAACCTACATATCCTACATATTTCCTGAAATACCCATTTCCATACCTTTTTTACTTGAGGGCAATCCCACCACATATGCATATATGTCCCTATTTTATATCCGTTCTCTTTTAATAAGGTATTTGTTGAGATCCTGAAAATATTTTGGTATATCTGACTCCAAGATTTCTCCTCTATTAAGATACCTAGGTCTTCTTCCCATTTAGTTTGAAATCCCGGAAGCCTATTAACTCCTGTGTGGATAAAGTGATCATATAATCTAGAGATAGATCCCTTAAACTTTAGACTCTGTTTACACTCCAGTTCATACCTGGTATAATTTCCATCACACCCCTCTTTTATTAAAGCCTTTATCCAATGTGATAACTGCAAATATCTAAAACACTCACCTATGGGTATATTATAGCTTTCTATTAAACTATCAAATGATATGATCCTATTTCCAACTAGAAGATCTCCTACTCTTGTAATCCCCTTTTGTATCCACCATTGAAAATCCGTTATCTTACCAGGCTTAAATGTAGCATTTTGAAACAGGGGTGTCAACAGGGACCTTTGCCCAGATAATCCATCTCTGATTTTATGAGTTGACCACAGTCCTAGGGAATGTCCTACACAGGGTGTATCTTGTTTCTTTTCCTGCAATATGGACACATTCCACATAGAGTCTGCCAGATTAAAATTGGGATGTAGCTCCTGTTCTAATAAGACCCACCTAGGCTTCTCTTTCTTCCTATGCCAAGCTTGGATCTGTGTAAATTGAGCTGCTTTGTAATATAAAAACAGGTCTGGGGTTCCTAATCCACCTTTATATTTACTCCTCTGTAACGTTTTTTACTTACTCTAGCTTTTTTACCTTCCCAGATAAAATTCTCTATGGCTCTTTGTAAAATTTTTCCATCTGTCTTAGAATATTTAACGGGTAAGGTTCTAAACAAATATAAAATCTGAGATAATATGTTCATTTTTACACTATATATACGACCTAACCAGGAAATACTATATCCCTTCCATAGTATCAGATCCTTTTTTAACTTGTTTATCAGAGGCGAATAATTTAACTGCTGAGAGAGCAGTTTTTTTTTATAGGCGTGCAACTGCAGAATCAACTTTAGGGGTTTTATCCCATAAAGTTTGGGATTGTACAACACCTATTCTATTCCAGAAGAACAGGGTAAGCCCTGTTCTTCTGGAATAGAATAGGTGTTGTACAATCGCTTGATCAGTGCTGAACAGCGATCTGGTTGTGACCACTCAGTGTCTATAGTCTGAGTTATTGCTTTAAATATTGGGAAAGAATGTGTTTTTTTTTCATGTGCACTCCTAGTACTTTATCCACTTTAGAAACTGCTACTGACTCATCTCTAATCTCTAGAGCAGGGATCCCCAACCTTTTGAACCCGTGAGCAACATTCAGAAGTAAAAGGAGTTGGGGAGCAACACAAGCATGAAAAATGTTCTTGGGGTGCCAAATAAGGGCTGTGATTGGCCATTTGGTAGCCCTTATGTGGATTGTCAACCTACACTGAGGCTCTGTTTGGCAGTGCACCTGGTATTTATGCAACCAAAACTTCTCCTCCAGGTCACCAATCCTGGAATTCAAAAAAAAAGCACCTGCTTTAAGGCCACTGGGAGCAACATCCATGGGGTTGGAGAGCAACATGTTGCTCACGAGCTACTGGTTGGGGACCACTGCTCTAGAGTCTGCATCATTGCCTTTAAGAGTTCGGATGAGACCTTTGGGTTGCTCTATGTTGGAATCACTATCTGATTCTGATTCCTGGCGGCCTGATGTTTGCAAGCCAGAAGTATGGCCTAACCCCACCTCCTCGTGGTGTATGCTGGGGGGGGGGGGTTTGAAGAGTGGCTTTTATCCATTCCAAAAATTCCTCTAATTGGGGAGGCAGTTTGGATGGGGATGGTTGTTCTTGTAGAAATGGAATCAGGCGTTCAGTTAACCCTGTAGGAGGAGCTATGCCCCTCCTCATTGTAGGTATTGTCTCTAAACAGAGAGTTATTCTCTGGAGTAGCAGAGATTTGTGGTGACAAGATTGGTGCCTTTGGTGGATTTCAGTTAGAAAAATAATTGTGTTCAGATTTCCTTGCATTTCCTGCATTTCACCACTTTTGGTGTGCCCTTTTAGTGTGTTTCTTTGCGGATTTGGCAGTCTGAATATCCTCCCTTAGCTCCCTCAGGTAATTTGATCTTTCCATAGTTCTGTTAATACAGAGCTCTTATGTGGGCAATGGTAAACTCACTTGGAGCTGCAGAGCCGTGTTATGAATCTCCTGTGCTTTGGTGTAGAGTGTAAAATACTTTGTGTACCTCTGCAGAACTTCTCCAGTGTGTGTGAAGCACCGTTTGTTTGTGACATCATGATGTCAAACGCATGACATGCGCCACGTGCGTGATGCGAATGGTGCCAAAAGCTCCAGCGAATAAGGGCGACAAAACAAGGTACTATAATGGTCACCCTTAAAAGTAGGAGAGGGACTGTAAGAAACTGTAGTTCTTTTTACCCTTACCTTATCCAGTTATACTAAAAGTGTTGGCCATAAAAAGTAAATAGGTAGCTCAGCTTACCCTTTACTCCAAGTACAAGTGCTGCCGATTGGTATTGGGCCTACAAACAGCATGTTGTGCACAGATTCCACTTGCTGTGAACTAAGCAAGGAGGGAATTACTGGTCTGGATGCCTTTTGTTCCTTTGTGCAGCATCTAGGGCTGACTTGCTTCTGGTGATTCCATTTGCTGCAGTCTGCTAGCAAGGAGGGAAAGACACCCTACGTTGGGAGACAGCTCTGCATGCCTCCATATTCCATGAATAACTGCTCCAAGCACTGTGCTTCAGGTGAATCCACTTGCTGCAAGATGCTGGCAAGGAGGGAATAAACACCAAATGGTGGGATATATGTCAGCATGTCCCCATCCTTGAAGGTAAAATTCTAAACCTAAGAAGAAAATAAGTAAGAGTAAAACTTTTCTGTCCTTCACCTCTGAGTCAGGACAAAAAACTTGCAAGGGGAGGTGGAGCCAGAGCTTATATGCTAGAGTTAGGGTCAATAGACTTATTCTTCTGTCCTGCCTCCAGAGATGAGATGACATTAACCCACACGTTTGCACTGACAGGAGGGCCGACTAGAGAAATATATATTTATAGCTGCCAATAAGCACTTAGCTTTTAGTGGCCAAGTGCAGATAATAAGAACAAATAGGCCATAGCAACCAAGCTGCAGGTAGCTGTTACTTTCCAAAATAATGATCGCGGACTCCACCAGATAAAGTTAAATCCACGTGCGAACCAAAGTATTAAAATAAATCCATCTTTATTGTGTAATATTAAAAATAGCGGGCAGGGGAAGATTGCTCAACGCGTTTCGTGATGACAAGGTCACTTCATCAGAAGCATAGATGCCCTCTACAGGTCTCACACTAAAATAACATGCACAATTAAGAACATCAAGAACATATGATAAAAA
The DNA here is from genome assembly GCA_038501925.1 of Xenopus petersii. NCBI lineage: Eukaryota > Metazoa > Chordata > Amphibia > Anura > Pipidae > Xenopus > Xenopus petersii. The sequence goes on along the minus strand of CM076689.1, from coordinate 73,821,184 downwards.
TCACGTAACATACGCTCGCAAGTGTTAAATGAGTATCACGAATATCAATAGTGTGAACAGTACTCAGAAAATACTGAGAGAACACCTGTCACTCAAACACAGAAAGAAACTATTAAATATGAATAAACAGAAAAAAAAAAAAAAAATATATATATATATATATATATATATATATATAAATAATATATATATATATTACTTTCACAGTGCAGTGTCAATAAAGAGATCAAGTAACCCATAGCAAGTAACAGAGTCGGACTGGGCCGTCAGGACACTGGGAAAAAACCCGGCAGGACCCCGGCTCTTGTGGGCCCGGATCCTTTGATTTGCTGGCTTCTTCCTGCGAGGAATGCCTGTAAAACATAGTGTGCCTGCGCACGAGTGTGTGCCGGCTGGCTGAAAAACATAGTTGTGCGCAGGGGGGGGCGGGGATGGAGGGGGCCCTGAACATAGGGTTGCCACCTTTTCTAAAAAATTTTACCGGCCGGTGGGGGGGCGGGAACAAAAGGTTGCACAGTGATGCAAAAGGGGTGGAGCAACACACGCGATGGCCAGAAGCCTGAAAAAAAGGTGAATTTGGGTGGGTCAAGGGCAACTGCATTGTCGGTAAATTTGTAATACCGGCCCTGGCCTTGGCAGGTGTTTTACCGGCTAGGTGTCAACCCTACCTGAACAGCAGCCCCAGTGGGCCCCGGGCCCCCCAATCAAACCCTTGCAACTAATCTGCAGTTATCGGGGTAGTGCAGTTAGAGTAATGAGAGCAATATCCAATAGAAACCAATTAGAGGTAAGCTGCCACTTTCCTAGTGCAGTTGCAAGTATGAGATCAAGTAAACTATAGCAACCAAATGACAGTTAGCTATTTAAGGGGACCTGTGAACCTAAAAAGCTGTATACGAAAAGTCCTTTTCAAATAAAAGATGAAACCCACATTATTATTTTTTTCCTTAAAACATCCATACCTGTTATAAACATGTTTAGAATTCTTAGCTGTTAATCAATTATTGCCTGTGGGTGGGGCAGGCAGTTACTTTCACTTTCATTTCTGCACTTCCTAGACATCCCTGTACTCCACACATTCCCTACCATCTTTTTGTGTAGCCAGTGCACAATGAGGCATCAGATGCCATTCTGGAGCATAAACAGGAATTTGACATGATGTAAAGCTTGCCTTAGTTACAGTATTCACAAAATGGCGCCTGCCTGCTTGCTGTGATTGTGATTTCTTAGACTAAAAGAAACAAGATTTAAGTCGTTTATATAGTGTAAGTGAAATTTATTGGGCTTGACTAACATCATATTATAGGATTTGGAATTATTTACTCGGGTGACAGGTCCCCTTTAATGACTTAATACATTTAAAATTACGAGAACTATTACCTATAGCAAATCATCAGTTATTTGGCCGAGTGCAGGTAGCATAACCAAAGCAAGAATCCCAGGGTAAATAGTTACCTGTTACTAGCTGAGTCCAATTAGTATAACAAGAGCAGACATTTGATTGGTAACTCTGAGCCCATAGAAACCAATCTATGGTTAGCTGATACTGATATAGGGTAATTAGAATAATGAGAGCAATAGTATATTCCCTTATTGGATTGGTGGATTTAAAATAATGAGAGCATTAATAGTAATCAGTTTACAGTTACTAGTTAGTACACTGCTGCAATTAGAATATTGAGAGAAATAACCAACCAATCAGGAGTTAACAGTTATTCCCCTAGTGCATTTAGAATAATGAATGCAAGTAACCCATAGCAACCAATCAGCAGTTAGCTGTTGCTGGCCTTGTGCGGTTAGAATAATGATAGCCGACATCTGATTGGTTACTATGGGCAACTAGATGTGAGAAAACTTTGCTTGTGTTTGTGCATGAATTATTCACATGCAGAGTCACTGGTTATTGCAGTGTTTGTATCAGGCACATAATCTGGGGAACAGAGAGCTAGACATTCTGGAGACTATTAAAATGTTGTGCAGATTATCTAGATATTTTCCATATTCAATGGCCTCCCTGTGTTCCTCTCGTCATTCTGTGCAAGTGATACGTTGTTTTGTGGGGGGGAAAAGCCTCTGGTGGCTGCGAATCTTGGGAGTCTGTGATTGGTCGATGGCTGTATGTTCCTGGCCAGGGGGCATTGTACAGAAACCTAATTACTGTGGCTGACAGATACAAATGAGTTAATGTTACTCCGTTGTACAGAGAATTTGGTGGGAGTATAAGGTACATATGGGTAGTACGATGCAGACTGTGAGATTATTTGCAATTGGTCTATATATTTTATTAGGTAGGTTTTTGAATTATTTAGGTATTTGTTCAGCAGTACTCCAGTTTGGAATTTCAGCAGCTATCTGGTTGCTGTGGTTCAATTTACCCTAGAAACCAGGCAGTGTGAATGAAAGACTGGAGGATGAATAGGAGAGGGGATGAAGGATAAAAAAGTAACTGTAACATTATAGACTCGCAAAGTAATAGGTATTTGGCTGCTAGTGTCAGTGACTCCCATTGGAATGCTTGAAAGAAAAAGAAGGCAAATAATTCAAAAACTGGAAAATATAAAATGAAGACCCAATGAACAATTGCTAGAAAAGGCCAATCTTCAACATACTAAATATTAATGTGAAGGTGGCCAAAACCTTTAGGGAGAGCTTTTTCATTCCTTTTCATTACCAAACAAAGACAATAATTGTGATATTGTTGTATATGTATACTCTCTATTTCAGCACAGCACATGTAAAACAGTCATTGTGGTAATGAGTGTGTTCTCCTCTTGCCTGCATGGATTTCCTATGGACATGGTTGTCATCAAGCAGTGTTGGATCCAATACACCTGCCTGGTCACAGCTATGATGCAGCTAACTCTGCCCCACTTTATCCACGCCCTTCCCTTTTGGTGGAAAGAATTATGCCACTTTTGCAGCAGTTCAGGGCCCCACAAGTTTGACAAAACTCCTGCCTATCCCCCATTCTCCCCCAAGCTGCACGTTGTGTCTTCATCCCACAGTCATGTCCTATATTGGATGCAATCAGTTTGTAGATGCGACATTTGTATTACCAACATTAGATTTGGTGCACCCGGCGTAACGCCTGTGCTTCCTTTCATTGCGTCGGAACGGAACAAGCCGCACCATGTAGTTCCAGCCTAAAGCCTTCTGAAAACAGAAGGTATTTGCTTGCCTCATGGCTCTAAAATATTAGGCTATGTCTGTGCTATAAAACCAGTGGTTCTGGATAAGGGGCGCAATTATAGATGAAGCAGACCCTGCGGCTGCAGGGAAACCAGGAGGCATAGGGTCCCCACAATGCCCTAATTCATATACAATTCCTACAAATATTGGTTAAACAGGTCAACCTCTAGACATTTTGGGGGCCTTAAAAATAATTGCTGTGGGGCCCAGTAATATCTAGTAACGCCACTGTACTGGATGTATAGTTGGCCACAGGGACATAAAAGAGTGATTGGCATGTCTCTGCCCATAATACCTTATATGAAAATCTAACCCTTATTTTGGTTATTAAAGGTGTTGTTTACCTTTAAGTTAACTTTTAGTACCGGTATGTTATAGAATGACCAATTTCAATCAACTTTTCAAATGACTTTCAATTTTTGAATTATCTGCCTTCTTCTTCTGACTCTTTGCAGCTTTCAAGGGGGGGGGGGCCTGACCCCATCCAAAAAACAAACGCTCTGTAAGGCTACAAATTTATTATGATTGCTACTTTTTTACTCATCTTTCTATTCTAGCCTCTCCTATTCATATTCCAGTCTCCTATTCAAATGAATGCATGATTGCTAGGGTAAATTGGATCCTAGCAACCACATTGCTGAAATTGCAAACTGGAGAGTTGCTAAATTAAAAGCTAAATAACTCAAAAACCACAAATAATAAAAAATTTAAACCAATTGCAGATTGGTCACTTTATACATCATACTAAAAGTTAATTTAAAGGCGAACAACCCCTTTAAGGCAGTGTTTGTATATGGCATGAGGCAAGTAAATACTTTCTGTTTTCAGAAGGCTTTACACTCAATATTAGCTACTAACCCTGCACTTTCATAATATGAGTTACTAACCCTGCACATCCCTTATTTTAGTTACTAACTCTGCACTTCCCTAATATTAGTTACTAACCCTACACTACTCTGACATTAGTTACTAACCCTGCCCATCCCTATTATTATTTACTAACCCGCCCATCCCTTATATTAGCTACTAACCCTGTACTTCCCTATTATTACTAAACCTGCACATCCCTGTTAGTTACTAACTCTGCACTTCCCTAATATTAGTTACTAACCCTGCATTTCCCTAATATTAGTCACTAACCCTGCACTTCCCTAATATTAGTTACTAACTCTGCCTATCCCTTATATTAGATACTAACCCTGTACTTCCCTATTATTACTAACCCTGCATTTCCCTAATATTAGTCACTAACCCTGCACTTCCCTAATATTAGTTACTAACTCTGCCTATCCCTTATATTAGCTACTAACCCTGTACTTCCCTATTATTACTAACCCTGCATTTCCCTAATATTAGTCACTAATCCTGCACTTCCCTAATATTAGTTACTAATTCTGCCTATCCCTTATATTAGATACTAACCCTGCACTACCCCTAATATTAGCGACTAACCCTGCACTTCCCTGATATTAGATACTAACCCTGCACTACCCCTAATATTAGCGACTAACCCTGCACTTCCCTGATATTAGATACTACCCTGTGTATCTGGAAGTTGTTTAAATGCCTCAGTTTTGCGTGTGGTTTCGTGGTTTGCATTAGTGTTGTAACTGAGCCCTGGCCCCTGGAAGGGTTTCAATTGCAAGTAACCTCATAGAAAACCCCAGATTTATAATGAATAGAACCTTACTTCGCTCAACCTCATTTGATATTCATTTTTAATGTTTAGCGGTTTCTGAGATATTGGCAATTTAGGCTGCTAATCCCTGGCTTTCTGCTCAGCAGTGTCGGAAACGCAAGGGTTAACCGGCTAGGCAGCTATGGTTAGATAGGGTCAATGACCCTTCTGGTGCTCAGAACAGGGGTTTATTCCTTGGCTCCCTTACGACCATCAGTCTGCATATTGAGTACATGTGCAGAATTCATCACACAGAGCTGTTCAAGATTGTTCCCATCAGCTCCTGTATCAGTGAAGCTTACAATCTAAGGTCATTATCACATTCCCATCTGCCACTGCCCCAATGGAACTTACAAACTAAGGTCCCTATTTGCCTCTGATTTGAAAGTTATACATTCTCTTTATCTGTTATAGTCTGAATTATTTTGGAATAGAGTGGTTCATTCTCTATTATGTTATACTGTATACACCATCCTTTATATGTAGAGTGGGAATGGCAGAGATTGGCTCCTGTTGAGTAGAAATGATGTGCAGGGACCCCCTATCACAAAGCATTAATTTCCATTGGAATTTAGAATTGTTCTATGGGAAATAAGTTTAGGGGGGCACATGAATGGATGCAAGTTTTATTTCCATGTTTGGGGGACCCTCAAGATTACAATACCTGATTACTGCAAGCTTCTCCCCTCTCGATTTATTCTCTCAGCCACTTTCATTGGGCAAAGGGGAAATAAATCTCCTGCCAAAAAGGGCACATTTTTATTTGATAAGTTCTAATTAAGCCTTCGAAATGTAAAATGATAGTAATTAATCAGCCTGTCTGAGCACATCCACCTACTGGTGCTAGGAACACAATGCGCTGCTATATTTATGAGGCACCATATGCATGACAGTATAATGTATATTCAGGGGGGCCTTAAGGCAGGCTGCGGTGATACTGTACCCCATATTAGTGCAGACTGAGGGCTGGATATTGTAAGAGAGAGAAAGAAAGAATATTATAACACAGAGGGAAACCAATTCTTGTATTCTGTAGGGATTCTATAGTTCTTTCATCTCTGCCCCCCAAATCTTGTACTATAAATAATTCACCTAAGATAGTAAAATAATTGAAGGGGCCATAAATAGTATCAGTCCGCTGGGCCTGGTGTGGTGTTGTCATGGATGTTCCAGAATTCCATGCACTAGGATTGTCAAAGCATTCAGAAATGGTGTCCTTTTCTAGGAGCTCTGGGACATGGGTGGGGGTACTCTGTAAAAGACAGGGTTGGGTGGGTCTGGGGATTGGGGAGATACCTGTACAGAAGGGATTGTGTTATAGTGACCTTGAGCAGTTTTAAGCCATACTGAGATGGTGTTGTCCACATTAGTGAGGGAGGTACCTTTCCTGAGAAGGTGGCATCCACATTTTTGGCAGGTTACCTTGCCTGAGAATGTGTTGCCCACATTAGGAGAGAGGGGAATACTTTCCCTGGGAGGGAAACCTTCACTGAGTGGCTGTTATTTACATTAGGACAGATCTGCACATATGCAAACCCCAAACCTGCCCTAGAGGTCTTCCCACTCACTGGGAGATTTCTGCAGATCTGATGAGTTGCTAAATGTAACGCAGTCCAATAAGAAGAAGATGTGGGCAAAGGGTGATGAATTATTCAGTGGCTGAAATTTAGCCTGAAATTTGAGGCTTGTGGTGATGGGTTGAGGCTAAAGGAGGGCAGGGTGTGAAACAGGAGAACATGGTGTTTTCATTTGTGGTTTTCGTGTTTTCCTGCATGTTCAATGTATATACCCATTTATTTTACAGACTGCGAAATATGTTTGCATTTTATAAATACATGATATACAGGCACAAATATATACTCAACTATACACACAGTACATACAGTAGATTTACAGTGTATATATATATGTTGCTGCAATCCTATTCTAAAAAAACAACTCCCAGCATTCATTGTCAGCCTTGAACACACAAAGTTTGCCCATCATGCTGTAACACTCCCTGAGTTATATTTTGACTTAAAGAGGAATTGTTAGTGGCTTCTGCATTTTCCTTAACCTGGACAAGGCGAGTCTGGGGCTTTTCAATGCATCATAATTTATAGCAAATCAAATCGCCTAAACTGTTTTTAAGTGGTTACCACTGGCTTTGCACTATTAGCGGTTGCTGAAAGCATTACTCCAACAGGAACTGAAATCCTTCCCTTTTGTCCACTATTGCCCTAATGCCTCTATCATCCCCTTCCACCTTTCCCGGCAGGGCCGGATTTACATACTGGCTGCCCCTAGGCCCACTGCTGTCCGTCGCCCCTGTCTCCTCCCCTTTATTCGTGCAAATTTTCATCATCTGGACTGGAGCAATGATGATTAGCACATGGGAAATTTAAAAAATGATTGTATCTCCAGCGCATCCCCACTGTTTTTGAACCAATGTGGGTGTGGTTGGGCAGCATGCCGCCCCTAAAATCAAGCCTCCCTAGGCCGCGCCTAGGTGGCCTTTCCACAAACCCGGGCCTGCCTTTCCCTATTGTCTCCATGTTGTCCTACTTTTTCCATCTTCCCCTGATGTCTCAACCTTCTCCTACTATACTGATCCTATCCTTTCTTCTCTGTTTTGTTCTACTGTAGGTAGATAAGGCACCGCTCGTACACCCTGGCCTAAATGCCTGGTGCACGGTGATGGAGAGATCGGCACCCTCAGACAACTCCAAAGGATTCACTGGCACTCAAAGGCTAATGCAAGCAGGGACGAATCCTTGTGTGTTTTGCAGTTGTGCAATGTTTCAGGGTTTTACCCATTTGTCATTTGTTGACAACTTTGCACAACTGCACAACTACTGCTTGCATTAGCCTTTGAGTGACAGTGAATCCTTTGGAGTTGTTCTACTGTCTCCATCTTTACCTATTGTGTTCTGTCTTGCCTCCATAATGCCCATATTGTCCAACTCTCTCTATATTGCCATACCACACTGTCTCAATGATGCCCATCTATTACCATATTATTCTACTGTCTCCCTTACTGCCCTTCTGTCTTTCACTTTTCTTCTCAGTCTTGCCATGCTGTCTATATCTTGTTTGTGACCATAATGTCCTACTGTCCTTGGTTTTTATTAAAAAGTGCCAATTTTCTCTTTGATCTCCGCACTGACGACAGATAAAGATACAACATTTCTGAAACTTAAATAAAGTAAGAGGATTTTTTTGCAGAGAGCCCAGAACACTAAGTACCTGCACTTCAATACATTTATAACAATTTAAGCTAAGCAAAGAAACAATTGTAACTGTTTAAGATAAGCAGGTCTCTTGGGAAAACGGACTCACAGCTTAAATGGCAATTTCACCTTCATAAGCAAAACTGTTTACACATAAAACGGCCCTAAGACTTTCATAACCTCCTAAATTATGTAAACTGGACATGATAATTAGGGGGTGTGGTACAAAAAACACAGTAGATCTTTTTGTCGCTCTTTTATCTTATTCTCCTGCCCTACTCTTTGCCCCTTTTTAGATTCATGGTAAGGCCTCACCTGGAGTGTTCAGTGCAGTTTTGGGCTCCAGTCCTTAAGAAGGATATTAATGAGTTGAGTAGAGTTTAGTGATGCACTTATGCATTTGGAAGTGGAATGGAAGGATTGAAAGGAATGAAAGGTTGGGTTTGGAGTGGGGGTAGTGAGGTTGTGGAGTGCCCTGTCAGGTGAACTTGTGATATCAGATATTTAACTGCTTGGATGACTTCATGGATAGGCATAATATCCAGAGCAAAAGTGATCTCAAGGGCTGTAGTTATTATTAGATACTGTATGTATGTGTATATACATTTGAATATGTAGGTGTTGAACTTAACATTTGGCTTTTCAACCAAAATTAACCGTGTAGCTTTTCCATCTTACTTTGCTTGTCACCATTCTGTCTTTGTCTGCATCTTGCCCTATCATGTACTGTGGTGTGTCCATATTGCCAGTCATTATTTTGTTCTGCTGTTGTTATCCTGCTCTACATTATCTGTCTTGCCCTATTGTCTTGCCAGGGCCACCACTGAGGTAGAGAGGGGTTTACTGCTGTGCCAGCCCTGGTGAATTATTTTTAGTATTCACTTATATATGAACTACTACTTTGCCCTACTTCTTCCATCTTGCAATGTATTTTCCATATAACTGGAACTTTGTCCCAGGATGCCTGGTGGTTAATTGGCCATCCCATGTAACATAATAGTGTAACAGTCAGTATTAATGTTGCCATTCTAAAGAGATGGGATAACCGGTAGCTCAATCTCACGTGAGCCTGCAGCTTTCTTTTAGACAGAGGAAAAACAGCACACAGACACCATGCTTCTCTTGTTTAAAGAAAACAAAACTTTATTAACACTTCTGCATTAGCAGACAAAGATCATGTCACACGACACTGTATCAGTATCAGATTATTATGGGATCTGTATGAGAGCACACCCATTAATACATATCTTAGCAATTAAGGTGAGGTCGCTTAGCTCTGTGTTGATAAAATAGTCCCAGATTGTATATTTTGTACACGCTTATTGCCCAACGAGTCCCGTTATCAGATTTTTAAAGGAAACTGTGATTTGGGCTAATTTGTCTCTCTGCTAATTTGTCTCTCTGTGCCCCAGGCAACCCAGGCCGACTACATCACCCCATGCGCATGCGCAGCAGCGTGGAAGCGCGAGTGCCAAGGACGCGCTAGAGTGCATGCGCAGAGGATGCACGAGCGTGTGCGAGTCTGCAGAAGAGCGCAAACTAGCAAGAATTGCTGCCATAGCTTCTGAACACAGTGGTCCTAACTAGGGAAAGGCGTCAGAAGAGGTACGTGCCTGGCGCCCCTCTACCTTTGCACCCTAGGCATGTGTCTCTTCTGCCTACCCTTAGTTCTGGCCCTGCTCCTGACAGCAGAATAATTATTCTGGGAAAGGGCAATAAATACAGTAGAAGTTTTATCTTAGTGGATCCTCCCGTACACGACTGAAACCCAGAACAGCAATAAAACTGCATTCATTGCAACAATTGTGTTCCTTGGTGCACCCCCAATGCCATGTGCACTGTTGCTTTTCTGATTCCTTAAACTTGGTTACAAGGCTAGTTTTTGGGTTTGGGAAAAAAGGGGAATTTACCCCAAGGGCCCCCTTGCATCACAGGAAATAAACACAGAAAAAATAGACCAATGTTCTTCTGTATCGGGCTGTGGATGTTGCAGTCAGACAAACCTTCCTGTTCCTCAAATTGTGCTGTAGGATTGACTGGTGGACCCTGTGCATCTTTTGTAGCCTCAGTGCTCCCAATTATCCGGAGGAAAGAAGTGGGTGCTGATGTGTCAGACTCTTATTAGATTTATGCGCCAGAGGCTGGTGTCACAGATTGGCTCTTGGCATTTCTTTTCATTCGGCCCTTTGTACTTCCAGCTTTGAACATTCTCTCTTTTCAACTGAATCTTTTTCATTAGGAAACAATAGCAATGCAACTCAATATCCACCTTCACACTTGGGTAGTTTGCCTTGATTATTGTACAGAATCTCACCAGTTCTGATATCAATGCTAAAATCATATTTTGCTTGGCCTGACTTTAATGTAAGCTTTGGTGACCCCCTGGGGTCCATTCAATGGTTGTGGTGGCACCTACAGAAAAGGGGACACTAAATCTCATTAAGTTCTGAGTTCCAGAGATAACTGGTTACTGGTGGATAAAGGAGGGAGAGCAGTTACATTCAGAGGGACCCATGGGGAGTTATTAGGCCCCTATTGTAAGGCTGCTTAGAGAACTGGCCAGAATAAGTCTGTGATTAGAGTAATAAGCCCTTGGCAGCTCCAGTGTTTAAACCCAGGAGGCTCTGAAGGACTGGGCCGTGTGTGGGGAAATCTCATTGGCGGTTGGATTAACACTGCTCTGTATTCTATCATTGCTTCAGTTCAGTTTAACTTATAAAAGTTCAGAGGGTGGGGCTGATATGAGTCTGTAAGAGTGATGCTAATGTAAAAAAAAAGGAGTGGCCCAAAGTGGCTGCATGGAATAGGTGTGGCCTGGTCAATTGCCCCTGATATAAATGTTGGCATGGGGGGACACATGGAAGAGATTGGCACACGTTTTGCTGTAGGAGCCAGTGGGGCCCGCTCTGTTATTGGTTGGTCTTACTCTGCTTTCTGAAAACATTTGTGATTCAGGAGGACAGCGACAGTTACCCCCGCTGAGATCTGATGTTGGGCACATAAAGCTGATTTCGTGTGATCTCCAAGCTCAGACTGAACCTTTGATTTGAGACTTTGGGAAACACATTAAAGATTCTGCTTTGTCTGCATTTAGTCTGCGTTGAGCCATTTGGGCAAATGGATTTCCTTGAAAAATATTTTAAATGGAAAAATGTCTAGTTTAACAACAAACAGGTATCAGTTAGTTGTCCTGTCTGATCCCTCAGTGTGTGTTCATCACTGTAAATGTTCCACTGTGCTGTACAGTAAACTTACCATCATTTTTAGCAGAGGAGATTGTGGGGTGTTACGGTTCTTTATGAAAAATGTTGGGGGAAAAAATGCACATTAAAAAGATTTTCTTGCCTTTTTTGATATGGGCCGCACTCAGATTAAAGTTGTTGCTGCTATAAAAAAAATCCACTAAACTTTGTTGGGGGCTCACCCTTGTCAGGGACAGCTGGTGGATAGCTATGTTTGTCTTCTGAGATCACACTCGTATTTCTTGATGTTCTTAGGAGTTGGGAGACAGCAGCCTCCCAGGGAGGAACTGGAAGGGGATCGCTATTGCTCTGCTGGTCATTTTGGTGGTCTGCTCACTAATCACAATGTCCGTCATCCTTCTGACTCCAGGTAAGAAATGAACCCAATAGTTACCCTGTTTTTCATTGTTTGTTTGTGGAATTGTGAGGAATGTCATTGTACCCTGAATCCTTAAAGTTCCCTCGAAACCAAGGGCTCAGGCCATGGAAGTAGCCCAGCCCATTATTTCTTCTCCACCAAACATTAACATTGGCACATCCAGGAAGGTAGTGTTCTCCAGGTATTTGTCGAACCCTGACTTTTTTGATCCTCTGATTAAGCCCTACAGATAGTTCTGGTGTTGACATTGCTTTTTTGCAGACAGATGTATTTTCCAGCCAGACCTACTCTCTGCAGTCACTCAGTTTAGAGTCCTGATAATGAATCCTCCTGGGGCTGCCCCTGTTTCCAGCCTGTACTCAATAGGCACACAGAGAAATACGCTGCTTAAGGTAAAAGTAGGGAAGAGCTCATACATTTTTCATATTTCTGCTGCTGTTAAAGCAGTGACATGTTTAGCCGGCATCTGTGCTTGGCCCCAGGAGACTCGCATCTCAGTATCCAGCACTAGAAATGACTTTGGTTCAAGTGCTCGTGAACTATTGTCACATTCCCAAACAGTGAGTGAGTTATTCTAATCCAATCTTTGCTATTTGCTTTACTGTGCCCTTGTATGCTTTCTATATTAGGGCTACATTGCTCTCTCCAATGTGCTGAAATATCCAGAGCCCACAAATCCCTGAATTGGTCCAGTGTCTCCTCAGTCTAACAAGTGCCATGTAGTTGCTGGCACCCTCATGGGCATTTCTGCTCCTCATTAACCCTCTTTCAGTTCTTGTTCTGTTCAGTTACCTAATCTCTTTTGAATCAGAACCTAATGATGGTGTGGCCTGGCTTACTTTAATATTGGAATATGGCTTGAAAACTCACCTTGGCTTGTCCTTGTTCCTGCCAAATCCCCCTAGTTCTCCACAGAAAAGCCTGTTGCTAATGATCAGCTCAGAAATGCCAATTTCCTCAAAGGAGCATTTATTTCTGTCAGACTAATGGCCAGTCTGTAGTCAGATGTGAAGCATTAGGCTGCATTACTTGCCGCTATATAGGGTATGAACAACATGTTGGAGGCAAAATACATGGGTTATTAATGGCAATAGGAGCTATAGTTATTCATTGATCTTTTTAAGAGCATTGAAAGGAAAGTGATTAAAATGCATTTTTTTTTTAGATTTTAACAGCATCATGTATACTCATGGTTTCACAGGAGCCCAGAAAACGCCCACCATCAATTTCCCTTTCTGATCCTGTCATCGGAAAACGTGTTTTTTTCAAAACGCATCAGTTAATAGTGCTACTCCAGCAGAATTCTGCACTGAAATCCATTTCTCAAAAGAGCAAACAGATTTTTTTATATTCAATTTTGAAATCTGACATGGGGCTAAACATTTTGTCAATTTCCCAGCTGCCCCCAGTCATGTGACTTGTGCCTGCACTTTAGGAGAGAAATACTTTCTGGCAGGCTGCTGTTTTTCCTTCTCAATGTAACTGAATGTGTCTCAGTGGGACATGGGTTTTTACTACGAAGGGGCATGTTTACTAACATTGGAGATAAATATCTGGAGAGATTTCTGGAGATGTTGCCCATGGCAACCAATCAGCAATTAGATTTAAACAGCCACAGCCATGTTGGAAAACAAAAGCAAAGATCTGATTGGTTGCTATGGGCAACATCTCCAGAAATCTCTCCAAATATTTATCTCCAATGTTAGTAAACATGCCCCTGAGTGTTGTTCTTAGATCTACCAGGCAGCTGTTATCTTGTGTTAGGAGGGAGCTGCTATCTGGTTACCTTCCCATTGTTCTTTTGTTTGGCTGCTGGGGGGGGGAAAGGGAGGGGGTGATATCACTCTTAACTTGCAGTACAACAGTAAAGAGTGATTGAAGTTTATCAGAGCACAAGTCACATGACTTGGGGCAGCTGGGAAATTGACAATATGTCTAGCCCCATGTCAGATTTCAAAATTGAATATAAAAAAATCTGTTTGCTCTTTTGAGAAATGGATTTCAGTGCAGAATTCTGCTGGAGCAGCACTATTAACTGATGCATTTTGAAAACATGTTTTTTTCCCATGACAGTATCCCTTTAAGGAGTGGTAACTCTAGAGAAATGAACAAGTTAAGTGATTGAGGTATTGGGTTGGAGATTGGTTGTAGACAGGGCTCGGTCTGGGTATATTTACTGGCAATTTGTACCACTTTTGCACTTTTCCTATTGCATTTGTGTAAAAAGTGATGAGTGACATTTTTAACCGACCAAAAAAATGACACCCATAGACTACAATGGGTGAAACAAATTGTTGCACGACATGCTGCATTGCTCGACAAAATAAAAGTTGGCGCCCATAGACTTCAATGCATTTTCACAATTTTTTGGTGATCGCCTAATTTGCATATTCAAAATGGCATCCTCTGATAAAAAAATGTCATTATTGCTTGTCTAGTGCTTCATAGTCACATGACTCTTATGGACCAGGATTGGGTATATTAATGTACAGGAACTGTGATCATGCAGCACCTCTTTCATTAGCAAAGTCCATGCTAGTTCCGTGGATGCCCATGATCACCCCAACTGTACTGCTCAGACGCAACTAATTTATGGGCAGAAACCACAGAACTGTAGGAGATTAAGTGACATTAAGTACTGATTTTTTATGATAAATGGCTCTGATACCTTTCATACCTTATTAAATACCTTTCAGCAGGCAGCTGGCCAGAAGGTCCATGTTTAGGTCAATGTCTAGGTCATTGTGTCCAAAAAGGGACCCCGTTTGTTTGCCAAGTTAATGTTTACTGGGGGTATACCAAAATAAAAAAGCAAACATCATTAAATCAAGTCATTAAATATCCTCTCCTGTTACAGATGAAACGGGAAACTCTTCGAACAATCTCCTTGCATTGGAAGATCTCTTTAGGAATGAATTTGCCATCCACAACCCTGAGGCCAGGTGGATCCATGGTAAGTCCCACTCGTTGGCTCTATCAATCCTTTTTTGAAGCATGTTGTGTGCCAGATTGAAGGACTTTTGGGTCTGTGTTACTCATTCCTACTTTATTGCTGCGCTTTGCTACTTAAACAAGGCTCAGGAGAAGGTTATAGATTGCACCCTACCTGGGCTAACAAATTCACCACCATATGAAATGCCCAGGCAATGTTGATGCTGAATTTATATAACAATCTTATGTTCATTCATGGTTTGAATAAAGCTCAAAATTCCTGGTATGATTTTGTTCTGGTATATAAACGAGCTGTCTATCTTTCTTTTCTTGAGGTAGTGCCGTCCACTGACATACGGGGGCGCTGCCATGTGTACATGCTTATTCCCATGTATTGACAGGACTGGACACCACTGTGTTATTAACTTATTATCATATTATTAAGCAAGGAGTCACCTGATATAATGTCACTGTGGGAGGCCTTCTTCTGATAATGAAGAGTATCATCCTGTCAATAATATAAAGTACTTTTACTGTCTAGGGTATCTCCATGTGATTATTATAAGGGATCTTGTAGTTGCTGTTGAGAGTATCTCAACAGCGGGCCTGTACTGGCAATTTGTGGGTTCTGGCAATTGCCAGAGGGGCTGCTGTAAGTTCCTACAGTGACTATTTATTGGGCTGGTGGGGAGCTGGTTGGGCCTCTGTGTATTTGGAATGCATTGCTAGGGCCTATTATGAATCACAGTCCGGACCTGCTAAACAGTTACAGTGGATAACTAGCGTGTAGTTACTATGGGAAGTATTATAATGTGATTGCTATGGAGTATCTGACTGTTATGATGAGGAGTGTGCTGTGACTATTACTAAACTATGTCACCATTACTATCAGAAGCACTTGCCTGTAGTTATTGTGGCATGCACATACAGCCTGATGGTAGCTGAAGGCAGGTTTGTCACAGTGAAAATAAATAGAGCAGGACAGGCAGTGATGTCATTTTCATATATTTCTGGGTTAAAGCAAAGATGAAGTGGGTCAGTGCAAATTGTATGTGGGTCACCCAGTGTGATTGGCTGGTTTGGCAGGAGGTCACAGCATTACTCTAAGAGAAATGTATGGGACTGACAGGAAAATCTCTGTGTCTTACTGGAAGATGATTGTAATGTCACAGTAAATAATGATGAGATTGTGTTGATGAAACGTTACATTGTAATGAAAATGGGATTGGGGACAGGGGGTGTGATGTGGGAGGAATATAACTGTTTGTGGTTCAGATATTTCCCTGACAGATTCGCCCTCTATTTCTGCTCCCTGGACAGGCAGGTACATTTGTGTATTTATTCCTTGAAATAAAATCTGGGACATGCAGCTCTGCCTGTGTCTCACCTGATTGTGCCAAGCAACAGTTGCTAAGGATTCTGTCTCTGCCCATAGTAAACACATAAGATTTCTGTCTTTCTTTTTTTCTTATAGAAATACACTTTTTGGCAGGTTGTTTGGCAGATAATGTTCTGGGGCTTCTGGCCTATTGAGACAAGTGTGGGAAGGTTCCGAGTTATCAAAATATACAGAAGAACTGAATGCAGGGGCTGCTTGACTATTGACTGAGCCCTGGATAATAATGTGCACAAGTGAAAAACCTATACAGCTGCCACTTAATTAACTCACTAGTAAAATCTCCAGCAGTGCGGCCAGTGCATAGAGCCCCCCCCTTCCCGACAACCAGAGAGAGATTCATTATTAGCTTTGTGAGCAAGTCAGTCCTGTCAAGAAGAGCTGAAAACTGCATTGCCACCAACTGAGGCCAAATAACTGTCTGTCCCTTCTGCAGAGCTTTCCCCAGTGGAACAATATGTTGCTTCTTTGGGCGCAGAGTCTACACAAATGGTAAAATATCCTGCCCCTGCTAGGGTTGCAAAGTCTCCCCTTGTGGTACTGTAAGGCTTACCGGAGTCTGGAACAATTAGCTGAAGGAGACCACTACAATAACAATACTCACACAGTATATCCTCAAACTGAACAGAGGAACAACTGGTAGGAGAAGGTATGAGAGCCGTGTAACCAATGGATGGTAGTTGTCAAACTTGACTCTCTGCAGTGATGAATTAGGAAGTCAGACAGGCCGAGGTCGGGACAGGTGGCAAACCAGCGGAAACAATAATCAAGCAGGGTCAAATCAGTAAGGTAGGATCCAAGAAGTGTAATCAGTAACAGGCAGGGCCGGATTTATATAGTTGGTGCCCCTAGGCCACTGCCGTTTATCGCCCCTGTCCCCTTCCCTTTTATTTGTGCAAATTTCATCATCAGGACCGGAGCAATGGGCACTGGCACACAGGAAATTTAAAAAAATGATTGTATCTCCTGCGCATCCCCAATATTTTTGAACCAATGTGGATGTGGTTGGGCAGCATGCCGCCCCCTAAAATCCTGCCGCCTTAGGCCCGGGCCTTGGTGGCCTTTCCACAAATCCGGGCCTGGTAACAGGCAGGGTCAAAACTAGAGTAGCAGGAGGTACCAAGCATCGTAACAATTCAGGGAAGTTCAAGGAGAGTAGTCGGTAAGCAAATCCAAGTCAGTATTCATGGGACAAAAGTTCAAAGATCAGTTGAGTTTGGGAAGTCACCAAGACGATGTCTGAGCAAAGTCCTGACCTTGAGAAAGTTATAAATAGCTCCCCCTATACCAGCAGCGTCAGGTCATAACGCTTTTGTCATGACGCTCTCACCGACGTGCCGCGTCAGAACCGCGGGGATCCTGGCACCTGAGCCGACGTGCCGTGGTGCCGTGTCAGAGCCATGGGACGAGACAAGTACAATCAACTGCCCCTTTTGCTGGTACAGAGTATCTCCCCCAATGGAAGTGTATACCTGACTGTCTCTTCCTTGGATACACAATCTCCCCTATAACTGCCTGCCTCTTCTATGTATAGAGAAGGGTGTAGAGTCTCCCATTGTGGGTCTTACAATTGCTTACCCTTTCTGTAAGTGCCTGTCCTTTATCTGAGTGCAAAATCTCCCTCAGTAGGACAATAACACTGACTGTCTCTTCTGTGGGTGCAGAGTCTCCTCCAATGGGGCAGTTTATCTGCTTGCCTCTTCCATGGGTGCAGAGTCTCCCCCAATGGGTCAATATACTTGGCTGGCCCTTCTTTGGGTGCAGAGAAGGAAGTGGATTTATGGTTAAGTAGTAGTGATGGGCGAATCTGTGCCGAAGCAACATTTTTTGTCTGTGAATTGTTGCCGCAGTTTCGAAAAATGTATTTGCCTGCCGCAAAACGTGGAAATTCGCCACAAATTAGTGTCTGCCAAATTTCTTTTCCCGTCACTATTAACAAGCAAGTAATGGGAAAACTAGTTTTATGATGCTGTGTAGAAATGTGATTGGGACCTTGGAATGTAAGATCACTGTTGGAGGGACTGATGGGAATGTTATAGTGACCTTAGATTGTAAGATCATTTGGGTAGGGACGGATGGGAATGATATATAATCTCTGTACAGCGCTGTGGAATATTTTGGTTCCATAATAATAAATAGTGGATTGTAATTAGCGTATGACAAGGGTATATATTGCCCACCAGATAACCTAACCTCACAGGGTGTTATGTTGTCTTCTCTTCAGCAAATATACCATTTCATAATCTGTGTATTACTGGACAACTAAACCATATCATGTTGTCTAGTCCTCACTAAATATATTGTCTCACAATCTCTCTGTTCCAGTGCAAATGAACCATCTCATAATTGATTTTTCCTCTGCAATGATATCAGTTTAAGATTTCCATAATAAACACACCCAGGCACAGGGTATTATCAAATCCCCTAAAGAGGAATCTCATCAGAGGTCTGAAGTATTTTCTGAAGGGTTTCTGTCTATTCAGCTGAGTACTTGCAGAATGAAAACAAGAGACTGCTGGTGAGTTGTGCAAAAAGGCATCATGTCCTTTCTCACTATCAATGGCGATCACTACTCCAATTGAATCACTTAGAATAAAGCAACTGAAACCTTTTTCCACTTTCCTTTAATAGATTGTAAGCTCTTTGGATATGGACCTTATCCTAAATGTGTATTGAGTCACCCAGTGTTGTCACTGTCTAATTTATAATAACTGTACTCTTGAATGTGTGTGTGACTGTCCCTTGAAAAACACTTATACTTGAGTTGTGCTATATAAATATATACAATATGAAACCCTTTCATCCTACTCCTGGCCCAGTCTATAGTCCTGACAGAAAATCATTGTTATCTAAAGGAAAACCTGTTTGCAACCCCCTGACTCAGCTGACTGTCTCCGTACTGTGGCAATTAGATGAATTGGCCCTGGGGGATCCTCTCTCTCTGCACATTGTGCTACCAACCCCACAGCTGAGAATGACCAGCATCTACCCTCCCTTGGGATTCCCATTGATTCATACTGTATATTAGGCTGTAAGCAGTACATTCAGGTATTGGAAGTATGTTTGGCAGAACTGTGTAACGGCACTTTTGTGTATTTATTCATCCAATGTAGATTTATTATAATTATTTATTCAAAAAGTGTCAACAATAGAAGAGTTCATTAATAAAACATATAGATTGCATACATGTACTAATTAATACAGGGAGTAAAGATGGTTCTGTTCATTCTAGCTTACAGTCCAAAAGAAGAAGAGTATGAGACATAGGCGCAAATTCACTAAGCGCCGAAGCGCCGAACGCTAGCGTTAATTTGCTAGCGTTTGGCATTTTCGGTACTTCGTAAAAACTAACGCTGGCGTACATTCGCTAGTGTTACTTCGCACACTTATGCCAGACGAATTTTCGCTAGCGATGTAACTACGCAAATTCACTAACTTGCGCAGTGTACTGAACGCTACCTTTTACGCTAGACTTCCTTCGCCACCTCAGACCTGGCGAAGCGCAATAGAGTAGATAGGGATTGCTTCCAAAAAAGTCAAAGTCCCAAAAAACGCTGGCGTGTTTTCTACATGATGGGTGATAGGCTGAAAAAGATCGAAAAATTTTTTGGGGCTCCCCTCCTTCCCCCCTACATTTCCTGACTCACGGCAACTTACCTAGACAGTGGGCACATGTGTAGGGCAAAATAAAATTTATATTTGCTGATTTGAAGGTTTTCTAGGCATTTGTAGTGCAGATACGTATTCCTGAAATTTGAATTTCGCACCGTATGCAAATTAACCATTGCTAGCGAAACTTCGCTTCGCGAATTAACGCTAGTGCAACTTCGCAAACTAACGCTACCCCTGTGCGCAACTTCAGATTTTAGTGAATTTGCGGAGCGCTGGCGAAAATACGCCTGGTGAAGTATGGCGAAGTTGCGCCTGGCGCAACTTCGCATCTTAGTGAATTTTCCCCATAGAGTATTGGACTGGGGACTCTTGTGCCACTGGAGGACCTGAGCTACAGTATACAGGGAATGAATGCTAGGCTAGACTAGGTAAAGGGTATATAATATACGAATGCCTAGAGGAGGCAGTGTTATATAATATATAGGGAAGGAATGCCAGACTAAATGAGGCAGAATTTTATAGTATTTATGGAAGGCATGCAAGGCTTGATGACGGCAGAGGGATATAGTGTATCTTGAAAATGTTGGTAGGCAGGGGCGTATATATTTATATATATATATACACGTGTATATATATATATATATATATATATATATATACATATGAAATATAGTGTGACAAAATATAATGTAATATATATATATATATATATATATATATATATATATATATATATATATAATATATATATTCAATAGAAAAAGGAGTCCGCGCTCATGGGTCTTTGTGATACAAAAAATAATTTAGTGTTTATTCGACGTTTCAGCTCCTAAACACGAGCCGTCGTCAGGAAGACACATAAGGGTTTTTAGTTAACTCACGGATACATGATATCATGTTGGATCACTTTTTTATGATATGAGATTGAGCAGTCACTGTATATAGTTTGTACTATTAAAATATACCTATCACTTGAGAAAATGTATGACCAATGGGATACACTTCCTGTGGATGACGTCATGGGTTGGTTTGGCACCATCTTAAGTTTTAAAATTTTGTGTGTTTGCTGTGTTGTATTCACTCCCTGAGGACGGCTTGAGTTAGGAGCCGAAACGTTGGAATAAACATCACTTAAACTTTTTTCATCTGACAAAAGACCTAGAGTGCGGTTTGTTTGTTATTTTTTTATATATATATACTTCTTATCTGCTGGAATTTCTGCTCTCAGTACTTCCCTATCTCTGTCCACCGTCCATCCGTAAACTCTGTATTTAAGTATCAGCCCATGATGTTACTCTCGGAACCACTCTCATTAGTTTTCCATGTGCCGTCACATCTATGGAATCAACTGATTCTATATAAATACTGCATAATGCTACATTGATTCATTAGCAGAGAAATTCTAGCTCAGATCTACAAACATGTTGCCAGTGCGAGGCTCTTGCAATGACACATAAGGACAGAGAGGCCGGCCTGGCACATAGTTCCACAAGCTTCTAATTAGCTGTAATTTACACTGATCACTTTCCAGCTTGTTAGCAGGAGTGAGAAATCTGAGGCGGCAGGAGACGGGGATAGACCCTATAGGTCTATCTCATAACCTCCTGTGTTTGTACTGGGGTGCAACTCTTGCAACTAGTGGGTTCAGATCATTGCTAGGAAACGTCATGGGGGGAAATGAGATATGCATAGATATCCCAACCGCTTGACCTCCTGAATAAAACATTCCGGTTTATTTGTGCTAATGGAATTCCTAAGAGCTTTGGTTAATAGAAGTCGACCGTGTGGGTTACAGCTCTCTCCTCACCATCCAAGGCCACTTTCATCTTCCCTTTGTTATTATAATGGGATTCCCTGCAAGGAAGATTGTGAGTGTGTCTGTATCTGACATTGGTACTGGGGTGGGGGGTTAAGTGGAGCCAATTGTTCTGGTCTGGACACAAGACAAAGTGTTGGCTTCTTTTATTCAACCATTTCATGATCGATTGATTGAAGGTGATGAAAACCATTTCCCAGTTCAATGCCAGTGTATCTGCGTCCTGGTCTGTAGCTTCAGAATGAGTAGGTACAGTATGGCATTTGCCCTATCTCGGCACAGGATAACTTCTCTCTATTCAGGTTCAATTTGGCAGAATAAAATGAGCTATTTGAGAATGATATTTATAGAAACTTTCTTTTGGTGGAGATAAATGTTGGAGTGCTACATCCCCAATACAACAACCCATAGAAAGAAACAGGTGCAGAGGCAATAGGGCAGATACGTAGAGAAACACTTGGGGGATAAAAGATATAGTTCAGCATTAGAGCATGAGCCACGTTATCTACACATGGTTTACAGCCTGCTCCCTGTGCCCCCATGAGACCTCATGATACTCTATTCCTCTGCCATTAATCTGCCCCATTCTGACTCTCCTTTTGGCCTTGTATTTCTCCCTGCAGCTCTGACCTCTCCTGCAGAATATCCCAACACAGACTATAACAGAATGTTCCACAAGCAAATCTCAATGACAACTTTCTCCAGTCACTGTTCACTTTTACTGGGGATCATTAACTGTAATCTGCTAGGGAAATTAACTAACAAGAAGTATTCTTGGGGGGGGGGGGGGTACTTGTTAATTCACCAGCATGTGGCCCATTCACAGAAGTACTGCTTAAAGGGGAACTATTGCGCAAATGAACATTTAATATAAGCTTCATCATACTGAAATAAGAAACTTTCTAAATACGAACTCTAAATATTCTGCATCGTTTATGGAATAAAGTTTATCTTCACTATTCCTCTGTCAAATGTCTGTCAAAAATCTGACACCCAACTCCTGCATGAAGCCAGAATGAAGAGAAACAGATGCTGAGAGAGGGATAGTGAAGATAAACTTGATTATTTCAGAAAAGGTACAGAAGATTTAATTGATTGTATTTAGAAAGTTTCTTATTTCAGTATGTTGAAACATATAAAATGTTCATTTTCGCGATAGTTCCCCTTTAATAAATAATCACCCATCTACAGTACATCACTACTCTGAGCTACAACCAGTCCAATATTAGTTATTGCAGGAGCAAAGCCAGAGAATAGCTACAGATGATAGTTTGGTCCAACAGCCAACCTTCCTGTTGCCTGGATAACTGTATAACCCCCTAGGCTACATAGCAGAAGAGTGGGTAACCATGGTAACTGGTTTAACCTATATTCCATCATCAGCATCAGCATTGATTCTAAATTCCTTGTAACACCCAGGGCATATAAAGCTGGAGATATTTCTGCATCATTCTACTTCTGTCTCTATCTATCATCTATCCATATGTATGTATTAGAATTCATATAGTGCCGTCACATTTACACAGTGCTTTACAGACCATTGCTTACCATTTGCACCTACCATGGAAAATTAATCTCCCTGTATGTTTCTGGCGTCTGGGTTAATGGGGACCCGTCATCCAAAAAAATTATTCAGAATCCTATTTTATCACATTAGTCAAGCAAAATGAACTTTAATTACACAATACAAATTATTTCAATCTTGTTTCCTTCAGTCTGGGAACTCATAATTATAACAAGCAGGCAGGAGCCATTTTGTTATTAAGACAAGCCTTGTATCATCTCAGATGGTGCACCAGAATGGGGGACCTGATGTCCATCCCCATGCCCTGGCTATACAATTAAATGGTGAAGAGAATGGGGGAATGTGAGGAGAGCACTGACACCTAGAAAGTGCTGAATAGAAAGTGAAAGTAATTGTCTTTAACAAATTATATCAGTAGGTTTCACATATGTGCCAGTATGTTACAGATTTAGACAGATAATTAGTTACAGCAGCAGTACTTTCAAGCCCCCAGAATACATTGTGGTCCTCCATTTGGGTTCTCTCTATCCTTGAGCTCATCTGTCATCCCCAACAGTGAGCTATTTCAGGAGCTAGCTCTCACATTAACAAGTACTACCTTACAGATCTTCCTCTCCTGTTGTCTCACATTGTGCTTCCTGCTCTCCAGTTATCTCCCCCCCCCCCGCATACTGCTCTCTACTGTTATACCTCCAATGCCTCCTCCTTTCTCCTGTTATCCTCCGGTGCCTTCTCCTCTCCCCTGTTATCTCCCCCCATGTCTCCTCTCCCCTGTTAACTCTCCTGTGCCTCCTCCTCTCCCCTGTTATCTCTCCTGTGCCTCCTCCTCTCCCCTGTGCCTCCTCCTCTGCCCTGTTATCTCCCCTGTGCCTCCTCCTTTCTCCTGTTATCTCCCATGTGCCTCCTCCTCTCCCCTGTAATTTCCCACTGTGCTCCCTCCTCTCTCCTGTTATCTCTCTCTGTGCCTCCTCCTCTCCCCTGTGCCTCCTCCTCTGCCAGTAACGTAACTAGGTGGGGGCGGGCTGGGGGCGGGCCGTGCAGCTGGGCCACCCCCCACCACCCTCCATGCTGATATTCTTAGCTGCTGCAGCCGATTGCAGCTGGCTACAGTGTGGTGCCTCCTCCTCTCTCCTGTTATCTCCCCTGTGCCTCCTTCTCTATCCTGTAGTCCTGGTGCGAAGGAGCAATCTAAGGCTTCTATCAGTTCATTAATATAAATGTCTCCCACTTATCAACAGGGTCAGACTGGGCTAGTGGCACCCCGGGAAAAGACCTGGTGGGCCCCTGGCTCTAGTGGGCCCCGCCGGCCCAGATCCGCAACCTAGATCTCTTCCCTGGGTTTCTGTCTTAGGGCCCCACCTCTGGAGCCTGAGGGCTTCTGCCTCAGGGCCTCCCTTCCGGCAACCCCGACGCCGCTCGTGCGCGCAAGTGCACACTTGGGCATGCGCGTCAGAGCACATCGTTTTTTTGCCGCGTCTAAACAGTGCGTACGCTGATGCACATGCGCAAGTGTGCACATGCGTGGGGGGGAGGGCTACCGGATGGGAGGCCCTGAGGCAGAAGCCCCAGTGGGCCCCGGGCCCCCCAGTCCGACACTGCTTATCAAATTAAATCAAATTTAAATGCTAAAATAAATGTAGCATTGCTAAAGCAGGTAGGGGGTATGGCACCTCCTGACACTGGGGGTATTTGGTATAGAAAATCTATGGCACAGTGTAGCTGGGGAGGATGTTCAGGTGAGTGGTGGTCGGTTGCAGTTGGTGCATAGGAAAGTTTTTGCCATTGTTTCCTGGATACTCAGTTCCCAGAATTCCTCACTTCTCTGTCAGTTTCACTTTCTACAAAGAATTTTCCATTGTACTTTTTGAGCATCACAAATTTTCATCTTGTCTCATACTCCGCTGCTGGGCTAATTGGTGAGATTATTCCCTCGCTGCTAATGAGCACAAAGCTTTGCTGAGTTGCAAACTTTACAACCTCTTTCTTTGCCATTCCTTATGCATTCTCATTGAAACTCTCGGCAGGAGATGGGGATGACAAAGCGTTTGTTAGAGTCTTTGGGAAAAGATGGGGGCAGTTTATCTGGTGACTTCTGGATAGTTTCCCATCCACAGCGGGCATCTACTAAATGTCCCCCTATTATTTCCCAGGAATTATAGGACTTCTGGCCCCACATGTAATTCAAGAATAGCTAACCTCTAGCAGCTGTTATACTACAGCTCTCATCACTCAGCCTATGGAAACTACAGCTGGTGCTTTTACCTATAGAAAATATTTACGGTGGTTAGTCAGTATTTGTTCTTTTTGTTGTATCTATCCTCCATGGGGTCCCTTTGATGCTGGGATTTACAACCACCTTAGGGGCAAATTCACTTAAGGGCAAATTTTCGCTTGCGAAGGCTTCACCAGACTCCGCGCCACTTGGCCAGGTGCAAATTCACTACCACTACGTTAATTCACTAAAATGCGAAGTTGCGTCTCTGCAGCCGAACACTGGCGAAGTTTTGCTAGCGTTAATTCGTCAGTGCGATCATTTCTTAGTGATCTTTCCCTAGCGTTCAATTCTGCCTAGCGTAACTGCAGTAGTACTCCTATGCTTAGATCAATTTGAATAGGGCAGGGGTACATATAGGTCATATATATATCTTTATTGGAGATGGTGCAAATGCTTGAAGTGGCCACTTATAATTACACATGTCCAAGGAAGCTAAATAAAGACAAAAGAGATCCTCTAATGCCGTAGACATGAGCCCATCTTAAAACAAATTTGGCATGCCCCTCAAATGGTTGGAAAAAAAATGTTAACAGAAAAATCTTTAATAGTTAGAACTATTAAATTCCACTTTAAAATATGAAAACGCCAACGTTTTTTAGAACTTTTATGACTTTTTTGCATGCAGGATATGACATATGATTGAGGATTATGTAACTTCATCTTATCAGTTTGCCAGGTTTAATGTGGCGAAGGAAACTCTGGCGAAAGAGGTAACGTTCTATAAAATTCGCACTTTAGTGAATTTGCAGAGTAACAATTGTTCACCTGCCAATAGGGCACAAAACTGCACTAGCGACTGTCTCTTTCGCTGGCGAATTGTCCTCTATGCCTGTTAGTAAATTGACAATGTCCCTGCGGATTGGAATTCTGGGTATTTTCGCTTGCAACGGGCACTTCGCCCATTAATAAATCTGCCCCTTAGTGTCTACCACTTGTGGCAATTTAATGGCCAGGCTGTTTTTGAACATTTTATCCTCTTTAAATGTATTTAATTTCAGTTTTGTGATATAGGCTTCTAAATATGTAAGTAAATAATATTTTACTTAATTTTTTTGCCATGTGTGGTTTTGAAGCAAATTTCAGCAAAAGTTTCACGAAAAAGCACACATTGTGCATACAACAGAAAAGACTCATGGTAGACAAAAAAGTTGTGCATCATATTATACTCCCTTATCCTTTTAAATTAACCAATGGGATTTTAGCACCCAGATATAATTTTGGTGGTCAACTTCATTAGTTGTGTCTAGATTGTATAGCAACATAGAAAGTGTTGTAGTAAATACTATTGCCATTTGACCAGAGGTAATGGCAAAAATCACAGACATGTTTTTAAGACATTTTCAACATGGGAGCCATATTGTATTCTATTGAAAAAGCAGTGGTAGCACAGTGGATAGGAGGTCCTCTAACAATGTAGGGAGCATTCATAGTAGTATACTGAGACTGAGTTGAAAATGCATGTGAATTATACCTTCCCTTTGACTCCACTGCAATTCTGCGGATTCTGACACAAAGCAAAACCTGTCAGATTTGCTCAGCTCAGTCAACGAGACTTGAAGGTAATGAAAAAATGTTTTATTGATAGCCCTAAGGCAGAAAAAAGGGGCCACTAAAAATTACCATAGACCCTGGTTTATTTTGCTACAAAGAAGTTGCCCATAGACTTGTGTTTTGCAGATTTTTCGCTGTTTTGCAAATTTTCCCTTTGTTCCGCCCATTTTTGACTCATTACTATTAATAAACATACATGCACAGGAATATAACTGATTTGTTAAGTCCTGCGTCTCCTGAATGCACCAATAATAATTATGTATTTTTTATGAAGATTTATGACTTGTAGTTAAAAAAAACTCCCAGCAAATGACCAAAGCTCCATGCCAAAAATCTTCATAATTTAGATTTCAAGGCAAAAACAGTAGGTTTACCCAAGGCAAACATACATTGTTTGAAAAGAACATTCTGACAAAGCCAAAATGGGTAAATGTGTCTTTCTACTCCAAACTTCCAAACTGTATTCTTTTTTAAAGAAGGAGGAAATCACTTGGGGGGAATTGTTAGGCACCCCGAAGTGATTGTAATCATTTAGCTGATACCCCAGGCCAGTGCTCCTATCAGCAGAAAGCTACCCTGGCCCAGGGTTCTTTTTAGCGAGCACCACTGAGCTATCCTCTTCTTCTACTTCTTCAAAATCCCAGGACTGACACTTTGTGCATGTGGCACAGGAAGTAGAAGCAGGAAGAGGATCACTCTTTGGTGCCCTCTGATAAGAATTTATATTCTGGGAGTACCATGCCGGGGTATCAGGTAAGCAAATATGTCACTGGGCAGCGCCTAACTTTTGTCACCCCCTGTAGTGAATGCCAATAACGTTAAACAATCCTACTTCCCATAGGTCATTAGATACCAAAATAAAACATCCTAAACATCCTACTGAACAGTTTGATACCCAAAATGCATAGGTTTGCCTAACTACAGTCATTTTATGGAAAAAAAAATAATTTACTCCACTTTCAACAAAAAAGATAACAGTGGTATGTCTTTCATTTCCCAACATCTGGAGTGTTTTCTGAACAAAGATAATGAAATCAAATCAAATGTGAAAAACTGGCTGTGCAAAAATTTGGGTACCCTTGTAATTTTGCTAATTTGAATGCATGTAACTGCTCAATACTGATTACTGGCAACACCAAATTGATTGGATTAGCTTCCTAAGTCTTTAACTTCATAGGCAGGTGTGTCTAATCATGAGAAAAGGTATTTAAGGTGGCCAATTGCAAGTTGTGCTTCTGTTTGACTCTCCTCTGAAGAGTAACAGCATGGGATCCTCAAAGCAACTCTCAAAAGATCTAAAAACAAAGATTGTTCACAGGGGCGTAACTACAGAGGAAGCAGACCCTGCAGCTGCAGGGGGGCCCAGGAGGTTTAGGGGCCCTACTTAATGAGCATTTTCAATATATATTGGTAAAACAGGACAACCTCTGGATATTTTGGGGGCCCTAAAATAAATTTGCTGTGGGGCCCAGTAACATCTAGTTATGCCATTGATTGTTCAGTATCATGGTTTAGGGGAAGACTACAAAAATCTATCTCAGTGGTTTAAACTGTCAGTTTCAACTGTAAGGAATGTAATCAGGAAATGGAAGGCCACAGGCACAGTTGCTGTAAAACCCAGGTCTGGCAGACAAAGAAAAATACAGGAGCGGCATATGCAGAGGATTGTGAGAATGGTTCAGACAACCCAAAGATCACCTCCAAAGACCTGAAAGAACATCTTGCTGCAGATGTAAATCTGTACATCGTTCTACAATTCAGTGCAATTTGTACAAAGAACATCCGTATGGCAGGGTGATGAGAAAGAAGCCCTTTCTGTACTCATGCCACAAACAGAGTCGCATATTGTATGCAAAAGCTCATTTAGACAAACCACAGTCATTTTGGAACAAAGTGCTTTGGACTGATGAGACAAAAATAGTTTTTTGGTCATAACAAAAAGCGCTTTACATGGCAGATGAAGAATACCACATTCCAAGAAAAACACCTGTTACCTAGTGTCAAATTTGGTGGAGGTTCCATTATGCTGTGGGGCTGTGTGGCTATGGCGGTGCCACAAATGGCAGCGGCTAACTGTGCTTCACCAAATACAGTAGGAAAACTGTATTTTTTTGTACATTTGTCTGGTTTGTTTTTGTGTTACTATTAGTCACCATGCATACCACCTACGTCAGGCGCACTCTGCTCGAAATCGGGAAGAAATGCAAAACTTCTACGCAAATATGCCGATGTAGATACTATGGAGTCTGGGCCTGCTAACAGCACCAGAGCTCAGAACAAAGACAGAGAGGAGTTAATGGAGTGCTTATTTGACATTTTCCAATGATTTTACTGGCATGTCTGGGATTGATGGAATGGTCATTGCCCATTTCTAGTGATTATACTCAGGGCCGGAACTAGGGGTAGGCAGAGTAGGCATGTGCCTAGGGCGCAAAGCTGAGGGGGCGCCAGGCACGTACCTGCTCTGTCGCCTACCCCGTGTCCGGTCCCGTCTCTCCCCGACTGCCACTGATGGCATGTGCATAAATGCTCTTCTGTGCATGCGCAAATACATTTTGCGCATGCGCGCTGGAGCGAAATTTCGCGCATGCACGCTTGTGCGAAATTTCGCACATGCACAGTCAAGCCGTGGCCCGCCAGGTTGCCTAGGTCGCCTGGCTGGTTTGGCCCGGTTCTGATTATACTGGTACAGCTGGGTATACTGATTATCCATTTTGCGTAGTATTTATACTGGCATACCTGGAATTAATATGCTGATTCCTATAGAATTATACTGGCTCATCTAGGGTTAATATGCATTATCCATTTTACTGAGGGATTTACATCTGGGTTGTGTTTTGTAAAATGGGTGTGGCCAGAAGTATGAGTCGATTAAAAAAAACTTCCACTCTGGGTCTTTGCCCAGTGCCCACAAAGGCCTTACAACAGCCCTGAGTATGTTGCCTGTAGGGACCCCAAATGAAATGAGTGCATATGAATTTTATCAGCCTCAGCTTTTATGCAAAACCCACTGACTGCGTATAATGTGTTGTAAGACCTCATGAATGTACAAAGACCATACCAGAACCATATATTTTTTAAAAAAGTAAAAATTTTGACAAATTCAAAGAGACATCTTTCTATAGCAAACTATCAAAAAAAAGTGCAAATCTCAATGAAATAACAAAATAATTGATCCAGAAGCGAGATTAGTTGTCATAAAACCTGATCTAATAGTCACACTGCCAAATCAACAGTTTATAGGTGAAAAATAAAAAGACAAAATGGTAAAATGAATGAATAGTAAAATAAAGGGTTTACATACAGTATACGTGCATACACTCCTTACAAGTTGTGTGACTGTGTATATATGTATATATAAGGGTGCAAATATGTGCAAAAGTGTACAAAAAAAAGCCCCCAAAACACACTTTAATAAATAGGTGTGTAATAAAAGGATTATACACCCAATTTGCCATACATAACATACATACAGTAGAAACCACTTTTTACGTTTTCCAGAAAAAAATGGGGAAAAATGTAAAATCAGGGAAATGTATTATGTATAATATATAGGAGGGACCACAAAACAACAATGTAAAAATAAGGGAAAACTTAAAATCAGGGGATGTAAGATGGGGGTTCTACTGTATGTAGGGATGCACCGAATCCAGGATTCGGTTCGGGATTCGGCCAGGATTCGGCCTTTTTCAGCAGGATTCGGATTCGGCTGAATCCTTCTGCCCAGCCGAACCGAATCCGAATCCTAATTTGCATATGCAAATTAGGGGCGGGAGGGAAATTGCATGACTTTTTGTCAGAAAACAAGGAAGAAAATTTTTTCTCTTTCCCACCCCTAATTTGCATATGCAAATTAGGGTTCGGATTCGGTTCGGTATTCGGCCGAATCTTTCACGAAGGATTCGGGGGTTCGGAGGTGCATCCCTAACTGTATGCCACTAGCAGAGATGGAGGGTGCTGCAGAGTCCCCAAAGCAGGAATTGCGTGGGCACTTGGTGGAGGAAAGAGCAGATCAAACAGCAAACTTGTGATCCGACTGTGTCTGACGGTCAGCTCTGCGCCAATTGCATTGCAGGACCGACATGACAGCTGCCTTAGCTCATTGCCCAGTGGCCACCGTCAGAAATCACAGGTCCCTGTAGTACAACATTTTCTGGGCCTCCCCACAATACAAAGGGCACACAGACATAAACAATGGTAATAATGGCACAACATTGGTTTGCCCTACTAAAACACTGGTGGCCAGGGGTTTCAGAAAAAAAATCATAGTGCTTATATAATTAAAAATGATAGTGCTGAAATGATGATAAATAAATTGGGAACTTTCTCTCGTCTGCAGATCAGGAACTCGTGTACAGGAACAGAGACGGATTTGTCTTCAGACTCAATGTGGAAACCAATGAAACAACAATGTTGCTGGAGAACTCAACCTTCGTGAGTGACTTTTCCCTTATCTGTTTTACTTGTGGGGCTACTGTACTTAATCCATTGGTATCCCAGAGGGGTCTGTTATGCATTTGTAGTGTATTTAAACTGATGTGTAAATGTCCTTGCCTGGCTGTTTATTTTTGCAGCCAGTAAAAGACATAGGCCACAGGATCATTTCTCATATTGTGATGGCAGAATGACTTGTGAGACTGGCTTGTGATTCTGCTTGGCTATGTGGGCTCCTGTTCCCAGCAAGCTTTAAAGCAGAATGAGTAGGAGATGTACCCTAACATGGAGGTGCTAGCCCCTTGGCCTGTAGGTGGCTGTCACGGAATATAACCTAAATAAAATGGATCCATTATGGCTCGAGTACCAAGGACATGGGCGGGAAAATGCTGTTACCCTCTCTGAGCAGCTCTAGATAAGGTTAAGGGCCACTAGTACTCTGGTGCAATTATCAGCACTGATCTTTCATGTTGCCCAACAGGGTTATGCCATTACATTACCCCCCAACTGTGCTTTGTGTCCGCACTGTTTGTTCTTGTGTGTCAAGCAGAAAGATGCCCAATCTGACTGGATATTACACCTGGTTTGTGGGATCCCTCAGCTCTCACTTCTTGTGTTCCTAATTCTTGTTTCTCTCCCCCCACTTTCCCCATTTACATTTCTATCCCCCTCTCTCCCCTTCATTTAGATCCCCCCTTGTTCATTTAATTTTCTATTCCCCGCTCTCCCCATTTAGTTTCCTTTCCCCCTCTATCTCTTTATTTAGTTTCCTCCCCCTGTCTCTTTCCTTGTTTAATTTCCTATCCCCATCGATCGCCCACCCGGTTAGTATATTATCCCATTTAGTTTCCTTCCAACTCTTTATTTTGTTTTCTGTTCCTTCTATTTATTTAGTTTCCTAACCCCCACTCTCCCGCATTTTGTTTCCTAACCTCCCTTTATCCCCCCCCATTTAGATTCCGATACCACTTCTCTTGCATTATTTGGATTCCTATACCCCCTTTCCTTCATTTAGATTCATATCCCCCTCTCTCTCCTCGTGCAGTATACTGTCCTCCTCTCTTTAGTTTCCTATCCCTCCCTCCCCATTTAATTTACTATGACCCTTTCTCTTTCTATATTTTATTGATCCTGCCTCTCTTCCTTTCAGTTTCCTCCACCATTTAGTTTTTACTGCCTCCCTTGTCCTTATCTTGTTTCTTAACCTCCTTTATCTTTGTTGTTTCATTCCCCATTTAGTTTTATACCCCCCATTCTCTTTCCATATTTAGTTTCCTATTCCTCCCCCCCCCCCATGTTGTTTTCTACCCCTCCCCCCATTTATCATTTCCCCTTTCTCTCCCTTTTTGGATTCCTGGATACACATTTTTGTTATGTGCATGCCTTGGACAAGGCAAAGGTGCTGCCATTACTGGGTGATATATGACCCCTCCTCCAGTACAAATCACTTCCTATAATCTCTTAATCATTGTATTCCCTTGTAGTGTTGTGCGGGCCTGCCTGGCCCTTGTCTCCCATCAGATCTGCCACTTTAGCTCCCCCCATCTCTGCCACCCCCTCTCCGTGACCCCCATTCCTTTCTCTCCCTACCCCTGCCTCCCCTTATCCCTGTTTCCGCCATTCTCTGTCTCTCACATCGCTACTTCCTTCATTCCTGCCTCCCTCTCTCTGTCTCCTCCATCACTTTCTCCACATTTCCTCTTTTTGTCCCCCCCAATTCTGCCTTGCCCCTTTTTCTCACCCCATTCTTGACTCTCCCCACCCCCCCATATTCCTGCATCCCACTCTTCCTGTCTCCTCCATCCTTCTTCCCCCTCTATTTCCCCCATCCCTGCCTCCCTCTTTCTGTCACCCCTACATTGCCCCCTCCTCTTCTCTTTTTCTCCCCCATTCCTACCCCCTATCTCCTTTCATCCCTGTCTCCCCCAGCCCTATTTCTTCCTTCTCTGTCTCTCGCCATCCCTGTCACCCCCTCTTCATGTCACCCAAATTCCTTCCTCCCCTTCTCTATATCTCCTCCCTGCCTGCCCTTCTCTCTGTCTCCCCATCCCTGCCTCTCCATCTCTCTGTATCACCCCATCCTTGCATCCCCCTCTCTCACCCCATCCTTGCACTCCCCTGTCCTCCCATCCCTGCCTCTCCCTATCACTGCATCCCTCTCTCTGTCTCCCCTCTTGCCTGCCTCCCCCTCTGTCTGTCTCCCCAGCTCTGCCTTTCCTCATACCTGCCCCCTGTCTTTCTGTTCATGTTCTTTATCTCAGCACAATGCAACTAATGGACCTTCCCTTCCAGGTAACATTCAAAGCTTCAAGATACTCAGTGTCCCCTGACCTGCGCTATGTTCTCCTGGCCTATGACGTGAAGCAGGTACTTTTGAGGCGATAATATTTGCCCCACATAGAGATTAATTGGATCAATGCTGTGGGGAGGGGCTATGAGATAAAAATAAATATTTTGCAGCATGAGATATTTGTCTGATAAATGTGATGGTTTTTTCTACCCCCCCCCCATGTGCAGGTATGGGACCCCTTATACAGACATTTTGATTTGCTTATAAGAACCTTGTACTAACTAGAAAGTGTTCCTGCAGAGCTCATGTTATGAGTTGCCCCATGGGTTACAGTACTTACAGTAATAAGTATAATCCTCCCCCACTAGGGTTTCCACCTGTCCAGTTTTGACCGGACAGCCTGGTTTTTTTGAAAGGCTCCCGGGTCAAAACTGCCTACACCGTTTTCCAAATTAGGAAAACCAGGCAGGATTCCATATGATTGATGCAGCGATCGGACAATTGCCGTCATAGCCCCTGATGTCATGACCTGCCCCCGCAGCATCACAACCCGTCCCCAATGTGCCACTGCCCACCCCCTTCCTGGATTCAACCAGGCCAAAAGGTGCCAACTCTGTCCCCACCGTAGGCTTCTCCTGGGATCCTGGTTCTTAACCCTTTAGGGTTTCTCATGGGTTATTGAATAAATTAGCCCTGAGCGCAGCTGCCCCTTTGCATGTACATCTGCCCTGGGAGCTGGGGATCACATGGGGAACAGGCAGGAACATAAATAAAAAGAGTAATTACTCATCCACTCACTTACACAGCGTCTTTACATTTTAATTTATAGAAGCCAATGTCAGAATTCTCGTGTCAGGGCTTGGTTCTAAATTATAGGTTAATTGATCTGCTGCAATTAGGCATTAGCAGTCCTGTCACACCAATTACATACATCCCAGCACTAATCCCAGGGCAATGGAGTATTTATATCTCATTCACAATGGGAAATTCATCTGGGCTTGAGGTCAGAATAGGCTTCATTCCTGGTGCATCATGATAATCTGCTCTATAATTAATATTGTGTGTGTGATAAGGCAAAGGGAAAGTACAGCTGGATGTGCATAATGGGACCTGTTGTCATTCAGGTCTCTGGTTTATCTCAGCCTGTGATCAATCATGCACACACAAACACATAATGATTATATTGAATTAGGGATGCACCGAATCCACGTTTTTGGATTCGGCCGAACCCCCGAATCCTTCACGAAGGATTCGGCCGAATACCGAACCGAACCCTAATTTGCATATGCAAATTAGGGGTGGGAAGGGGAAAACATTTTTTACTTCCTTGTTTTCTGACAAAAAATGACGCAATTTCCCTTCCTGCCCCTAATTTGCATATGCAAATTAGGATTCGGATTCGGTTCGGCCAGGCAGAAGGATTCGGCCGAATCCGAATCCTGCTGAAAAAGGCCGCATCCTGGCCGAATCCCGAACCGAATCCTGGATTCGGTGCATCCCTATAGTGAATAATGTACCTATTATTGTAAAATATAAGGCTATAAATTATAATAATTCACAGATTAAATAAATGTAAAAGGCCAAATGCCAGAGAATATTTTACAACAGGGATACATTATTTATTAAAATACACAAGTTTCAGTGAGTTATGTGACAGAAATGACATTGCTAAGCGCCAATTTTAACCTATGACATCACAAAGCACCATTTATAAGGCTATCCTACAGGATATACATGGGTCTTGTGTATTAGGATATACTCTACAACAGGGGTCATCCACGCTTTATACCTGTGAGCCACATTCAAATGTAAAAAGAATTGGAGAGCAACACAAGCATGAAAAAAGTCCCTGGGGTGCCAAATAGGGGAGCTGATTGGCTGTTTGATAGCCCCTATGTGGACTGGCAGCCTACAGGAGGATTTGGTTTTTATGCAATTAAAACTTGCCTCCAAGCCAGGAATTCAAAAATAATCACCTGCTTTGAGGCCACTGGGAGCAACATCCAAAGGGTTGTTGAGCAACATGTTCCTCACGAGCTACTGGTTGGGGATCTCTGCTCAACACCCTCAGTTCCATAGTGGTAGTGGTTATACAGGTATGGAACCTCTTATCCAGAATCCTTGGGACTTGGGTTTTCTGGATAATGGATCTTTCTGTAATTTGGATTTTTTGCCGTAAGTCTACTAGAAAATGATATAAACATAAATAAACCAAATAGGCTGGTTTTGTTTTAAATAAGGATTGATTATATCTTAGTTTGGAGTCTTATGCAAGGAAACCTTCCTGTAATTCAGAGTTTTATGGATAATGGGTTTCCAGATAACGGATCCCATACCTGTACAGCTTTAACTGTCAGGAAATACACATTTATGTCCCATAA
This sequence comes from Xenopus petersii, assembly GCA_038501925.1. NCBI lineage: Eukaryota > Metazoa > Chordata > Amphibia > Anura > Pipidae > Xenopus > Xenopus petersii. The sequence goes on along the minus strand of CM076689.1, from coordinate 73,785,276 downwards.
AACCTTATATTTCAGTGACTGGGGGTCAAAGGAGAAATTGCCCTTTTGAGGCATTAAAGGGGAACTATCGTGAAAATGAAAATTTAATATAAGCTCCCTCATACTGAAATAAGAAACTTTGTAAATACAATAAATTAAATATTCTGCATTGTTTCTTTTAATAATCAAGTTTATCTTCACTAGTCCTCTCTCAGCATCTGTTTCTCTTCATTCTGTCTTCATGCAGCAGTTGGGTGTCATTGACAGTTAGATCCAATATGTCTTATAGGGGGGCTTCCTTTCCGAGCACATGAATTAGAGATCACTCAAATAACTGATTCAAGTACAACCAAAATAACTGCCTTTTGCACAAATTCTGCATGTATAAAGATGATGTCTGGTTATTTTAATAGAGTGAGCTCTAATACATTTTCTAGGCAAAAGGAGCCCCCCTATAAGATATATTGGATCTAACTGTCAATGAATATCTGACATCCAACTCCTGCATGAAGACAGAATGAAGAGAAACAGATGCTGAGAGAGGAATAGTGAAGATGAACATGATTATTTCAGTATGATGAAACTTACATGAAATTTTCATTTTAGCGATTGTTCCCCTTTAAATTCCTGTAACATGAAAAGTCTGTGACATGAGAAGCAAAAGTTAAAATATATTTTCTCAGGGTCCAGTCCAGTGTTTCATTACTATTCCTCTCTCAGTAGATGGGTTCTATATGAATTGTGCTAAAGCATTTGATACAGTGCTGCAAAAACTGAAACAACTTTCAGTGGTTGGATAACACTGTTTGTATATAGAATAGGAAACTGCCAAAGAATTGGGTACAGAGAATGGGTGTCATTAGCTGGTCTGTCTGGGAGAAATTCCCAATTGGCCTTTGTTAAGGTGGGCCCTTTCTGGAACACAGAGCATTTACAAAATTTTTCCAGGCTATGCTTGTATTTTAATTTATTGCCAGCAGTCAGTGGCAGAACTACCTGGGGAGCAGGAGTGCAATTTTACCAGGGCCTGCACCCCCTCTGGGCCCGCTGGTGATTCGCACGCCCGTGTTGCCGCTAAGAAAATCACTTCCGGAGGGGGGGGGGGGGGGGCTGGCTGCATGGCCTGCACCTGGGCCAGACACTGTTTAGTTACGTTCCTGCCAGCAGTGCTTTTTAGGGCCAGACGAAACAGATTCACTGCCAGGCTGCTTCCCATCTCTTTCTGTAGGCAGGGTGGATTTCGGAGTGAAATGCAAAATGTTGTGTTTCAGCCTGATATCCTCCATGTCTGCTTGCACCCAAGAGGAGACAATGCTTCCAGGTGCAGGCAGTGGGGGGCCCCTGCAAGCCCAGACCCCCTCACCCAATCTGCTGGGCCCCCAAAAAAAACAAATAGTGGCAACGAGTGATGGACTTTGCGCATGCGCAATAGTGCTTGCGCACCATTCCGGCATCCGCGTATGCATCCGCACAGGAGACCAGAGTTGGCACATGCGCGTGGGTTTGGACCCCAGTGGGCCCCCCAATGTCCAGTCAGACCCCGGGGGAGCAGATTTTTGGCCTGTGTTTCTCTGCAGCCCGAGAACGACAATCATCTGGCCTCAGCCTAACCTCTGTGAGCTTCATGTTCGCTTAATACAAGATGTGCAAGGAAGACAAATCATAGAGGAAAGTTATGTTAGAAAGATAGGAAGGAGTACATTTAGGGCTATTTGATTGGCAGGAGAATCCTGGGAGGCAGTTAAAGGAAAACTATACACTCAAAATGAATACTTAAGCAACAGATACTATATATAATATTAAGTGGCATATTTAAAGAAAGAATCTTGTCAAACTGAAATAAATATATTTAATTAAATTTTATGAAATTCTCTGTGCTACTTCTGAGATGACATGACCAGAAATACTGCAGCTCTAACTGTAAAAAGAACAAGTGTGGAAACAAAAGACAATTGGCTCATGTGACCTAACGTATGGTTTGTTTGTGTGCACCATGAATCGTAGGATCCCAGGGGACTGCACTTAGTTCTTAAAATTGTGGTTTTCTATTTATGACTACCCAATGGCAAATACTACTAAAAACTGAAAATTGGCAGCACACACCTACGAGTAAACTCTGGACCAATCCCCTGATAGGACACAAACAATTAAAAGCCTATAAACAACCTTAAAGGGGACCTGTCACCCAAACAAAATTATTCCAAATCCTATTTTATCATGTTAGTCAAGCAAAATGAACTTTAATTACACTGTATAAATTATTTGAATATTGTTTCCATCAGTCTGGGAACTCATAATTATAGCAACCAGGAAGGAACCATTTTGTGTACACTGTTATTAAGGCAAGCCTTAAATCATCTCAGAATCTTGTTTGTGCACCAGGGGACAGGGACCCAATGTCCATCCCCATGCACTGGTTACACATTTAAATCGTTAAGAGAGCCGGGGGTATGTAGGGAGAACGGTGACATGTAGGAAGTGCTGAATGGAAAGTGAAAGTAATTGTTTGTCCCGCCTCTATGCCTAGGCATAGAGGAGGGGTAGGCAATATTTGATTGACAGCTGATATTTTTAAATGAGTTTACAATAGCTATGAATGCTTTAATAAAAAAAAAATTGGATTTCATATTTAATTTAAAAAGGACTTTTATTATACAGATTTTTATGTCTGGGTGACAGGTCCACTTTAAAGAAGCCACCCTTAATTCCCTCCAGCAGTGTTTTCAGTTTTCTTTCAAGCATCACACACTTATGGGACTTAGCAAGTTAAACGGGGGGGGGGATTTAGGATATTTATGAGCACTGAAGAGCTTAGAATTCTACTGCTGAAGGCTGAGATGCTGCGATGTGTAACTTGTAGTACTTGACAAATGTGTGAACACTACTCCAAAATTCTGCTCTGCATCTGCATTCTTTCCCTTATTGGAGTCCTTCTTTTGCAGGGAATCTTTTGACATATTCCTGGATCTGAACATTCTGCTGGAGAGTATGAAGGGAGGTTTTTTATAGGTTGTTTATTGGCTGATGGTTTTTTCTGTTTTACCAGGGGATCAGTCCAGAGCTTACCCATAGGTGTGTGTGCCTGAAGGACGTAAAGAAAAAGTATATTATTATGATAATGGTATATTTAGATGAAGCAGAGTTTTACATATGAACTATTTTAGGCAATATTTTTTTTTGGTGTATAGTTTAAGTTGTTAAGTTTAAGTTTAAGTATTATGGTTAGGACTCTTTGATGAGGGGCAGGGCAGATAAGCAGGAGAATCCAGGCTGGCTGCTATTTATACAGGGCAGGTAGTGTTAGGACTGATAGGGGTGGGAAAAGACATATGCAATATATAATCCTGACATTTACTAAGGGAGGGTGAACAAAACCCATGTAGACCCATCAAGCCCACCCTCACCAAAAGTGACAGTTAAATCATATATATATACAGTACATATATTTAGATGCATATGCTGGAAGCACTCATGGATATAGAGAAAGTTTTTTATCAAAGCTTCACATGTTCCCCCACATCAATGCTTTCCTGTTCTCTTTTAACTGTCATCAGGATCATCATAAGCAAGAAAATAGTTTCATTGGTTGTCAAATAAAGGCTGTGATAGGCTATTTGGTAGACTCTGTGTGGACTGGCAGCCTACAGGAGGCTCTGTTTGGCATTACACTTGGTTTTTATGCAACCAAAACTTGTCTCCAATCCAAGAATTTAAAAATAAGCATTTGCTTTGAGGCCACTGGGAGCAACATTCAAGTAGTTGGTGGGCAACATGTTGCTCACAAGTCAATGTTTGGGAAACACTGCCTTAGAATATAGGCCTACCCTCCAAAAATGTTTCCTCCTCTCAACCTCTTTATTCTCTGAGTCTCTTGTCTTTATATACTATAATCTATTTTTCCATCTATTAACCCTGTTTGTTCTCATACATAAATGACATGAAATAGACCAAAAATGGTTAAAAGTAGCAGGGTCTACCCAGGCCCACCAGGAGTTTTCCCAGTATCCCTGTGGGCCAGTCCAACATTGAAGTTTGGCCTTTCTATAATTCAGAGCTTTCTGTAAAACAGGTTTCCAGATAAGGGACCCCATGCCTGTATAGATAAGGATATGCTAAAAGCAAGCCAATTTGGACTTGTACTTATATTTGTGCCACCAGTGAAGCATACTATACTATACCTGATAGATTTCTTGGCTTCTTGTACTATTCATTTTACCCCAGGGGTTTGGTTCAGTCTCAATGGGTACATCTATGGGAGCTGTAAAGCACTGTAAAGATAAATATTCAAAGATGAGCTGAATATGGAGGAAGACAGAGAGTGATTCTCAAGGAGAATTCTCAGGGAACCCACATGGAGAAGATTAGGGACAGAGGTCTAATCATAGTAATTCCCATCCTCTACTTTTTCAGTAAGAGAAATTCAGTGAAAGGTACTTACAGTAGCAGATCCCATAATGGCACTAATACAGGCTTCTGATGGGAACTCAACAACTTCAGTAAAAGTAACTAATCCTTCTGTGCCTTCTGTACCTGCAAAAATCCAACAGAATTATATGTACATGTATGGGACCTGGGATTTTCCGGCTAAGGGGTTGTCCCATAATTTGGATCTCCATACCTTAAGTCTGCCAAAAAAAAAGTTAAAATGTTAATGGCCAGGGCCAGAATCAGGGGTAGGCAGAAGAGGCAGCTGCTGAGGGCGCAACAATTGGGGGACACTGGGCAGGTACCTCTTCTGCCTATCCCTAGACCGGACTCAACTGACAATCGGTTTGCACAATCCTCAACCCGCACATACACATGCATGCAACGTCACCATGCATGTGGGAAGGAAGGGGGCTTTGTTGCCTAGGGCGACTGGCCAGCCTGGCCTGCCTTTGTTGGTGGCCCCTGGGCAAAGAGTCAAATGGCAAGCCCACAGCACTGTGCCACACACAAATGAAAAATAAACCTTTCTGTTTATTTTCTGTTGGCGGCATTAATCGGTTGTTTGGTTTTGGCCACATCCCCAGAATACACCATTTTACTACAACACAACCCAGTTGTGCCAGTATAATTAGTATTAGTATACAAAATGGATAACTGGCTTATATTAACCCCAGACGTGCCAATATGATACTACAGAAAATGAATCATCAGTATTTCCTTGTGCTCCAACAGCACCTTGGCCTTCTATCCCTCTGTCTGCCTGCCTGCTCTATACACTGCACAAAAATCCAAGATGGCCATTTGTTCCACAATGCACGGCCCTTCACGTAGAACAAAAAATGGATGCGGGTAAAAAGAACGACAATAGCACATTGAGCCCCCGTAAATCAGTGGGCCCTGGGCAGGTGCCCCATTGGTCCTATGATTAAGGGGCCCTGGTTGCAGTCACATGACAGTGCTTGTGCACTCTAGTTGGCTGACTCAGTGTATGACATCTCTGTGGAATTGGGTCCCATTATACAGAATTCTACTGGGAACATTGGGTTTCATTTCTGTTTATGTGATTCTCATTCCTTGTTGCAGGTTTTCCATTTCTCCTTCACTGCGTCCTATGTCATCTACAACATCCACACAAGGTAAGTCATTCCTGTAACAGGAAGTGTCAGCTCCACTTCCCAGTGCCCACCATGGTTTCTAACTCATATCCAATCCTTATTCTGCAGGGAGGTCTGGGAACTGAATCCTCCGGAGGTGGATGATTCTGTGTTACAATATGCAGAGTGGGGCGTCCAGGGACAACAACTAGTAAGGCATTTACTCCCAACTGGGGCAAAACCTTTATGTTAATTTACTGTTGGGGGCATAAATCAGTTGTGTTTGAGGCTGAATAGAGCACAAGGAAAGGTTGTACCACTAGATGGCATCTATTAGTTAAAGCTCATGTCTATCCCAAACCACTGTGCGCTCTGCTAAGGTCTTATTTGATTGGCATTTGTGGATTAAGGAATTGGATTGGCTACTCTTCCTGGGCTGATAAAGGGATTGTATGAGGGGCATCTAAATACAGAGTTTGCTCAGTCCCTGAATTTACCCATACTGGAGCAGAATCCCAAGTAAATGGGCAATAAGATAACAGCACAGCCTATTGTGACCAATAATGTTGGACAGACATGCTGGAGGTGCTGGATTTCTTTCCTCAATTGCCAGTGCCAAACTAATAATAATTAATATTGCTAGTACTGAACCCATTGTGCATTGCACCCACAGATTTAGGGGAAATTGTGGACTGGCAGTTTGACAGTGAACATTTGTGGCTTTTTTTGTGATCTTTATGTTGAAATCCAAGTTTGAGTGTTTCAAAGGCAGAGACTTGTGTTTCTATGAGGTGCCACGGTCTGGCTAATCTGCTTGCAGAGGGGAATGAGACTTACAGAGAGTTTCAATTACCTGCCCAAACACTGGAAAGGGACAAATGCGATTACGGTAGCCCTAATAATACTGTAGTCGTCTTACTTTATTAAATGCCCAAACGTGTCCTCTGTGTCCACGTAGCTAAACCTGGGATTAGGTACCAACAGAGATAATCACCATTCAGTTGTGTAAATGTTACTAAAGCTCCATACTGGGAGTTACACAATACATTGAGAAGACAGTGGTTTATCTAAAAAACAAGAATATTGTCAACCAATGGTAATTTAATATGGAGACTATAACCATCTTTAACCCACTTGGAACTACTATGGAAACTTTTCTATGGAAACTTAATTTTTCTAATTGGGCAGAACATGGTCTCAGCCTATCTGGGCCAATATAAAAGATGCAAATTCTAAGCCTAAATCACAAAGCAGAGCTAGCTGCTAACTCTGACCCCAGCTGCTATCCCTAACCATAGATGCTAACCCTTGCTGCTACTCTGAACCTAAATCTTGCTGCTAACTCTAACCCCAGCTGCTAACCCTAACCCAAGCTGCTTACCAAGTGTTTATTGGAACAGCATCTTTCCAGCCCAATTGGCTTTGTCAGACTTGGCCAGTGTACATGGATCAGATATAGACTCAATGGCAATGATCAGTTACACCAGTGATCCCCAACCAGTAGCGCGTGAGCAACATGTTGCTCTCCAACCCCTTGGAGGTTGCTCCCAGTGGCCTCAAATCAGGTGCTTATTTTTAAATTCCAGGCTTGGAGGCAAGTTTTGGTTGTATAAAAACAGGTTTACTGCCAAACAGAGCCTGAATGTAGGTTGACAATCCACATAGGGGCTATTAAATGGCCAATCACAGCACTTATTTGGCACCCCAAGAACATTTTTCATGCTTGTATTGCTCCCCAACTCCTTTTACTTCTGAATGTTGCTCACAGGTTCAAAAGGTTGGGGATCCCTGAGTTACACTAATAATTTATAACACGACTCTTTCTGATTTGCCAAAGTAGAAATTCAACCAGCTGTTTCAATTAAGGGGAAGAAATAAGAAGTGAATAAAGGAAAGTGGGAAGTGCACTGATTAGCTGATAATAACATGGAAGGCAGGATCAATACTACCATTGGGTCACCCCGGCTTTTATTCTTACAGCAGCCAAGAACCTTTTTGTGCCATATCCTCCTATTTCTTGGAAGTAAGCCAGTTCCTTTAGTACTAGTATTGTTCTGGCACCATTCCATGTACTAATTCTGAATCAAAGGAAATGTGAAGTATTCAGTGGGATTTGCCAGGATTTTTTTTTAGCAAGATTTTTAAAAGATCTTTTCATTATCATAAGATCAAGCTTATCTTGAAATGATCGTATAAATGTACAATTTGGCCATCAACTAAAAAAGACCATTTTAAGTGATATTGTCGAGTTGAAGCCAGGAAAACTGTGGGTCGCTGCCTGCTTGGCCCTGCAAACAATTGGTCAATGGATACATTTCACTATGAACGATGAAAATCTTTACCTGTCCAATCAATTTTCTGACCAATGTCGGACGGCAAATCGCTAGATGCACAATTGTTTGGTGCCCACTTACCTCACAGTAATTTGCCAGATTTGTTGGATCACACTAAAATCAGTCGTTAGGGAGAGAAAAATCTTAACGTCTGTGGTGAGCTTTAAAGGGGAGGGGAGGCCAAAGTAATGAAGGTTTTAGGTAATGAAGGTTTTAGGCATCTGAAACAACATTGTTACATTATGCTTCTGTTTCTTTTTCCTGCTCCAGATCTATATTTTTGAAAATAATATTTACTACCAGTCAGATGTGAAGAGCAGCTCTCTAAGGCTGACTTCTTCTGGGAAAGAGGGGATTGTGTACAATGGAATTGCAGACTGGCTGTATGAGGGTAAGTACAGTCCATCCATGTCACAACTAGAGCTGCATACAGTACAACAAACAGTTTCATTGACTGCCCTCCCCCCACAAGTAACACTACTACTCATCCACAGCTTTACTGTAACATCCCTACTAACAAGTGTTACATAACACTGACAGTGCTGTAACAGACCTATTCATTGACAATCTCACTCACTCACTTACTCACAGATTTACTGTAACAGCCCTAGTCAACTCCGACATTGACGTAACAGCCATATTCATTGACAACTCTACTCAATTACTCAAAAATGTACTATACCAGCCCTACTATCCCAATCCTACTGTCATAGCCCCTCTGACAACTCTCCTATAGTGGCAAATAGACTGTAAGCTATAAACGTTCCTCATTACCTGTTGGATTGCATGTAATCTGGAAGTCTGATATGTTCACCCTTCTATTGTGCAACTCTATAGAATATGTTGGTGTGTTAAATACTTGTTAATAATAAGAATAATCTGGTGCCCTTCTTCTGTTTCCTTGCAGAGGAGATTCTTCACTCCCATGTGGCACACTGGTGGTCCCCTGATGGTGAAAGACTGGCTTTCTTGATGATAAATGACAGCTTGGTCCCTAACATGATTCTTCCTCAGTTTACTGGGAGTTTGTATCCCAAGGGAAAAAAATATCCATACCCCAAGGTGAGTCACTTGGATGTTCAGTGATGGGAAAAGGCCAATGGGGTGCAAAGAAAAGTAGGGTTCAGTGATGAGGGGAAAAATAGCATGGATGGACCCAGCCCATTCTGAACCTAATGTGCATTGGCCAACAATCTCATTGGTTTTAAGTTGGACTGTAAGATTTTTAATGGCTGATTCTCTTTATAAAATGGACAACATTCTCAAATAATTTCTTATTTGATTGAAAATGTTTCATGTTGAAGACATTTTCATTGTGATCCTTTTCTCCGCCTCTAATCTGGTCTAATCCATTACGCCCTGTAGGTGGGGGAACTCCCTCCCCCTAATTTTATTATTAGAATGCTGAAAGTATTGTGATTGGGTGACTATGCCCAGAGACACATACTGATGCTTTATAAATATGAAATACATAGTGCTCCTATTAGTGCACGTAATGACTAATCCATTGCTAAATATTCTACTTATATAGCTGTTAATTACTATTATGTTAAAGTCAAATGATACTACTGTATGTGTGTGTAAGCAGGGATTGTATCCTCTGCATGTTCAGCAACCATGTTGCATGGGATATTGTATCTGTATTATCTTAGCATTTATTCACATCAGTAAGAGCAGCCATACCATCCATGGAATCTTCGTGTCCCCAGTGGATATTCTCCATTCTATATATATATTTGTATGTTTAGTGAGCAAACTGGATCCTCCCCATATTGTATATCATACATTAGGGCCATCATTCATTTATGCCACAATCTGGGGTCAAAACTGTGACTTTCTCACCTAGCTGTGCTCTCTTCTGATTCCATTACAAGTTTCTTCACCCTGTGATACAAATTCACCCTGAAACAGAATGGGGTTGGAGTTGATTCTGAAAGCTAACTCATTTGGTTCTCATCATGGTTCCCCTAGGCAGGACAGACAAACCCTACAGTGAAACTCTTTGTGGCAAATCTGTATGGACCCACGCACACACTGGAACTGATGGCGCCTGACAGCCTGCGGGGCAGGTACCCACTGCGAGTTTTATTTTCTCACTATGGGATGCTAAACCCACATCTACTAAGGATCGTTCATAGTACATTCATGTGATAAGATACAAACTAAAGCTGCAAATCTACATTTTTTTCCTTGTTCCCCAGAGACTATTATATCACAATGGTGAAATGGGTCAGTAACACCAGGACTGTTGTGAGGTGGCTGAACCGACTGCAGAACATCTCAGTTCTGACTGTGTGTGAAACGACCACTGGTGCCTGTACCAAGGTGAGTTGGAAGAGTTTTATTATAGGGATACTAGATTATGGTATGTAAAGAAAAGAGAAAAGAAGAATTGGTTGAGTGAACAGAGCAGGAAAGTAGCTGGAAGGGTGAGCCTATGGGCTAAGGTTTCTGATGGGCCCTTGACATCCCAGTCTGACACTGCTGCAATTTAGAGAATATAATGTACAGGCGCAAATATATTATAGAGACTGTAATGTACAGGAAGAAATGCAATAAAGAGACTGTAATGTATAGGAAGAACTGCAATATAGAGACTGTAATGTAGAGTAAGAACTGTAATATAGAAACTGAATTGTACAGGAAAAACTGTAATGTGGAGACTGTAATGTAGAAGAGGAACTGTAATATAGAGACTGTATTGTACAGGAAGAACTGCAATAGAGAGACTGTGATGTACAGGAAGAACTGTAATATAGAACTGAATTGTACAGGAAGAACTGCAATATAGAGACTGTAATGTACAGAAAGAACTGCAATATAGAGACTGTAATGTACAGAAAGAACTGCAATATAGAGACTATAATACAGAATATGAATTGTACAGGAAGAACTGTAATAAGGAGACTGTAATGTGCAGATACAAAATGCAAACTGTAATTGAACTGTAATTAGTTGCTTCACTGTATTTTTAACCTTTCTTTAATAGAAATATGAAGTGGCATCTGAGGTTTGGCTTTCAAGACAGGTAAGGGGACTATTTAAGAGACTGGGGGGAGGGCAGGTTGTATGTCTAGAATTTTAACATTGTGGAACTTCTGGTGTTGCCCAGAACCAATGTCATTTCACATACTAGGACTGGTAGTTGTTATTCCAGTAATATGATGAAGGGTAGTCAGGACTTGAATCTAAAATAATAAGGCAGAATAGAGAGAACTGCTATTGGTTATTGAACCAATCACTGAATCTTTTGACTTTAATTCTAAGTTGTTTACTCACATTAGGGTATTTGTTATCCTTGTGCATGATTGCATGGTGTACCCAAAATTGGATTTTTAATCTGCCCTGTTTTCACTTCCAAAGAACGAGGAGCCAGTGTTCTCTAAGGATGGTAGCAAGTTCTTCCTGACGGTACCTGTAAAACAAGGAGGCCGGGGGGAATTTCACCACATAGCCATGTTCAGTGTCCAGGTGAGACATTTAGTAGGTCAATACCATCTCACATCTCACCATACACAGTACCCATGTTCCAAATTTCATTGTCTAAGTGAGACTTTCTGACCATACTGACCATCTTGCACTTTTCTGGCTGAAGACAGAGAACTGAGTTTTGTGAAAGCCCCTTTTATAGGACTGGAGATATGAACTGATGGGTATGATACTCCAGCCATACAATTAATTATAAAAAAAAAAAAGACTACTGATAATAAAGTTCATCTCCTCATTGTGTCTCCAAGCATCACTGACCCGCAGTAAGCTGAAATTTGTAGAATATCCTTGTTTTGTGTTCATGATGCTTTTCTTTTTCATAGGCCAGGAGCGACCTAGTCAGCACACGACACCTCACATCAGGCAGCTGGGAGGTCATTAAGATCCTGGCATACGATGGACCTTCTCAGAAGTTGTAAGGAGCTCCTTCTGTCCTGTTAGAATCATCAAAATGGGTTCTTAATGCTTATGTGTATATTAATGTTCTTCTCTATCTCCAAATCTCCAAACAGATATTTTCTAAGCACTGAAGACTCCCCAAGAGGAAGGCACTTATACAGGTAAAGCACCTTGGGATCTGAGTGCTTGTTTTGGGCCATGTGTGATACATACGTCCCAAACTCCCATGAGATGCAAAACACCTTCAGTCAACCCTGTATTTACACAGTAATTTAATATTAATTGAATAATGTTATTCTGGTTGCATCAGTGCCACTAACACTGTGTGTAGGGGGTTTAAATACAATTAAAAATATCATCAATGCATTAGAATGAAGACCAGCAGCGCAGGTTATCATGTTTGACCTATATATGGTCAGTCACCAAATGTAGATTTGGTGTATATTGCGCATTTGTTTTTTTATGGGAATGAGTAAAACAGCCCTTTCCAATAGCTATGTATAAGCAACAGAAACAGTTTATTTAATACAATTCTCCCAGCCAAATAAAATGACACCGCTTCGGAGATACTAAGTAATTTAAGTCCCTATCTAATATTACGCTGGGACCAAGCCTTTGAACTTGCAGCTAGAGTAGCTTACTGTAGGTAAGTGTGTATTTGAGGAGAGTGCAGACCAACTCTGTTAATTAGAGATCAGGATTATTGTGTAAATGACTAAATTAATTGCTTGTGATCATCATTTTTTCTAGTGTGTCAATCTTTGGTTTGTTAAATCGCCAGTGTCTTACGTGTGACATCGCCAAAGACCAGTGCTCCTACCTCAGCGCAAAGTTCAGCCCCTCTAACCATCACTTCCTGCTGCACTGCAAAGGTAGGCGCCACCTGGAGGAGAACTCAATGACAGTGAGGAAACTGATCTTAAATGGGGGATCACTGGGGCCCAATAATATATATGTCTGATACTGGATGTCATTAGCATTTAATAATCATGTCATATCATTCAGTAGTTACTGAAACTTTGGCTTACTGGGGGAAACAACAGATAGTTTTACAGTACAGTAAGTGAGTGCTAGTTGTACAGTACATGGAGTATTTGCTAACTATGCTGTGCAATGAGTGCTAGTTGTACAGTACAGAAAGGGACTGCTAGTTGCACAGTACAGATACAGCATAGTAAGTGAGGGCTAGTTTTACAGTAAGTGCTAGTCGTAGAGTACATTGAGTGCTAGTTGTTTAGTAAGTGCTAGTTGTAGAGTACATTTAGTGCTAGTTGCACATTAAGTACTAGTTGTAGAGTACATTGAGTGATAGCTGTATATTAAGTACTAGTTGTAGAGTACATTAAGTAATAGTTGTACATTAAGTACTAGGTGTACATTAAAGGGATACTGTCATGGGGAAAAAATTTTTTTTTAAATGAATCAGTTAATAGTGCTGCTCCAGCAGAATTCTGTACTGAAATCCATTTCTCAAAAGAGCAAACAGATTTTTTTTATATTCAATTTTGAAATCTGACATGGGGCTAGACATATTGTCAATTTCCCAGCTGCCCCAAGTCATGTGACTTGTGCTCTGATAAACTTCAATCACTCTTTACTACTGTACTGCATGTTGGAGATATATCACCCTCCCTTTTCCCCCCAAGCAGCCAAACAAAAGAACAATGGGAAGGTAACCAGATAGCAGCTCCCTAACACAAGATAACAGCTGGATCTAAGAACAACACTCAATAGTAAAAACCCATGTCCCACTGAGACACATTCAGTTACATTGAGAAGGAAAAACAGCAGCCTGCCAGAAAGCATTTCTCTCCTAAAGTGCAGGCATAAGTCACATGACCTGGGGCAGCTGGGAAATTGAGAAAATGTCTAGCCCCATGTCAGATTTCAAAATTGAATATAAAAAAATCTGTTTGCTCTTTTGAGAAATGGATTTCAGTGCAGAATTCTGCTGGAGCAGCACTATTAACTGATACATTTTGAATTTTTTTCCCCATGACAGTATCCCTTTAAGTACTAGTTGTAGAGTACATTGAGTGCTAGCTGTACAGTAAATACTAGTTGTAGAGTACATTGAATGCTAGTTGTACATTAAGTACTAGTTGTAGAGTACATTGAGTGTTAGTTGTACATTAAGTACTAGTTGTAGAGTACATTGAGTTGTACATTAAGTACTAGTTGTAGAGTACATTGAGTGCTAGTTGTACATTAAGTACTAGTTGTAGAGTACATTGAGTGCTAGTTGTACAGTAAATACTAGTTGTAGAGTACATTGAGTGCTAGTTGTACATTAAGTACTAGTTGTAGAGTACATTGAGTGAAAGTTGTATATTAAGTACTAGTTTTAGAGTACATTGAGTGCTAGTTGTACATGAAGTACTAGTTGAAGAGTACATTGAGTGATAGTTGTATATTAAGTACTAGTTGTAGAGTACATTGAGTGCTAGTTGTACATTAAGTGCTAGTTGTAGAGTACATTGAGTGCTAGTTGTACATTAAGCACTAGTTGTAGAGTACATTGAGTGCTAGTTATACATTAAGTACTAGTTGAAGAGTACAGTGAGTTCTAGTTGTACAGTACAGTGAGTGCTAGTTGTAGAGTAGTCTGAGCAGTGGAGTAACTTTAGAAAAAGCAGACCCTGCGGTCATTGGGGGCCCGCTTCCTTTAAAGTTAAATCTTCCCTATGCATCCATTCTCCTAACTGAGGACTGTCAGGGAGCGCCAAAAGCTGCCGGGTAGCGGGGGTTCTGTTTGGGAGTAGCTGTGCGGGTTGCTAAGAAGGTTGCTCTGCCAACTCGTTCCTGGATTAACCCACATTGGGAGAGGCACCTGCCAATTTGCCTTTCTGGGTGGGAGCTTCTATGCTGGGTAGATTCAGCAGCGAGGGGAGTGCATATTCAGATTTATTACTTTCAGCGGGGAAAAGTCTATAATTTTGCTAAACGTTTTCTCATAAATATAAGATTAACATTTTTGAATGTTATCATTATTTGGTGAGACAAGCCCCACGCCTGAGAACTAGTTATGGTCGAATTTATTCGCTCTGCGAATTTGCGGCGAAGTCCCACGATTTGCCGGCGTCAAAAAGGAGACACTGGTGCAGTTTCGAAAATTTTTCGTCGTTTCGCAAATTTCGTGGGAAATTCGCACATTTTTCGGCAAAGCACCCCAAATTCGCCCATCACTACTTGTCTGGAATTTTAATGAGATGAAGAAATAATTTCTTGTACTATAGTTACAGGCAAACGTGCAATACCCAGCAATGTGTCTGTCTGTGATTAGTTAATATAAAAAAACCTAAAATCAACTGATGTGGCCCTGGGCCCTAGATCCCAGCCATTGTTGGTCTAACTGTGCTAATGCAAAACCTTTTGGCTTCTCCATTCTGTGCCAGAAAGATTTCTGTGTGTGGAATATTTATGGGAATTGCAAAGTTCCATTAGGGGAAAGTTGGATCCAAGCCTTGCTTTGCCTGACACCAGTTCCTTTTGTTTTATAGGTCCGGGAGTTCCAACCAGCAGTGTCCATAGCACAGATGACCCATCAGGTGAGAAGGACCCATTTGTTGGTTTGAAAAATTAATTTTCAGGTTGTATGTTCCAAAGAAAGTCCTTCTCCCATTGCCAATGTTTTGCACATCTGTGAAAAAATCTGGAGCAGGCACTCAAATAAAGGCAATCTTCCATACTTTACTCTATGGAGACCCCCTCTTTAGCTTACAATAATGTTGTGCACATCATCACTAAAACATGGGGGTCATACAGAGAAAAGCATGCCCCTCCCCTCATTCAAAGAGCATTGGCATACAGTGCTGCCCACCCCTCATGCATACAGTGTTGCCCACCCCTCATGTATACAGTGCTGCCCACCCCTCATGTATACAGTGCTGCCCACCCCTCATGTATACAGTGCTGCCCACTCCTCACCCTCATAGCTCTAGGTGCCGAAACACAGAGGATTGTGCCCACTTTCTGTGTTTTGCACCCTGTGCTGCACTTGATAAGTGACCCCTAGCAACCTACAAATAATCTCATGAAATGGCAACTTCCTCGTTATTTTATCTTAATGACCAATAAAATCAAGTGTAGGAAAAGTGAATTAACTTTTTTGGAATTGACTTCCTCCATCTTTAAATCATCAAGGAATCAGGGTCTGAATATTTCTACATAATTACATGTATTTTCTCACTCTCCCCCCCTGTTCTCCCTGGGATTTTAATGATCAGCTCAGCTAAATGTCATTTACTGCAGATAAGTCGGATCTTCTCTACAAAGACATTTAGCACAAAGTACTCATAATCCTATTTCTGTGTATCTGTGTATGCACCTGAACAACAAGGGTGATATATCAATGCAGGTGTAATGATGTTGTAGTGAGGGTGTAGTAATGTTGGGGTGGGCTGTAATGCTATTGGGGTGGGGGTGTAATGTTGTCAGGGTGGGGTGTAACAATGTGGGGGTGGAAATATGGGAGAAATATTTTATTTCCATGATTTGGGGCAGCAGGTTAAACAGATCATTGTTTCAGAGTTATTGTCCTTGTGCTTGTCCTTTTTTCCGGATTTGTCACCTAATTCCTCTGTCTCTGTTTGCCTAGAGTTTTACCCCCTGGAAAGCAATTCGGTGTTGAGAGAGGCAATTGCAGAGAAGAAAGTCTTCAGGACAGAAATAAAAATGATTCATATTGAGGATTATGGTAACTGAAATCTTCCTTCTCCTCCTCCAACTACTGACATGTGGATATAAATCATTCATGTCCAGCGAGCATTCCTCCAGTTGTTGGCAAAATTCTGGGTTTTGCAGTTCAGAAACAGCTGGAGAGCCACAAGTTAACCCTCTATACAATATGTACTGAAATTTAAATGACATATATATATATACACAATATATAATCAGTTATATGTATATGGGGAGGGGGCACTCAGTTGTATGTATATGGGGAGTAGAAGGACACCCATTTTGGGGTCTAGGAAAGACTGTCCTGGGAAACTGGGCAGATTTTTTATTTGAACTTTGAAGACTGTCAGAGGGATATAAGGACCCCTGTGATGAATAAGTGTTTGGGTTCTTTCACCAATAAGGTGGTTTTCCTGTCCCTTGTTCAGCCACTCAGGCTGCGGAAATTGTACACCCCTCATACTGCCTGTAACCTCTTTTCTTCTGTTTCAGAACTTCCACTCCAGCTCTCATTTCCCAGAGATTTCTCTGTGAAGAACCAGTATCCCCTTCTGTTAATCATGTAGGTTTCCTTTTGGGATGGAGGATGCAGTTAAAGTATTGTGACTCCAGCGTATATCTAGATGTGCAATGCTGAACACTTGTTGCCATTAGATACATGTTTGTAATAAGCTTTATGCTGTGGAAATAACCAACCAACTTTCCCTTTATAAACCATTTCCAGTTTTGTTACCAAACATGGCAAATAGTTACAATTGCAAGTTTCCTGTAGGCCAAGCATTTGGTGAAGTTGCCCTCAGATTGGGAACTGGGAAGGTTTAATACCATGTGTGTCTTCTCTTTATGCAGAGACGAGTTCCCAGGGAACCAGCTAGTAACCGATGAATTCCATATGGACTGGGACTCTGTGCTTATTAATATGGATAACATCATTGTGGCGAGATTTGATGGGCGGGGAAGTGGGTTCCAAGGGCTGAAAATCCTTCAGGAAGTTCACAGAGGACTTGGATCAGTGGAAGTGAAAGACCAGATAGCGGCTGTAGAGTGAGAATTGCTTATACTCCTTGTCCTCGTCTGGGTTCTTTCATTATCATAAACCACCACAAGGCTTTTTATAAATGTCTTTGTACCCAGTGTGTGAGAAACAAAAGCAGAATGACCCTTTTATATCAGAGAAGAATGACAATATTGGTATTGGTGTAAATATCCATGCATAGAATTCAGTCTCTGAATTTACACAAAGCTCAGTATTATAGTAGAACATGTAGATCCAGCTTGGTAGCAGGAGTTGCAGTAACGCAGACGTGTGGATGTGAGGTTCGGGTAGAGGTTCAGGTAGAGTTGCAGATCAAAAGGCTGGAGACTTACAAGGTGGAAGAGGAGGGGGGATAATGGATTCAGATAGAGGTTTAAAAGTTT
Source organism: Xenopus petersii (assembly GCA_038501925.1). Classification (NCBI taxonomy): domain Eukaryota; kingdom Metazoa; phylum Chordata; class Amphibia; order Anura; family Pipidae; genus Xenopus; species Xenopus petersii. The sequence goes on along the minus strand of CM076689.1, from coordinate 73,767,458 downwards.
AGGGTCGAAGTGCTGGAGATTTAGAAATTGGGAGAGGATGGCTATGGGGTTCAGAAAGAAATTTTGAAGTTAAAGATTGAAGGTGTGGAAACTTATAAGGTGGGAGAGAAGAGAGTGGCTATGGGGATGGAGAGGTTTGGTTGGACACTAACTAGCATTTGAGACCGTTTTCAGTTCAGGATTATATTGTACAGATTCAGCATCTGTGCCACAACATTTCCTTGTATTTTCCTCCCCTACCCCAGGTGGCTGCTGAAAGAGCCGTTTATCGACCCCAGCCGGCTGAGCATATTTGGGAAGGTAATTATTTGTTAATATAAAAGCATCCCTGGTCAGTGGCAGAGGATTAGAGGCACAGTGACTTCACGTTAAATCTATTGATCTGTTAAATAGCAAATCAGTGGAATGATGCGAGGTTTCTCCGCTTGGTGAGCCTCCAGCAGTGCGACACAAGGCACACCAGCACAATTCCCAGAGTGGATGTGATAGATCTCATTACTGGGTCAGACCAGGGCTATAATCAGGCTGTAGGTGTTAGTTAGAGAGGTAGGAGTGGGGCCACAAACAGCCTGGTATTTCATCTTCTAACTGAATCACTCGTTTGTCTTCACAGGGCTATGGAGGATACATTGCTTCCATGATACTAAAAGCCAATGACAGACTATTTAAATGTGGGGCCCTGTTTGCCCCAATCACAGATATGAGACTTTATGGTGAGTGCTTTTCTGTATGTCTGTAGGTCCATCGCAGTGTAAAAGAGCTGTAAGTAAGACTAGCTCACTATCAGGTTCATATGAATAGAGAAGGGGCACACATAGGGTTGCCACCTTTTCTGGAAAAAAATACCGGCCTTCCTATATATTAATCCTTTTTCCCTATTAATAACATTGGGCTCAACCATCATTTTTACCGGCCAGGCCGGTAAAATACCATCCAGGTGGCAACCATAGGAGCACAAAATGTCCTGTGTTTTTTTACCACAATACTCCTTGCCTCCAGTATGTTGTGCAGTGTCGGACTGGTAAACAGGGTTACCAGTAAAACTTCCGGTGGGCCCAGGTGTCAGTGGACCTTTTGGTTCTAAACATTTGGCCTATTTCATGGTCATTCCCTATTTCTTTATGGAAAAATAATGTGCAATAATGGAAGAATATAGTAGATATAAAAGACTAGGAGAATAAAGAGGTTGAGAGAGGAGAGGAGGAATAATAGTTTGGAAAGTGGGCTCATGGTCTAAGATTTTCCAGTGGGCCCCTGACATCCCAGTCCAACACTGACTGTAAATAGTTATCGCTTGCACAAATTTCAAAATTGTGTCAGGGTCCGATAAGGTCACAGCCAATGTCTATTCACTCCTAAATAAAGGCAAATTAAGTTGATATGGACTGGAGTTCTCTGTCTCATCTGATTTGGAATCTTACTCAATAATTGTACAAAATGAAATTCTCTCTCTCCTTGATTTGAGATATCTCATCCTGAGTCCAGGGATTTGGACGAATATTCTGGTTTGTTTTTAGAGAGGGGCAGTAAGATCCAGGCTACATCTAGATCCAGTTTTACACCAGTTCCCCAGACTCTACAAGGAAGGACATGGGCCTTACTCCTGATATCCGCTGGATGTTTTTGAGATCAGATGCACTGTTTGAGAGAAGACTACAGGGAAAAACTGGTATAGGATAATGTACCAGTGAATGGCAGCTATGGAGTCCAGAGGACAAACCATGTGGATAACAACAATGATGGAAAGGCATTAAATGCATAGAAAAGTTCCTGAGTATTACCTGGCTATCTAGATTTCCTATGAAATCCTGGTTTCAGGGGAGGATTTACTACCCAGAAGAGTCAACTAAAGGAAAAGGTTATATCTATGGATGCTATGGTCTATGTAGTGGACCACGAGCCAATGGGCAGCAAGGAATGTCCTAGATTAGAATATGGGAATAAGGACACGTGTTTCACTTTTTTCCGGCATTCTTTCTATAAGACATGTTTATCTAATTTCGCTATAAAACATATTTTATTCTTGGCTATAAAATGCTTCTTATTTTATCTGTGTCCCACTATAAAACATGTTTTATTTTCTCTTGCTTGGAAATATTTTTGATATTTTGCTATAAAATGTGCTTCTCTTTATCTCTTACTGTAAATTGTCCTTTATTTTGTCTCTTCCCATAAAACAAATTTCTTTTTCCATCGTCCTCGTCAGCTGTGAAATGCTGACACACTTTTATTTGCTTTTGCTGTCAAAAATGTTATATTTTTGTATCTTTCTATAGGGCAATATGTGTAGGAGATGGGATAAAAGGGACTTTTTTGTTTGTTGTTCTGTATTGGATGTTGATATTGTTAAGGTCAGAGCCATAGGCAGAGAGTAATTAATGCAAATGCAATACTTGGGTTTATTATTAAAATATTTCCTTAAAAATGCAGGGGAACCTCAACAGTCTTGCTCTGTTCAGAGGAACCTCATTAGTCTGACTCTGCCAAGAGGAACCTTATCAGTCTGGCTCCGCCTGGAGAAATCTCAACAGTCTGGCTTTACCCTGAGGAAGGCTACCGTCAACCCAAAAAAAACCCTCCTCTGTTAGAGCCAGACTGTTAAGGTTCTCCTGGTGATTCAGATAAAATAGATAAACTGTACTCTCAGCTAAGATACCAGATCATTGGCCATCATCTATGTTTAGATGTTGGTCAATATATAGATCCCAGTGATGGTAATGTGGACTGATTTTGGAACCAACATTGTTCCAATGAGATACGGTGACAGCTCTGTGGGTAACTCTGGGTGGGTTCCAGAATAATATGGGAATGTTGGTATCATTTTTCTAGACCTGGATGACAAAATACTTGAACTATCATGATATAACTAAAAAATAGAATTATTATAACTGGTGGTGAGTGGGGTAATAGTTATCTGGCCACTGATCCTTGTGATACTTCAGAGTCTAATAAATAAAAGGGATGGTTGACTTTAGGAGGGTGTTCTTGGTGGTGATTTCAGGAAACTAATTTGGTGATGTGACATTGTCAGTGGATCTTTCATCTATGAACCACTTTAGCATCCATCTGTAATCTCTTCTTACTCTCTGTCGCCTGCAGCATCAGCCTTCTCAGAGCGCTACCTGGGGATGCCATCCAGAGAGGAGATCACGTACCAGGTAGAAAAGAATTCTAGGAGAAATAGAATGAGGGTTATATAATTACATCACTTATTGTATAAATTCTTGATTCTCTCCAGGCTTCCAGCGTGCTGCACAATGTTCATGGACTTAAGGATAAGAATCTCTTACTCATTCATGGAACAGCAGATGGTGAGTCCACAGAATAATATAAAAGTTCCAATCTGTGCTCATTCATCACTGTAAGGGAGCATAAGGTGTAAGGGTGGTTGGTGTGTTAGAGAGGCTGCTGTGCATTGTCTGATACATTTATTAACTAGCAAACTGGTTAGAATGAATTACCTGCGTGCCTCTGACCCCTTTGATTTGCCACCTGCCAGATTAAAGATTTGCCTTTCCATAGCAGACTTCATTGTGTATTCATTATTTGGTTATTTCTTCTTAGAAAATGGGAGCATTAAATCCATTCTTGAGAAAGACCTACAGAATATTGATGCAAAGATATTGGGGCAGGGGATTGTACTTCAGAAAGGGTTTATGGTATTATTGGGAATATATGGGAAGATCCTGCAGGAGGATCAAAGTTACATGAAAATATCTGAACTTCCTATTGAATTGCCTTATTGTCCAGCAATTGCCTCAGTTGGTTCTTTAAAGGTGGCCATACATGATAAGATCCGCTCGTTTGGCAAGGTCGCCAAACGAGCAGATGTTTCCCGATATGCACACGAATGGAAAGCCAATAGCTCAACAAAGAGACTGGGCACCAACGGAACTGAATCAACTAGCCAATGTGGTCCTTGATCACTAGAAAAATCAAACCTCCATGATCAATATTTTGGCAGATATCGAACGGGGAGACCCGTTGGAAACCCCCATACACTGGCAGATAAGCTGCTGAATTGGCCTTCTTACTCTTCTCTCATTGTTTTTCCTTTAGCCAAGGTCCATTTTCAGCATTCAGCAGAACTCATTAAGCACCTTGTTAAGGTTGGAGTGAACTACACAATGCAGGCAAGTTCTTGTTTCACCTTCTACAACCTACCCAATCTTCAGAAACATTAATTATTATTTGTGAGGAAAGGTGATGAGTTGCCTTTTCTTTCCTGATCCAGGTTTATCCAGATGAAGGTCATATCATTTGGTCAGATAAAAGCCGGGCCCACCTATACAGCACGTTGCTCCAGTTTTTCAGTGACTGCTCTCGGGCACAAGCTGTGGTCGTTCCACAAGAGGCAGAAGAAGATGAATAAAAGTGAAAAATTATCTCAGGAGACAACGTGGCTCACTTGGAGCCATCAAACACAGCTTCTATCTTCAGCTTTCAGCCTGAGCCTTGGGCAGCTGAGGATCAGCACATTACAGACCATGAGCTACAAACTGGGAAGTTTCTAGACAAACGCGAGAGGACTCGTTACGAGGAATTCGCTTTCTACCTGGGGGAGACACATACAGAGCATTTTAGTTTCCAGAGGAACCTAGTTTTGAATACAGTAGTGTAGTGCATGCTTTTGTGCTTATTTTTAATTCAAAGGAACATTGTTTATCCTCCACTACAAGTTGACCTGTGTCTGGGATCCTCTCAGACAGCCCCTAAGATCAGTCCCCCCACCACCACCACTACAAGCTTACCTATTCTGGATCTTCTTAGAGACCTCCCTAAGATCAATATTTTTAAGATGCTGAAACTGTTCTCACATCCAAATCAAAAGCCATTGCCACCCCCAGAATCCTCCTCTTGCTAATATGGATTCCCTTCCGGCAAGCAGTTTTTGGTAGCGGAGTTTTGCTATGTATATTTCTATGTATACATACTGTCAGAAGACTCTCTCTCTTGTACAGTTAAAGGGACCTTATATTTTTCCAGCCTGAGGGCTCAGTATGACTCAAAAAGCCCCTTTTTGTCACAATTGTATTAGCTGATGATATTATTTCCTTTTGGTGTGTGTTTGGAATAGATTAGTTAACAAATATTTGGTTTGCATTCCCACTGTACATTTACTCCTGTGTATATAAACACATAAATATTAAATTATGGTTTCATACAATACACAATCGTAACCTCTTGCTTTGCAAAGAGTACAACATCGTGAGTGAGTGTTTAATGTTAGGGATAGGTTATATAATGAGGAAAATAAGGTTTTGCTATTAGAAAGGAAAGTCTTGTCTAGACTGGTCTTGGACCCTTGTACTTATGGGGGAATGAAAGTGAGAGTGAAGGAATGGAAATTAGGGCAGTCTCTGGCTCTTTTGGGGCTGGTTGCTCAAGGGCAATTCATCAATTAATACTGAATATAGTAAAGCAGGTCCATTTATATCATTATTTTACTAATTAGTATTTATTAAAAGGGGTAGTTCACCCATAAGTAATTTTTTAGTATGACGTTGACTGATATCCTGAGACAAAATGTTTTGTGTTTTTTCAGTTATCCTTTTGTACAGCAGTTCTCCACTTTGGTATTTCAGCGGCTATCTGGTTACTAGAGTCTTATTAAAATCTAGCAACCAGGCAATGGTTTGAATACAAGACTGTAAGATGAATAGGGAAATAGGAAGATTACTAATAAAAAGTAAGAAAGGTAATGAAATTGTAGCTTTACAGAGCCACAGTTTTTTTTTGGCTGTTGGGCCTGGGACTCCCATTTGAAAACTGGAAAGATGCAGATGATAAAGGCAAATAAAGCAAAAACTATAAAACATAAATAATGAGAACTAATTGCAAAATTGTTAGGATTAGGATATTCCATAACATACAGTACATATAAGTTAAATGAAAGAGGTGAACCACCTGTTAAATTAATCAAATGCTTAAAGCTTAATGTGTTAGTACTCAGGGAAGTGAGTTATACACAGCAAATCGGATTCTGTGAAGTTCTCTGATGTTGCAAAGATGAGGAGTAGGGAAGGCACAATGAATAGAAAGTTTCAAAGCTCAGGGGCTCACAGGGCACTATTCCCAAACTGTGCAGGAAACTCCCATTCACTACGTACCCAAAGCATATGACCAGGGTGCTACAGATCAGCACTACTGTATAGATGTTGGGTAGAGACTTGTCACTATTTTCTCATTTATTTTATTCATCCACTGCTACTAATTTCTGAGGCCACACAGGGGCCATTTTCTAACCAGGGGACCCCATTATATGATCTCATGACGGGAGCATAGAGCAGGCAGAGTATGGCACACACAGGGAGCATAGGGTAGGCAGAGTGTGGCACACACAGGCAGAGTATGGCACACACAGGGAACATAGGGCAGGCAGAATATGGCACACACAGGGAACATAGGGCAGGCAGAAGGCAGAATATGGCACACACAGGGAACATAGGGCAGGCAGAAGGCAGAGTATGGCACACACAGGGAGCATAGAGCAGGCAGAGTATGGCACACACAGGGAGCATAGGGCAGGCAGAGTATGGCACACAAAGGGAACATAGTGCAGGCAGAATATGGCACACACAGGGAACATAGGGCAGGCAGAATATGGCACACACAGGAAGCATAGGGCAGGTAGAGTATGGCACACACAGGGAGCATAGGGCAAGCAGAATATGGCACACACAGGGAACATAGGGCAGGCAGAGTATGGCACACACAGGTAGGGTAGAACAAGCACAGTCAGAGCAGGGTTGGAGACAAGGAAACTTATCAAGTCCACTCTGATATGAACAGTATGTACTTTGTACAGTGACACAGTACCAGTGCTGCTCCTACAGTCCGTCTAAGGTGTGAACAGGTGAACAATATGAGCACACTGACAGTGTGAGGAATGAACAATAGAGGTTTTACAGCCATGAACAATACAGGGGGATTACAGGTGTGAACAATATAGGGTTTTATAGAGGTGAGCTCAGTCCATTGTAGCAAATATACTTCCTTGGGAAAGGGGTGTAAATTGGGGAAAAGGGAACAAATCTCCTTCAATCAATTTGGAGGCCTTTGACACAGGGAATAAAAAGAAACAGCCAGGCAGGACTAGGCCCCAAGATCCATCCTTTTAAAATTCTAATTTATTCAGAGCCTTAGTACTGACATTTTAGGTTTATATCTTTGTTGTGCAGCCACTCCTGCCCGTCACCCTTATTGATCTGTTTTCCAGTAAATTTTTGGGTCCAGTCATCATAATCTCCCACACAGAACATATTTCCAATTCTAATTAAGGTTTCCAGAATGATAAATTCTAATCCTTTCTTATTGTCAGTACAGACCTCTTTATTAACCCCTTAATTAGTAGCTAGTCCCACTAAGTAGCAGTCAGTGGTTTAATCTTGCACTTTCTCCTGCTTCGTCTCAAAATCTCTCTAGGCTAGGAATAAAGTACTTTATAAATATTATAATTGTTGCTCAATAATATTTTAGTTTTAGAGCCTTATGGTCACAGAACCCCTCAGTGAATTCTAATATCCTTATAATTTATAGTATGGGGTACATTATCCCTTATACTACATGAGTGATATTTAGAGTTCCCTGTATAACTCAGCCTGCAGCCTTGTGCCTTTTTACGCTCACAGAACCTCTCAGTGACTTCTAATATCCTTATAATTTACAGCAGGGGGTACATAATCCCTTATAATACATGAGTCATACTCAGAGGTCCCTGTATAACTCAACCTGCAGCTTGTGCCTTGTGCGCGTGAAGTAGGTATGCGCCGGGGAGAGGGACAGAGGGAGGTTTTGCTGCGACTGGGGAAGTGGGTTTTTGACTGTTGAGGGGGGCCCTTGGGAGGGTACTTGATGTGGCAGCCCCGGTGAGCCCTGATCCCCCCCATTCCGACCCTGGTTTTACTCTAGGGTTCTCACCATACAGGCTGGCTTCCACACTCTGGAATAGTCAGGCTTCTCACTAAGCCCCTTTTACTCTCCTCTCCAGGGACACAAATTCACCAGCTTCTGGCCTGACTCACCTTCTGGCTTTCCTTAATCACTTTAGACTCAATCTCAATCACCTGGTCACATCTCCCTCTGCTCCTTGCAGTGACAGGCAACACTACAGCCCCTCTGGGAGTTCCTAACACAGACAGGTTACCTACCTGTTCTGTGCCCTGCTTTGAGACCTTCCTGATACTTAACTATGATTACATTATTTTCCACAGGACAGCCTTCCTGTGGCAAGTGAGCTCCAATGTGCGAACTGGACCACTGGAATGGCTTGCCTGTTCATTCCAAAACACTATAGTTTTTATGGCCAGACCACAATATCCTTTAAACAGAGAGACCATTCTCTATTTAGACACATCATCTTAGTGACTCCTTGACCTATCAAAAAGAAAAGAGACTATGGGTTTACATTGAGGGGTCTTTCAGTCAGACAGAGGAGCAGCTGCTTAATATGTAAAACCATTGGCTGGTAGAATCCCATAAAAAGGGTGTGATAGTCAACCTGAGACACTATCCCTCATGTCTCCCCCATAGATAACCAGCTCAGAATAGCTTTTTGCCCAAACAGGTAATTGTCACCTCTGCTGCTGTTCTGCACATTGCTGGAAACACACATTATGGATTTTCAAGGGAAACAAACACTCAAAGATTCCACTTCAAACCCAATACAACCATTATTTTTATGCATTAGGGTCAGGTGAGCAGAGGGCATTTATTCTCTTTATGCTCAGATTCTAATGACTTTAACACCAGTTCTTCACCAGCGACATGATTCTGCCTCTTCTCATTCTTCAAGAATGTGGGAAGGAGCTGAATCCCAGGAGAATTATGGGAGAATCTTAAGGTTTCAGCATATACAGGACAGTAATGATGTGATGAACAAAGACATTTCTCAGGCAGAACCCCCCATGGAGCCCCCCCAGGAAGGAAAGCAGGTTGGACGGGACTTGGGGGATAAGCTCTACTTTGTTCCTTTGCCTTTAGTGTCACATGAAAGTGACAATATTTATTATTAGCCATGACTTTACATTTATTCAGTCACTTTTCTCTTTCCCTTTGTTTTTTGCAGGTTCCTATGGAGGAAAAACCAAAGCCAAATCCATTTGTTAAATATATTGTGCCCCCTCTGCTATATCTTAGTCACTATGAATATTTTATTCCCTACAACGATGTGCAACTCTTTGTAATTGCAAGAATGCTGATAATACATTACAAATGTAAGATATTCTGTCTATTTTATTCTCAGTATAATATAAACACCGGCAGAGCCCAGATTCTCCCTTAACTCCTACTGGGACTGTTACATGTGGTTCCAGTTTCACATCCGGAAGCCCCTAATTGATACAACAATTACCCCAGTGACACAGAAGGGAGGTCTAGCAATGGGGTCTGACTAAAGAAGTTGCACAATGAGGTCCTGGGATAATGGGAGGGTTCCAATTAGACAGGCAGAAAGATCCTATTATTATAAAGGGACTAAATCCCAATCCTACGTGTAGGAGGGAGTTGAGTAAGATGGAGGGACAATACAAACAGGTCCATAGAGAATTGGTTCTCCAAAATTCTCTTCTGAGATGCAGAGTTGGGCAGTTGTTCCCAATTTCTCTTGCTGAGACTGGCTGGGTGGGGGCTTTACCCACTGTATTACAGTTTGGGTTATCTCATACATTATGATGACTGGGCATAAGAAATGAGTTTTGGGCATGAAAATAATGAAATCTTAGGGAGCCAATCACATGAATTAGGATTTATGAAGCCTGTTGGCTCTGACTGTGCAGTCAGGTAATGAGAGTTCCCATAAATGCTCATTGCACCTCATTCATACTTGAGATCCTGCAGGTTATCTGTATATATATATATATATATATATATATATATATATATATATATATATATATTTATATATATATATATATTGTTTTGTGCAATAAAACCAGCTGAGTTCTAATGAGATTTGACTGTTGCAGATGTACAAGCCATTAACCATCCCTATATGAAGCTCAATAAAAGGCGGTGATACATCTGATGTGACCTGGAATATTTCACTGGAAGTGTTGGAACGAATGGGGTGTATGTTATGTACTAAATAGTTCTTTGTGGTTAAAACATTGGCTAAAATTGATTGGATCAGTTCTGGCATCGGCAACCAAAGAGATGGACCATTTTTTCTTATATAATAGAGAGACTTTAGGCCTTTTATGCCCCCTCTCACTATCGCAAATGGTTGCCCCTTTTTTGGGCTGTTTTCATTAAAACTGTGACAGTTACAGAAGGTTCCATGCCGCTGCCATTAGACTCAGTGATTCACTACAATAACAAGATCACGGCAGATCCATAAAATGATGCCATAAAAGAAGTCTGGGAGCCAAAGGACTGTTGGAAATAAACAGGAAAAGCCCAGAGAGCCATAAATCAGGAGCCCGAATGCTCTAACATTCCCGTCCATGCCATGCGACTATTTATGGGTCATGCTGACTGGATTCTCACTAAAGGGAATACATCCAAATTAATGAAGGCTCAGTCTGTACATAAATCTGGGGAACTTCATCCAGTGAAAGACTGATTATTGGGTAAGGTTGTGACTTATATACTCTATATATGTTGGGGATTCCTGAGATTTGTGGGCATTATTAGGAGTTCAGTCCATCAGTCGCTTCTTATAGAACCAAGACCAATTCCTAGGATATTTATTGTAATATGTTTATTGGACATCCCTGGAAGTGTAGCAGGGTGACTGTTACCCCAATATAGTTATATACCTGTAACCTTGTTATGAGCTAAGTGCGCCCAGCCTGAAGGCCAGTTATGGTGAGATTGGGGATGAGTGCAGGGGGTGTAACTACAGAGGAAGCAGACGGGCCCAGTAGGTATAGGGGCCCATTGAGTTTTCAAACACAATTTCAATAAATATTGTTAAAACAGGTCAATCTCTAGACATTTTGGGGGCCTATAAAATAATTTGCTGTCCGGGCCCAGTAATATCTAATTATGCCACTGGGTGAGTGCTTAGCAAGGTGCAGACAGGGGGGGCCTGGGCCCATTGGAGCTGCTACCCCAGGGCCCCCTCCGGGCCCCCAAGAGGTGCCGGCATGTCTCCCGTGTGTTATATGATTATTAGCTTTTCTAGACACACCTAATAGCCCAGCCTAAATATTCTTGAGACTATGATTAATTGCTACAGGGATATACCTATATGTTGTTACCAGTATAAGGACTCTGACAAAATGTTGGCTGGTCAAAGGGGGCTTGAATGGAAATAGTTAGGCAAGCAATGCTCTTGGTTGACCAGATATCTGTACCCCAATCTAGAATGCACTGGAATGTCCTATAATGTGGTAACACAAACTAAACTATAGTTTAAAGGGAATTTTTAGGAGGGAACCTCCTTGCACATGGAAGTTTTATTGGAATGATTGCTTTCTACTCAATTATTACTTAACAGTTCTTTTACAGTTACCTAATATCCTGACTGTAACGTAACCACCAGTTACCAGTTACCAGTTCTGGAAAAAAATACCAGCCTTCTTATATATTTCCCTATTAATAACATTAGGATCAGACATAATTGTTTCTGGTACTGGTACTGCTCTTGATAATTTTAAGAGCAGAATTTCTTTATTTCTACCTGCTCTCTGTATCCTTGTGTTCCTGTCTGCTCTGCCCAGTGTAGGATTGGGAGCTGCCGAATTATGGGCCCACATACACACACACACATCTTCCAGGCTCCTCAGCACCCCTATGGCCTCCCCCCTACAACCCCTGTCTCAGCCACATATCCTCCGCCTTTCAACTCCCTCCCAACGCGTGCCTTCTTAATTTTTCATGCGGCCATGTTCATGGTGGGGTGAAACAGAGCAGATAGTAGTGGCTCTGTGGCCGTGTAGGTATTTTTTCCCTAATCTAAAATGTGTGTACCTATATTTATATAACGCTACTGGTATACAAAGAGCTGGACATTTACATAATTCATTAATAGAAGAAAAGAAAAATTAAATAATAACAGTATACCTATTGAAAAATAGAAAGAGGGAGAAAAAGATCTGCTGCACCAGCTTGTGGCCATGTCTGTTCATACCACACCCATTTTACACACCCCAGACATGCCAGTAAAATTTATAATTCATAATTTTTCCAGAGGGAAAACTCAATTCTATTCGAATTTTTGGGTCGGGACTATTCGATCAAATATTAGACGTTTAAATTCTTTCTTAAAAAACCTCCCATTCAAGTTATGAGTATATTTATATATTAATTCATTAAAGTAAAAAAAAAATGCACATAAATTCTTATTCAAACTTTGATAAATCTGCCCATTAGTTGATACAATTAGTTGATACATTTCTCAGCAATATCTGTGGAATATTAGCAACTATTATCAATTCTAAAGGTTGCCATAGACGCAAAGATCCTATCGAACGAATCGAGGATTCGTGCGATTTTCGACACCATGTGTGGAGAGTCCCGACATTTTTTGTCCAGCGGAGATCGGTCATTTGGTCAGTCGGACAGGTTTGATTTTGTCCCGACCGAACCCTCCAGAGCTACTTTAGAAGGTGAAAAATTAACTGTTACACTTCGATATTAGAAAAATGGTTATAAGTAGAAAATAGAAAGTACTTTTAAAAAACCTATTTTCCTGTTATTTTACTTCTTATTTCAACTATTTTTACCTGCTATTTCATTTACTTGTTACCTGTTATATATCTATTTATTTACCTGTGATAATACAGATCAGAAAGGGTTGGGTAGAATTGTACAACAAAATGTTATTTCCTTGGCAGAGCTGAGTGAGTGCAGTGGGGGGGGGGGGGGGTCAAGCATCTAATGCTTCTATGGTGTAAATAATGAATTAGTGTAACTGGCAGAGCCCCAAAGCAGTAAAACAATCTTCCAACAGCTATGGGCAACTGGGCACAACAGCTAGGAAATAGACAATTTCCTGCCAGTATGAACACATATGGGAATAATGTAAATCCAACTGTAAATTATAGCTAATGTATTATAAAGAATAATGTACCCCATACTGCAAATTAGAAGGATATTAGAAGTCACTCAGGGGTTATGTGACCACATGAAGACACAAGGCTGCAGGCTGAGTTATACAGGGAACTCTGAGTATCATTCATGTATTACAAGGGATAATGTATCATATATTGGAAATGATAAGGATATTAGAATTGACTGAGGGGTTATGTGACCTTATAAAGGCACAAGGCTGCAGGTTGAGTTATACAGGGAACTCTGCATATCACTCATGGATTATAAGGGATAATGTACACCCTACTGTAAAATACAAGGATATTAGAAGTCACTGAGGGATTCTGTGACCATATAAAGGCACAAGGCTGCAGGTTGAGTTATACAGGGAAATCAGGGAGGCACATCTATCACCATTATGATTTTAATGGTTTTAGAAACCTCAAAAAAGTTGTCTTAAAACCACAAATAAATGATTTATTAAAACAGACTAATATAAAAAGCAGAAAGAATAAAAATTGAAAACAAATCCAAATACTGATATAAAAACTTCAAAGTCCTCTAATTTTTCATTTAATAAATTATGAGTATTAGTATTATCCATGAATGAATGAAATAAGAATGTTAGTAAATTGGCCCCTAAGTATCACTCATGAATTATAAGGGATAATGTCCCCCTACTGTAAATTATAAGGATATTAGAAGTCACTGAGGAGTTCTGTGACCTTATAAAGGCACAAGGCTGCAGGTTGAGTTATACAGGGAACTCTGCGTATCACTCATGGATTATAAGGGATAATGTACCCCTACTGTAAATTATAAGGATATTAGAAGTCACTGAGGGGTTCTGTGACCTTATAAAGGTACAAGACTGCAGGCTGAGTTATACAGGGAACTCTGAGTATCACTCATGTATTATACGGGATAATGTACCCCTACTGTAAATTATAAGGATATTAGAAGTCACTGAGGGGTTCTGTGACCTTATAAAGGCACAAGGCTGCAGGTTGAGTTATACAGGGAACTCTGCGTATCACTCATGGATTATAAGGGATAATGTACCCCCTACTGTAAAATACAAGGATATTAGAAGTCACTGAGGGATTCTGTGACCATATAAAGGCACAAGGCTGCAGGTTGAGTTATACAGGGAAATCAGGGAGGCACATCTATCACCATTATGATTTTAATGGTTTTAGAAACCTCAAAAAAGTTGTCTTAAAACCACGAATAAATGATTTATTAAAACAGACTAATATAAAAAGCAGAAAGAATAAAAATTGAAAACAAATCCAAATACTGATATAAAAACTTCAAAGTCCTCTATTTTTTCCTGCAAATACAAATGAAAAAATCAAAAACCACCAAGATTTTACAATTAGAAAATGACTTCTGCATGACCTTGACGGTTTTTAGATGGCAGAGATCTGTATTAGTGTTTTTCATTTTTTTGCTCATTTAATAAATTATGAGTATTAGTATTATCCATGAATGAATGAAATAAGAATGTTAGTAAATTGGCCCCTAAGTATCGCTCATGAATTATAAGGGATAATGTCCCCCTACTGTAAATTATAAGGATATTAGAAGTCACTGAGGAGTTCTGTGACCTTATAAAGTCACAAAGCTGCAGGCTGAGTTATACAGGGAACTCTGAGTATCACTCATGTATTATAAGGGATAATGTCCCCCTACTGTAAATTATAAGGATATTAGAAGTCACTGAGGGGTTCTGTGACCATATAAAGGCACAAGGCTGCAGGCTGAGATATACAGGGAACTCTGAGTATCACTCATGTATTATATAGTGAATAAAGTAAACCCTCTTGTAAAATATATGGATATTATAAGTTACCGAGGAGTTTCATGACCATATAAAAACACGAGGCTGAAGGCCGAGTGTTTTTATACAGGTCATGGAACTCCGAGGAGGATTATTTGATAATGGAAGCAGAAGTGATGCCAACTCTCATTGAAGAGATCTACAAAGCCTGTAGGCCTTGACAAACACTATGCAACAATGAATGTTAAATCCTTTCCTGATAGCTTTGTTTGAAGGCTTCCATGTTCCGAGCTGGCAATGTCCATCCTGCCTAACAAGGGCACATACACATTGTCACAGAAGCCCATTTAAGGGGATTTAATAGAAACCCGCAGTGAGATGGAAATGTGGATTTAGTGCTGCTCAGAGCTTCCCATTGGCAGAGCCACTTCCAGTGGCGCATGGAGTCCGTATATTTCATGCTGATACAGAAGTACATAACCCTGCCACATCTACTCCTTTATATCTATTTTACACTTTCCTCATAATAATATATAGGCTGAGAGGGCCGGGTGCCAACATCTGATTATACTCAGAACTGGCCAGAGATCCTTCAGCTCTCAGGGGAATCATTCTATCCCATAATAACCCATGTTAACTACTATCCCATATTAATGTGAACATTCCCTTCTCTCCTAAGCTAAGCTATCACTTAACCCCTCTGATCTGAACCAATCACCCCAAGAACAGAAAGTGAAACAACTGTTGTTATTCCACAACTGAACCTTCACAGGAGTTCCCTGGTGTTCCTACAACCACCCCCCAACCCCCAAATTCTGCTTCCATTCATCTGCACAATCATCTCAGCCTGTGGAGCAGAGATTGAACCACTTTGATCTACCTAAAAACTCAGTCTGAAGGTTGCAGAACCAACACTCTGTACCTGTGCCCTTAGCAGGAAGAATTTCTTAGTAACTTTTCTAATGGAACAAGGAAAAATTCATTCTTCCATTATTCTCCATTTGCCTTCCAATCAACACAAACAGCACATACTGGGCACTCTGACCTGGCATTTGGAATTGGCTGACAAAGTTCTCTTGCCCTTCATTGGCAGGATATTGGGGTGCCATAATGTACTTCCACATACAACCATAGAATGGAACTCTCACACAAGTGAGCCTTTATAACACAGGGACATGGGTACCACCCTGATTGTGGCTGAGTAAGATTCAATAAGGGGCAATGACCTGCTAGGCAATCACTGTCTCTTTGGGTGATACCATACCCCAAATGTTCAAGGTACGCAACCTAGCGTATGACTTTCTCTGCTATTGGAACAATTCAGACTTTTTCCTGTACATCCAATCATGGAAGATTCAGTTCACAGTGGCAGAAAGATCCTGACAAAGAGAAAGAAGATTCTATTTGCAATTCACAAGAAAGAATAGCAAAGCTGGGGGCTCCTCATAAGATTTAGGATTAAATATAATGTGTATAATAATCATAGTGATAACATATAGTCATAGTGAGACTTTCCATTAAGACCCTTATTCCAGTGAGAAGATGGGGCAGAATTGAAAGATCCAGTGGAAAGGAAAGATAAATGTATAAAAGTACAATATATATAAAAGTATACACGGGGAAGACAAATCACATAATAAATATATACAGAATCATATCAGAACAAAAAGCTTAAGTGCTATGTGGTAAGAGACATAGGAGATAAATATCTGGAGAGATTTCTGGAGATGTTGCCCATGGCAACCAATCAGCAATTAGATTTAAACAGCCATCTATAACTTAGAAAACAAAAGCAAAGATCTGATTGGTTGCTATGGGCAACATCTCCAGAAATCACTCCAGATATTTATCTCCAATGTTAGTAAACATGCCCCTTAGTAGGAAGTAGAGCTTACAGTCTGAGGTGCAGGCCCAGACTGGCAATCTGTGGGTTATGGCAAATGCCAGAGGGTCTGCTATAAGGTGCCATAGAAAGTCAGTATTTAGTGGGCTGGTGGGAGCTGTTTGGGCCTCTGTGTGGGCTGGTTGGGCCTCTGTGTACCTGAAATTCCAGGGCCTATTTTAATTCTCAGTCCGGATCTGCTGAGGTGCGATCAGTGCAGGTTATTAGAGGTTTTAGTATGAACAATGCAGGACTTTTACAGCCTGAATTGGAGGTGAGAACAATGAAGGAGCTAGTTAATCTCAGTTCTGATACATTTGAAGTTTACACAAAGGTAAACAACCAAAACAGCCATGCTTTAATGGAGGGCCACACAAGGGGCCCCCCAGTTGGACATTACTGCTTTATAGTATTAAATTGACATGCTCACGCACTGGGGGAGGCCCCCTTTGCCCAGACAGATGCAAGAAAACTGGGCAATGGGGGTGGCATTGGATAGGTCACCTCAGGCACTCAATGCTATATAATATCAGCCCTATAAATAGAGACTTATAATGGAAGTTACTGGCCATTACAACAAACCTAATTCTTTCTGTAGCAAAGTCACCATACATCTTATACATAGAATACCCTGTAAAACTGTTTAACCAATGAACACACCAGACTGGCATCGCACTCACCCCAAAGGAATCTAAATCACATCAACACAACCTAATTATTCTTTGTAAATAGGCCCGTTGTGATTGCGCATGTTTGGCAAATTAACTTGATTGCAGGAAACAACAAAGGGTCAGCTGATTGTGTCGGAAGACGACAGATTTCTCTTTTCAGAGGAGGAACAAAGTGTCGTCTGACCCAGAGGAACGCCATGGATTCCGAATAGAGCCGTAAATTGCCTTTTGTGAGTTGAGTCAATCTCCTGTTGCGTCGAACAAACACAGAATTACAGGATGAGTCTTCGGCGTTAATTCTAACCGAGATGCCAAGAATTCTAATTATTTTCTACAGCTGCTCCTTTCTTTCTTCTCCCCCATAGCTGCAGTAGACTGCTGGCTAAGCATCTTCCCCCCCCCATACAGCTGCTCTTTTCTCCCCTTCAGTATGACTGCAGTGTTTCTACTGGCACATCATCTGCCCCCCCAACTGCCCCCCAATATGGCTGCAGTGTTTCTACTGGCACATCATCTGCCCCCCCAACTGCCCCCCAATATGGCTGCAGTGTTTCTACTGGCCCAGCATCTGCCCCCCCATACAGCTGCTCCTTTCTCCCAACCCCATATGGCTACAGTTACTGGAACAGCATCTGTCCCTAAACCCCACTCCCCCCAGTATGGCTGCAGTGCTTCTACTGGCAAAGCACTTGCCATCATACAGCTGCTCCATTCTTCCAAACCCCTATATATGGCTACAGTTACTGGCACAGATTCTGGCCCTCAACCCCCCCCCCCGGTCCCTACTGGCACATGGTTTGGAGAGGCTAAAGGTGAAGGGGAATTTTTGCATTTATCAACTCAGCTGCTGTACCAGTGTGTCTCAGGCAGCTCATAAACACATAAATACATCCCAGTGAGACTGGAAAACTGCCATACAGATTGATGAAGTGATGAAGGATCCAAAGAAGCTGCCTCTGTAGGGCAAACAGCAAGTGACTTTAAATCTGGAGGGGCAAAGTACCTTCAGGCCCTCATATAATACCTGGGACAGAGTGAATGCTACAAACTATATTGGCCATTTAGTTGTGTGGTCCCATGATGGGTGATTGTGACCCAGCATTCTTTCACCAGAAATTCCACATAAGTCCTTATATGTGTACCCCCCCATATTTAACTCTCCGATTGCCAAAGTGCCCCTGTGCCATCAGCTACATAGTGTTTCCCATCTTGGTGCAGAAACTCCCCCCACTTGGGATCTTACCCACCTCTAACTCCTATTGGGCCTGAATGCCAAGGCCACTAGCATTGTGGGTGCCATTTGCATGCAGATAATGTCCCTGCTCAGCAAATACTGGAGACTTAGGATAAAACGTATGATGACAAAGACACAGAGTGTTTATTAGCGAGTGCCAACATGGCAATAAAATAAAGGTGATCCAAGCACATTTGGCAGAAATGCCAGAGGAAAGTAAATTGAATTCTGAATAATAAATGTATCTATGTTTAATGGGATTCAGCATAACAGCACTTAACCCTTGCCAGACCCCAGGCACTCACCAGTTTCTTCATTTAACTGCCCCCACAAGCTATACCCAGTAATATATTCTCTTCTTCCTTGGGCAAAATTCTGGGACCGTCATGTTACCTTTCTCCTGTAATCAGGCAGGTACTGTGCTATATATTTCCTATTATTGACAGTATTATTACCCGTAACCCCCGCCTGATGTACCCTCAGCTAATAAATGCCAATATCTCATGCATGTATTTCACAGTTTTGTACATGGGGAGGCTGCCCTGTGCTCAGTGTGGGTTTAACAACAAGGAATTATAGTGCCACTTATATACCAGTTCCATTATAGTGCCAGTCACTAGCACAAGTATTGTTGTGAGTACTGTGTTAGTTATAGTGTAAGTGTCTTTGTGGCACTGGGTTAATTGCACTCAGAACATATTTGCATTGGTTTAGTAGCACGCAGAATGCATTGGCACTGGGTTAGTGGCACACAAACATATAGGGATGCACTAGAACCCATTGATTCTGGATTCAGCTGAATCTCAAATCCTTCTCACTGGCTTCAGACAAACATTGAATAGAATCTCAACCGTCGCCTGGATTAGCAAATTCTTCACCTGTTGCAGGGTTCAGATTTGGTTTGGCCAGGCTTTTGGATTTGGCAGAATCCAAATCCTGCTGAAAAAGGCTTGGATTTGACTGAATTCCGAAACAAATCCTGGAATAGTGCATCCCTACTCTACTCAAAACTCATGCCCCTGACTGAACTCACAGTTGGGATTCTGGCACTTCTTTATGCAATATGCAGAACGTATGTGAAGAAAGTCCCATAAAGCAGTGGGTATAGACATTGGGAGATCTTGAGGAAAGATAGACAATATGGGAATCTGTTCAGAGAGAAACCGTTATTCTCTTATAAACGGGCTAGAAACTTAGGGGACCATTTAACCAAGACTGATTTAATGGAGAATGATAATCGGCAACCAGTATTTTTTGGCCTGCCACAGAAGGGCACATACCCATGTTTATCATGCCAGTGTTGCAGTAGCATTATAAAGGGCAATAAAATGAATCATCCTTCAAAAGGATTTGAAATTAAGTTAAAAGATTTTGCTACGTGCAATACAACAGGGGTGATTTACATGCTTAAATGCCCCTGTGGGAAGGCATATGTGGGAAAAACAAAGAGACAAGTGAAAATACGGATTGGTGAGCATAGGAGGGCAATTGATAATTGGTGTAGCGGCAATTAATACTTTTAATCGTATTATTTCAAGCACTGCACTTTACGCTTTTTGGTACAAGTTGAGAAATCTATATATCTTCACTTACTGAATGGTGAATGAAAAAGTTGGTCGCTGACAGAATCAATATATGATATACAGAGGTGAGAGTTGGTTTTAACCGTTGAAGGCATTCTGCAGTCACGAAGCAAGGTTCTCTCCTCCTTCCTTCCTTCTATGATTAATTTTATCCTTGCGTGCACTGTAGTTTTACGAAACAATTTAATAAAGAAAGTTAGTAAAACCCTTTTTTAGTACGGCAATTGATAATTGTGATTTGGACAAAATGAAATATGTTACTCCGTCAGTAGACATTTTAAAATTTTTGGCCACAACAGCAAACAACTAAGATGGCAGGTGTTACAGGTTGTGAAATTCCCTAGATGGGGTGGTGATAAGGACAGACTACTGTTACAACAGGAGGTTCTATGGATTGAAAGATTGAACACGTTAACACCCATGGGATTGAATGAGAAACTGAGCTATTCTTGCTTTTACTGATATGCGTCTAGCCTTACATTGTAATTAAGGACATGTGATTATTTGTTTTTACAATACGAATATTTTATTCCACAAATTTTATTCCACAGTTTTTTATATTTGGATATATACTGACACATGGAATACTAGAAAAGGATCACAGTATGGAGATTTTACACATTTTATGGACTAATGTATCACTGAGGCACTTTGTATCCTTTTGATTGAGGACATTACGATGAATAATACCATAATAATACAATGTTAATTGTCAATAATGGTGTAATTGACTTCACTTAATCACAAGGGGTGGGGTTAAATAGTGACCTCCCCATTAAATGTATTTACTCACACTGTTTGTAAGTAGCACTTGATGAAGGGGCTTGACCCTGAAACGTTTGCTGGGATCTCACCGAAATAAAAATGAAAACAGTTTGAATTTATGCCGATTTTTGTCCCATAAAGCAGCAGACTTTATCCATTATACATTTCTATTGCCATACCTCAATTCTGCCCTGCCAAGAAATAGTACTACGCTAATGTCACTCACCTACCTACCTACCTACCTATCTATCTATCTATCTATCTATCTATCTACAGTACTTGGTAAACAATAACATCCAATCAATGATGTGGATTTTTTTCTATACATTCTGCATCTCTCCTCAACAGAATCACTCAACCTCACACACTCTCCTCAGAACTTCTACTCATTCACTGTGCTGCTGAGCTTACTCACAATCTTACTTACATCTTCATTTCTTCACTGGCTTCTGGAATTGTTCCCTCTCTATTCAAACAGGCCTGTGCCACTCAATAAAATTGTGGGTTGAAAACATTAGACATGTCTGGTTTTAAAGGGGTTATTCACCTTCCAAACACTTTTTTCAGTTCAGTTGTTTTCAGATTGTTCACCATAAACAAATACTTTTTTCAATTGCCCTCCATTTTCCCCAAAATTTACATTTAAAGTTTGAGTAAAGTTAGTGTTTCAGTCTGGCAGTTCAGTGATCCAGGAGCATTCTGAACTGTTACAATTTGCTACATTTATTTGATACAATTAGTTGATACATTTCTCAGCAGTATCTGTGGAATATTAGCAACTATTGTATCAGTTCTAACAGCTGAAACAGGATGAAACTCGGATTCGGCTCAGCAGGGACAAAGATAACAAATGTATCAACTTAATGTATCAATTAGTTAAAGAGTCGGCGACCCCCTTTCCAGAGCTGCTTCAGAGGGTGAAAATTAAACTTTACACTTCAATATAGAAAGTAATTGGAAAAAGTCTTTATTTCTTGGGAACACTATGAAACCAACTGAACTGAAATAAATGTTTGAAGGTGAAAAGCCCCTTTAAAGGAGAACGAAAGCCCCAGGGCGCAAAACCCCTCCCCCCTCCCCTCCGTTGCCCCCACTCCCTCCTCCCCCCTGGCCTACCCCTCCCCCTGGGCAAATGCCCCTAACTTGTTACTCACCCCTCTGCGCAGGTCCTGTCCATGGAGTTCGCAGTCGCCATCTTCTTCCACTCGCGTCTTCTTCCTGCTCTGACCGGCGTTTTCTGGCGCATGCGCAGTAGGAACAGTTACCGGTACGGCTCTACTGTGCATGCGCCGAATGTCACGAAGTTTTCCGATTTCACTTCGTGACATTCGGCGCATGCGCAGTAGAGCCGTACCGTAACTGTTCCTACTGCGCATGCGCCAGAAAACGCCGGTCAGAGCAGGAAGAAGACGCGAGTGGAAGAAGATGGCGACTGCGAACTCCATGGACAGGACCTGCGCAGAGGGGTGAGTAACAAGTTAGGGGCATTTGCCCAGGGGGAGGGGTAGGCCAGGGGGGAGGAGGGAGGGGGGGCAACGGAGGGGAGGGGGGGAGGGGTTTTGCGCCCTGGGTCTTTCGTTCTCCTTTAAGGGGTCACTCACCTTATCAACCATGTTGCCTTTTAAATTTCAGTGTAGTACAGAGAGATAAAACTGCAGAGCCAGTAAGTGAATGTAAAGGGCTGTCAGATATTTTTGTAGATAGTATTACAGCCTATTAGCCTCAAAGAAAAAGAGTTGGACATCTTCACTGCTTGTTCTTCATCTCTCTGTACATATTTCCCTGGAACGAGACACGACTCACTGATTTCCTGTTCCTTCCTCCTGTGATGGGCCGCTCATTGCCTGTATGAATGGGATTCATGCCCAGGGCCTACATGTGGCTGCATTAACTTGATTAGCAATCACTGTACGTAGGAAATTCATTTCATTTTGCTCTGACAATGTTATTGGGGGCAGGAAATGAATTTGCACGGACGTTTGCCCCAAGGAGACTCCGCACTGTTTGAAGAAACCTCCTAATTTCAGAAGCCATTAATTCCAGATGACGTGTCTCCTGCAGAATAAAGCATTCAGTTGTATGTGTAAGGCAGTATGGCAGTCAGACACCTGACCAAGGAATCTGCTCACATTGTGGCCCTCAGGAACATAGCCACTGTCAGGGCTTTATTAAAACAATAATCCTAACCCTATTACACTGGCAAGCAAAGACACCCCATGAGAGTCTAAATGTTGTAAGTTAGGTGCTGTGACTATATCCAGTTACTCTCAACCAGTTACACTCGTGTCTGGGGCATGGCACGAGTGCTAACATTTCTTAAGTGCTAAAATTTCACAAGTGCTTAGAAATGACAGTTAAACAAGGCAGTTCCATGGAACTAACTCCTATCTCTTCTCATTCCTACAGGTAATTCTGCTATATCCATACACTGCCATATCCATATACTGCAACTGTTTATTCTGGTAATTCTGCTATATCTATATACTGCCATATCCATATACTGCAACTGTTTATTCTGGTAATTCTGCTATATCCATACACTGCCATATCCATATACTGCAACTGTTTATTCTGGTAATTCTGCTATATCCATACACTGCCATATCCATATACTGCAACTGTTTATTCTGGTAATTCTGCTATATCCATACACTGCCATATCCATATACTGCAACTGTTTATTCTGGTAATTCTGCTATATCCATACACTGCCATATCCATATACTGCAACTGTTTATTCTGGTAATTTTGCTATATCCATACACTGCCAGATACTGCAACTGTTTATTCTGGTAATTCTGCTATATCCATACACTGCCATATCCATATACTGCAACTGTTTATTCTGGTAATTCTGCTATATCCCTACTTGTATTTGTCAACCCCAATAACTTTTGTCTGTCAGGCCTATTCTACTTTAGTTCTTTGATAAATATCTAAAGCACACATCTGTATCCACTCCTCCGTGAACAAGAGATATTTTTATAGCCCCAAACCTGGTTCTGGTGTCTGTAAAACTCTGCTCTTTGCAAGCTATTTAATTGATTAATTAATTAATTAGGCTCTGGTTTTTCCAGTCAGCTACATATAAATTCACACTCAGTATTGGGGATGGCACTCGTGTCTGGGGCATGGCACGAGTGCTAACATTTCACAAGTGCTTAGAAATGACAGTTAAACAAGGCATTGACAAGGCAAAAGGAACCGGATTCCCCTGCAATCAACAGTGAACCATCTGGGATAAGAAGAAAACAGATTTGTTTGTACCTGCTAGTTTGTTACTTCTTACTCCAAACATGCTTTATCCTGCATTTCTCCTCCTTTCACTCTCATGCTTCATAAAGTATTTTTCACTACCTCCTCCATCAAATCCCAATTCTATACAAATCTCAGCCTCTCTACTCTCCTCTCCTTCCCTCTCCACACATGAAGTTTATAAAGTACTCTGTTTAGCTATTCCACAAAACTCCTCCTTTTCATACAAACCAAGGACTTATAAATCCCACTCTCACTTAGTCTTTCTTTCCTTTCTATTGCTGGCAGCTGGGGACATTTCCCCAAACCCTGGCCCTTACCCCATCCCAGTTATAACACGGCCAAGAGCTCCTTCTCTCCGGAGCAAATTCAAACAGTACAGAACACTTACTCCTATACCCAAAAACCCAGTTAATCTTTCCTGTGCTCTCTGGAATGCCAGATCTGTCTGCAACAAACTCACCGCTATACACGACCATTTCATTGCAAATTCCTTTAACCTACTTGCGCTTACTGAAACCTGGCTTTCTCCTACTGACACCGCCTCACCTGCTGCCCTGTCCTATGGGGGCTTACACCTTACTCATACTCCCAGACCTGATAACAGACCTGGAGGTGGGGTAGGTTTGCTCCTCTCTCCCCGCTGTACTTTTAAAGTTCTTCCACCTGTTCCCTCTTTATCATTCTCCTCATTTGAGGCTCACTGCATTAGGCTCTTTTCTCCTGTTTCACTCTGCATTGCTGTCATATATCGACCACCAGGACCAACTGCACAATTTCTGGACAACTTTGCTGCTTGGCTTCCTTACTTTCTTTCATCTAACATCCCATCCATCATATTAGGTGACTTTAATATACCCGTTAACAACATTAACAACTCTTCTGTCTCTAAACTTCTTTCACTAACCTCCTCCCTAGGCTTATCTTTGTGCTCAGACTCCCCCTCTCACTCCAGCGGTAATGTTCTGGATCTCATATTTACCAGACTCTGTTCAACCTCCAATTTTACTAACTCCCCATTTCCCCTCTCTGATCACAATATGCTTACATTTCAACTCTCACTAACTCCCTCCTCACCCCCTGCCATTCCCCAAACACATACTTACCGTGACTTGCAAGCTGTAGACGTGTCACATCTCTCTTCTTCCTTTGACTCTCTTCACTCTAATATCTCAGCCATCTCATGTCCTAATGTGGCTACCTCTGTCTACTATAGTACTCTCACCACTGCCCTAAATGAGCTTGCTCCTATAAAAACTAAACGTTCTAGACCCAAACCACTTCAACCTTGGCATACTGCTCATACAAAAGCGCTCCAAAGACACGTGCACTTGAGCGTCGCTGGCGCAAATCCCGTTCAGAATCAGACTTTTGGAGCTACAAATCTTCCCTGCGCTCCTTTAACACCAGCCTCTTCCAAGCCAAACAAACATACTTTACTTCACTCATTAACTCCCTTTCTAAAAAACCAGCACAACTTTTCTCCACCTTTAACACTCTCCTTTCCCCTTCTCCACCCCCTCCATGCACATCTGTCTCTGTCTCTGCTCAAGACATTGCTGAGCACTTCAAAAACAAAATTGACACTATCAGAAGGGACATTACACTACTCAACCCCCCTAGACTTCCACAACCCTCCCTCGACACTCCTCAGTCTCTCCTGTGCTCCTTCACCCCTGTCACTGATGAGGAAGTCTCAAAGCTTCTGGCCTCTTCTCACCTTACCACCTGCCCGCTTGATCCAATTCCCTCAAAACTTCTCCGCAATACCAATCCTTGTCTAATCAAAGCCTTAACTCACCTATTTAATCTTTCGCTCTCAACTGGACTGTTTCCTTCTCAACTAAAACATGCTCGTCACCCCCATTCTGAAAAAACCCTCTCTTGATCCCTCCAATCTTGACAACCTCCGACCTATCTCTCTGCTACCTTTCATCTCTAAACTACTTGAGCGCCTAGTATACAACCGACTTACCTCATTCCTCTCTGACAATAACCTGCTGGACCCCCTACAATCTGGTTTTAAGCCACAACACTCCACGGAAACTGCCCTGACTCGACTAACTAATGACCTTTTAACCGCTAAAGCCAACAATCATTTCTCACTACTCATACTGCTTGATCTCTCAGCCGCATTTGACACTGTAGATCATCCTCTCCTCCTCCAATCCCTCCAGTCGCTTGGCCTTCGTGACACAGCCCTGTCCTGGTTCTCTTCTTACATCACCAATCGTTCCTTCAGTGTCTCCTACAATGGAGTATCATCTTCTCCCCTACCTCTTTCTGTTGGAGTTCCTCAAGGCTCTGTCCTGGGACCATTACTATTCTCCCTCTATACTTCCTCCCTTGGCAAATTAATAAATTCGTATGGTTTCCACTACCACCTCTATGCTGACGATACTCAGATCTATCTCTCATCTCCTGATCTCAAGCCAGAACTCCTAACTCTCGTCTCCTCCTGCCTGTCCGCTATCTCTACCTGGATGTCGCAACGCTATCTTAAATTAAACCTCTCTAAAACTGAAATGGTTCTCTTTCCTCCAACTAACACCAGTAGCATCCCTGAAGTATCCATCATAGTTAACAATTCCACTATCACCCCCTCTCCCCAGGCCCGGTGCCTTGGGGTTATCCTAGATTCTGCCCTGTCATTCACTCCTCATATCCAGTCACTTATTAAATCATGTCACTTCCACCTAAGGAACATATCCAAAATACGATCATTTATCACCCAAGATGCTGCCAAAATTCTTATTCACTCTCTCATCATATTGCATCTAGACTACTGTAATTCTCTTTTAATTGGCCTCCCCCTCCAGAGACTGTCACCTCTCCAGTCCATAATGAACACTGCTGCGAGTCTCATATACCTCAGCAACCGCTCCTCCTCTGCCTCACCATTCTGTCAATCCCTGCACTGGCTTCCGTTACCTTTCAGAATCAAATTGAAATTAATGACACTGACTTTCAAAGCACTTCACAACTCTGCTCCACCCTACATCTCTGGACTCATCTCTATATACTCACCCACTCGCTTACTACGCTCCTCTACTGACCTGCTACTCAACTCTTCTCTTATTACCTCCTCACATGCTCGCATTCAAGACTTTGCAAGGGCTACACCCCTCCTCTGGAACGCTCTCCAACGGTCTGTCCGACTTTCTCCCAACCTTTCTGCTTTCAAAAAATCTCTGAAAACGCACTTCTTTCGAGAAGCCTACCCTCACTCTGCTTAACTACCAAACGCAACACCACATACAGTACCACATTTCTCACCCACTTACTTCGATCTTGCCCACTCCCACACCTTGTGTATTACTCCCCTCCATTTAGACTGTATGCCTATGCATAGGGCCTTCCTCACCTTTTGTACCTGTATTGATTGTGATGTTTGTTACTCCATATATTCTATATATGTAATTTGTGTGATGTAGTTGTATAATCACATTTACTTTACAGTGCTACGCAATATGTTGGTTGTGGTGTGGGCCCTTTAACAGAGGTTGCTAAAGCTTGCTTGGCAATGAAAAATTTAGCTTTATTTCTTTAAAGCATAAGGAAAATTATTACACAGCTCAATTTCAGCATGGCATCAGAACAGCAGAGCAGTTTCTCTAGGTCTTTCCTTGAAGAGAGCCAACATCAGACAGAGAGACTCTTGCTGACTGGGAGCGGCCTTTTATACCCAAGGCTCCCAGAATGCTTTGTGGTTCTGTGACATCATACATCTCACATTAAACAAATGTTAAATTTTAACAATAATTGCAATTTCCACATATACATTTACATATTAGCCTTCATAGATTACAACTTAAAAAGGTAAAAAGAAACTCACATTTAAACAAAGTTTAAATTCCAAGCTGTGAAATGTCTGTGCATAGCTGACAACAATCAGGCTACACCCATGTGTTTCCAAACCCTGTGCAGACTGATTAACTTGGGAAACTCAGGTAAGTATTTTAAACTTTAAATGTTAAAGTTTGCACTCATATATAAAGGCTATATTTTAGTGGCAAGTTGCTTTCTAAGAGGAAAAACTAATGTTTAAAAGTTCTAACTTTATAGAGCTGCAAAACAGACTGCTTTCACATGGCTTTTTTAACCCTGTTGTTACCATGTTGAACACAGGAGAAAAAATATGGATCAAGGCTGAGAATGGTGTAGGACAGACACAAGAAGTAATGAAAGTCAGATTAAGAAAGAGAGTTTGCGCTGGCCAGCAGAGGTAGAAAAGACAGAGAAGAAAGAAAGTAAGAAAGTACTGTCCTCCACACATATCTCAACAAAAAAAAGAAAAATTTATTTCAGTGACATAACTGTCACATATCCCCCTCCTTAAGAGAAAGGACACTTTCTCAAGCAAGGAAAAAATTTACATTACTGTTTCGTCTATGACTGCTCCATATCTAGACAAATAATCAGCATTTTTATGTTCCTTGCCTGCTTTATGAAAAATTGAAAAACGAAAGGGCTGCAGTGCCAAATACCACCTTGTCACTCTAGCATTTTTGTCTCTCATGGAATTTAGCCACATGAGAGGACGGTGGTCTGTTATCAGGTGGAATTCCTGACCCAACAAATAGCACCTTAAGGATTCTAGTGCCCATTTTATGGCTAGGCATTCCTTCTCTAAGACTGCATATCGGGTTTCTCTTGGAAACAATTTACGGCTAATATACAGCACAGGATGCTCTTCTCCATCATGCTTTTGGCTTAAAACCGCTCCAAGACCATTTTCAGATGCATCTGTTTGAACAATAAATGATTTGGAGAAGTCTGGACTTTTAAGCACAGGACCATCACAAAGAATTTCTTTAATTTTGGAGAAAGCTTTGTCGCACTTACTGTCCCATTCAACTTTATTGTTTTTAGCCTTTTTGGTTAGCTCTGTAAGAGGTGCTGCAATAGAGGAAAATTGAGGAATAAATCTCCTATAGTAGCCAGCTAGTCCTAAAAAAGAACGAACTTCTTTTTTAGTTGTAGGTTCCTTTGCATCTTTGATAGCTTTGGTTTTCACAATTTCTGGCTTAATTTCACCATTACCCAAAATGTATCCTAAATACCGTGTCTCTCCAAAGGCAAAGGCACATTTTGATGGATTAATGGTGAGACCAGCTGACTTTATAACAGACAAGATTTTACTTAGGTGCTCTAAATGTTTTTCCCATGTAGAACTGAACACCACCACATCATCAAGATATGCTGCTGAGTATTCATTATGACCCTCTAAGAGAGAATTCATGAGGCGCTGAAAAGTTGCTGGGGCTCCATGTAGGCCAAATGGCATAGTTACAAAATGGAAAAGACCTTTCCTGGTACTGAAAGCAGTCTTTTCCCTGGATTCATAGTCCAGAGGTATTTGCCAATACCCTTTTGTCAGATCTAGGGTGGATATATATTTGGCCCCACCTAACTGATCAATTAAGTCATCAATTCTGGGTAGTGGAAATGAGTCTAACTTAGATACACTGTTTAGCTTACGAAAATCAATACAGAATCTTATTTCACCATTCTTTTTTGGTACCAAGACAATAGGTGAACACCATTCACTTTTTGAGGGTTCTATAACTCCAAGTTGCAACATTTTTTTAACTTCTTGGTCTACCACTGACTTATATTTCTCAGGCATTCTGTATTGTCTCTGCCGAATGGGCTTGGCGTCATCAGTGTAAATGGTATGTTCAATTAAAGAAGTACGTCCAGGGGTTTTTACTAGCGTATCTCTATGTTGATTTAATACATTTAAAAGATCATAATGCATTTTATCATCAAGGGGACCAATATCAACATCCCTTAAAGGTTCACATGAGGAAGATAACCTTTGATACGCTTGCTCTGCCATATCAGGAGCACATTCCTTTAATATCACCATTGATGCTTTCTCATCCCTCTCTTTCCATTTTCTCAGCAAGTTAACATGGTAAATTGTTTTGTTACGTTTACCTGGCATTTCAATCTCATAATCAACAGGGCCTACTTTGCGGGTGATTAGAAAAGGACCCTGCCACTTTGCTAGTAGCTTGTTCTCCTTATTTGGCAACAGTAATAAGACCTTCTCACCTGATTGAAATGTGCGGAATCTTGACTTATGGTCATACCAATTTTTTTTGTTTATTTTGGGCTTCTTTTAGATTCTCTTGAGCTATTTCACATATTTTGGATAATTTTTCTCGCATGTTAATAATGTGAGTTACCAAGTTTTGAGGCTCTGTAGTATCCTCAACCCAGTTTTCTTTTATCACATCAAGAATTCCCCTGGGTTGTCTCCCATAAAGCATTTCAAAAGGAGAAAACCCAGTGGACATTTGTGGAACCTCCCTATAGGCAAACATTAAGTATGGAAGCCATTTGTCCCAATGTTTTGGGTCCTCCTCAACAAACTTCTGAAGCATGCGCTTCAGTGTCTGATTCATTCGTTCGACCAAGCCATCCGTTTGAGGATGATATGGACTTGTACGAACGGTTTTTACCCCTAGCAGGTTATATAATTCTTTTAAGAATGCAGAGGTAAAATTAGTACCTTGATCAGTTAATACAACTTTAGGAATTCCTATTCTGCTAAAGATTTTTACAACTTCTTCTGCAACTCTCTTTGCAGTAATGTTGCTAAGAGGAATTGCCTCTGGATATCTTGTACAATAGTCACATACAACCAAAATATACTTATTCCCCTTACTGCTTCTCTCTAAGGGACCCATTATGTCCATAGCCACCTTTTCAAAAGCATTATCAACCAAGGGAATAGGTATCAGCGGAGCTTTGTCTTTTTGCCTTAATGGTGCTGTCATTTGACAAGTGGAACAAGTATCACAAAATGAGGCTACATCTTTATGCACACCAGGCCAGAAAAATCGGTACAGAATTCGTTTGAGAGTCTTGTCTCTACCCAAGTGACCTGCCATAGGAATTTCATGAGCCAGTCTAAGGATTTCTCTGCGATATTTTACTGGTATCATTAACTGCTCAACTTTGTAGCCAAGTTTGGGGTGTTGACACACTCTCATCAGAATTCTGTTTTTCAGTATATACATTGGAAAATTTGCACATTCTTTGTCATTTCCAACCACATTTTTATAGTATTCTTTAAGAGTTTCATCGTTATATTGCTCATCTGCAATATCAGCATCCCAATTAATATGAGGAGACATTTTCACAAGGTGTTCAGGTCTCCCTTTTTTTTTAAGCTTTCTTCTTTCTTTTTTAGACTTACGGGGTTTCCCTTCACCTTGGAAAATGTCACCTTCAAATGGAAAAATCTCATGCAAAAGCTTGTTTTCATCTTTTGCCTCTTTTGCTTGAGATCGTGTGGTCACAGCTATAACAGGCGTAGAAGCTTCACTCAATATTTGAAAAAACCCTGGAAAGTCTCTACCCAAAATCATAGAGTAAGGCAAATTATCAATTACTCCAACAGTAATGATCTGTAACTCATGTCCAAGATCAACAGTCACTTGAGTTGTTAAATAAGACTTTGTATCACCATGGACACATTTGATAAAAGTCTTGCCCTTTCTGGGTAAATGCCTCAAGACATTTTTTCTCAGTAAGGTCTGTGGGCTTCCAGTGTCAATCAGGGCCTCAACTGGTTTTCCATTAACTTTAACCATTTTCAAAAGCCCTTTCCCACCCACTACTGATACTGGACTTGGGTTTTTAGTTTTCTTACAGAAGCGAGCAATATGCCCCTTTTCCCAACATTTAAAACAGACCTGCGGAGCAGTAAGAGCTTTTGCTCCTGCATCACTACTATGTGGAGGGGTAGTCACATGGGGTAATCTTACCACAGGCTGCTGAACAGTTCTCTTCCTAGCCTGGAAATAATCCTCAGCCAGGGCTACTGCCTTGGATCCTGAGTCTGGACGATGCACTTGGATCCAGATGCGCACACCATCTGGCAGGATGTTAAGGAATTGTTCTAAGACGATCACATCCAGGATCTCCTCCTTACTTTTTCCTGTTGGTTTGATCCACTTCAGGAGCAGCTCTTCCAGTTGGGCGTAGGCTTCATTAGGTCCATCTGCATTCCGGTAACGATATTCTCTGAATCGCCTTCTAAATGTCTCACAGTTGATGTCATACCTTCGAAGTATGGCCTCTTTTACAGCATCATAGTTTGCAGCATTTGCAAGGCTCAGTGAGCTGTAAGCCTTTTGTGCTTTCCCAGTCAGATTTGGAGCAAGACGTATTACCCATTGCTCTGGTGGCCATCGACTGGCTTTAGCCACACGCTCAAACATGGTGAAATATGCCTCAATATCATCATCTGCAGTAAGCTTGGGAATTTTGAGACCCTTCACCACTAGCTCTTCTGTAGGCTCAGCTTGGGACTTGCTCATTATCTTTAGAATTTCTGTGATTTGCTGAGCATGCTGTTTCTGGAACATAGTTATCTCAGCCTGGTGCCTTCTCAAGTGCTCCTCCCACCTTCTCTCTTGCTCAGCTCTGAGATGTCTCTCTTCAGCAAAGCGTTGCTGTTCCTCCTTTTTATGTTTCTCCTCAGCTTCCCTTCTTTTGGACTCTGCGTCTAGCTGCTGCAAGACCATCCATTTTAGAAGGCTAGCAAGATCCTCTGGAGGTTGAGTAGGCAAAGTCTCAGTCTGTGGGTGGATAGTTGGAGTGACTTTAGGCTTTACATCTGGGAATAAAGGTTGTGCATAACCTGTTGCAGATGTTTCTTCCATCAATGGAACAGGTTCAGATGATGCCATTGCAACCTCTTCCTGACGATCAATCTCAGAAGTCATAGCTCTTTTCTTTGAAAGACCTCTCTTTATTTCTAGCTGTTCTTGCCTTCGAATAGCTATACTGCCAGGCGATTGTACTCCGGTTATTTTCTTTGTACCAGCTTTAGGAGCACGCCTTCTCAACATACTTCAGCATTAATCTCTGTTCATGCTTAGTTTCAGCAATGAAATGGCATCCCACTTCTGACACCAAGTGTGGTGTGGGCCCTTTAACAGAGGTTGCTAAAGCTTGCTTGGCAATGAAAAATTTAGCTTTATTTCTTTAAAGCATAAGGAAAAGTATTACACAGCTCAATTTCAGCATGGCATCAGAACAGCAGAGCAGTTTCTCTAGGTCTTTCCTTGAAGAGAGCCAACATCAGACAGAGAGACTCTTGCTGACTGGGAGCGGCCTTTTATACCCAAGGCTCCCAGAATGCTTTGTGGTTCTGTGACATCATACATCTCACATTAAACAAATGTTAAATTTTAACAATAATTGCAATTTCCACATATACATTTACATATTAGCCTTCATAGATTACAACATAAAAAAGGTAAAAAGAAACTCACATTTAAACAAAGTTTAAATTCCAAGCTGTGAAATGTCTGTGCACAGCTGACAACAATCAGGCTACACCCATGTGTTTCCAAACCCTGTGCAGACTGATTAACTTGGGAAACTCAGGTAAGTATTTTAAACTTTAAATGTTAAAGTTTGCACTCATATATAAAGGGTATATTTTAGTGGCAAGTTGCTTTCTAAGAGGAAAAACTAATGTTTAAATGTTCTAACTTTAT
This sequence comes from Xenopus petersii, assembly GCA_038501925.1. Classification (NCBI taxonomy): domain Eukaryota; kingdom Metazoa; phylum Chordata; class Amphibia; order Anura; family Pipidae; genus Xenopus; species Xenopus petersii. The sequence goes on along the minus strand of CM076689.1, from coordinate 73,733,786 downwards.
AGAGCTGCAAAACAGACTGCTTTCACATGGCTTTTTTAACCCTGTTGTTACCATGTTGAACACAGGAGAAAAAATATGGTTCAAGGCTGAGAATGGTGTAGGACAGACACAAGAAGTAATGAAAGTCAGATTAAGAAAGAGAGTTTGCGCTGGCCAGCAGAGGTAGAAAAGACAGAGAAGAAAGAAAGTAAGAAAGTACTGTCCTCCACACATATCTCAACAACAAAAAAAAGAAAAATTTATTTCAGTGACATAACTCTGTCACATTGGCGCTATATAAATACATGTTAATAATGATAATAATAATAATACTCAGTTACAGGTAGGGCTGGATGAATGCAGCAGGGTCAGATGGAAGCAGAAGCAGAGACAGTAGAACACCATGGATACAACAGACCAGAATGAACAGAGTCATTTTAGGAAGTACAGAACATGTCCCAAAACATTTTCTGCATGTGTGGGTATCTGTTTGCACCTTCAATACATTTGAGAACAATCTACCTGCATCTTAAGGACCTGCCTCCATTAATGAATTCATTCATTTGTACATAAATCACCACAACCAAGTATATTTCACACCCAAGATGGAAACAGTTGCAAGCATCTCTTTTCCCTATACAAGTAGTTGATGATGAAATATAAATCCAACCCAGACTTTCCATCTTTAAATAAAGTATGCGGTTTTATAAAGTCTTATTGGCCCCAAACCTCACCATCAATAAAGGTGTACTGGCTCTCTTAGCCTAGAGCCTACACTAGGGAAGGGGCTGTATGAGGAGTGCCAGGAATATTGCGAGACTGCATTTTTGCAGTGCAGGCGCAAATGAACGGGGGCAAGGAGGCTGAGAATAATGAATTACAAATATGAGCTTATCGGCTGCAGAAATAATTTCTTCCCAGGAATGTATTTTCCTGCCTCAGCGCTACGTCTGGGAAACAAAAAACAGAGATAAGTCAGAGGCAAATGTGTCCCAAGGGCCCTTTTATTATTCATTTCCTTTCAAGGCCTTTGATGAGATTCTGAGCAAGTATTCAGCCAGTAGGTACTGGGGAGGCAGGAGGGAATGAATGGAACTGGTTCTGCCTCGTTATTAAATAGGAAGGTTCTTCTCTACAAATTAGGTCTGCAATCAGTGTGACATTTCCAGCTATAGGAATGTAACTATATGTGTGTTGCACTTCTGCCTGCTCATTTCCTTACCCTATGTACATCCCAGCACAAAGGAAAGATCATTTCATACTTGCTCATATCTGCAGCCAATGAAAATAATCATGCAGTATATTGCATCTCACAGCACCCCTGAACAATGCATCTCACAGCACCCCTGAACAATGCATCCCATGGTACCCCTGTATAACATTGCATCTCTCATCACCTCTTCAGTTCACTGTATCCCACAGCACTTCTGCATCCCATGGTACCCCTGCAGAACAATGCGTCCCATGGTACCCCTGCTGAACAATGCATCCCATGGTGTCCCTGCAGAACAATGCATCCCATGGTACCCCTGCTGAACAATGCATCCCATGGTGTCCCTGCAAAACAATGCATCCCATGGTACCCCTGCTGAACAATGTATCCCTTGGTACCCCTGCTCAACAATGAATCATACCCCTGCTGAACAATGCATCTCTCATCACCCCTTCAGTTCACTGTATCCCACAGCACCCATGCATCCCATAATAACCCTGCTGAACAATGCATCTCATGGTAGCCCTGCAGAACAATGCATCCCATGGTACCCCTTCTGAACAATGAATCCCATGGTACCCCTACAGAACAATGCATCCCATGGTACCTCTGATGAACAATGAATCCCATGGTACCCCTGCTGAACAATGCATCTCTCATCACCCCTTCAGTTCATTGTATCCCACAGCACCCCTGCTGAACAATGTATCCAGTGTCAGACTGGGATGCCAGGAGCCACCAGAAGACATTAGACCATGGGCCGACTTTCCAAACTATTTCTCCTCTTCCTCTTCTCGCTCAACCTCTATTCTCCTAATCTCTTTTCTTTATATTCCATAATCTATAATTCTATCTATTTAGCCTCTTTTTTCCTGTACAGAAGTAGGTAATGACCACAAAACAGATCCAATTGTTAGGAGCAGGAGGGCTCACTGACACTTGGGCCCACCTGAAGTTTTCCTGGTATCCCGGTGGGCCACTCCAACACTGCATGCATATCACAGTAGGAGTAGATGACCTTTCTGATAATCCAGGTTCTTCATTAGGCTTCATTATAGGAGAACCAAACCCTTTTTATTAAAATCCCCTACCACCTACCCTACATAGACCCCCCTCCCTGCTCCCCCCCCAGCCTAGGTGTTACCCTGGGTAAATGCCCCTAACTCTTACTTACCCCTCATTGCAGATTCAGGGCATCAGAGTTCACGGGCGCCATCTTCTTCTCTTTGGTAAACTTTTGGTCTTCTTCCAGCGCTTCAGCAATTTCCGTGGCTTTTGGCACATGCAAATTTGTTCTGTACCAGCAGATTGTTCCAACTGCGCATGCACCGACACGCCACTCTCATCCCTAAGATTACCAAAGAGAAGAAGATGATGCTCGTGAACTCTGATGCCCTGAATCTGCAACAAGGGGTAAGTAAAGCGTTAGGGGCATTTATTCAGGGTAACACCTAGGCTGGGGGGGAGCAGGAAGGGGGTCTATGTATGGTAGGGGTATGCGCAGTTGTCAAAATCTGCTGTAGGGGATTTTAATAAAAAGGGTTTGGTTCTGCTTGAAGCAGATGGGTCTTTTAGTGAAGTGTTTGAACATTTTAGGCTCTGGCACACAGAACCATCTCATGTGTTTTGTCTCCTGGCAGTTTTGCAGCTTTGTGGGTAGGGGCAAAAGGAAGAGCCAATAAGAAAGTGAGCCAATGGTTGCCTAGAAATCTAAAAGGTTGAGTTTGGATTTAGCCAAGCGAAGATTATACAGAGTTTTATGGACAGAAGCTAAGTTGCAGAGGGTTATACATGGGCTATACATGAGATGCTTGGATTAAGTGTAATTTTTTGGAGGGGGTAATTAATGATGGTTTGAATGGTTAGAAATGTACTGAAAGAAAGTTAAAGGTTAACTAGGTCAGCAAGTAGTAATGTGTATTGGAAAGTGGGCAGAGGAGGTGATTAGATACTGTATATGAGAGTGCAAGCTAGGAGAGCCTGGGAAAGAGCTCAGGAAAGCATGAACATGGTGTGTTTTATCCAGAACATACTACTGACCATTACAGAACCCCCAAGAGCAAGGGACTTGTGTATTCATTGTGTCCTATATTGTTTCACTTCACTTACACAAGTAAATGAAAGGATACAAAAAAATAAAATATATCACATGCCCTATAATTGCTCTATATTGTGTGGACATTTTTTGCAAGTTATTGGCTAGATGAGACCATAATGTCATTCTGCCATTCTGCAATTATATCCTCTGTCAGGGGCAATAAGCTGGGTAACCCAGAAAAACAACTCCCAAACACACAGGCCGCCCCTCACTTACGAAGTGTCTGAGGTTTCTGGATATAAAGAAGTTAAATCCCACTTTGTGCTGAATTTGTGAGGCTGCTCCTCTGGAGTTCCCCAGGGGTCCCTGTAAATACCAAGTAAATAAGAGAATAATGTGATTTTCATGGCTTGTGATTTCTAGGTCCCCACAGACACAAATAAAGCAGATTTCTCATAAAGAAACAGGGGAAGTCAATGAATAAAATTAATCAAGGACCAGGAGATATGGGGGTTTAGTGAAATAAAGGGTCTACATTCCTGCAGAAATAGCTTGTTGCACCCCAGCCCCCGAAGCACTCTGCAATAAGGGACACACAGACTGCAAAATGCCCCTAATTTCATCAGTGGCCACAAGGCCAGTCCTACATATAAACTCGTTCCCTAGTGACCAAGCCCCTGGATGCAGAACCCCACAGCCTAAGGGGAGGCCCTTTTTTATTCTGTGCAGACACCTACTGTTCTATGGGGGGGAAGCCAGACTCAGACTAGGGCCTATTTTGATTCCCAGTCCAGACCTGGGGGAAGATAATAATTTTATTCTACTACAAATCCTAGTGAATAATATATAAATGGCAGCAGTATTCGCCAATATCCTACTCTGCTTCCTGCTCTGGGCTAAGTGCCGCCTACTGCTCTTTTATGAGGAAACTAATAGTTTAATTCTTCTAAAAACTCCAAATGATAATGTAACTATAATGGATTTGCTTAGGGGAAATCTCAAAAAACACTGGTAGGATGTTGGTGAGTTCTTTGGGCAATCAGCAGTTTGGAAACAATAGAAAGCTAGACAAGGTGGAAAAAGCATACAGTACATCTGAAATACAATGGGGAATTGTGAACTGAAATTAGGATAGACTGAAGAATGATGGAGGCGGAGGAGAACCTAGTCACATGGTACAGAAATGGAGACTGAGGCAAGGTGAGGTAAGAACCAGAAGGAGTGAGAAATAGGGCCAGACAATGGACTGGATGGGTTACAACTCATGTTTCATCTCAGTCACTGCTGACTGTGACTGTATATAAATCTGCTGCCTTAAAGGAAAACTATGCCCCCAAACAATTTAGGTCTCTTTAAAAATATATTGCATAAAACAGCTCATATGTAAAACCCTGCTTCATGTAAATAAACCATTTTCATAATAATACACTTTTCTAGTAGTATGTGCCATTGGGTAATCATAAATAGAAAATTGCCATTTTAAAAAATAAGGGCTGGGATCGTACGATTCACTGTGCACACAAACAAACCATACATGTTACGTCACATGAGCCAATTAACAGACAGAGTTGTGTCTTTTGCTTCCACTCTTCTTCCTGTTACAGTTAGAGTTGTAGTATTTCTGGTCAGGTGATCTCTGAGGCAGCACTCAGACCATCATAAAATGGTGGCTCAAGGCAAGAGATGTAAAAGGGCAAGATTAACTTAAATATATAGACCAGTTTGGTACGATTCTTTAGTATGCCACTTAATATGATATCAACTATCTGTGTTCATTTTGGGGGTATAGTTTTCCTTTTAGTACTGAAGCATGACAGACTCAGACAGGTAGAGTGGGTGCCGGGGAGGGTAATGGATTATGATCAGAACATAAATGAGACAACATGTCGCTAGGAGAAGGATAATGAATGTTCTTACCCAGAAGGATCAACCTGGATCTGCCTTGGCAAAAGGTCTTCAGGTGACTGGGCACACTAGCCAAGAATCTTGGTCCTATTTCATGCTTTTCATTCAGATATTTATTAAGTTAAGGTTACATAAGACATAGTTATCTCTTAAATATAGCAATATACATTTTCTCATAAATCATTTTTAAGTAACATTTTCCATGAAACAGAATGCTAACAATGCTTTTTTGGATGCAGATCATCATGGGACAACATCACTAAAAGTAGATGCATTAGTAAAGTATGGGCACTCCTGTTGTTAGGGCTGTTCCGATTTCCAAATTAGGAAAGCACTGATGTGTTTCCAAAGGAAGGGAGCACCGATGTTCTACATGTTGGGCTGGAGGTTCTCCTTTCCATGTACACAGTGTGTATGAGTGTAATGTCTGTGTAGCCTGTTGCAGTGGGCAAGGCATAGACGGAGGTGCAGTTTGGCAGGTTGGCCCCTGTTTATCTGCCTGTGTAAGAATGAAAACTATTGTATTGTATTGTATTGTATGTCTGTGCTAAATGCTGCATATTGTGCTATGCATGTGTGTAATGATTGTTTCTGTACTCGGTGCTGAGCCTTAATCCATAGGACTGAGAGAGCAAAGAGATGATGTTCCAAGGAGCTAACACTCTGATCAGGTTCAGTGGCAGGAGTGATAAGAGCCACTATTTAAGAGGAGAACGTGGCCCCGGCTCTGGGAGCTAATCTTGTCCTATTGTATTTGAGCGGATTGGATAGGATTGTAGCCGTGATGGAAACATCATGTACGGCGAGAAAACAGCAGATAAGGGCGAACATGAGGGAAATCAAATGAAATGCAACTTTGTTTTATTAACAAACCCATTGGCATTGGAACATGAATAGGAATGGAGACAATGGCGAACATTACATTAGCCAAGTATGGGAGCGATTATTCCCCAGGCCAGACGCCATGACGCACACTGAATCAATAACACATCCACAAGAAGTTCTGCTTCTCTCATTGGCACTAGCCCTACGGAAAGGGGGGGGCATTGTGGGACTGAGCCTGTGGTATGGGGGCAGCAGTTTAACTCATCACACAGAAGAGATACATTGTAGCAGCCATTTGTGCTCTTTATTGGGGAGCAGCTGCCATATAGCAGTGTGGCATGTGTGGCAGATGGAGTTACTTGGCAGAGCTTGGGGCAAAGGCACCTGCAGGGACCCAACTAAAATATTAACACAGAGACGCATTCTAGTGCCAGAAGGTCAGGCAGATGTCTGGAGATGGGATATTAGCTGCGTGGGCACATGGTATGATTCCAGGACATTCAGTGCTACATGTGGGCAAGCACTTTATAGGCATCTGACTCTCTTACCTACATCAGCCACAAGCACCACCAGCCAGCAATGCTGTAAAGGAACAGGGGCCTTTCAGAAAAAACGGAATCTAATACCGGCATCATGCATGCCAGGCTAGTGTCCTGACTGTGAGTGTATACATTAATAGTCACATGTGGAAAAGAGGCAGCAGACATAATGCCTAGTATATGGGACTGATCCCTTATAAAGAAAAAGTTAGGGAAAATAACCCACCATCACTGACATATTATCTTATTGTGTCCATAATGTGCAGTGCCAGGGATTACCCCAAGAGGCTCAAAATCTGATCTTAATCCTGTCAATTGCAGCAAAACCACTGACCCTATAAATGAATGACTCTGCCCTGTGAGCTTACAATTTATTGGAAGTGGGAGCCTGCCCATGAGCTGGGAGAAGGGACATCTGTACAGCTAACAGGATTACAGATATTGGAAGGACACAGGGGATGTGTTGGCTGCTGGAAATAGGATAAAGGGGAAGTAATACAAATCTTGTACAGGAGAGAATGGGAAATCATTAGGAGATGGATGTACTGTGCCCGCCCTAATGCGGTTAGACATTATCAGATACTGCAATGTAGGGTCCACAGGGTCACAGGTTTTATTGGATTACAGGCTTATTGCATTTCCATGGAACTAACCAAGGACACAGGATATAGAAATGGATACAGAGCCACTATCAGTCCCAGTAGCCCATCATAATGAAATTGCATACAGAGCCACTATCAGCCCTGATGGCCCTTCATTCAGCAACTGGATACAGGGCCACTGTCAGCCAACTGCATATTGAGTTTCTATCAGCCCTGAGGGCCCATAATACAGAAATCAGATACGGAGCCACTATCAGCCCAGGGAGCCCATCATACAGAAATTGCATATAGAGCCACTATCAGCCCTGGGGGCTCATAATACAGAAATTGGATACAGAGCCACTGTCAGCCTCACGGGCCCCTAATTCAGAAACTGTATACAGAGCCACTATCAATGCTGAGGCCCCTCATTCAGAAACTCGATATTGAACCACTAAAAGCAACAAAATATTGCAGCCTGTACACGCGTCACTTCATTTACTCAACACCTGTTGGTATTTCGTTTGGAACTTTCTGGAAATCCAGTCTTTTTCAACCCCTGATTGCAATGGATCGGTTGTGTCCTCCTACCCAGGGGGTCTGGAAAATGTAGTCGCAATCCCCACAGCACATCTGCATATGGTCTTTTAGAAATTTATTTAGGATCCTTCCTGACAAGTGCACCCTTTCAGGTTGTGGTTACCAAGAAATGGGTGGTGATTTGGGTAGGTTGAGTGTAACTATTTGTGACCCAGATCAGGGCATGATTTGCCAAAGGGACCAGTTCCAGCCCCCACCGACAATTTTGTTTACTGTTAATGGTACTCCAGATTTCTGATGGCAGGCGTGCAACCCACGCACAGCCCTCGGCATGAAATATTAGACCACACCATTATGTGGGATTAATACAGGGGAGGCCAGACAGGAGCAATGTGGGGGGCTGCTCGTGGTGTCATAGACTATAGTGTCCATTTCTGTGCTGAAGTCACTGAATAACAGCAATAGCCTAATTCAGGGATCCCCAACCTTTTGAACCAGTGAGCAATATTCAGAAGTAAAAAAAGTCGGGAGCAACGCAAGCATGAAAAATGTTCTTGGAGTGCCAAATAAGTGCTGTGATTGGCCATTTGGTAGCCCCTATGTGGATTGTCAACCTACATTGAGGCTCTATTCGGTAGGACACCTGGTTGTTGCTCACAAGCTTCTGGTTGGGGATTACTGGCCTTATGGCTGATCTAATGGGCAGCTTGGAGAACCACTGGTCCCCTATACAAGATTTGTAGAAAGATCCCAGTCTCCATGGTTTTGTTTCTTCTGTATTAATTAGTTTCCTGCTCTGATTACCAGTAACCTTGCCTCCCCCACCCCCCTATGTGATTGTTTCCTAACGTCAGAGAGCGACTGCAGAAAAGTGATGATTACAATCAGGACTTAATTGTATCTCTTGCAAGCGGGAAGAGATATGTTAATTAACTCAGGCCATGGAGCTGGAAATTTGCATAATTATTCTGGCAGATTACAGGACAAAGGTGAGAGTCTGGAAAAGCGGCAGGATAATTTATTGGTGCCGTCTCCGTACGGGGTGTTATTTTTGTCTGTGGCAAGCCTGGAAATATCATATTTATGTGCAGGGACCCCTCCCTCTTCCTCATGTTCCATGACAGCAAACAGAGATGCACTGCAGGAAGGTTGGGGCCAAAACTCATTCTATAACAACACCTATAGGTCTGCAGTTTGGACCTTCATCTATATCAAGTAAATATTATAGAATAAAATATGTATTTTGGGATTTAATCAACATCGACAGCATTTGGCAAATTGTATAGGTATCTTCCACACCCTTGTCAATGATTGCAACACCGGTGTTTCCAACTGGGTTTCAGTAGGACAGCCACCATCTGATTTGTGCTGCAGGTAAGAGGCGAGTGTGTGAAATATAATATGTAACAGAAATGTCACGTTGGGGACTCAAACTAAATTTTAATATTAATTTCATAAAATGTACCCTTTAAATTAAACCAGTGTGGAAACCCATACTGGGAGACTGACCCAGCCTGTTCCTAACATACACTGTGTCACAAGGTATTACTGGATCAATGGGTTTTTTACTCAAGTGGAACCGTATGCATTGTGTGCCAATTACCCATCAGAGCATGAAGGAGTCGGAAGCTCAGAGGTGGGACTTTCCTTCACTCCTAAATCAGGGAAACAATATTGCATTTGTGCAGTCCCAGGTCTCTGACAGGGGTTGAGTTGAGCCTCACACTAAATGTTATCATGTTTGGCCTTATGAGCCTATTTTAACCCACGCTTTCCAGCTGGAATTGCCCTTCATACCATATGTTTAATCTTTGGGCTTCAGTCTCTGTAGGTCCCTTTGGGGTAAATGGAGAAAAGGAGATTATTGTGCTGTGACTATGGCTTGTGTGACATGAACAATAGCTGCAACAACAAAATCCAGAGGATTGAGGCCCATTGTTACATCATTGGTGACAGAGGTGGGATTAGAATCAAAGGTTCCAAAAGAATTCTAAAGAGAAAATTGTACCACAATTGGGCAGTGCCCAGAGTTAACATGGCAAGTTACATATCTTGCCCTTGCCTAAAGGGGGCCATACAGGGGCAGATTTAAGCTGTCGATTCAGGTCTTTTAGACAGATTCAACAGCCTATCTGCCAGTGTATGGGGCCCTCACTGACCAATATCTGCCCAAAAATAAGTCAGATCTCGATCAGGCAGCTTCGTATTAGCATGATCCGAGTGCCATACCTCTGGCGATTCACATTCTAGCCGGCAGGAAAGCATTTTGGGGAGATTAGCCGCCCAAAGAAGAAGTGATTTGTCACTGGGTGACTAATCTCCCCAAGTAGCAGCGTGTGCCACCACCCTTTATGTTTAGCTGAGTTTAAGTGCTGAAATTATGTGACTGCTCCTGACAAATTAGGCTTCCTTGAATTGGCACATGCCTACAAACCAAAGGCACACAGGATCAATGCAAGCAAGCTGCCTTGCGTGTTATTGCGAAGTGCCACTTCGCAATAAAGACTGATCCACGTGACACAACATGTCCTAGCTTCTTAGTATCCACATAGATAGAATCAGTTGTTGGTGGTGTGTTGGTATCAGTGCCAGGGAGTTGCTCCTTCCCACAGTGTTAAAAGTAAATCCAGGCAGCTTTGCCTTCAGAGCTCAGATAACTATCTATAATTGGGTTTTCCTTAGAGAACATTAGGGCTTCAGCAATCCCAGATAGAAAGTGATTTTCTCTTTGTGCCAGGAAGATATATCTCCAATTACCATGTTTGACTAAGTCGTTTTTCTTTTCATCTCATATTTGTGTCTTTACAAACTTTACTATTTATTATTCTCTTCTTGATGCAAGTGCCTGGAAATGAGCAGAATAATGAGTGTAATAGCACATAGCGACCAATCAGCAGTTAGCTGTTACTGGCCTAGTGGAATAATGAGAGTTACTCATGGCAACCAATCATCTAGTGCAGTTACAATAATGAGATAAATAACCCATAGCAGCCAATCAGAAGTTAGCTCTGGCCTAGTGCAGTTAGAATAATGACAGCAGTATCACATAGCCAATCAGCAGTTAGTTATTACTTAGCTAGTGCAGTTAGAATAATAAAACGAAGGGGCCTGTGTGCTCTGAAAGCTTGCAATTGTTACTTATTCAGTTAGCCAATAAAAGGTATCACCAAACTTTACATTTTTGAATAATAAAAACAGCAACCCATAGCAGCCAATCAGAAGTTAGCTCTAGCCTAGTGCAGTTAGAATAATGAGAGTAGTATCACATAGCCAATCGGCAGTTAGTTATTACTTAGCTAGTGCAGTTAGAACAATGCAAACAGTAAGCCATAGCAGCCAATCAGAAGTTAGCTGACACTGTCCTAGAGCAGTAATGAGAATAACACAAAGGGTAGTGTTTCTGTGTTACCAATTGGATGTGATTTGTTGCTCAAAGCACACAAAAAGCATGGTGGGGATTGGGATAAAATTGTAACTTCCATATTACTATGGAACTATCACTGCTTGCCCCTATAGGTGTGAGCTGTGCATAGACTTTGCATCATGTATATCACTGCTAATACAAAGAGAATCATGTAGGTATATTAACCCAACACACTTTGACCCCCAGAAAATAATGTGTGTCCCTGACAAAGACCCACTATTGCAGGAGTCCCCATACTTTACTAATACTACTTTTAGTGATGTTGTCCCATTATGATCTACATCCATAAAACCATTGTTAGCATTCTGTTCCATGGAAAATATTACTGAAATATTATATTGATTTATGAGAGACTTTATATGGCTATATTTAACACTAACTATTTAAAGGACAACTAAAGCATTACTAAAAAAGTAGCTAGAAATGTTGCACATTATATTTTGGGCTTCTGTCCCAGCCCAAGACAACCACAACTCTTTAGCAGGGAAGATCTGTGCCCCAAAGATGCCCCAGTAGCTCTCCATCTTATTTTCTGCTGATTCACTGCTGTCACTTATTGAGCTTATGGACCCACTCACAACGTGCAGTACACATAGAATATAGATGATCATGTCACAATACAATATTAATAATTAATACAGATAATTACTACATGGCAGCACAGAAATCAGTGCAACTAGCATCGGAATTGAATAACCAGCCCTGTAGCATCAGCTTATATTATTTGGGCAGGGCACTATACACGTACAGATAACTGTATGCAAATTAGTTTTATATGATCTTGCACACTTCTATGTATGACCTTACTGCAGAGAAAAGCTATTTGTACTATGAGTTTTATTGCTGCAGGAAAATAGCTGAGGGATTTTTACAGTATTAATGTATTTTGTCAGAACACTACATGCCCCTGTAATGCCTTGTGCATTGATCATGGGATGCCACAATTGTGCACATGGGATATCTCACTGATTAAGTTTAAAATCAACAGCACTATGGAGTCATTTCTGACATGGCTTCTGGGGTGACATCACAGCCCAGTAGTATGTTACAATTCAGGACTGTGTGTGCACCCATGGTACAGGCCAATGGCGGTGTCACCAATGATGTAAGGGAATAATGAAGTGCTCATAGTAATTCCTTCAAAGGGGTTGTTCCCCTTTAAATAAACTTAGTATGATGTAGAGAGTGATATTCTGAGCCAATTTGCAATGGGGTTTTCATTTTTTATTATTTGTGGTTTTTGAGTTATTTAGCTTTTTATTCAGCAGCTCTCCAGCTTGCAATTTCAATAATCAGGTTGCTATGGTCCAAATTACCTTAACAACCATGCATATATTTGAATAAGAGACTGGCATATGAATAGGAGCCCGAATAGAAAGATGAGCAATTAAAAGTAGCAATTACAATACATTTGTAGGCCTTACAGAGCATTCGTCAGTGACCTCCATTTGAAAGCTGGAATCTATCAGAAAAAAATGGAAATATTTCATAAACTATAAAAAGTATAAATAAAAAAGAAGGCCAATTGAAAAGCTGCTTAGAATTAGCCATTCTACAAAATTTGATTTAAAGGTGAACCATTCCTTTAAAGGAAAACTTTACCCCCAAACAATTCAAGTCTCTATTCAAGTCAAGGCTCGTATGTAAAACTCTGCTTCATGTAAATAAACCATTTTCATAACAATTTACTTTTTTAGTAGTATGTGCCATTGGGTAATCATAAATAGAAAATTGCCATTTTAAGAAATGAGGGCCGTCCCCTGGCATCCTACAATTCAAACAAACCATATATGTTAGGTCACATGAGCCAATTACTGGACGAAGTTCTGTCTTTTGCTCCTAAACTTCTTCCTGTTACAGTTAGAATTGTAGTATTTCTGGTCAGGTGATCTCTATTTCTGGTCAGGTGGTGCAAGGGACAATATTTACTTAAATATATATTCCAGTTTGGAAAGATTCTATAACATGCCACTTAATATGATGTAAACTATCTGTTGCTTAAGTGTTCATTTTGGGGGTATAGTTTTCCTTATAAGGAAACAATATGGTGGCTGCATGCAGAACTCAGAACTCAGAACTTGCTATAGAACTCACACCAGTGCAGGTTAAAGTAGTAAAACTGGGAGTAGTAAGCAGAGTTAAGTAGTAAGACTGGCTTCAGTCTCATGCTCAGTAGAACAGACAGTTTTATTGGGTAGGAAGCTGACGGCCCACATGAAATATACTGGGGGGGGGGGAGAACTGCACCCCAACACTGCGCCTGAATATGATTAAGGTATGTACATGCTATATTGAAGACTCCCAGTACAGCTCAGTGGAGGCTGATATATTAAATTGTGGGACTAATGGTGGGAGTCTGGGAGATTTGTAGCCCCCGTGTCCTGGGCACAGGCTCAGACCACCTGCCACTTGGCACCAGATGTTACTGTAATGATCAGTTCCCTATTCAACTACATTAAATATAAATGTGTCAAGATGGCGATTGACCAGCGCTTATTAAAAAGTTAATAAATGTTGGCGAGTGGGCACAGTCCTATTCATCTCTGTCACATTGTTGCTCGCAGGGCGGAGATATGTGTAAAGCACTGGCACATATGTATAAAATCTCTTGGCTGTATCAAATAACAGCAGCATCCAATCCTAAAAATCCTTCTGCTCTGACAGTGGGGCATCCTGACTTCATTCCATTAATTACAACTATGTCACCAGCAGGCATGGGGCAAATAGAGACTGGGTGCTATGGCTGAACAGTCATTCAACTCCTACCTCACCTTTTCCTATGTTGCCTTTTTGCGCCTGAGGGGATCCAGGGGGGTCCACGAGGGCGGCAGAGAGGGCCAGTACGCAAGCGCAGAGAGCCTAACTGCGCTCTCTGCGATAGAAGAGCCGGATTTCCGGTTTGGAAACCAGAAATTCGGCTCTTAAAGTACCAGGAGCTGCATTTTTGCTGCCCCTGGTACCTAGTGGTACTAGCCTCAACTCGTCTCATTGGCAAAGCGCCCCTGGGCACATATTTCTCTTCTACCATCTAATCATCGTTCCCTCACACCTCTTTCCCCGACCCCCCTGGGGAAATATGTATGCCTGGTCAAATGCCCTGCATATATTTTTTTTGCATGGAGGCCCCTCAGCCTCAGTAGCAGGTGTATGGTCAGTGTATATCAGTGTATATGTATCTCAGTCTCTGTCACTTGACTTTCGCTTTTGTGAGATGATGGGAGTTGTAGTACAAAACCAGCTTGAGTGTAGCAGGTTGGATGCCACATTCACATTAGGTGGCACTAGGGTTGCCACCTTTTCTGAAAATAAATACCAGCCTTCCTATATTTTTTCTCTTTTTTCCCTATTAATAACATTGGGATCAACCATCATTTTTACTGGGCAAAAATACCGGCCAGGTGGCAACCCTAGGTGGCACCACCACTTGGCACCAAAACTTACACCATAGACAAATTGGTTTTGCCTTGTTTTCTTGTAGTTATTTACCTAACATGGAAGCCCAAAAAACGAATGCCCAAAACAACTCACACGCCATTCAGTAATGGTGCACCTCTTGGAGCCTGGCGCTTCTATCTTTGCTGGCAATAGCATATGAGCAACTAGTGAAAAAAAATTGACAGCAATTCTGTGCCATATGGGCATTAGGTAGAATTACACCGCAGAGAGCAGATCTGCCTGCATGTGTGGTCTTACGCAGGTGCTGCTGGTGGAAACTACACATCATATTTAATTGGAAAATGACATTTGTACACGACCCCCAATAACAGAGTCTACTGAATGAGCTGATTAACTGTACAGATCCGAACGTGCCCCAAATTAATGAGCGATTTTCCCCATCTGTGTGAGCTCCCATCGCCCTCTGCTGGTTCATCGCTGCAGGCGCAGGACTGGGCACAGAGCTAGGACACACTACATTTACTGTATTTAATATTGGCATGTGATAAGTGAGCTTGCAAGCTTGAGTTAGCAGCTGTACAGAGTGAGAGGAAATGAGCTGGGGTGGTGGGAGAGAACCCATCGAGGAGTGAGCATCCAGCAGAAAGCAGTGTCAGTAAGTAGTTGGAAGCACTGGGCTAAGTAGTATTGCCTTGGGCACAAATACTACTTGGCCCAGTTCTTCTCAGGCCTAAAAAGAGTGATGCTCTGCCAGAATATTCAGGGTGCCAGTATTGGCATGGATGAAAATATAAATGATAAATCATACTATGGAATAATCAGAGCTGGCCAACCTGCTGCCCTCCATTTATTACATTATAGCACTGACACACTTGCACTTGTGCTGCCAGACCCCAGCGGTTCTCCTCTTTTAGCTCCCTAATTTTTACAATTCTCCCACTTACTAACACGCTGTGCATAAAGCCATCATACCAGGCTGGGGTCAATACAGGAATCCAATAGGCTAAAGCACAGATACTAACAGCTTAAAGAACTCTTGTACTGCCCCCAGCCTGCAGCAGCCATAGAAGAATTAGAACTCAGCAGCCCCATGAGGGCATTGAGATGTACAAATATTAAGGGGCTGTGCGTGGGGTAAAGATGAATTATAGGTTACTCTTGTTTGCAAAATGCACCAACCTTTATTCTAATGGGATGAACCTACAGTATGTGCCTACAAGCCAGCTGAAAGCTCTGATCTTTAGTCTTTTAACCCTAAATGACACCCTAATTTGGAACCACACTGGCATACTTCTTTGGACACTGCTATTCCCCAGTCTTCCTATTAACCACTGCCTTTTGATAATCCACTACGACTCCATGACAGTTGTCCTTTATGCATCCGTCAGAGACAGACCAAGGTGTATGGAAAAAAGACATTACAAGCTGTTTGTAGAGGAATTTGTCAGTTCATTAGTCACTCTGTTGTGCACCTGTTCCCATCTGCCAGAAGACTTTGCAATACTCTCAGAGCTGTGTATATTCAGAGGCAGGAGGGATGCCAGGTAATGTGAATCTCCCCCCCCCCCACCCCCCAAGCTCTTGAGGGATTGGCTGAAAGAGAGTGGATTAGGGACCAGTCAATTATCTGATCCACAGAGTCTACAGACAGTGACTGTTTGTTCTGGAGATGTTTGTTTGCTTGTAAAGAACCTTGGTTTTGATTAGCAACCAGCTCACATGGCTCCACAGACTAGTGTACAGAGGCGGCAGTGCTGGGTTCAGCACTGGGTGGCTCATTTATCCTCCCTTTGTTAACCAAAAGAGGCATAGTCCTCTTTAGAGCTCAATCCTATATTCAATGTCATCCTAATTCTTTGCAAATAGCCCATTATGCCTTTGTGACCCAAGGGATGGGGCAGATATACTGTCCCAGGTAATGATGTTTAGTACATGCAAATACCCCATTACTTCTCTGTGATGGATGGTAAAAGAGCAAATACATAACCTGCCTAAGCGGTGATAATAAGTACAGTATTTATATGCATACATAGACTCCCGGAGCCAACCTCAGGAAATGACAGGTAGTATCTGCACAATATCACATTATGGCGCTCTAAGTCAGCTACCCTATCCATAGGAAAATAAATAATAATGCACTTATTTACACTTATAGAAGAATACTACTTGGCTGCAGTACTTACTGCTATCCTCCTCTGTTCATTGGCTCTGCTTCTGCTCTGGGCTGAGCACCACCTACTGTCAGGAGTGCTAATAGTTTGATTCTATAGTCTACTACAAACCCTAGTGAATAATATATATCAAATGGCGGAAGTACTCACTAGGGTTGCCACCTGACCGGTATTTTACCAGCCTGGCCGGTAAAAATGATGGTTGATCCCAATGTTATTAATAGGGAAAAATTATAACTATATAGGAAGGCCGGTATTTTTTTCTGGAAAAGGTGGCAACCCTAGTACTCACTGATATCCTGCTCTGTCCCTGGCTGTGCTTCTTGCTCTGGGTTGACCCAGGTTGACCTACTGTTCTGTTAGGTGCTAATACTTTAATTCTATTACAGACCCTAGTAAATAAATTATAATACCAAATAGGAAACATATTTATAAACACACTACTTACTGATATCCAGATCTATCCCTGGATTCTGCTTCCTGCTGTGGGCTGAGTTCCCTGCCCTCTGTTCCCTGGGAAATGCTATGTAAAGGTAGGTGTGACTATGAACTGGCAAAGACTGTATAAAAAGTAAAAGGGGGTATTTACTGTTGATGTGCATGTCTCTAGCAGAGGTGATGAAAAAAATAACCAGACCTCACCAGGTGTAAGTCAAATAGGTAATGTCTTTCTCGCCTCCAGTTTCCTTATTACACTTGCACACTAATGAGCCATGGGGGAGGCATATAATTGTCGATTATGAAGTTAAATAGCTCTCGCTCTAACACGGGGGGGTTGAGGTGAATTTTTGGGACATCTCTGGGGGTAAAATCACTCAATTGTCCTTTATCTTATTATTTTCTTGTGAAATTAATCTGAATACAGATGATTCCCAGTTGAGAGCAGTTCTGTCTGTTAGGGGCCCATCACTGGGTTTATAAAGATGTTTCCCTCCCAGGATATGCTGTTCCCTGTTACTTTCCATCATGCTGTTGTGGCCTCTGGGGCAGAGAAAAAAAACCAACTCCCAACATCTCAGTGTGAAATAACAAATTGTACAAGAACCAGTGCCAGATCCAGCCTCAGGTCCAGCAAAGATTCACTTGTTTACAATACTGAAAATCTGCATTAAGATGATAACTGACTTCAATCAGATGTAGCTGGAAAGAACGAAAATGTTCCATTATTTTACAACATGTTTATAAAACAGCAAAAAATGTAATGGGGCAATAGATTATAAAACAGCAAAAAATGTAATGGGGCAATAGATCAAAGAGGAACAAAGAGGAGTCCATTGTCCAAGCGATGGTTTGCAAAAGTGGAGTCTGGCAACAGTATAGGGGCTCAGTTCAGTACATCTCCTATCTCCCATTTGAATTCCCAAAGATGATTCCCTTGTACTAAGCGCAATTCAGCAGGAACAGTTCCCTAAGTTTGCTCATAGCCTGTACCAAGAGATACCATAAAACTATGGCAACATAGGTATCCCCCTGTATTAAACACAATTCAGCAGGAATAGTAT
Organism: Xenopus petersii; assembly: GCA_038501925.1. Lineage (NCBI taxonomy): Eukaryota > Metazoa > Chordata > Amphibia > Anura > Pipidae > Xenopus > Xenopus petersii. The sequence continues at coordinate 73,715,673 of CM076689.1, read as the reverse complement.
AGATTACAGCAGCCACTTATCCTTAGAGATTATTTTAACTTGGCCATACACTGAAATATCTGGTCTTTGCTGAAAGAGAGGTTGCTTTCCCCGATATGCCCACTTTGAGGTGGGCAATATCAGGCTGATCCAATCATTTGGCTCTACAAACAAAGCACACAGTCTGGCCAGAGAACAATGGTAGATAAAAGTAGGTGTGCTGTATAGAGCAGTAAAGCAGTAATTAATCTTGGATGTTGGTGTCTTGCTACAAGTTCCCTTGGCAGACTTATCACAAACTAAATGTCTAACTGAGCACTTCCCCCAGCAGACTTATCAAATATAGGGGTGGAAATAAAACACACACACATTGATCATCATTAGAGAAGAATAATATATTGTAAGAAAAGTAATACAATACCGATTGAAGACAACGCAACGTCTAGCCGAGCTTCCCTTGGCAGACTTCTGAGAGGAACATCAGCTGGGGGACCCCGGGCCCAAATCAAATACAGCGACTCCCAGAGCACATCAATCGGCCAATGGTCCTTACAAGACCAATTATTCTACACAACACGTCTGCTTGTAGATGAAGTCCCAAAGCCCCCCCAGCTGAGCTCCTTTTTATATTGGTACAATAACAAAGTAATAGATCATTACACATAGACATATAAAATAATAATAATGGCTACATGCCCAGTACATGGCCATGAGAATGACCATGAAAATGAAAATAATTGCTGTGTATGTTGATTATAACTATGTGAATAAGATATGAGCTTCCTCCTTAATAAACATATTTATATGTTTGAGTCTATTACCTTAACTCCTACTATTCCCTGTTCTCCTGCTAATGACTGAATAACTCAACTCCGGTTGTTCCTTGGTCTCCTACTAATATCAGTACATCCATTTTACAACTAAGGAGCCATATTGAATGCACTTGATCACACTCACATTCATACATGGCCTGCCATGTCACATTTGTATCACAGTTGGTGTGGTTTCCTCACATGAACCTCACTTTAGATCTTTCCACAGCATTTCTATTGGATTAAGGTCAGGACTTTGACTTGGCCATTCCAGAACATTCACTTTACTCTTCTTTAACCATTCTTTGGTAGAACAACTTGTGTTTAGGATTGTTGTTTTTCTAAAATAAAAATCTCCCAGGAAACGCCCCTAAAGGAGAGCACAATATGTTCAAAAAAACTTTTCAAATGAAATCCGAAATTCTGCCGGCACTTAAAGGGTTAACATGCATTTAAGACGCATATTTGAGTGCACCTAGACACATCAGCTAACCGATTCTATTATATTCTGTTTAGTTGTACTCATGTTCAGAGTTGCATTTTTTCCATCTGCATTTCGTTACATTTTTTTTTTACCAAATGTTGCATTTACTTGCTCTTGATGTGCATTCAGAAGACAATTAGAACTGAGAAAAAGGCACTTAGGTGCATGAAAAAATGCACACATGCAATAAATGAGTTTATAAGTACTTGACGTGTGATTGCAAACGCATAAAAAACAACAGACAAGAATTGTTCTGCTTAGTCCCAGCAGAGCTATTTTCCAGGATTGACCCTTTCCAGTAGCTCCCTGCGCTAGTGCAGCAGTGCCGTGGGTTGATTGGAATGTCAGTAGTGTATTCTGAGCACATCAAGAAAAGAGGCAGCACAGAAGGAACAGCGAGCTCAAAGTGATACCTCAGAAGAATATTGATTGGCTCCCTTCTTCTTTATAAATCTCGCAGCCGGAGTGAGAAGCAGAATCGTGAGGCATCTGGCACAATTACATTTCTTCTCTGAATCCATCAGGGAGTCCATTGTTTCCGCATCTCCCTGGCGGCTCCAATTTACTGGCCAATCCTCATTCCTGACACAAAAGGAAGGGAGAAAAACATTTTCTATTGAACAGAAATCATTATATTACTGATCCCCTCTCATCCACTGCTTTTCCCAGAATGCCCCACTTATACAATGCACCCGTACCCAATTGTTCCCAAAAGGTCATTTTGTGACTGAGGGCAATGACAATGCAATGAGATGGGAGATGGAATCAAACTGACCCTGTGTCAGGGTAATTATTAATAAGACCCAATGTAATGAATAATTGGGGGTAATAACACCTACCCAGCAGCAATTTCTTTACTAAACACAAATCAAAAGCAACATAGTTACATAGTTAAATTGGGTTGAAAAAAGACAAAGTCCATCAAGTTCAACCCCTCCAAATGAAAACCCAGCATCCAGACACACACCCCTCCCTACTTTTAATTAAATTCTATATACCCATACCTATACTAACGATAGAGCTTAGTATCACAATAGCCTTTGATATTCTGTCTGTCCAAAAAATCATCCAAGCCATTCTTAAAGGCATTAACTGAATCAGCCATCACAACATCACCCGGCAGTGCATTCCACAACCTCACTGTCCTCACTGTGAAGAACCCCCTACGTTGCTTCAAATGAAAGTTCTCTGCAATATCCCCCAGAGGGGGTCTGGCCCGGCTGGGGCCCATAATGGTCGGGCCCACCTGTTTTTTTCCCGGTGTCCCGCCGGGCCAGTCCGACACTGGGGAAGGGGGTGAGCAGCCGTTCAGTAAAAAGGGTTTAAGAGAAACTGCAAACGGCGTCCAGACTCAGAAATCCAGTGAGTAATAATAATGGAAAATGTCAACGTGGTCCCCAAGTTAGGAGGCATGGGGATCCAGTGCATTCTTTAGCAAAGGGAAGGAAGGGGCAAACCATAGCAAATATTCATGATGTCTCCATGGACATCCCATGGACTATCACAAAAAACTGTCTATATTTGCTATTACTTTGAATATTAGGTATTCTTTTGTTTGATTTGAAACATTTTATAATTTGATAAGTTTTTACTAATAAAAAATCCCTATCTGATCCCTTTAAGCAGCAGTCCTGCCCTGCTTTATTGCTGATATTTTATCTATTTGTATAGCAGAGCATTCTGTTACAGTTTCAGAGAAAAAAACAGAGAAAGCTGCGGAATAAAAGGATGGAAAAGCAAAGCAATAGCAAACCAAATAACTACAAACTACATCAAACTAAAGTCAATTTTTAGGCATGCTACCACTTTAAATAGCTGAGGACGGCCATTTATCTTATTAGCCTAATTGTATAAAACAGCCAATAATACTGGCCTTACAGCATCACCAGTGCATCACCAGCAAGAGTCACGACTGACAGTAACTGAATGTTCTGAATGTTTCTAGGAGAAATAAAAGCTCTTCCATGCGTAACCTTGAGACAAGGAGCATGGCAGCACACTTCCCAGAATGCACTGCAAATGCCTTTGTATCTCGGGCACTGAGGATACTGCCTTCTCTCCCCCATCTCTCTATCTGGAAGGGTTTATAAATAGGGATTTCACTAAATAATAGAATAGAAATGCACCACTACCAGGAACTGCCATATTGATGGTAGATAAAATGGGTTAGCTGCCCCCCTGATGCATAGGCAAATTGAGAGGACACAAGACCCAAAATGCAAGAAAATGACTAAGCAACAAAACTGCTGTCAGACCCCTGAAACTTACTGCTCCTCTGAGTTGTTTGTGGATTTAAAGGGTAAGTTAAACTGTATATTGTTTTTTTATACATTGCTAATGGAAGTATAAACATCTGTTTCATGACCACGCCCCCTAATTACCATGTCAATTTTACAAAATTTGCCAGGTTAAGAAATTTTGAACACATTTCTGGGAGTTTTAGGGGCCATGTTTTATGTGTTATAACAGTTTTGCTAGTGAAGTTGAAATTGCTCTTTAAGCTGCTAGTCTCAGTTCTCCCAAGAGACCTGCTAATCTTATATCTTATAGTTATCTTTACTTATTTTAAATTGTTACAAATGTATCTGAGTGCAGGTGTTGCTCTGGGCTCTCTGCCAAAAAGCCTCTTAGTTTACTGTAATTAAACTTCAGAAACTTTTTCTGGCATTAGTGCAGGAGATCAAAGAGAAACTCATGACTGAAAAAGTTGAAATTAATAAAGTGAATTAGTGATGCGCAGGCCAGCCCGATTTGGGTCGACCTTAAAACCATTTGCGGGTCACGGCCAGGTTCGGGTTGAGCTCTTCTGCTTGCCCTCCGCACTCGAGACCTTACAATGTGGCTTCCAGCTTTATAGATGAGAGCCTGCCCCCTTTATGATGTCATTGGTGGGGTGGGTCTATAAATAGAGGGGAGAAGCCTGGTGTGGGTCGAGTTTTTGTCAGAGGAGTATTCTCCTCTTCTGCCCTCTATTGTGTCTGGACATAAATGAGTTTCTGTATTCCACATTGCTTGAAAAGCAGGTGGGTATAACATCTATATATGTGGCTCGTCTTTTAACCTGTTTGATGTGGATGACCGATGTTGGGGATATCTATCTAGCTGAGTGTAAATGACCTATACCTGACACTTGTAGGGCAGTGGCACATGGGAAGATTAGTCACCCCCGTTTTTTAAAAACTAGTCTTGGGGACAAATTGTTTGTTTTGTCTTTCAACAGTCAATAATGCAAATCACCAGCGTCAAAACACATGAAGCTACTTCAAATCGCATGTTGTTTCAAAACTAACAGAGACCCTTTAGGGCAGAGACACTCACTGCTATTTCGGGAGATTAGTCGTCCAGCGAGAAATCGCTTATTCTTTGGGCGACTAATCTCTCTGAAAAGCCTTCCCGATGGCTAGAATCTAAATCACCGGGTGGGATGGCACTCGTATCGATTTGGCTTTCCAAAGTCTCCCCAAGTTTCCTCGTGAGACAACTTTGGGCAACTTCGGAAAACTAAGCATTCCGAGTGCCATCCCGTCGGCAATTTTCAATCTAGCCAACGGGAAGGCATTTGGGGAGATTAGTCGCCCAAAGAAGAATCAATTTGTCGCTGAACGACTAATCTCCCGAAACGAAAGTGTGTGTCTCTGCCCTAAAGGGTCTCTGTAAGTTCTGGGCCCTGCGACAAATCGCTTCTTTGAGCGACTAATCTCCTAAAATAGCAGCATGTGTCTCTGCCCTTAATGAGTGATTTTACAAATAGCATTACTATTGACAAGTACTGAAAGCTATGAAAGCAAAACACACTGGAAGATTAGTTGCAGTGATAGTATGCAAATCTCAAGTAATGACATCCACATAATTTCATGGGCAGCAATTTTATATTGTTTTGTCCCAGCGTCTTGCGAAGAAAAACACTTATGTTGCCAGGAGGAAACACTGGGGCAAATTTGTACCTGGGCAGTTACCCACAGCAGCCAATCAGATGTTTGCTTTCATTGATTTGCTTGCAGCTGGCTGGTTGCTATGGGTTACTGCCCAGATGCAAATTTGCCCTGTGTTTATAAATGAGCCCCCTCTGTGTCCTATTTCCGTTATGTGTGTGGCACTATGGGAAGTAAATTGCTCAGAAGCAAAAATCGCTTGAAATCTTTGCATCGAAAAAACAAACGACTTGTCGCCAAAACGCTCTTTTAAAAAATTGCGGGTGCTGCCCTTAAGCCTGACATTTACTTGTATATCTTAACTATGTGCAGACACAACTAAGGGCGGAAGAAGAGCACACTCCTCTGAGCCTTCATAATTATGGATAACATTATTTGTCTTTTGAAATAAGCATGTATCATGTGTGGGAAGGAGCTGTTCCACTGTGATATCATGGTGTTTATATTCTCTTATATATAACATCAGATGGGGTATATGATGGCTAATTGGTGGTGCTGTATTATTGGTAAATGTTTTTAGTCTGTATTTTTGGTCTGTTAATCGGCTTTGGCTATGTCTATAAAGAAATTAAGTATGCATTTTTATTATACTTACCTGTGATGTAGGGTTGCCACCTGAAGAGTTCGGTTTGTAGAAGGCCTGTTCGGGTCTGAACCTTTTGTTCGGTTTTCAATACTGTATATGAAAAAGCATTTAAATACTTAGATATTCACCTTTCTTATTATTACAGATACAAAAAAAAATCAATCAATCAATTTTTTTTCTAAATTAGCATTGCTATATTTCAGAGCTTTCTGGATAACGGTTATCTGTATACATACATGTAATTAAAGGATTGGGCTTAATCATCAAGCAGAATATAGATAGAGATAGGGTTGCCATCCTTGTGGTTTTGAACTGGGCATCAACACATTGTGAAAACTGGATAAAAATCCAGCCAGTTACATCTAAGTGATGCAATAACCTTGCCCTGGTGTCATAGCTCCACCAACATCATTGTGGCCACCTATGATGTCATTATGCCTGTTCCTTCATCACTGCCTCCCTCCCCCCAATGTTATATGCCCAGCCCCGTGATCAGGTTTAGCCATCAGCAAAGGTGGCAACCCTACAGTGATGTAATTGATGGAAGTAGAATTTATAGTTTTTAATTATATTATCACTTTTCATTCCCTTTAACGATAGACTAACTTCCCATTCATGGATTCCAGACACCTGTGACCTGGCAATACAGAGCTGACTCTGATCCATTCCAGTCTATATGTCTCATACCAGTTATGGGAGACCCAATGGACTGAGACAATCAATGGTGGTACTTTAGGGATATTGCAGGGTTAAGGGCACAATAGCCACCCACACCCTTACTGACCCTCATATTTCTGCACTCTTGTGAATTGGAGGGGGGGGGGTTTGGCAATTTTTAGACCAGGGGTGTCCAACATGCGGCCCAAGGGCCACACGCGACCCAGGATCGATATGAATGCGGCCCAGCCTGAAGGAGAGAGAAAAGGAAGAGAAGGGAAAAAAAAGAAAGAAATTAAGAAATGTGTATGGAAATACAGAGAAAACGAGAGTGAAATAACACTTTGTGCTCTAAGTCCAGACACATTAACCACCTCAGTCTGTCGTCTTGTTAGGAACAGGCTTACTATACCAGGCTGTAACAATGTGGTGACGTATAGAGTAGGGAGGAGGGGAGACTCTGCCCATTGCCCAGTTAGTAATAATAATAATAACAATAAGTCTGTTTAATATCCAGGTGTCCCATATTCCAATATATAGCTCAATCTGGTTATCTGACTGGTATTGTAGTTCTTTTCTGTGTATTTTCTTTAATTTTACAAATCAGTAGTGTTTGTGTATTTCCTGTGTGGCTAGAATTGCCACTTGGTCAGTATTTTACCGGCCTGACCAATAAAATATACTTGACCCCAATGTTATTAATAGGGAAAAAATATAAATATATATAGGAAGGCCGGTATTTTTTTCCAGAAAAGGTGGCAACCCTATGTGTGGCCCCGGACAATTTTTCTTTTTCCAATGTGGCCCAGGGTCAGGAGCCAAAAGGTTGGACACCCCTCTGTTATTAGACCCTGCAGAGGAGCTCTAACCAACCAAACTCCAACTCATTTATCATATAGGCTGCAAAGAACATGAGCAGGCCAAGCTGGAAGGAAACGTGTGACAACAGAGAATGGGAAATGGTATTGAGTAATTGAGTACTGGGAGAGGCCACTACCACTAGGCGTCCCACAGGCTCCCAATGCGGAAGTGGAAGGATAGAAACAAGTGCCTGCGTGAAACGTCTTCAGCCCCGCCCCCTGTCTCCCTAGTGTCTTCACAGTCAGTCATCCGGCATCGCCGTGCTTACCTCAGTCTGTAGGAGGCTTCCGGACACTTCCTGTCTATCCCACGTGTGCCCAAGATGGCGGATCTGCAGATGAAGTTGCTGCGGCGGAAAATTCAGAAAAAAACCGAAAACATTCGGAACCGCAACCGGGAGCGACGGGAAAGGGAAGGTAAGTGCCCTTGGGAGAGATTTCTTGAGCACCGGGTCGGCCGGGAGGGGAAGCGGATAGGACCTTGGCAGCATGAATGGCATGATCTAACTACAAGGCATGGGGGATAAAACGGCGGTAGATACATGGCCGAGACGGTGGGGGCACTGAGTTTTTGGGAGCAGGAACTGGACTCCCGGGGGGATTCGATAATGGACTATTTACTGTATGAGATGTGAGGGAAAGGCTGCACTGACTGGATGTCTCAGTGGGGTTCCTTGGGAAGAGGAACTTGTGTCTCCAGGTGCCCAGTAAGAGCATCAGCCTTGAACCAGTCACACACCGAATAGTGCAGGGGACATTCACCCATTCACGTCACAGCGTGTGCACTGAACTATATGTGGGGGAAACCCCAAAACGTTATAGATTTTTGTCACTCTCAGGCTGAAACAGTGAGATGTCCTGCTTCATTCCTTACAGATGGGACATGAGAGCCATTAGAGTAAACCCTGCTGTGCTGCCTTGTTTAACCAAAGTTTACCCAGTTGTTGCTGGACTACAAGTTCCAGCAGGGCCGACCTAAGGCCAATTGGGCCCCGCACCTCTGGGGGCCCCACACTGCCCCTTTCCTTTCTATTTTGTGCCTGTATGCCCTTATTTTCCTAAATACTTGCTGTGTCAGTAGCCAGCAACACTTTGTCTAGGGGCCCCGCCAACATGGTCCCAATTGGGCCCCACATTTGATAGGATCAGCCCTGCCAGCAGTGGCCCTGATTCTGAGGCTGGATGCTGCTTCTTACTGCTAATGTGTGACCTGTGCCATTCACTAGCAGTGTGTGTGATAATGACTTGCCTTGTATGGCGAACACGTGTTGGGTACCTGTGCCCAGGGCCGGCCTTAGGCCAATTGGACCAATTGGGCCCCGCACCACAGATAATATTTCCCTCAGCACATGATGCTGCCCTGGCCTGCCCCGCCCCCAACTTTGAGAGTCCAGCCCATCCCCAAATCCATAGGTCCAGCCCACCCTCAACTCTGATAAGCCAGCCTATCCCCCAACTCCATAGGTCTAGCCTGCCCCCAACTCTAATAGGCCCAGCTTTCCTCCAACCTTGATAGGCCCTGCCTGCCCCCAACCCAACCAAGCCTGCTCCCAAGCTGAATCGGCCCAGCCTGCGCCAAACTAATTGGCCCAGTCCACTCTCCTATTTCCTCCCTCTCTCTCTTACCCTGTGTGCCCCTATTATGTGCCCCTATTTCATCCCTCTCACTCTCTTACCTTGTCTGCCCCTTTCCTTTCTATTTTGTGCCTGTATGCCCTTATTTTCCTAAATACTTGCTGTGTCAGTAGCCAGCAACACTTTGTCTAGGGGCCCCGCCAACATGGTCCCAATTGGGCCCCACATTTGATAGGATCAGCCCTGAGTTCCAGCATAATGTAATAGAAAATGAAGGTTCGGGTAGTTCAGCAACATCAAAGCAACATTGCACAATAAAACTTACTTACCCAAATCTCCACAGCCAGTGGCTTCATTAAAGGAGAAGCAAACCCAAAAGTTAAAAGAAACCCTACCCTACATAGACCCCCTCCCCCAACCTAAGTGTTACCCCTGGCAAATGCTCCTAAATTTTTAATTACACCTCGGGGCAGATTCAGGCATCTGAGTTCACGGGCGACATCTTCAGACGCTTCAGAATGAGACTGGCGCTTCGGCAATTCTCGTGAGTTTCAGCGCATGCGAAGTTGTTGCAAGACAGAAAATTGCTCCAACTGCGCATGCGCCGCTACCCCGGTCTCATTCCGAAGATTACCGAAGAGAAGAAGATGGCGCCTGTGAACTCCGCTGGACAGAATCTGCACGGAGTTGTTCACCTTCCAAATACTTTTCCAATTGAGTTGTTTTCAGATTGTTCACCAGAAATAAAGAATTTTTCCAATTACTTTCCTTTTTTTATGTTTTACCTTTTTCCAAAATCTTTCATTTTAAGGTACTGTCTTTGGTGTTTGAGTCTGGCAGCTCAGTAATTCAGGTGCAGATTCTGAACTGTTACAATTTCGCAACGTTGAGTTGATACATTTCTCTGCAGCATCTCTGGCATATTAGTAACTATTATATCAATTCTAACAGCTGCCTGTAATGAAACTCAGGGATTCTACTCAGCAGTGACAGAGATAGGAAATGTATCGACTAAATGTTTCAATTTAGAACGGTTTAGAGCAGGGGTGTCCAAACTTTTTGCAACGAGGGCCAGATTTAGTGAGGTGAAAATGTGTGCGGGCAGACCATTCAGCCTGACATCAATTCCGAGGTAGCTAGCTTGTGATCAGGATAATTCACTCCTGGACATGGACATGGACACGTACACGGCGTTTAGGAAGTGGAGAAGTGGAGTCTGTTTGGACTTATTCTCCGCGCCTCATTTAAACAAGAAATCGCGTAGCTTAAGCTTTTTGAAAAGTAAACATACTTTCAAGCAATTTTGTAATATACATCAATTAAAAAATATGCATAGTTTTCATGGTTTTTAATGGTTTCTGACAGTTCCCTAAGTCTAACCCCTTGCTCTCCTGCTGATCTGTCTGACTACTTTGCTGAGCTGGCTGACTACTGTTACTTTGTATCCGCAATGTTATTGTATTGTTACACACACACATACTTTCTTGCAGCAATATTATTAGCCAGTAAATCTGAGGAGGAAACTGAGGGAGTTGCAGAAACGAATGAAGAAGGCAATGAGGTTGATAATAGAGAGGAAACTCTGGAGCACATAGCCCCCGATGCGGAGGAGACCCCACAGACCCCCCCTGCCAAGAGGAAAAAGAAGAGGAAGAATGCAATCAAGGCTGAGGGTGCAGGTAGGAGTTAATGTGATTGGGTTGCACTTTCATGCACAGACATTGTGCTATCAGCAGCGTGTTGTGTGTGGGGGGGCATTGCAATGAAAAGATACAGTAACAAAACCTGCATGCACTAGTGGTGCGACTAATTACACACCTGCTTTATTCTTAGCATTTTCAGCTCATTCAGGTATGACTTTCAAAGACTAAAAGCTAAAACTATCTGCATGCCGACAACACACACTCTTAGGAGAAACTCTACTGCCTACCAAATATGCCCCAAGTCTAGCAATAGTTAGATATTTTAGTGGGGGTAAGTGTTTTCCATGATTTACATGTATAATATATTGCTACGGCTATATTGCACAGTGAAACAGTTGTCAGTACTGCTGTGCGTCGCTCCAACAAATTAGTGTATCATACAAGATTAATGCACTCTAGAGTGCAGCGTTGTCTCCATAAGCCCAGTCTGTCTGTGGAACTGCCAGTATTGTGCACAGAGAGTCCAAAATGGCTGGAATAGTCACAGGCCTAGGAAGAGGTGAACCACTGCATTAGCAGAAATGCAGGAAGGGTCAGACATTCCTGCAGGGTCTCCGATACATCTTGTACTACTGTGTATTGTCTCTGTTAGATGCAAAGAAAGCAAAGCAAGATGAAGAGGCTCCTGAAGCTTCTGACAAAGAGTCCAGATGTGAGAACCATGTAGAAAACAAAGAGGAGGAAGAAGGGGAAGAAGAGAATGGCCCAACCTTGCCCATGGGTCTTACAGGTAGGCTTGAACGAAAGTGCTTGAACCATGGGGAAGAACAAGGATTGTGAAGAAGGAATCTCCTGTGGCACTGGAAGGAGTTGGGGAAAAGCTGTTAAGGCCTTAAGTGTTAGTGTTGGGAAGTGTAATTGCAAGATATGGAGAGAACTATGGGGGGGGGCAGTGTCGTGTGTTGGAGGACATTATACATATTGAGAATTGCCCCCTATTGCAGTTGTGGGAAGAGATATTATGTACCTAAACTGGTTCTTTTCACTTGGACTGAACTGGGAAAGTGCAGGTGCCTATCCTGTGCCACAAACAAAAGCTGATTTTGCCCCATGGGACAGCAGAAAAATATGTTTCAGGCAGATTTGCCAAACAAGCAGGAAGTAGTTCCGGGTAAGTGGCACAGCTACAGGCACAGAGCTCATATCTGCCAATGCTGAAGGTTTAGTCAAGGTGGTAAGGTTTTTTTTTTATTACTGGCTTAGTGCCCTGTGATGGTTGTTGTTACTCAGTGCTTAGTACCAATCCAGTCTTTGCTTTCTGCTCAGGGGCATTTGAGGACACCGCCTTCTCTTCTTTGGCCGATTCTGTCAATGAGAACACTCTCAAAGCCATTACTGAAATGGGCTTCACACACATGACTGAGATTCAGCACAAAGCCATCAGACCCCTTCTAGAGGGCCGGTAAGAAATGGGAAATTATTTTGCATTATGGGCTGATTTGGGCAGTGATTTGAATGGTTCACCCTTACACAATCCCCCTGGTTCTGTTATCTCCCACATATCTGCACCGCTGTGCTTTGTCATCTCCTGAATATCTTTTTTTGCCTGGTGCATATGGTTTTGGTTGTGTTTTTACCCCAGCTAAATTTACTGTTTTCCAGTAATTCCTGTTTGACTTAATTTTTAGGGATGTTCTGGCTGCTGCCCGTACTGGCAGTGGGAAGACTTTGGCTTTCCTAATTCCAGCCATTGAACTGATTTACAAGCTGAAGTTTATGCCTCGGAATGGTAAGATCTGATATTACTGTAGTCAGGTTGGTGCTTCTACAGTCTTACCCCACCTGATTCACACCATCTCTTTCTGTGGTACAACTGACATGCTGATACTTTCTTCATCCTATAGGAATTCTTATATTGTATTTCTACTGACCTTTTCCCCCTCCACTCCATAGGTACCGGAGTCCTCATCTTATCCCCAACCCGAGAACTAGCCATGCAGACCTATGGGGTCCTGAAGGAGCTAATGGCGCATCATGTTCACACGTACGGCTTGATCATGGGAGGTAGCAACCGCTCTGCAGAAGCACAGAAACTCGCCAATGGGGTGAATATTGTAGTGGCAACACCTGGACGACTTCTGGACCATATGCAGGTAAATGGACTTATGCTTGAAAGTTTTGGTAACTGGAATATTGAAATTTATTGATTTGCTTGGGTGATTGGGAGCTTTCCATTGCCACTGGTTTGTGTGTAATTGTGAGTCTGAATGGGCTTTGGTTGGTCCCTGTGTGTCTCATGAGTCTGGGTTATTTACACAAGAGTTGATGTTGGTTGGTCCCTGTGTTGTATGTGAGTCTGGGTAGATGCAGCACACACCAGTTGGGCAGTCTCTTCAGTACTTGTTTTCCTATTATTGATTGCCATCTTGTGTGACTGTGCAGAACACGCCGGGATTCATGTACAAGAACCTGCAGTGTCTAGTAATCGATGAAGCAGATCGGATCCTGGAGGTTGGCTTTGAACAGGAGATGAAGCAGATCATCAACCTGTTGCCCAGTAAGTGCCAAGCAGGAAACAATTCCTGTCCCATGACCCCCTTGCTTTATTGCATGCATTAGTGTATCATTATTATGCTCTGCCAATATCCCTGCATCCTCTTTCTTGCCTTGAATTTAACCCTTCTGTTTCCCAGAGCGGAGGCAAACAATGCTCTTCTCTGCCACTCAGACACGGAAGGTGGAAGATCTTGCTCGGGTCTCTCTGAAGAAGGAGCCTCTCTATGTTGGAGTCGATGACCATAAAGAGACGGCCACAGTGGATGGTTTGGAACAGGTATGGGAAGAGGCACCAAAGATAGATGGCTCTCCAGACTAGAGCAGAGGTTCCCAATCTTTTTCTTTTACCTGTGAGCCACAGTCAAATGTAAAAAAAAAAAAAAGAGGATGCCAAACAAGGCTGTGATTGGCTATTTGCTAGCCCCTATGTGGACTGGGAGTCTACAGGATGCTCTACTTGGCAGTACACGTTTTTTCTGCAATTAAAACTTGCCTCCAAGCCAGGAATTCAAAAATAAGCATCTTGAGAGCAACATTCAAGGGGTTGGTAAGAACAAGGGTTCTTTGTGGGTTGTAGTCGGGTTGGGGGTAGTTGAGATTTTGAGCAAATCATTGCTTCAACCTAGCAAGTTGGAATGTTGACATTGAAAGTTTTCTGGTTATGGAATGCCCAGTCAGGTGATGTTGATTTGGCAAATTCTGTTAATGTCTTTTAGAGGGGTTTGGATGATTTTGTTAACACTTATAATAGCCAAGTATATGTATGTGTGTGTATATATATGTGTGTGTATATATATATGTGTGTGTGTGTGTGTGTGTGTGTGTGTGTGTGTATATATATATATATATATATATATATATATATATATATATATATATATATATATATATATATATATATATATATATATATAATTTTTTTTTTTTTTTTTTTTTTTTTACAAAAGGGACTAGTTTTACCTGCAACTTACTAGCTGCTTTCAAAGTAAAACTCCCAAACTTAGCTGCCCTTTTATTAGACACCGCTGGGATCACCTGACTATAGCTGGGAAGGGTGGGAGCTACAACATTAGGTAAAACTAGTCCCTTTTGTAAAATGTATAATGAACCAATAGAATTCTTAATGAATCGGATGAAAATGGAGCGTTGGACTGGCCAGATATGGGATGACTTTGACGTAGTTGGCCAGCTTAAATATATTGCAATATATGGACAAACAATCCCTGTTTTGTTTAAAGGGTAAGGCATTTTTTAGTAGCAGTATGCACAGAATGTCTGTCTTAAATGTATTGATAAAGGGTTGAGTGCAGAGGACTCTTGTTTGTGTCTATATATATATTTTGTGGTCACAGCCTCATTGCACCCCTGCGTAATGGTTTTAAAAATTAGTGGTGAGCACAACTTTCCCTTGTTTGTTATAGTTATACAGGAGCAGTGACCAGCTCCATGTTGTAGCTCCCACCCTTCCCAGCTATAGTCAGGTGATCCCACTGGTGTCTAATAAAAGGGCAGCCAAGTTTGGGAGTTTTACATTGAAAGCAGCAAGTAAGTTGCAGGTAAAACTTAGTCCCTTTGTAAAATGTATAATGAAGCAATATAATTCTTAATGAATCAGATGAAAATTGAGCATAGGACTGGCCAGATATCTATATCTCTATATCTATAAAACAGACACTTTGAAGTATTAGGATTGATTGAGTTGAACTTGATGGACTTTGGTATTTTTTCAACTCAACATAACTATATAACTGTCTGTCTTTCCCACAGGGATATGTTGTTTGTCCATCTGAGAAAAGGTTTCTCTTACTATTCACATTCCTAAAAAAGAATCGGAAGAAGAAGATGATGGTTTTCTTCTCCTCCTGCATGTCCGTTAAATATCATTATGAGCTTCTCAACTATATTGACCTCCCCGTCATGGCCATTCATGTAAGTAAACGTAATTCAAGATCTTTGCCTTGCCAAAGTTTGTTACCGTTGCATTGTGGGATTGGCTGCAGGCGTATTCTACTAAAGTACCAGCCTCCCCCAAAGTTAGGTTAGTGCGGGATTGGGTGCAAGAAGTGGCTCTTCTAACTGATACATTTGTGCTCCACAGGGGAAACAAAAACAGACCAAACGCACCACCACATTCTTCCAGTTCTGTAACGCAGAGTCTGGGATCCTGCTGTGCACAGACGTGGCTGCCAGAGGGCTTGACATTCCTGAGGTTGATTGGATTGTACAGTATGACCCTCCAGATGACCCTAAGGTAACAGCTGAATTTTCTGTGTCAGTGGCTAAATGCAAAGGAGCTGAGATGGGGAGATCTCTGTGGTGCTGACAGTGACAGTATTTTCTGTACAGGAATATATTCATCGGGTTGGCAGGACGGCTCGGGGGATTGATGGAAAAGGCCATGCTTTGCTGATTCTAAGGCCGGAAGAGCTTGGCTTCCTGCGTTACCTGAAACAAGCGAAGGTATGAGATGCTGCAAGTGTCAGCTTGCCCTGTAGTCTGTGGCCCCTACCATGTTTCTTAGGATTAACTCCATATTTCCTCTATAGAGGTTTTCATTCTTGGCCTCTGTAGTTACCCCCTCTACCCTCAAGTTCCTTGCTCCTGTAATCGCAGCTAATGGGTTTCCTTCTTTTCTAGGTGCCGTTGAGTGAATTTGAGTTCTCCTGGACTAAAATTTCTGATATTCAGGCTCAGGTAAGTTTGGATTGCTTGCCCTTTATACTGTTTGATTCATTGTCCAATGAAAAGGAGTAGCCAGCTTGCCAAAGCTGTGTTTTCTAGGTCATAATGGGAATCTGTCCCTGATAATCAAGTGGATTCTGGAGAATGTTCTGGCCCAGTCCACTCCCTGCAGTGGGATCCTATAGATATTTCTGCAGGCCTTTAATATAACTGCTTCATGTTTCAGCTTGAGAAGCTGATCGAGAAGAATTATTATCTGCACAAGTCGGCACAAGAAGCATACAAAGCCTACATCCGAGCCTACGACTCCCATTCTCATAAGCAGATCTTCGATGTCAATACCCTGAACCTTCCCAAAGTGGCAATTTCTTTTGGCTTTCAGGTCCCGCCCTTTGTGGATCTGAGTATCCTTTCCCTGAGCAACCATCTTGGGTTTGTTGCAAGTCCTCTTGTAATGTGTAAGTGAAGTTGTCATTCATTTCCATTGGCAGAATGCATAGGAGAGGCTGGTGCCAGTGATTATAGTGGGGTTATTATTAGCTATGTGGCTAACATTTTACAGGATCTGCTGTTTTCTTGCACCGTATCAGCCTAGTTGCTCCTTATTAGTACTGTGCCACGTATCAAACATCTGTCCCACAGAAGGGATATGGTCTAACTCACACAGGATACAAGGCATAATGTTACCCTAAAATCATTTTTTTCCTTAACATTTTGTTCAGATGTGAACAGCAGTGGAGGCAAAAGGCCACAGAAACGAGGTGGTGGAGGTGGATTTGGGTACCAGAAGACAAACAACCAGTATAAAACCAAGATATTTAAACACATAAACAAAAAGGGACAGGGGGGCGGACGGCAGTTTACACGTTGATTGGATGAGACACAGAACACACATTTATAACTTTGTTACCCACAGTAAAACTATTTTTGGGGAAAAATCTTGTCCATGGAGTTTGTTTGCTGCTGGCATGTAGAGGGGTGTCAGACTAATGATGAAGGTTCTCTAATGCTCTGCAACTTTTTATATTAACACATGCCTCCTGCTTATTATATCCACTGACAACTGAAATCTTATAGGTGTACTAACCTATACACTGGTTCCCACCCTCCTGGATTCCTTTTGGAGGTGCTGTTCATGCAGGAGGTCACTAACTATTGTGAGAGTACCCCCTCAATACTCTCAGTATTAAAGAGATACTGACACCAGAATTTTTTTTTTTTTTTACATCTATTATAATATTGCCTTTGAAAGCATCTTATAACTTTGCCAAAAAGTACTTGCACAATGTTTTTACATTACCTCTCTTGCTCCATGTCCCTGTATGAGGGGATTGCCACATTTGTGCAGCAGGAGTCCGTTACCAATAGAAACTCAACTAACGGTTGAGATGGGACAGTCGGGTTGGCAAAACATTCAGGTTTAGAAACTTCATTCTAGGTACCCAAAATTTCTTCAGCCTCCACAGCTCTGGTATTACTATGCTCAGAGCTCCATAAGTACCATCCCATTGTATTATACAGCTTGTCACGGAGCAGCAACTCTGCCCTAGTAATCTGCCTGCAGGTTCTATCTCCATGACCCCAAGTGCTCATGTCTGTAACAGGATGGCTGGTTTCGCTGTTACTACCCCTTCCCATTTGATTGGACAATGTTTAAGGAAGAGCTTTCCTTGTGCTGATACTAATGACACTATATCATAGCCTGTCATTGTTTTTCCCCCCGAGAAATATCTCTCCCATGATAATACAGCGAATGACGCTGCTCTGGAAGAAGGGACCATATTGCAGAAACAAATGTTTATTGGGAACAGTGTTTATTCCCTTTTTGCTTTAACCATTGTACCTGAGAGGAACTGTCAAAAATCAAATAGTGGGATATAGTGCATATTAGATGGAGGTATGTATGGAGAGTGATGTAGTTGTGTCTCTTTTACGCCCTCTGCTCAGCCATTGGTCTCCTCCCTCTGCATCTCACCAAGACATCACATTATGCAGTTATCCATGCACAAATTGCATCATGGAGTCTAACTCTTCATCAATAGGGTTTCATTTTCCGACATTCCTAGTATGAAATAAGGAAGAAGTGGCCAAGTGTGTCATTATGGCAACTTCTGCACCTCCAGGCATGGAAATGACTCACAGGAAAAATGGCAGAACCGCTAAATAAATGCCATAACTAAACCACCTCTCTGAATTCTTTGACTGTCTTGAAGTACAATCTATGCTTCTCAAGGAGCTTCCAAGTACTCATCATTCAACTGGTCCTTCATTTTGTTCTCCTGGTTTTTCTTTTCCATCTGGGGGGATGATCTATGAATTTAAAGTGGCAGTATTTTGGCTTCTCCTAGAATGACCCACACAGGCAACTCTGGTAGCACCGAGCAGAACCAATATGCTCTTTTCAAAATGTGGCTTATACCTTGTTTCTACTCTGCCGAATACCATCCACAATCTGTTCCATCTGCTGAAGGAATAGGTCTTGAGCTGGGCAAAGCCATTGCTCTGCAGGAAATACATGAACCAACATATCTGTAGCACATGGGCCAAAATATCATACATGGGTTACATACATGTGGGGGGGGGGGCTGGCTACCAATTTTGGCCACCAATTATTTTTTTTCTCATGTGGGGTCCTAGCCACCAATATTTTTTTAATGGGGGGGGCTGGCCACAAATGTTTTTTTATGGGGGGCCCTGACCACCAAAATCTTTTTATTCTTTATTAACCAATTTTTTTTTGTTTTTTTACTGTGTGGTGGGGACGGACCTGTAGGTGGGGCTTGCGGTGGGTGCAGCCCAGGGGGCCCAGGAAATTTTGTCGTATGGGGCCCTGCGATTTCTGATGGCGGTCCTGCCTGTGGGGTTCCCTACCGTGCCTTGCAAAAGTCTTCACCCCCTTGGCATTTTTCATGGATTGTTGCCTCACAACCTGGCATTAAAATGGATTGTTTGAGAGTTTGTGCCATTTCAATTACAGAACATGCCTACAACTTTGAAGATTTTTTTTTATTATTGCGAAGCAAATAGGACAAAATAAAAATCTTCAGTGTGCATAACTGTACCCCCCTAAAGTCAGTACATTGTAGAGCCACCTTTTGCGGCAATTACAGCTGCAAGTCACTTTGGATAAGTCTCTGAGCTTGCCACTGGGAGTTTTCCCTATTCCTCAAGGCAAAACTACTCCAGCTCCTTCATGTTGGATGGTTTTCGCTTGTGAACAGCAATCTTCAAGTCTGACCACATATTCTCAATTGGATTGAGGTCTGGCTTTGACTAGGCCATTCCTTCACATTTAAATGTTTCCCCTTAAACCATTCAAGTGTTGCTTTAGCAGTATGCTTCGGGTCATTGTCCTGCTGGAGGGTGGACCTTCGTCCCAGTCTCAAATCACAGGCAGACTGACACAGGTTTTGCTCAAGAATATCCCTGTATTTAGCACCATTCATCTTTCCCTCAACTCGGACCAGTTTTCCAGTCTCTGCTGCTGAAAAACAAGCATGTTTCACTTTGGTGATGGATGTGTTGGGTTTGCGCCAGACAGAATTTTCCTTGGTGGCCAAAAAGTTACATTTTAGTCTCATCTGACCAGAGCACCTTCCTCCATACATTTGGGGAGTCGCCCACATGCGTTTTGGCAAACTCGAAACGTGCCTTCTTATTTTTAACTTTAAGTTATGGCTTTTTTTTGGTCACTCTTACATAAAGCCTCCGCTGTGGAACTCTGCAACTCCTTTGGGGTTACCTTTGGTCTCTGTGCTGCTTCTCTGATTAATGCCCTCCTTGCCCGGTCTGTGAGTTTTGGTGGGCAGCCATCTCTTGGCAGGTTTGTTGTGGTACCATTTCAGAAAAGGTTTATACTGACAGATCATGTGACACTTAGATTGCACACAGGTGGACATTTCCCTAATTATGTGACTTTTGACGGTAATTGGTTGCACCAGGATTTTTTAGGGGCTTCGTGGCAAAGGGGGTGAATACATATGCACATGCCAATTTTCCGTTTTTTATTTTCTTTTAATTCATTTTTATATATATTTTTCTCGTTTCACTTCACCAACTTAGACTATTTTGAGCAGATCCATCAGACAAAATAAATAAATTACAGGTTGGAATGTAACAAAATAGGTAAAAAACAAAGGGGTGAATACATTTGCAAGGCAGTGTATCTGTAGGTATATCTGTAGGGGTTGTGCACTGATGCACTATTAGTTAGCACCATAGTGTCCCACTACACAGGGTAAAGAGTTTGAACACAAATCAGTTCTCCTGTGTGTAACTGGTACATGCCTTGTGTGTGTGGGGTTCCCCCTTTGTGGACTGGTATATTTACAGTAACAAAACGCCAATATATATAACCTTTTGTCCATATTCCAGCAGCGTAGAGTGAACATGTGACTCTTCATCCATCCGTTCTGCACTGCCCCCCTGGTGCTTATACTTCCTGTGTGGTCTGTAAACATCCTGCAGTGTGTAGCATTCACAAGTCTGGTGAATTTCACCCCAAACAGTGCTAAGCCCCAGATATTCACCTTGGGGAGACTGTGTTCCTTCTGGAACTGGGAGACTGAGTAGGAATGAATATAATCACCCATTTCCAGTCTGGTTTCAATAGCAGGTTTCACCAGCCACTGCAGGGGCAAATAAAGGAGAGCTGCTATTTTGTTGATCAAGTTGCAATGCCCATGGTGAACTCAGCATTGCACTGGATTCTGTAGGGAGCACAAATCTGGCTCTGCGGTGTCACAAGTACAGTTAGGTACAAAAAGTAATGAGCTGGACCAACCAATAGGAAGCCTGAGCTTAATAAGAGGGTCAGTAATAACCCCAGGGAGGGGCCACATTTGGAAAAAGGGTGCAGATTAAAAGCTTTAGAGTTCAGGATATTGACTGCTCAGTGGCTAAAAAAAATATAATTAATTTTATGGTACAATTATGCAGAGAAAGTCTGGTGCATCATGTATTATATGGCAATGCAAGTTTTACTCTTAGAGTAAAGGGGTGTCTGAATATTTAATCCTCAACTGTCTGGTCTATACAGTTAACCTCCAATCTCAGCCTGATTTCCCCCCCGCCCCTAGGTATCTCGGTATCAGAAAATTTAACCCTCAGCTGCCCTGTTTGTAGAGTTAACCCCAAATATCTGCCCCAGAAATCCCAGTATCAGAATATTTAACGCTCAGCTGCTTGGTCTGTACAGTTAACCCTTTGAACTCACACACAGGTTTCTCTGCATGTTGCTGGATGACAGGGAAAATGTGGATACAATCCAGGCCCTGTATCTGATGTGGTTCCAGGCAATGAGGGCATGTCATCTTGGGCAGAAGAGACACAATCTTCTCTGTAAGCGCAACATGGAGATAGGGGTCATTACAAGCAGGCCCCAGGAAAAGCACAGATAGCACTGCACTTCTACTCCTAAGAATGTGATAGGGACCTTAGCTCGTAAGTTTTACTGGGGCAGAGACTGATGGGAATGTGATAGGGACCTTAGATATTAAGTTTCACTGGGGCAGAGTCTGGTGGTACTGTGATAGGGACCTTAGATTGCAAGCTTGCTTTCATTACAACCCCTTCTGGCCTCCCTCTGCCCTGCATGGGAGCTGGTATACTTAGAGACATGGAATAAAGTTTTTTCCCAGGCACTGAATTTATAGAAAAGACATGCCTCCTCCTATATATCTATCCCCAGGCCCGGACTGGCAATCTTTGGGTTCTGACAAATGCCAGAGGGGCTGCTGTAAGAAAGTCACTATTTAGTGGGCTGGTTGAGCTATGTTTGGGCCTTTATGTACTAGAAATGGCAGGGCCTATTTTGACTCCCAGTCCAGAACTGTCTATCCCCATCCCTAAGAACTGTCCCACTCACTCACATCTTTTGTCCAATCATAGAGTTTTCTTGGAACAGCAGATCCACATCAATATCAAAATTACAGGTAGTGATGCACCAGGTCACTCCACCAACCACCTGCAGGGGAGAGACATATCAGTAGGTACCACAGTGTGTAAAGGCACCCATACAGGAATATAAACAAATGTATAAGTGTGTGTAATGGGGTCACTGCCACGGATTATGTATTTTTATCCAATTCACAATATTTCGATCGAATGATTTCTATTCAACCAAAAAAAAACGTAGCAAACATTGCACATCGGTAGCTTTAATTTGGCGAAGTTCGAAGTCGAAGTTTTTTTTAAAGAGACAGTACTTTGATTTTTACTTTGAATCATTTGAATCAAAGTCGAATGGTCGAATAAAGCCTATTCGATGGTCGAAGTACTCAAAAATTCGAACCATTCACTTGAGCTTAGTAAATCTGCCCCATAGACTTGACCAAATCCCTATATTATATTTAAACGATAATTTAACTTATTAAAAATGCATTAGATGTTAAAAAAGCAATATTTAACTTAGTTACCAGGAGTCTGTTTAGACTTTGTTGTATAATACTCCTATGGGGGTCAAATGGTTAATGGTTTTATTGGGCGGGGTTAATGTGGCTATATTAACTGGGAAGGGGGGTTTGGATATCTTATCTTTTGAGGAAGTGGCGAGACGCCACGAAACGCATGAAGGGTGGGATGCAAGTCACATATATGAGATGAATTTATGCTTGTAATCACACTCAATAAATGAAGATTTTATTCAATACATCGTGTGCTCCATACTAACTGTTGTACATGAGTATTTAGGGAAATAAGGGGAGAGTATTGGGATACAACTGAGTAGATGGGCAGAAGAAGGGGGAGTAAAGGGAAAGTGAGCAGATAAGCAGGACACAGGGAAGAGTATTGGGGTACAGCAAAGAGTAGACAGGTAGGCAATGGAGTAATAAAGGGAGAGTATTTGGGTACAGTAATGAGTTGATGGGCAAGGGCCAGGGGAGTATGGGTACTTGGGAAGAGTATTGGGGTACAGCAGTGAGTGGATTGGCAGGAGATGGGAGGTATATGGACAGTATTGTGGTACAGCAGTGAGTAGATGAGAAGGAGATGGGGTGGGGATATCATTGGGGTACAGCAGTGAGATTGAGTTTCGGTTGATATGAGAGTGAGTATATGTGCAGTGCAGGCAGGGGCGGATTAATGCCTAGCCTAGGCTATAGCCAAGGGGCCCATGGGTTTTTCGGGTTTTTTTTTTACATTTCATTTTAAAAAATTCACTGTGGTCCGGGCCCCCCCCCCGGCTTGCTGACTGGGACTCTGGGGGACAAGACACTGAAGGCATGGGGCCAGCCAGCATGGTGGTAGCAGTACCCAGGTCCAGAGTCCTGCAGGCTGCAACAGTCAGTGCCAGTGGGCACCAGGCAGAGATTTTTTTTTAAAATTAAAAGCTACCGTGAGGCGGGGGTCGGTCAGCAGCAGGGTGCACCCGGCCGGGCCCAGCAACAGCTCTAGAGGCACAGCCAGCCTGCGCTTGAAACAGTCTCTGTCTGTGAAGTAATTTTTGCTGTACTGCACTGCAGCCAGAGAAAATTTGCAGCCTGCAGACAATAACTATTGTAGCCTGCAGACAGTGAAATAATTTCTGCAGACAAGGTATATAATTTTTGTTATTGTTTTGCCAAGTAAATACGCTAGCGTCTTGTGCCATTGCCTAAGCTTGTAACCGCTAGCATATTTACATGGCAGTCAGCTTTTTTTAAAAAACCGTGGCGCATACCGCACCAAAATAAGGTCCAACCCTAGAAGAGGGCCCTGTGGAAAGTGTAGACTAGGGGCCTCACGTGTTCTTAATCCGCCACTAAGTGCAGGCAGGGTACAGCAAAACAGGATGATTTTACGCCAAAACCAACCACTGTACCTCAGGACGGAGTCTACCCCTGCGCTGCCATTTCTGCCTATCCCACTGACACAATTAAGCTACTGCTCCCCAACACTCCAGTAAAGGGAAAGGGGATCTTCTCTAACAGAAAGTCTGGAGCTGTCACTTTTTTCCGGTAAACCCCCTCTCCGGGTTTGTTATCGCTCAATCATCTACAGTGAGAGGCAGGCAAAGCTGGATCATGGGATCTGTCAAAGGGTAAATGGGGGAGAAGCAGAAAGAATTGTATTTGAACCAATAGGAGCTTTGCTCTCTTTATTTTAATAGCTGTGGAATAATCAGAGCTAATTGCTGATTCCTAAATTACATGAAATGGGTGGAATCTCTTCTTTTCTTATCGTCCTTCAGGCAGCACACTTGAGAATAGCTCATATCCAATCCCCTGGTAGGACAGAAAAAATATTACAACCAATTAAAACAGCCTATATTAACCCCCTCCTTACATCTCCCAGTAGTGTTTTTTTCTGTCCTTTCCAGTGTAGGATGTAAAGGGACTTAAAGTCTGAAGATCCAGACAGGTGGCTGTCTGAAGGCCGCGTGAGTAATCACCTTAGGGTGGATTATTCTGAGGGACTGTTCCCTTTAGGCATACCTGGCGAGTGGTGGAAGCAATCCCTGTATCTCCAGTGGGGATAGAGTTGGTTCGCTATGATGGAGGATTCGGCTCGCCATGGTTCAGCGTGTCTTGCAAGCGCACTGCATTTAGTGAGCCGGCGTTTGGTGATGACGTCATTGGCGGCGCCAAATTCAAATCGGTTGGTGAGTACCTGAATATATTGAATTCTGGAGGAAATTAGCAGCGTTTTCATCAAGTACAAATACCTGCTGGTAGGCCTGTACTGACTGCTGCTTCCTGTTGTAGTTCCTGCAGATCCGTGCTGTTAGGCTGCAAGCTTGTGTGAGGCTGCATAAGGTACAATAATGCTAACCTGTTCAGCCGGTTCACAGGTGGATTTTGACTTTTTTTCACTTAAAGTACATTATCTCCCTTCTTTTTCTTCCAGATGTCTGCTCCTACTGGATCTGGGAAAAGAAGAAGAAAGTCAAAACATGCTCTGTGTGCTCAATGTGAGCAGCCATTACCAGAGGATTATAGGCATACAAAATGTGAACTATGTTTAAATCCTTGTCCAAAAGAACCTGTGATTGATCACAACTTTGTCTCCTGGTTCAAGAAATTTTTGTCAGACACGTTGTCAGAAATATAAACTTCATCTGCAACGACTCCAGTGACCATGAGTGAAAACGTACAGTCATCAGATACTGAGTTACATTCTATTAGTTCAGATGACATGGATTCTTCCTCATCTTCAACCTCAAAAAATAGGAAAGATTAACTTTTTCTTTTTCCTGTGGAGAAAGTCTCAAAGTTGATAAAGGAAGTTAAAAAAGTTGTTGGTCAAAAAGATGCAACTGCTTCCACGTCTGGAATTGGCCAACAACTTCCTTTTTTTGGGGAGAAAAAGTCTGTTGGGTTTCCAGTGCATGACTCAATAAAGAAATTATTGGAGCAAGAATGGCAAGGCCCAGGGAAAAAAACAGATTTTTCCAAGAGGTTTAAGCTCATGTTTCCGTTTGATTCTGCGGACATAGGTACTTGGGAAGATCCTCCAAAAGTAGATGTTCCAGTGGCTAGATTATCTAAAAATACTATGATTCCGGTCGAGGAGTCAGGAATGAAACATCAGATGGATCAAAGGGCTGAATGCTCTCTTCGTAGGACTTATGTGATTGGGTCTAACACATGTAAACCTGCGATTGCAGCCATTTCGGTTTCAAGATCGTTAAAATTTTGGCTTAATTCTCTTGAGGAGGAAATAGATGCGGGAACATCAAGGGATGATATTCTTGATATGTTGTATCCCATTAAGATGGCATCGGATTTTTTGTGTGATGTGGCTGTTGATGTGTTGAAACTGGGAGCAAGAACCATGGCGCTTTCTACCGCTGGAAGAAGGGCCTTATGGCTGAAGGCATGGGCTGCAGATACAGCTTCAAAGAATAGCCTTATTGCCATGCCTTTTGAACCTGGTCGACTTTTTGGCAGCCATTTGGATAAATTGCTGGAAAATTTGGAATCAGGAAAGGGGAACATTCTTCCACAGGATAGACCCAAAAGTCAGAGAAAACATTTTTTTCGTGCCTCATCAAAGAAGTCTCCACCCAGATCATCCTATTTCTTTCAGATATAATGACAGGCGGAGAGACAGTGGATTCAGAAATAAGCCTTTCAGACCCCATAATGAGTCAAAAGATTTGTTCCAAAAGAAGGATAACGCTCAGAACAAAGGCTCAAGTTTCTAAAGCCAGAAGTCAAGAAGAAGTGGGCGGGAGAATCGCTTATTTTCTTCCTGTTCGGGAAAACACCACATCGGATTCATGGGTCCTTTCGATAGTAAAAGAAGGTTACTATATAGTCTTCCATACACTGCCAAAACAAAAGTTTTGTATAACTCACAAAAAAAGGGACATTATACAACAAGAAGCCCTAGAAAAGGCCATATCGGATTTCATCAATATGAAAGTCTTGGAGCCAGTTCCATCAGAAATTCGGGAAGGAATTTACTCACACGTTTTTCTGGTTCCAAAACCAGGAGGAAAATTCAGGCTTGTGATAGACTTAAAATACCTCAATCAGTATGTGAAGAAAGAAAAATTCAGGATGGAGACAATTCGGTCAACTATCAATATTCTTCAAGAAAAAGATGTCATGATCTCAATAGATCTAAAAGATGCTTATCTCCATATTCCTGTTCATCCATCCAGCAGAAGATTTCTTCGAATTGCAGTGTATCAGAAATCAATCCTATATCATTTCCAATTCAAAGTTCTTCCATTTGGGATCACTTCAGCCCCGAGAGTCTTCACAAAAGTGGTGATAGTGTTGGCAGCCGCACTCAGAAAACGAGGCATATACCTAGTTCCTTATCTAGAAGATTGGCTTGTAAAAGCAGCTTCCAGAGAAGATCTTATTCTTCATCGGGATCTGACATTGAAATTTTTAAAAGAGCATGGTTGGATTATAAACGAAGAAAAATCAAACTTGCAGCCAACCACCTCAACAAGGTTCTTGGGTCTGGTGTTAGACACTGTCAGGATGAAGGTATTTCTTCCTCCGGACAAAGTGAAATCCCTTTATATGTCGATACAGGAACTCAGACATTCTCATATTGTCTCCTTTCGGAAGGCAATGAGAGTTCTGGGCTTGATGACAGCGTCAATAGAAGCCGTTCCCTGGGTGAAAGCACATATCCGTCCTCTTCAACAAGAGATTCTACAGAAGTGGGATCGGTCGATATCTTCATTGGACAAAACATTCAAAGTGTCGGTCAACTTGAAGAGGAAACTGAGTTGGTGGTGCAACACCAAGATGCTATCCAAGGGGAAGTCGTTCGGGAATCCAACGTTAGTTTCACTGACAACGGATGCATCTGCTTTGGGATGGGGAGCTCATGTAACAGACAAAATTGTACAAGAGAAATGATCCCTGTGGGAGAGAACTCACTCATCCAATTTCAAAGAGTTGAAGGCTGTCAGACTTGCACTGATGAGATTCAAAAGTCAACTCAAGAACCAACATGTTTTGGTCCATTCGGACAACAGAGTTGTGGTTTCGTACCTCAACAGACAGGGGGGTACCAGAATTCCACTGTTAATGAGGGAGTGCCAGAGAATTATGAACTGGGCAGAATGGAATCTTCTCCCCATCAAAGCAGTACACATAAAAGGTGTAGACAATGTGTTGGCAGACTCTCTAAGCAGAAGATCCATGAGTCAGGGGGGGATTGGGAACTCAACGACCAAGTTTTTCATCAGATAGTGAATCTATCTGAGGGGTTGGCCTCAGATAGATCTGATGGCGTTGGCAATGAACAGGAAACTTCCTCTATTTTGTTCACTGAAAAGGTCGGACAACCCGACGTTTGTGGATGCAATGTCAATTCCGTGGACATTCGACCTGGCATACATATTTCCCTGTTACCCATGATTCAGAGAGTATTA
Organism: Xenopus petersii; assembly: GCA_038501925.1. Lineage (NCBI taxonomy): Eukaryota > Metazoa > Chordata > Amphibia > Anura > Pipidae > Xenopus > Xenopus petersii. Next base: position 73,688,083 of record CM076689.1, on the reverse strand, counting down.
CAGAAAGTCAGACAAGACCAGGCATCAGTAATCCTGATAGCTCCATTCTGGCCCAGGAGAGTTTGGTTTTCGAATCTATTGTACCTTTCCAAAGGGGAATACTGGAGGATTCCATTGAAGGAAGATCTTCTGTTCCAGGCACGGATAAAACATCCGGATCCATCCAGATGGAATGTAACAGCATGGAGGTTGAGAGGGAATTATTGACAGATTAAGGTCTTTCGGCTGAAGTTATAGATACTTTGATTCTTTCCCGAAAACCATCCACAACTCAGGTGTACAGAAGAGTCTGGAGAGTTTTTTCCTTGTGGTGTTCTATGAAGAAAATCCCACCTAAGGATTGTTCTACATCAGCAATTCTTCAATTTTTACAAGATGGTTTTTCAAAGGGGTTAAAACCCAATACCTTAAAAGTTCAAGTATCCGCGCTTTCTTATTTTCTATCAAAAAAATTGACTCTAGAACCTTTGAACAAGAGATTTTTAAAAGCAGTCTCAAAAATTAGACCAAGAATCCGTTCAACGATTCCTCCATGGGATTTGAACTTGGTTTTATCCTGTTTGGCTGACGCTCCGTTAGAACCTTTACAGTCTATTACTCTAAAACACTTATCTTGGAAAACTGCTTTTCTGATAGCAATTGCATCTGCAAGGAGGGTTAGTGAATTACAAGCTTTGGCGGCAGTCCCCCCTTACACTGTTTTCTTCCAAGATAAAGTAATATTGAAAAATTTACCGTTTTTCACTCCAAAAGTGCCTTCCATTTCTAATATGAATGCTCAAATAATTTTACCTGCATTCTGTCAACAACCGGAGAATTCTACCCAGAGAAAACTGAGTACAGATGTCTATCTGAGTACATAGACAAGACAAAGCCATTCAGATCCACAGATCATCTGTTTGTGTTATTTGTACGTAAGAGAAAAGGAGAAAAGGCTGCTAAATCTACCATTGCCTCGTGGGTAAAGAATACGATATCTTTTGCCTATAAGGAAGCAGGAAAAGAACCTCCTTCACAATTAAAGGCTCATTCTACTAGAGCTGTCTCCACGTCATGGGCAGAGAAATCATCTGTCAATATCGAGGAGATTTGTCGAGCAGCCTCTTGGAGCAATGTTCATACCTTTATCAAACATTACAGGTTAGACGTTGCAGCCTCACAAGATACAGCCTTTGGTAGCAGAATATTAGAAGCAGCTGTTCAACCATAGAAATGTTCCCTCCCATTATAGCTTGCTAAGTCTCAAGTGTGCTGCCTGAAGGAAGATAAGAAAACTGAAAATTTGTCTTACCTGAAATTTTCCTTTTCTTGAGTCCGTAAGGCAGCACAATTTATCCCTCCCTATTAAAAATTATTGCATCAAACGATTGTGTGCTTGTTCCTTTGGTGTAGCTTGAAAATTAACACTACTGGGAGATGTAAGGAGGGGGTTAATATAGGCTGTTTTAATTGGTTGTGATATTTTTTCTGTCCTACCAGGGGATTGGAGTGTGCTGCTTTACGGACTCAAGAAAAGGAAAATTTCAGGTAAGACAAATTTTCAGTATCCGTGAATCTAAAGCCTGGGATGAGGTACCCAAAAATGGCCTGAAGGTGGAGACATTTCTACACAAATCTCAAGGAGGTAACTGCAGCAGGAGCCCCTCTATAATAACGAGGAGAAATACATAAACCTTCTCCTTAAGAGCCCAATTTACATTTTCTTCTTCAAAAAACTGTTATTTCATTAAAGGCTGATGAGGTTTGGGGAGCTGCAACTCACATTGCTCTGCTAATCATATACAGCACTGTACATACACTTATTCCCTGGCCCACGGTGCTTACAATCTAACTGTGGTGCCCAAGGGTGACTGCGACAGGGCTCTGCCATATTGCATTAGTTGGCTGTGGCATTATACATAGATCTTTCCTGGGTTACAGCTGGGGATAATGTTACTCTAAGTATAAATTGTATCTCTGGAAATGTCAGGTAACAAGCATGCTGCTCTGTCTGTCAATTAATGGCCGAGGTTGAAACTATACTCACACCCATGGGGCAATGAGGCCTAGACATGCGATCTGTTGATTTTGGCAAATCTATCTCCTGAAAGATGCCATAAACAGTCATTATTCATTGGGCCTGTGGGGCTGTTTGGGTCTCTATGTTCCTGACATGCCAGGGACTATTTTTGGACCTGGGAACAAAGATCGCACTAGATCACTCCTAGGAGAAGGGAACGTTAAAGGGATTCTGTCATGATTTTTATGGTGTTGTTATTTTTTCTAAATTACACTGTTTACACTGCAAATAATTCACTCTACCATGTAAAATGAATAACCCAACGTATATTTTTTTTAAATTGTAAAATATTGGTATGTAGGCAACCATCTCAGGTCATTTTGCCTGGTCATGTGCTTTCAGAAAGAGCCAGCACTTCATGATGGAACTGCTTTCAGGCAGGTTTCTCCTATTGTTTCTCCTACTCAATGTAACTGACGAAGTCAAAATGGGAAATGGATTTTTACTATTGAGTACTATTGAGCACAAGTCGTATGACTGGGGGTACATGGGAAACTGACAATATGTCTCACCCATGTCAGATTTCAAAATTAAATATAAAAAATCTGTTTACTCTTTTGAAATGCTATTTCAGTGAAATCACTCATTAAAGGATCTCTATGCATTTTAGGACGACATGCGATTTAAAGTAGCTTCATGTATTTTGATGCTGGCAATTTGCATTATTGTCTATTGGGCGACAGAATCAAACATTCGCAACTAAAACTTAAACTTGAAAAACACAGGCATCTAATCTGTGCCACTGACCTAAGGGAGAAGTTACAAATCTGTCGGTTAACATTGTAAACTCAGAGCTAATAACCCTTCTCTTATTAGTACTTGGCACTGAAAAGTGGAGAGGGGGTATCACAGGATAATAGTTCTGTTACAGACAAACACACTGTCTTTCAGAACTGGGCCAAGGAGCTCTGACACTCAAGGTAAGGATGGGACAGTATTCTGTGCTCTTGCACCACCGGCACCCACACACACAGTCCAACACCCAGTCACCATGTGTGATGTCACTGCCCAACCATATATCACAATTTACTCCTAAATGTGACAGGCCCAACCCTAAATGTTATCAACCTGCACCCACCCCTTATTGCACGGCCCCACCATACGCCCATAGGTTATGTAAAGCTTCTGGGCCTAGACGGCATATTCTCAAAGGTAATATAAAGCTCCTGATCTTAGACTGCATACACCCATAGATTATGTAAAGTTCCTGTGCCTAGAAGGCATACACCCATAGGTTATGTAACGCTCCTGGGTGTAGACAGCAGACACCCAAAGTTAATATAAAGCTTCTGGGCCTAGACAGCATACACCCAAAATTACTATAATGCTCCTGGGCCTAGAGGGCATACACCCATAGGTTACATAAATCTCCTGGGCTTAGATGGCATACACCTCTATGTTATGTAAAACTGATTAGAGAAAAAACTATTTCATTGAGTGTACAAATGTGAGGGGGAATGGCAGGTATATTACTCAATACTTGCCTTTTATTGGGTGGGCAGGGGCAACTTCTGGAAGAGGAAAGAATTTTATTTACAGCTTAGTGTGTTTTCTATGCATGAGATGAGCTGGAGCTAAGTATTCACAGGAGCAGCAGCTTGATTCAGTGCCAGCCCAGTGGCAGATTAAGTACCTACTATATATTGCGTTGCAGGCCCAGCAGGGATTGGCATGGAGAAACATCTTCCTGTATAACAGGGTCACATGGATTTATACAGATCTTTGTCCAAACTAAATTGGACTCTAATTTAGAAGGAAGCAGAAATGGGTTTCCCCCTTCAGAGAACATCGGCCAAAAAGTCAGAGCCTCCCACGTCCGTGCTGGAATTTACAGCACACGAAATTTATTTTAAGATAAAGCTGCAATAGAAACAATGAGCAGATTCTGACTATAAATCCATTTTGACATAAAGTTTCGATTTTCGCATTGTGTTTAGATAATGGAAAGCGGTGAGTGGCTGGGTAATTATGTGCTCCGGACTGAGTATAACGAGATTGCACAGTAATTACTGGCTGCCCGTGATTGATAGATATGGGCTGATTGTTTGGATATACAATCGGAACCTGTTTGCCTGCCGCTAATTAGCAATTTATTCCAAATTAAACACAACAGGTCACGAGGAGCAGCCAGACTCTGACCCTTTATTGCCAGGGCCGCCTGCCCAACTCTACTGACTTCTCTATACTGAGGCCAACTAAATTCCAGAGGTGCTAAACATCTCTATAACCATCTCTTAGTACTAACTACTAAGGGGGGGCAGAGAGTGTACCAGTGTATGATACAGTGAGTAGGGGGGCATGGTGTGTAATAGTGTGTAATACAGTCAGTGGGGGAAGGCGTGTGTAACAGTGTGTGGTACAGTGAGTGATTGGGCAGGGGTATATAACAGTGTGTGATAGAGTGAATAAGGGGGACATTGGTGTATACTAACTACTAAGGGTTCTAATCATCTTCTTGATGAGAACTGGTAAACTTCTTTATATCAATACCAACTAACCTCCTATCTCAGGGGTGGGCAAGAGTGTGTAACAGTGTGTGAGAAAGTGGGTTTGAAGGGGCTGGAGTGTTGATCTCTAAGAGGCTATTATAACACTATTACTATAGATTCAATTTCTCCATAATATACGGTACCTACTATCCCACAGCCACAATCCTTTCCCAGAGACTATTATTCCCACTTCTACTATAGTCATCATTTCTCTTTCCTCAAGTGGCTACCCAAGGCCACGTTGTCCTAGTGCCCAACAACCTACATGTGCGCATAGCCCCCCTACGAGAGTGCATGCAAGAGCCAGAGCACTGAGGAGCTGTGCGTCCCCAGTGGTCCTGAGTATGTGGCTGGGCGGCTTGCCACACTAGGCCCGGGGCTTTGTGGCCTAGCCACAAATCCAGGCCTGCCTACTCTACTTGGTATTCCACAGTCACAGCTCCTTCCCAGAGACTATTATCCCACTGCTATTGTAGGCACCATCTCTTCCTTCTATACCTGCTATTCAGCAGCCACAGTCCCTTCCCAGAGACTATTATCCCCACTGCTACTATGGACACCATCTCTCCCTACTATACCTGCTATCCCACAGCCACAGTCACAGTCCCTTCCCAGAGACTATTATCCCACTGTTACTATAGGCACCATCTCTCCCTACTATACCTGCTATCCCACAGCTACAGTCCCCCTCCCGGGCTCCGGAGGGGTTTTTGCGGCAGGGTCGGGCCTGGGGGGGGCCCTGGGACAGCAGCCCCAGTGGGCCCTAGGCCCCCAGTCGACCCTGCTCACAGGTGTCTTTACAGTAGGAACAGACGCTGGTGGTTACTGATATTGTCCTTCTATGCACTATGGTGATACACCATAAATAGTAAACACTTTATTATTCCTTTTGTTTATTTGATATACAGCACTGCAGTGAGAAAATGTTCCATTATATGGTACAACTGTACTGCTTCATAGCGGGACTATTTTTATCTCTACTGCCATTGTGTGCAGCTCCTGGCTGGGAATTTATCAGCGCCCTAATGGGCCAATCAGCGGCTGAGGTCAGGGAGGAGTCGGCGACACTGCCAAGTGGCTCTCATTGTTATGAGTGCCAGCAGACATTACTGCTATTTCGCTGGCAGCTAGGAGTGCAGAAATGATCTGTCACTTGTGTATCTGGCAGCTCCAGGAAGAGCGGGGTAATTTGTCACATTGTGTGAAGCCATAATTCATCACTAAACACCTCTCAGAACACACTACCCCACCCCCCAAGCAGAGTGAGAGAGATCCCTTTCTTATGGACAGACAGACACCCAGGGACAGACAGGAGCTGCAAGCACCGAGGCATGTGCTTGAAGGCTCATGTTGCAACTTGCTCCCAATACTCTCCATCTTGACTGGTGGTGCACAGGCGCTAAAAGGAGCCTGATGACTAAGAGAGATAAATGTGCTGTCAGGCACTAGATTGGGCAGGCAGCGGATGTGCAAGTTGCAGGTCAGGGGTTAATGAAAGACATCCAAAGGTGGCTGGATGATTATGTGCTGAGAAGCAAGCTACTAGGGTACCAGTGATGCAGCCACTGACAGCAGATTTATATGTGATGCTGCTGGATGGAAGAAGCCTTGATATTCCGGGATGATGGATGCTCCTGTGTGTATAGGCTGCAGAAAGAGGGACAACCTGGGAACAGGGGGAGATAAGATTAGCCTTGTAATTATGGCACTTTCTGCTGAGAGGGCACTTGTGTGCAGCACTAAAGCTGATAAGGGTAACTTAAGGAATCCACTGCATTGGGATTGGCTAGAGGTTTTATGGCAGCCCTGACATTTAGGTCCAGCCAGTTAAGGAGCCTCTGCCAAGCAGAAAGCATGTCAGGGGATGCTGGGATTTGTAGTACAATAACAGCCGAAGGGTCAAAGATTGTTCTATTTGTGTTATTAATAATATATTGGGGTGGGTTAATAAACAAAGGGCTTTTAGACATTAAGGTATATATGAGACATAATGGCAGAGAATTTGGCTTCGGTGAGAGGGAGGTAGGTATATGGTACTGCTCTTCAGTAGATTTTGGAATATAGTGGATACTCCCATACCTAGTGCCCTTGTATCCCCTGCTCTATGACACAAACTGTTCCTTGCAAACATACTGAGGCAGTTTCTCAGTGACATTCATGGAACGAGGGGAAGACACTGTTGAACACCGATATAGAATTTCTCTACTTGCTCAACTGTCTCCATCTTGCTCTATTGTTTTCCATCCTGCCCTACTGACTCCATTTTGCTCTACTTTATTCACCTAGCCCTACAGTCCCCATCTTGTTTTACTATGTCGGCTATGAGTTAGGCAAAAAATGCACCTGCACACCTGGCCTCTCAATTATCCATGTACAGTGATTGGGGTATAGGAGGACCGCCCCTCCACAGAATCAATGAACATAAGTAACTCCAGCACACGTAGCTGCTTAAGGGATTTCTCCCGTGTTTAATGTAAATCCAACACGTACAACATTTCGGTGGCGTGCCCCTTCGAAGCTGACGAAGGGGCGCGCCCCCGAAACGTTGTACGTGTCTATATAGAAATTGATGTCAGGGCTACAATGCCTCTACTGGAGCAGGGGGTTTGTTGGACTGTTTCATATTAGTAACAAAATATTAGTGAGAAATATCTCCTGTGTTTCCTCTTATAACCCCTATATCATATTTTCTTAACCCTCCTACTTAAAGTCCATTCTTCTTCCTCTTGCTTCACTGAAGGCAGAAGACGCTCCGGAAAGTAATGGGGAGAAAAAAGGTTTGTGTGACAGCCGAGTTTAAGGCTCCTATCTAACTGTAATGACTCCAATTTCAGCAGCACAAAGCTGTCACCAAGTCCTGTGAAGCTGTAGGGACCCCTGCTCAGGGTTTCACTCTATATATGAATTCACAGTTTACAGCCAAGGTGATGGCTTTTTGGCTTCAGGTACTCATTTGTCATCAAGCTTTTGTTTAGTCCCCTTAGTGCAAAACCAATTCACTGATATATGAAATCACTCACCCCAAATCTCATCCTAACTGGCCTTCACGCTGGGTCCCCTTAGCTCATCTCAAGGTTACACATACGTAGAAACTTTGGGGTAACAGTCAACAATATGCTTTGGCCATGTGGCAAGATGAGGTGGTATGGTACCCAAAGCCAGGCATTATATAGGGTTACTGGGGCTTAGAGAGGCATCTGACTGAGAAAGAATCTGCTGAAGGCAAAATGGGTTCAGGCTTGAAGGGTTTCTATTTCATGGGGAGCGACAGCGCAGCCAGAGTTATTTCATGGAAGGCTCTGTCATTTGTGAGCAGAAACAAACAATATTCAATCTTCGGCTCTCACACGCCTGCAGGGAACACAGTCGAGTAGGAGTTTTGTGCTTCACCAACCGTACTGGAAGCTCTTTATCCCGCTGTGTATCGCTGTATTTACTCCCGAGATGTCATTGGAAAAAAATGTATCTGCTCTGCAGCTCTGCATGTTATTCTTTGCTTCACCACTGTTTTGGATGATTTGTAGGGTACAAAGGGTTCTGTTCAGGATTCTATGCTGGGTGCCTATTATTTCCCAAAAGACAGAGCTGCTTAAAAGGCATGTTTGGAATCTACCACCCCATGTACTTTGCATGCCCAAGATGTTGTATATGGCGCAACAATACAAGGATATGTTCCAGTCTAGTGGGGGGAGGAGCCACAATATTGTGTTTAATATTCATTGTGGTGAAGTTGCTAATCAAGATGCACATTGTCACTGAACCCAGTCATTGGCTCAACTTTGCTCATTAAAACCTACTATTCAGTTCTTTAGAAAACATAAGACTCCAATAAATATTTTGGGACCCTCAAAGTTAGTTCTGAAAAGCCCTCTATAATAAATGGCACCTATATGTTACTGGGGAGGTGGTGAGATGATTGCCTTTTGTTGTTAGTAGGGGCACCATATCCTAAATGTCCTTGTAGCAGAAATTGCCAGTAGAAATTGGGAACATACTGGTTATATAAAGTGCTTGTGAGGACGGGAAGAGTTTGAGTGGCCGGGGGAAAGATTGCGGACATGGTGAATCTTGATATATAGGTTTTTTTAATATTAATTGGGAAGATAGAGGGTCATGCTATCTAATAATAAAAGAAGTGCTTCACAAAAGTAGTAGGAGTAGACAGTGTTAGTGAGAGAAACGGTGCTATCACTTGTTGTACTTTCCTGCACTAACATGGCTGCTCAATACCTCAATCAACAAAGTTACCTGTTGCTACTCGAAAAAAATAACCCAAAACAAATCAATATGGGGCCAGGCGGTGCAGCGAATGTCCAATCAGTTCTTCTTTCACTCACCGCAACAAATACGTTTCAGTGAGTGAAAAAGTAGTAAAACCGGTGCCAGAACGAGGCTTGAAACGCACTGGGATTCAGGTAAAGTTCCGGTGCCAAATAGCTGCAAAGGTGACATGCCGATTGATAGAGCTGCGTTCGGTTTTAATATATTTCACCCTGTACAGCAGTCTTCTGTCTGACAGGCCTTCCTCCATTTTAATGTCCGAAACCCTTATAATGAAATCCAGGTGCCATAAATCTAACATGAGGGCTTTTGCTCCCAAATGTAACAACTGCCCCTCAAATTTCATATCTCACAGCCAGCCCCTAGATCTTTCTGTAACACTGACCCCATCTTCAGTTTGTTCTCCGTTCCTGCTCTCCATACATGAACCGACCAATAATATCATACAATAACCTGTATGTAACAGGGTGCTGCTAAGTGTGTCTTTCAATATTTACTGGGGGTCGGTATCTAGGGGGTTGCTGTGTTTTTGTGTCAATATGAAATGTGGAGCTGCTGTGTTGTGTTATTCTATTACTGGTTGCTGTGTGTGTAAGTGTATATTATGGGCTGCTGTGTTGTTTGATGCAAGGACATTAATTCTATTCTCCCAGGTCACATGACAGATTTCTGTGCTCCTGATTTCAGTGAGAGCTGGCATCACCAGTATAGCTTATGGGTGACCGAGAGAATGCATCATATGGATCCCGGGCCCGGGCAATCCTCCCCCAGAAGATGAACCTTCTACTCCGAGGGCTCCTTCTTTTCCTCATTGGTGTCTTCCTGGCTCTAGTGTTGAACTTGCTGCAGGTGCAGAGGAATGTCACCCTCTTTCCCCCAGATGTGCTCTCCAGTCTCTTCTCTTCAGCTTGGTGGGTGCCACTGTGTTGTGGCACAGCTGCAGGTACATGATCCCTTCCTTATGTGCTGTCACTGTGTAAGTCTGTCATCTGCAGAAAGTCTTGTGCTTCTACCCCCACAGCGGCCATTGGACTCTTCTACCCCTGTATTGACAGGCACCTTGGTGAGCCACACAAGTTTAAGAGGGAATGGTCAAGCGTTATGTGGTGTGTGGCAGTGTTTGTGGGCATAAATCATGCCAGCGCAGTATCCTTTTCTTACATTATATCATTATAATGTTCCATAGCTTGCCACTAAAACTACTGTTTGGTTACTGGAAACACTGTTTCTATTGTGTAGGTTCCAAGCAACTGGAGACACTGTTTCTATTGTGTAGGTTCCAAGCAACCACCATTATCCATGAAAGCACAGGAAGCGCAGTGTATTTGATGCCTGTAATTTCTGATGCTTAAGCCAGTACTTCTATGCTTCCTGGTTCTGTTCAAAGCCACCCACCCCAGTAGGGGTTGGAATTAAATGACCTCTAGCAATGGGACACTTTTCAATCATTCTGATCAGTAATGGGAGAAGTCACATAAAGCTGCAACTAAAAGTAGTTGGCAGCATGGCAGAAATCATTCCCAGTTAACGTAGTGTTTAGTCATTCATAGCCAAAACATTTGGTCGGTTCTTCTTGACTTTGAGACGTGGACTTTGCCAACAACATGCAGCTCTCTCTTACCCTGGCTGCTCTTTCTGTTGGCCTCTGGTGGACATTTGATCGGTCTCGGAGTGGTCTAGGACTTGGACTTGGAATATCTTTCTTTGCTACGCTTGTCTCTCAGCTTCTGGTGTATAATGGAGTGTATGAGTAAGTACTACACACCCTCCTGTTGGTACACAATGGCCTTTTGCCCCAGTCCACCCCCATCCCATGGCATGTATGAATGAGGACTGTATCTCTGCAGTGCACATGGGTACATTTCCCCACTGCTGTAATTTCTCTGTGTAATGGAGAGTATATTAGCCACTCTTCGACTCCCCACTTGTTGCTTGAGGTTTGACTGTTTTTTCTTGTGAACAGATACACAGCCCCAGATTTCCTTTATGTCCGTTCTTGGCTTCCGTGCATATTCTTTGCTGGGGGAATCACTATGGGAAATATTGGCCGACAGCTAGAAATGGTACGTACCAGTTTCATTCTGGGGTGCTTAATCCTGGGTCACCAGATCTTGGTGTTACAGAACATTCTGCTCTATGCTGTGGTGGTGGGTGGAGGGTTGCTTAATGTAGTTTAGATGCTAAGGGTTATTGTATTATTTGTCAGGTTGTGGAGATTTTACATTCTTTGTTGTATGCCGAATGTGAAGGTCTACACTGTGCTGCATTGAAGTGCTTGTTGAGCGTTTGCATGTTGCTTGTAATGTTAGCATGTGACTTGGCAAGCTTATTGAGTCGATGCTGAATTGAGGTTGCATGCATTGTGAAGGTTTTCTTTGTGTCACACTCATTCTGTCCCTAATCTTTCTGCTCTTCTCTATTTTAGTATGAGCGAAAAGCCCTTGTAGAGAAATCTCCCCAGGACTGATGCCAGGTGTCAAAAGCAAGACTCTGGGACAATTAAGTGTTTGTGGGCAGAAGTTTACTATTGCTGCTCCTTTGGTTAACTGAGAGAATCACTCATTAGTTTGAGCTCTGTGGCTCTGAATTCCTTTGGATGAAATGTGACTTCAGTTCAAGTGATAATGTGCATTTAATTGCAATTGCCCCATGGGTGGATGTGCTGTTGGACGTGAATACATCAACCTTTCCAGGGCTTGAATTTGTACAGCCAAGCAGGCTGCTGGGAGCGTGAATGTCCAGCACATTCTGTGCTCTACTCTATTCTCAAGAGGTGTCATATCCAGGCTAGGGAGGATTACTGGGCATCGATTATTTAGGGACAGATGGGCATACCATGCTGAGGGAGTATTTGTGGGTACAGGGAGCATTCAAAGTAACAGGATCTAGACACAATACAAGTTGCCTTTAGAAATAGATATCATTTAAACATTGGGCACCCTGAGTGGGTATAGCTGCCAGTAAGGCAGGACATTCTGCATGAGTGTAGAAGCCATTGCGCAGAGCATACACTGTTTGGGGTATAAGGAGAGAGTGAGGCAGGGCCCGCTGTGTCGCTACAGGTGACGGGCAGGGTACAGGTGTGGGTACAGGTGCCAATCAGCAGGGCACATCTGTGGCTACAGATGCCAGATAAGACCTGTCTTATGTAAATGAAACGTGTGAGTGTTTCCTTGGCTTCTACTTAGAGCAATAAATCTGCTTCATTTTGAGAACAAGTTAAGGTTTTTATTCATCCTTTTGGCAAATTCCTAACTGCATTTAGCCTCTCTGTATCACTTGCAATATATGTGCTTTACATAATTCCCTGTGTGTGGGAGCAAATAATCAAACATTTGTTCTTTAAATAATAATATAAAGAGGGTTGGTTCCTAGATCTGTGTCACTGTGACAGAATGCTCTGTTATAAATATAGCTAGAATCTCAGCCATAAAGCAGGACAGGGTTGTTTTTTATAATGGGTATCAGATAGGATCTGTGTCACTGTGACAGAATTCTCTGTTATAAAGATATCTAGAATCTCAGCCACAAAGCAGAACCAGACTGCTGTTAACAATGGGTATCAGATTCTGTGCCACTGTAATGCTCTGTTATAAAGATAGATAAAATCTGTGTCATAAAGCAGGGCAGAACTACTGCTTACAATGGGTATCAGAGAGGACCACACTCCTTAAAGGGATTCTGTCAGGATTTTTATGGTGTAGTTTTCATTTCTAAATTACACTGTTTACACTTCAAATAATTCACTCTACAATATAAAATGTAATTCCTGAATTAGCAAGTGTATTTTTTAAAGTTGTTTAATATTGGTGTGTAGGCAGCCATCTCACGTCATTTTGCCTGGTCATGTGCTTTCAGAAAGAGCCATCACCTTAGGATGGAACTGCTTTCTGGCAGGCTGTTCTTTCTCCTACTCAATGTAACTGCATGTGTCGCAGTGGGACATGGATTTTACTATTGAGTGCTGTTCTTAGATCCAACAGGGAGCTGTTATCGTTTGTTAGGGAACTGCTATATGGTTACCTTCCCATTGTTCTGTTGTAAGGCGGTTGGGGGAGGGAGGGGTGAATTCACTCCAACTTTTAGTAAAGAGTAACTGAAGTTTATCAGAGCAGAAGTCACATGACTGGGGCAGCTGGAAAACTGACAATATGTCTACCGCCATGTCAGAATTCAAAATTAAATGAAAAAAAAAATCTGTTTGCTTTCTTGAGAAATTGATTTCAGTGTAAAATTCTACTATTAACTGATGCATTTTGGAAAAAAATATTTTGCATGACCGTATCCCTTTAAGTAACTAAGTTGGACCCTTTTTAGGCAGTAGATGCGATTGTATATTCTTATGGAAGATGAGATCCTTTTCTTTATAGTGGAGGGTTCAACTTCAGAGTTTAGGCACCGCACGACCTACAGACTTTCATAATTCAAAGATTGGACTCTGGAGAACCAAATTGCTGTTTCAGTGATTCATTTATTCAAAAATGTGCACGACATGTAAACATGTCGTGCACATTTTTGAATAAATGAATCACTGAAACAGCAATTTGGTTCTCCAGAGTCCAATCTTTGAAGTAGATGCGATTGGTCTACGGCACACCTATGTTCCAATTACACTGCAATGGTGCTGTTGGTTATTCGTTGACCAGGCTTGGTCCCTTAGTAACTGTAGAATACATATATGCAACCGCATACACTCCGTATTTTGCAGCTTACTGCAGACTGCAAAATATTGAGTGTGTACCTTGTTAGGGAGACCATTTTGCTGAATCTGTCATGCTGTAAACAAAGCAATGTATCTTATGGAGCTCGTAGCCAGCATTTGCACCTCCCCATGCTGTGACTGAGGTATCAAGACGCGCAGGCAGACGGCAGTGAATCGTTATCATTCTGGGCAGCGGTGCAGTTGGATGCCAACGGAAATCCATGTGCGCAGTCTGATTCTCTTGCTGTGGGACTGGTGTGTAATCATCTCCCCCCATCCAGCTCCCTGGCAACCACCCCAGGCCTTGCTTGGAGCCTGAGCAGAACTGTCCACTCTAATTTTTGGAGAGGGAGATTTCCTGCTGTATCCAATTTAGCCCTGGTTATGTGATTGGTGGGGATATTGGACCATTGAGTATGAATACGAAAGATGTTTCCCTGACTGCGGCCAGACGCTTCCCATGGTGGGGAGAGTTAGGTGTGACACATGAACATGCATGTGCAGCTTCCCCATATCCGTAATCATCCCCAACATTTTGTTTAACCAGCCAGTTGCACCTCATTGATCCTTTTAAACTTGTCTCTTACTGGGCAGTAGACCTCCAAATATTAGAATGGCTTTAACCTGGTCTCATATGGGGCAACTTCTGTAGCATCCCAAATATCAAAATAGCTTTATGGTCTCATAAGGGGCAGCTTCAGTAGCACCCCTAATATCAGAATGGCCTTAACTTATGCCCATATGGAGAGAAGTTTGTAGCACCCCAAATATCAAAATAGCCTTTATAGATAAGTAAACCTTAAAAATAAGTGAATGTAAAATTAACGAGGGTGCTATTATAAGCACTTTTGCAATGTATGTAATGTATGTTTTTTTTTTAAATTCCAAGATATAAAAAGATTCATGTACCGTTAACATCAATGAATTTTGTCACAGCAGCACCACCTGCTGGTCATTTTCTCACCACCAAGTAGTCAAGAAAGTTGTCAGGAGAAAGAAAGAGGCTGCCCTAATGTTCTTCTGGTTAGGAAAAAAAAATTAGAATCCTTTCTCAAAAGGTCTGCTGCGTCTGCACCCAACAGTCGGATCGCGTCGACAATTCGCATGCGTTTTGTCGCAGTGTGTCGGATCACGACAAAATCGCTGGTGGATTCCTACCCTTAGACTAAGAATGGATCAGTTGGATCACTGTGCACAAGTGGCCACTGAGCCCAGACATACAGGTAAAGGGCCACTAACTGGTTGCACTGTGCTGTGCCCAAGTTCTGGGAATTGCTTCATGATCTCCTACATGCATAGAATTGCCATGTTATGCACATTTAGGGGGCTGCTAGGGTGTTTCACATACACCCACAGGTGAGGAAGGCATAGTAGATTTGAAATATTTACTGTTTTGCGATCAACAAGCAATTGGGATTAATCACCTATTGATATGTGACCACTATTTTTTTTTCTAATGTTGGTTCTGTACATTACCACAATGAATTTTAAATGAAACAACTCAGATGCAGTTGAACTGCAGACTTTCAGCTCTAATTCAGTGGGTTGAACAAAAAGATTGCATAAAAATGTGAGGAACTAAAGCCTTTTTTTAACACAATCACTTCATTTCAGGGGCTAAAAAGTAATTAGACAAATTAAAAAATTGAAAATAAAATGTTCATTTCTAATACTTGGTTGAAAAACCTTTGCTGACAATGACAGACTGAAGTCTTGAACTCATAGACATCACCAGATTCTGGGTTTCCTCCTTTTTAATGCTCTGCCAGACCTTTACTGCAGCGGCTTTCAGGTGCTGTTTGTTTGTGGGCCTTTCTGTCCAAAGTTTAGTCTTCAACAAGTGAAATACATGCTTAATTGGGTTCAGATCAGGTGACTGACTTGGCCATTCAAGAATATTTCACTTCTTTGCTTTAATAAACTCCTGGGTTGCTTTGGCTGTATTTTTTGGGTCAGTATGAAACACCTCCCAATCAATTTGACTGGATTTAGCTGGATTTGAGCAGACAGTGTCTCTGAACACCTCAGAATTAATTTGGCTGCTTCTGTCCTGTGTCACATCATGGATAAACACTAGTGTCCCAGTTCCACTGGCAGCCATGCACGCCCAAGCCATCACACTGCCTCCGCCATGTTTTATAGAGATGTGGTATGCTTTGGATCATGAGATGTTCCACGCCTTCTCTGTACTTTTTTCTTACCATCATTCTGGTAGAGGTTGATCTTTATTTCATCTGTTCAAAGAATGTTTTTGCAGAACTGTGCTGGCTTTTTTTTTTTTTTTAGCAAAGTCCAATCTAGCCTTTCTATTCTTGATGCTTATGAGTGGCTTGCACCTTGCAGTTCACCATCTGTATTTACTTTCATGCAGTCTTCTCTTTATGGTAGACTTCAATATCCATACACCTACCTTGCACTTTGGCAAAAATAATATAAATGCAAGTTATACACTAAATGGCAGTGTTTTGGGAATTTCCTTAAATGAGAAGGATCTAGGGGTCTTTGTAGATAACACGTTGTCTAATTCTGAGCAGTGTCATTCTGTGGCTACTAAAGCAAATAAAGTTCTGTCTTGCATAAAAAAGGGCATTAACTCAAGGGATAAAAACATAATTATGCCTCTTTATAGGTCCCTGGTGAGGCCTCATCTGTAGTATGCAGTGCAGTTTTGGACTCCAGTCCTTAAGAGGGATATAAATGAGCTTGAGAGAGTACAGAGACGTGCAACTAAATTGGTTAGAGGGACGGAAGACTTAAATTATGAGGGTAGACTGTCAATGTTGGGGCTGTTTTCTCTGGAAAAAAAGGCGCTTGCGAGGGGACATGATTACACTTTACAAGTACATTAGAGGACATTATAGACAAATAGCAGGGGACCTTTTTACCCATAAAGTGGATCACCATACCAGAGGCCACCCCTTTAGACTAGAGGAAAAGAACTTTCATTTGAAGCAACGTAGGTGGTTCTTCACAGTCAGGACAGTGAGGTTGTGGAATGCACTGCCGGGTGATGTTGTGATGGCTGATTCAGTTAATGCCTTTAAGAATGGCTTGGATGATTTTTTGGACAGACATAATATCAAAGGCTATTGTGATACTAAGCTCTATAGTTAGTATAGGTATGGGTATATAGAATTTAATCAAAAGTAGAGAGGGGTGTGTGTATGGATGCTGGGTTTTCATTTGGAGGGGTTGAACTTGATGGACTTTTTTCAACCGAATTTAACTATGTAACTATGGAGAGTGTTGTTCACTTGTTTGGCTGTTGTGAAGGGGTTTCTCTTCAACATGTAAATGATTCTGCGATCATCCACCACTGTTGTCTTCCGTGAACGTCCAGGTCTTTTTTGCGTTGCTGAGTTCACCAGTGCTTTCTTTCTTTCTCAGGATGTACCAAACTGTAGATTATGCCACGCCTAATATTGTAGCGATTTCTCTGAAGTTTTTGCAGCATAAGGGTGGCTTGTTTTACCTCAGTGGAGAGCTCCTGTTCACAGCAAAATCTTCCACATACAAGCACCCCCCTCAAATCAACTCCAGGGCTTTTATCTCCTTCATTTATAATGACATAACAAAGGAATTGCCCACAAATGCCCATGAAATAGCCTTTGAGTCAATTGTCCAATTACTTTTGAGCACCTGAAATGCGCCCCTCACATTTTTATGCAATCTTTTTGTTCAACTCACTCAGAAAGGAACCAGGGGGGGACGGACCCTGGCGCAGGACGCGCAGCCGGGCCCCCCCTCTGTACACCCGGAACTGGCCGGGAATATGCAGCGCGTGGACTGCCGGGGGGCCCTGAGGGGGTGCGGGCCCTGGCCCGCTTGCACCCCCTGCTCCCCCAGTAGTTCTGCCCCTGAACCCACTGAATTAAAGCAGAAAGTCTGCAGTTCAACTGCATCTGAGTTTTCATTTAAATGATCTCAAACAAGGGAAAGTTGTGCTCACCACTAATTTTTAAAAACATGAGGCGAGGGTTCAATGAGGCTGTGACCACAAAATACATATAACAAGAGTCCTCTGCACTCAACCCATTATCAATATATTTAATTATATATATATATATATATATATATATATATATATATATATATATATACACACAGTATGTGCCTTTCCATAATCTTACCGCTGCCCTAAATCACTCCATAAGCACCCCCTATTTCTGCCCTTTTCTACTGTGTCCCCATTCAAGTGTTCAAGTAGGTAGGTGGGCATGAGAAGCTGTGGGGTATAGATTCTCAGTGTACTGCTGTTAATATAGATTAATAGCTGGTGTTGCTGCCCCCATGTATGTGCACAGGTTGCAATAATGAAGATGAATTTAGACAAGGAGCAGCGTCCTGGACTGCGCCTTCAGCCATAATTCTCTGCTAATCACTGCTAATTGAATATTCACTATTTGCCTTTATTAGCCTAGGTTAACTCTGTCACTGCTGGATATTCAGCATTGCAGCTGCAGCCCACACTGAGGCTGATGAGGATATCTGGGGACTGGGTAAGGCTGTGAAAGTGGATTGGGTTGAGTCACTTAGCAGGGGGCCTCCCTGTTGTTATCACTTATGAACCGCTCTAACCATGTGGTATTATTCTTACATTTTAGTCCTATAACACCATCATAAAATGCATAGGGTTGCCACCTTTTTTAAAATGCTTTACCGGCTGGTGGGGGGCGGGGACACAAAGGGGCGGGCCGTGACATCAAAATGGGCGGGCCGTGACATCAAAAGGGGCGGATGCCAGAAGAAGCAAAAGAAAAGGTAAGTTCCTGGGGATTGGGGGCAGGCCGAGGGCTCCTTTTAATCGTATTACAAATTTACCGTCCGGTAAATTTGTAATACCGGCCCCGGCCTTGGCAGGTATTTTTACCGGCTAGGCCGGTAAAATACCGGCCGGGTGCAACCCTAATCATGCAGCACTCTTAACGGTTTACATACTCTCATTAGTCCCTCCCCAGAGGAACACATTTCATTCCCATTGGTTGAGGAATGTTTGTGGCACAACTGAAACTGAGAAACTCCAAATTATGCACACAATGTGATATAATTTCTACCAAATATCCCCTTGCACCTCATTCAGCCTTCTGTTCCACCGCACTACTGCCCCTTTCATCCCATAACAATTGCTGGACAGTCTCGGTGAGATGAAAAGAACCTTTTAAGTTTTGGTCAAATTTGTTGGGACACGGTGTTTTACTGAATATTGTTTCGTTTGCTCTTCCTCCGTTTTCTTAAATGCGTGTCAGGGATCTCCTGTCAGCAGTGCTGTGTGTAAATGTTTCAGCAGGGGAAACATGGGGGTATATCAGTGCCTATGTATTATACAGTTACATTATGTGTATATATGATATGGGGGTTACACCCTGCCCCAGTGATGCAGCAAAGTCCAAAGCACTGCGGCACACTGACAAGATGAATGTGTTTATATTCGTTGCATTTATTGGCTCCAATTCAAGACAAGTAGACCAGTGATGCGCAGCAGTCAGTGCTGTAGATGAAAGAGAAATATCTGCACTCCATGCACTAATAAGATGTGTTGTGATGTCGGGGGGGGGAGCAAATGAGACAAATGAATGGGGCAATAGCCTAGCCAAGTGAACTGAGTAGCCTTGAGCAAACGACATGAGGCTGCCGTGCAGTCCAGGCCTGGGAGTCAAAATAGGCCCTGCCATTCCAAGTACACAGAGGCCCAAACAGCCCTCTACCAGCCCAATATTTGGTAACTTTCTATTGAACCATACAGCAGCCCCTCTGGCATTTGCCAGAACCCACAGATTGCCAGTCCGGGCCTGCTGCCGTGTTCCCCGTACCTGCTGGTAGTATTAGTGTCCTTGATAAAGATCAGAGCCTGAAGGTATGCTCCCTGTTGGGGGAATCTCTGTGATAGGGGCAAGTGATGTGTAAGGAATTGCCCTTAGAAGAGGCCGGCCAGAGCTTACATTTAATGGGCTGACAAAATGAATCACACCAGCCAGGGGCATCTATCATTTCTAAAAGGGGCCACAAATGATCTGTGAAACGCTATATATTGATTACTCGTGTACTACAAGTGTCTGCTTTAATGTTCAGTCGGTGCAGAGAAGCGGCAGGGACAGATGGCACCTTAACTCTCCTTTGATAGATTTTAATGGTGAAATATTGATTTCTATCTAGCCAAGGCCTGATGCCGAGCAGAGTCATTTGTTGGCTACTACCGGACACACAGTCTGCAGCTTGTAATCAATCTTCTCTGGCAAAGCAGGTGGAAGTTTAACGGAGGCACCTTGAATCCCAAAGAGGCAGTCCCCAGAAACGGGGAGAGATTGTGGAGCAGGAAGAGACAGGCAGAGACACAAGGGGAGGTACAAGACTAGATAACAGTAGAGATGTGAAGGGTACATAACAGGCTAGAGGAGGAAGCACGGAGGTAGATAACAGGAGAGAGGAGGAGTCACAGGGGGATATTACAGGAGAGATAGGAGTGGAAAAAGCACGGAGAGATAACGGGAGAGAGGACGAGGCACAGGGGGAGATAATGGAAGAGATGACGAGGCACGGGGAGATAACGGGAGAGAGGACGAGCCACAGGAGGAGATAACGGGGGAGATAACGGGAGAGAGGACCGAGGCACAGGCAGAGATAATGGAAGAGAGGACAAGGCACAGATAACATGTAGAGGATGAGTAGGTGCCAAAGGACGAGATAACAGGAGAGAGGAGGAGGAGGCACAAGGGGAGATAACGGGATAGGAGGAGGGGGCACAAGGGGAGATAACGGGAGAGGAGGAGGAGGCACAAGGGGAGATAACGGGAGAGGAGGAGGGGGCACAAGGGGAGATAACGGGAGAGGAGGAGGAGGCACAAGGGGAGATAACAGGAGAGTTGGAGGCGGCACAGGGGAAGATAACAGGAGAAGAGGAGGCACAGGGTGAGATAACGGGAGAAGAGGAGGCACAGGGTGAGATAACGGGAGAGAAGAAGAGGCACAGTTAGAAATTACAGAAGAGAGAGAGAGGCACAGGGGGAGATAACAGGATAGAGGAGTGGCACAGTAGGAGATAATAGGAGAGAGGAGGAGGCACGAGGGGGTAACAGGAGAGAGGAGGAGGCACATGGCGAGATAACGGGAGAAGAGGAGGCACATATGAGATAACAGGAGAGAAGAAGCGGCACAGGTAGAGATTACAGGAGAGAGGAGGAGGCACGGGGAGACAGTAAACAGAAAAGAGGAGCCACGGTAGATAACAGGTAGAGTAGGATTCATGGGACAGATAACAGGGAAGAGGAGGAGGCACAGAGTGTGATTAAAGGAGAGAGAGGTAGCATAGGGGTAGATAACAGGAAAGAGGATGAGGCACAGGGGGAGATAACAGAAAAGAAGAGGAGGCACATGAGAGCTATTGGGGTTTTGGAAGCACAGGTAAAGGTAACAGGGTCAAGGAGAAGGTGTGGTGGACACAGAGGGAGATAACAGGAGAGAGGAGGAGCGATAGGGGCGATAACAAGAGAGAGGAGGGACAGGGGAGATAACAAGGTAGAGGAGGAGGCACAAGGGAGATAACGAGAGAGGAGGATTCATGGGGGAGATAACAGGGTAGAGGAGGAGGCACACACGGTGGATTTTCATGTTGAAATGCAAACTGTCAGATTTTTGCTGAAGTCTGACATGTGCCTGCACCTGGCCTGACGCAAGATAAGAGGGCTTATTACCAAGTAGGTGCTGATTAGGTGAGAATCACTCCTTAGGAAGTCTATGCAGGACTCCTCAACCTGCCTCTCCCTGTTGTTGCTTTATGCCCTGTATATGGTTGGTGCAGCAGGGGACCCAGAGTAAAGTTTAGATTTCTACACTTTTGAGCATTCATTGTTCATCTGAGCTTTGACTGAATGTGGCTGAGCATAGTTTCTTGTGTTTCTTCTTCTTACCTCTGTTACCAGTGGGAATTGGGACTACACTTGTATTAGAAACCCCAGGTACTTCAGTGGCCACACTTTTTTCCATGCATGGGTGTAGATTGTTGCATTGTACAGAAGGGGGTGCTAGAACTCCATGCATAGGCTATGTCAGCCCTGGAACATGGAAGAGACAGATCTAGGTCGAGGCCAGGCAATGCACCTTGGTTTGTACCACTGGAGAGGTTCTACTTATGCTGGATTCCTGTAGCTGTTAGTATAGCACCCTGCATCAAAGCTGGGGTTGTGCTGATATTTGCAGTTTTGGGGTTCCATATCTTCTCTTGCATTGTAGTGTTTAATGCAAGCCGATGTTTGACTGGCACAATATTTGTTCTTATGGCTCTTTGGAGTGTGCCCAGTGCCCTGTTCCCGGGGTGGGATAAGATGTTTATCCCTGGGCTGCTCCAGTACAGAATATAGGACTGTTACAGTGCAAGGGGCACAAGCATACCTCCCAACATTTTGGAAGTAAAAAGAGGGGAAAAAAAATTTTCCCGCACGTAGCGCAGCATTTTTTTTGACCACACCCCTTTCTGTGGCCACACCCCCTAATTACCATGTTTGTTTTACAAAATTTGGCAGGTTATGAAAGTTTGAAAATATTTTCCCTTATCTAAACTGTGTTTTTGTGTCTCTAAATTGTTACAAAGTATCTTATTTGCACCTGTTAGCTGTTCTGGGCTCTCTGCTAAAAGCCAATTAAGTGAGAAACTTTGTTTCTTTTTCTGGCTGTTCAGTGCAGAGAAAAGAGGGACTTTCCAGTACAAATGAGGGACTGCGGGTTGAGCTGTCAAAAGAGGGACTGTCCCTCTGAAAAAGGGACAGTTGGGAGGTATGGGCACAAGCATCATCTCTCTGTCAGATTCTCTTCCAAGGTTACCCCTGCACCTTTACCTGTGAGTGTTGCACTACAGCAGGCCTCACTTCTCATAGTCAACTCCCAACTGAGACATCACTAGTGAAAAGACAAGGAAATTGATACCTGTGCATATTAGTTCTATAAGGGGCACTGCTGCCGTGAAGTAAGTTGAGAAAGCTTCAGATGGCAGCAGCCTAATTCAGAATTTCTGCACTATTGTTGTGCCGCCCCCCCCTTCATATATTTCAGCATAAAAAAAAAAAACCCCGAGGGGCAGCAGCAACCAGTAGGCACCTAACCCCAAAATGCCCCAGAGTTCTGTTAACCCTTTGATATACTTTCCATAAAGGGTCCTAATTGCATGCAATGAGCTTTGTTCCTAGTGAGTCATTTATTTGTAAATATGCCATGTGCAAGGGTTATAGACAAAAACAAGAGGTCCTCTGCACGCAACCCATTATCAATATATTCAAGACATTGAGACATTTTGTGCCTTAAGCTACTAAAAATGCCCTCCCCTTTAAATAAAACAGGGATTGTTTGTCCATATATTGTAATACAGTAGAACCCCCATTTTACATTTTTCAGGGGACCAGGAAAATATTATGTAAAATCCAGGAAAATGTAAAATCAGGGAAATGTGTTAAAGTAACTTTTTCTTCAAGTACTGAAAGGATATAAGAACACTATGGGGGGCATGTGCAAGGCCTCTCTGACAGTCACATACACAACCTAAAGCAATAAGTGATTGATGCTGCCTGCATCTGACTTCAGTGTTCCTTTTATAGACCCACGCCGCCCCCCGGATGATGTCACAAAAGGGGCGGGGTGAACAGGCGCGTGGCTATAAAGCCAGAAGTTGGAATCCAGCATTTGAAGGTGGCGAAGAGGAGTGCGAGGTTGGCCTGAACCCGGGCGGTACCCGAGGTATCGGGCCGGCCCACACATCACTACTGCCAATGCCTGTATAAACAAATTCCCGAAGAGGAGCAGCATCCAGCAGGCAACTAACCCCAAAACGCCCCTAAGTTCTGCTAACCCTTTGTTATCGTTCCCATAGAGGACACTAGCAGGAGTACTACAAAGCAGTGATCCTAAAAGTAGTCACACACAAGGGTCTGAATAGCATGCAATGAGCTTTGGGCTAGTGAGTCATTTATTTGTAAAGTATGCCCTGTGCAAGGTTTCAGCTAGTGAGCGTTCTCCTAATGAGTAATAGTACATCTGTAGTATGAGTGTGGGTTTTAGTAACAAGTAAAGGTACTACCACATAGGAGGTTTATCCTAGTAAGTAAGGATTGTCACTGTCTAATTTCCAATAAATACCCTCTGTTTGTGTTTGTGCCTCAGCCTGCTTGCACTTGTGGTGCTAAATAAATACATACATAATCACAAGCACTAATTACACTGATTGACCAGAATATGGAGGGGGCAAGGGGCCCCTGCACGGCTGCAGTGAATGCGCTGTGGGACTGATTCAGAGATGAAGTTGGTGCGTTCCCCATGCAGTCCCTGACACATGGCAGAAAACATCACTTTGTTTATGTGCAGAAATTAGACGTTTAATTAGCGGGAGTTGCTGCGCCTGGGCCGCCACACGCCAATTTGCTCACTCGCAGCTCCCTGATGCGATTGTGGGAAACACTAGCTGTGTTGATTTTTCTGATGTGCGTCTCGCAGTCGCCGCAGAGCGCCCATTAATGATGATTTATTGCTGTAAATTCTAGTACTTTCATTCCTATCTACCTTGCTACATTGTCTAATAGGGACATGGGGAGATACAGTGCACCTCACTGATAATTGGGGTAACCCTTCTTCTGCCAGGGGGTCCCCCCTGGTCTTCCAGCTCTGGACCACACTGAATGCTATGTATATACAGTAGGTTCTGTTATTATTGTGTCACCCACAGACTTAATCCCAAATTGAGTATAAAGATGCTGTCACTTTATGGACAAGGCTGCTCTAAAAAGGTGAAGAGCTGCACTAAGTGACTTTAAGTCCTAGGATGCAACAGTTAATACATATTGCATTATCAGGCAAAGGAAATATCGTCATGATGGCAACCTCAACCTCCAATCAATAGGCCTTCAGTTCTGTTTTGCCCCAGCTATGTTGGCAACACTGGTGGGGCTCACCATGTTGTCACATATCTGATTGCCGCCCAATGAGAAGTAGCGTTGTCTTGTTACAGGCACTAAGGCTGGCTGTTCATGGAAGGATCCTCTTGTTTGGAGAAATCACGATCGAGCAGATCTTTCCCTGATATGCTCACCTTGAGGTGGCTGATATAAGGCTTTCCCTGTTGTTTGGCCATAAGAACAAATGATGCATTATCTGGCAATTTTTGGCCAAATATTGGTTGGACTGCCTGATACGTGGCCAGATAAGCTGCCGCGAGTCTGAATGTGTATCTTATATCTGCTTGTGGGCCATCTTTACAACAAAATGTAGTAGTGTGTATAGCCGGGCACACATGGTAGGATCTGCTTGCATGGCACGGGGGCAAAATAGCTGTCGAGGTTGGAAAAAAAGACTTATGTCCATCACTTTCAACGAAGAACTTAATTAAGGTAAGCCAAGGTCAGAGACTTATAGTTTTGTTCAGAATAATAGCTGTCCGACATCCAAAATATATGTCCAACATATAAAGTAGTACAGAAAATGATAGGCTGCTCAGCTAAAATGAACTCAGATGCTTTAAAATGGCAACCAAAACCTGAAAGATGTGAAAGAAAATTGAAAACTACCATTCGAATGGATAGAAGAATAGCCAAAATGGCAATGACTCAGCCAATGATCAGCTCCAGGAAGATCAAAGAAGGTCTAAAGTTACCTGTGATACTGTTACAATTAGAAGACACCTATCTGAAACCAAGCTATTGGCAAGAAGCCCCCACAAACTCCTATTGTTGAGCAAAAAATGTGCTGAAGAGGTTACAATTTGCCAAAGAACACATTGACTGGCCTAAAGAGCAGTGGCGCAACATTTTGTGGACTGATGAAAGCAAGATTGTTTTTTTTGTGTCTAGGGGCCACAGACAGACAGTGAAACATGTTGGCACAAGCATCATGATATGGGGATGTTTCTCATACTTTGGTGTTGGGCTTATTTATCACATACCAGGGACCCTGGGTCAGTTTCAACATGTCAAAATATTGAAGACGTCATGTTGCTTTATGGAGAACAGGAAATGCCCTTGAAGTGGGTGTAGCAACAAGACAACGCCAGTAAAGAGCGACATCTTGGTTCCAGACCAACAAGATTGATGTTATAGAGTGGCCTTAATCCAATAGAAAACTTGTGAGGTGACATCAAAAATGCTGTTTCTGAGTTAAAACCAAGAAAATGCAGAAGAATTTAGGAATGTAACAGGTGGCAGAATTTGGTTGACTCCATGCAACACAGATGTGCATCAGTTCTCAGAAACACTGCTTATATATAACTAAATATTAATTCAGTGATTCAAAGGAAAGCCAAATCTGGAAAATTGTTCAGTTTATAGAGTGAATGTTTTAGTTTGTAAAGAAGAATGCAGACACTGCAACAGCCTGATATTCCTTTTATTTAATTTCTGTAAAGGAATAACGCAAATTTGATTTTTTTGCTATGTTTTGATTTAGAATAGAATGTCAAATGAGGAGCATCATGAACACTAAAGGAAGAAGAAGTGGCAGAGTGTGTGGGGGGAGTGCTAAGTGTGGTGGCACTGTGGTGTAATGTGGAAGAGGGAGTCCTCAGTCGGTGGCACAGTGGGGTACAGAGAAGTGAGAGAGAGAGAGAATGCTCCTGGGGGAATCTGCATACAAAGAATTTTATTCTTTCTCAGTATCTTGGCTGACTATTAGGAAGGAATGACACAACAGGTAGGTGGAATTGCTGATGTGTGAGTGGCTTACTAGGAAGTGGTGGCTGTACTAGTATAAAGGTAGCCATACACCAAACAAGCAAACGGTTCCCCCGACAGGCCCACCCTAGGGCCAAACGATCACATTACAGTGAAGGGGTTATGAAAAGTCAAAGCGAGAACCCAGGGCTACCATCAGGGGGGATTGCTGTCCCAGGCCCGAGGGAATTTGAGTTGAAAGAGGGGCCCGACCCGAAGCACCAAAAAGACCCTAAGCAGGGAAGCCATGAAAGGAGCCGAATGCCTTAGAAGAAAACCAAAGAAACTGTCATCGCAAACAAAGAAGAAGAAACTAAGGTACCCAAGTACCACTGGAGCCTGGCCACCAATGTTTAACTTTTGTGAGAGGCCCCTGACAACCAATTTGTAGAAGGGACCCTTTTTTAGCATTTATGTTTTATGGATGGGACTGGGTCAGGACATGTGGTAGGCAGGGCCCAAAGGACCCAAACAAAATTGTCATACAGGGCCCCATGATGTCTGATGGTGGCCCTGTGAGGACTGCATCAATGAACTGATGTGGTCCTCGATCTGACCGCAAAATCAAACCTGCCCAATCAAGATCTGACCAATTTTTGCCTAGATATCGATCAGGGAGGCCTGTCAGAGAGCCCCATACATGTGTATGGCACCCTAAAAAGATACTGACACCAGAAAATAACCTTATTTGCCTGATACTTTTACATTACCTTTCTTACCCCCATGTTCCTCTATGAGGGGGCTGCCATAGTGGTGCAGCAGGAGTCCCTTAGCATTAGAAACTCCAACTGACTGGTTAAGAAGGGACAGTCAGATTGGCAAAACAGTCAGGTTCAGGTAACAAGTACTTACAAAAGCAGGTCTCTTGCCAAAAAACAATAAACATGACCTATAGGTAACTTTTAATGTAAATTAATATTTTGTAAAGAAAAGTTTTAGTGTTAAAAGCACTAAAGGTGGCGATATACGTAATAATAACAATCTTTTTTTGGAAAAGATCAAGAAAGATTGTTTGTTCCAATACACACATGTAGAGCAGAATTGTCAGATATACAGGTAGATAATACAGGTAGAAACAATAGAATTCTACCTGTATCTGACGATTCAGCACTAACAGTGGGCAATATTTGGGTGCCTTCAAAGGCACCTGATCAAATTTTTCCAACCAGCCCAATCGACGAGCCGACCGATATTCAAGTCTTCTGCCGATATCGGTCGGCTTTTTTCACACCATACACTCACCAAATATTGCATGAAAATTTGTTTTGTACGATATTATCTGTGTGTCCGTGGCCACCTTAAGACGAAGCAAAGTTGGGAAAAGGAGGGGTTTGGTAAAAGTGAGAGTGGCTTAGTCATAAAGTTACATACTCAAGGAGCGTGTTCAGTTTCTGTGTAACTGCATGCAAGCTCATTTAGGTTCATGTGCAGTGGTGAACAGCAACGTAACTAGAAGGGGGAGGGCCCTGGCGTGGGATGCGCAAACGTGCCCCCCCCTCCGTACACCCGGAACCACCTGCAATCAGCCCGGAACCGCCTGGAATTCGTGGCGCGAAGGCAGTATATTTATTCACTGGTTAATATCACTGTGCCAGTAAGGGCTGGAGGACACATACACACATCTGCTGGTACACTTTTTTTTACTGTTTCTATTGTTTTATTGGCACCTGTTGCACTCTGCACCCTTAATACCAACCAAGTCGCATCTCTTGCAGTCCATTTCCAATGTGTGACCTGGCAAATACTTTCTTGAAGCCAGAACATGTAGGTTATCACTTGTCCTTTATATGTGCAACAGACCCACATGGAGATTCCCACCTCATATCCAGCTTCCCACGTGCCCCATGGAACAGATCCTTATATACAGCTTCCCACCCACCCCATGGGACAGACCCTTATATTCAGCTTCCCACCTGCCCATGAGACAGACGCTTATATCCAGCTTCCCACCTGCCCCATAGGTCAGAATCTTGTATTCAGGGTGGGACATTGGGAAAACACCCAGACCTTCTTCCTAGAGCTGCAGCTCTCTCTCATGGCTGCGCCATGGGGCAGACCCTTATACAGCTTTCTACTTGCTCCACAGGACAGACACTTATATCCAGCATCTCACCTGCCCCATGGACAGAAACTTATCTTCAGCTTCCCACCTGCTCCATGGGACAGACCCTTGTATCCAGCTTCCCACCTGCCCCATGGGACAGATCCTTAAAGGGGACCTGTCACCCTAAGAAATAATTTCAAATTATTTTCTATCATGTTAGTTGAGCAAAATAAACTTTACTTACACTGTATTTATTATTTAAATTTTGTTTCCTTCTGTCTTGGAATTATTCAATCACAGCAAGCAGGCAGCAGCCATTTTGTGGACACGGTTATTAAGGGAAATTGTGTATCACCCCAAAATCTTGTGTATGCACCAGAATGGGGGACCTAATGTCCATGTGCAGTGCCCTGCACAATTATAGAGCCTGAGGAGGGTAGGAGGAATGTGAGGAGAGCAGTGACATCTAGGAAGTGCTGAATGGAAAGTGAAAGTAATTGACTGCCCCTCCTCTATGCCACGGGCATAGAGGCGGGGCAGGTAATATTTGATTGACAGTTTAGATATTTAAACACCTTTATAACAGGTATGGATGTTTTAATGAAAACATTTTTTGGGGTTTCATATTTAATTTGCAAAGGACTTTCATTATGCAGCTTTTTATGTGTAGGTGACAGGTCCACTTTAAATGCAGCCTCCTACGTTCCCCATGGACAAAAACTTATATCCGTATAAAGTGTAGCACAGTTAGCTTCTGAGAAGCCCCATTGGCAAGTTATAGTGACCCAACCATCCCCATATATGGCTCCTGTTTATCTTGTAGCTGAGAAAGGACTCTGCAATGTGATTTGCTACGTGGCATGTTCCATGGTCAAGTATAAATGTTCTTGGGATCGCATATATTCTCCAATGAGCTTTGAATCTGTTCAGAGCAATCCGTGCCAGAGTCCATAATCATGTCAGAAAGTTAAAAATGGACAGTTGATGTGATTTGAACCATCCAACAGGACTATTGAGTAGGATGCCAAAGGGAGATCCATGTTACCAATGGCTGCCATATTTGTACTACATGTCTTCCAGTATAAGTGCTGATATCCTCACAGACATTGCAGATAACACTGACTTGGGAACTGAAAGCCAATCCGTGTACAACTGGCACCCAACTGGCACCCTAATGAGAGGAAAACATATACAGTAATCTATGACCCCAGCACACTACCTGTGAGTAGCAGGCTACTTTGGATTACTGATGAATTTTAATGGTTGTAAGAGTGATGGTGATGGCTCACTGCAGTTTGATGTTGAGTTTTGCCAATCGGTATGACAATTCTCTTACGGCTGCCTGTTCCTTCATGCAATCTAAATTAGGCTTCAAATAAACAAAGGAACTTGCATATAGAGTTTGGTATTTTTTCCATGACTTATATTGTTACATTTGTGTACATGAGCCTTTTGCTGGGACTCTGGGGGATTAGCTGTGTCATTATCTTTGCCAGGGTCTATAATGTTCCATGCTAGTTGTCTCCAGTCTGCAGCTAAGAAAACATGTGAAGCCTTCACTACAAAGTTTTGCTTGTGGTTTTGGAGTCACCCAGAGAGCGCATTTGGATTTGGAGATGACACTGTATTTGAGTAATGATACATTTTTAGGCTTATTTAAAAAAAGCTGCGACATGTGTGAGGCATCTGTGAAAGTGTCAGGGTGTGTGACAGTTTTGCCGGTTGCCTGTGATGACTTTGACATAGTTGGGCAGCTTAAATATATTGCAATATATGGACAAACAATCCTTGTTTTGTTTAAAAGGTAAGGCATTTTTTAGTAGCAGTATGCACAAAATAGTTGTAATGTCTTAAATATATTGATAATGGGTTTAGTGCAGAGGACTCTTGTATTTGTCTATATGTTTTTTGTGGTCTCAGCCTCATTGCACCCCTGCGTAATGGTTTAAAAATTAGCGGTGAGCACAACTTTCCCTTGTTTGTTATAGTTCATACAGGAGCAGTGACCAGCTCCATGGTGTAGCTCCCACCCTTTCCTGCTATAGTCAGGCGATCCCAGTGGTGGGAAGTAAGTTGCAGGTAAAACTTATTCCCTGTGTAAAATGTATAATGAAGCAATAGAATTCTTAATGAATCAGATGAAAATTAAGCGCTGGACTAGCCAGATATGGGATGACTTTGACGTAGTTGGCCAGCTAAAATATATTGCAATATATGGAAAAACAATCCCTGTTTTGTTTAAAGGGTAAGGCATTTTTCAGTAGCTGCATGCACAAAATGTTTCAATGTCTTAAATATATTGATAATGGGTTGAGTGCAGAGGTCTCTTCTATTTGTCTATGTGAATTTTGTGATCACTTCCTCATTGCACCCCCGCTTAATGGTTTAAAAATAAGCGGTGAGCACAACTTTCCCTTGTTTGTTACAGTTTGCCTCTCCCCATAATCCAGAGAACCATCATATTGCCATGACTTGCTGCTCAGACAGAACCAGACTCTTCACTTGCCAGAGGAACCCAATCTGCATTCTCAAGAGTTCTGGTTCCCAGGCTGTGGGGCAGACTCCCATAGAACTGGGGGGTTAAGTTAGTGTCCAGCATTTTTAGAAGAGTGATCATCAGCTAAGTGCACCAGGACTATCCCAAAAGGGTTGCTGTAGCATTTGTCCAGTGTTTTATTTGCAGACCTTAATCTACTGTAGCCCCAGGTAAGTCCAAGGACAGATTTTCCAGTCATGCTCTTAGGTGACTGTGAAACTCCCTTATAATACAGAGGGGATAAGAAAATAAACCCACTTTGTTCTACCCTTGGTTGGGTGCCACAAGCCCTGATCTCAATCCAGAGATTCATGAGGGTTAATAATTTTATAGGTAGCTGTATGCACCTGGTCTGTATGGACATAATGCAAGGAGGGTGCAAGGGATACTGTGAAATGGGAAGAAATAAAGTGCCAGTTGTCTGTGTGCAGTCTGGAAGTACAGTGCAATTCGCCATCTTGAAAAAGAGTTCATGCCCATCCATGTCATGCTGTGACTCTGTGTATTGTTGAGTGACTGATGGGCAGAGATGGAGCCTGATTGTTTCTTTCCAGCCCCTGCAGTGATAAAGATGAGGCATTGCCACAAGGAGGATGAATATTTTTCATGGTTTAATAGGCTGTAACAGAGAATACTGAGAATCCCTAGCCCCTTTGTTTCTGGGCCAGTACACTTATTTCTGCAATAACACAGTCCAATCCTGTGTCAATTATGTTTCAGGGTAATTACATGCTGACTTCTTGTGGCACAGGAGAGTCACTGAGTGTAAATATGAGACTGGTACAGTCAACACAATATTGGGCACAATCATGCTCTCTGCTGTTTGGGCACAACGGTGTCCTTTGCTGACTGGACAGACAGGAGGGAGAGTAACTTCAAGGGCAGAACTCATCTATATAATCATGGGTGCAATCTAATGGAACAATTGCCCCAGGAGACAGTAAAGGAGTATTCCTTGTGTAGCGCCAGAGGGCTCTTATTGAAGTTACACTAAGATTAATATGATGGTGGGTGGGAGGTGGCGGTGGGATATATGGGCCCTTGTTGTTCCTTGGGTGAATGATAAACCGTATATACTTTAGTATAAGACGAGTTTTTCAGCCCCCAAAATATGCTGAAAAACTCTACCTTGGCTTATACTCGGTTCAAGTGCAAAAACGGTCGCCGGCGTCCAAGAATAGTTGTCTGCGTCCAAGAATGGTCTCCAAGAATATTCGCCGCCATCCAAGAATGGTCGCCAGCATCCAAAAACAAGACAACGGCACCTCCAATGGGAGCAGAAACCCTCAATTTTTTGATTGAAACATACCAGAAGCTGCTGCATTTCTCACCCTAGGCTTATACTCGAGTCAATAAGCTTGCCCAGTTTTTGGAGGTAAAATTAGGTACCTCGGCTCATACTCGGGACGGCTTATACTCGAGTATATATGGTATAGAAAAGAACTAAAGCAATAACTGACAGAAGGATGGGTGCAGCTCCCAAACACAAAGCAGATGAGATCAGGATACAGTTGAGTGAATGTTCAGACTAACTTTGTCCTTGAATGAATGGATGACATGGGCCCAGTTGTGTAAGGAATTTCTATGTGAGGAGAAAAGAACAAGTTTTGGACCTGGTGTGTGCAGAGTTTGGGACAGATGCTCCTTTATATATGGGCTCCTTGTACATTTCCATGGCACAAGGTGGGAGTATGGCTGTATGGGGCATAGAATAGATAAAATAATAATAATAATAATGGGTTATTTATTGGAAATGTCATTACCAGTCATAAAATGGGTTTTCACTTATAGGGAACACTGAAATCTGAAGCTAAAATCTGGTCTTGGAAGTAAATTTACTATGCGTTTTACACCACTGTTGAACACTTAGTATACTACCTTCCAAAGCCCATTTTTCCTTCTGTACCTAAATTGCCCCAATTTTATACGGTGGCACCCAGTACAGCTCTCTTTGCTAGCGGGCTTCCACACCCGGCTCCAGAGCCATGACTTACCCACATGTAAAGCTGAATTTAATAAGACACATTAATCCGTTCAATCTGGAACATTTACAGGAAATTAAAGGACCTGGTAAGTGAGCGCTTTGTACCTTACAACCCAAAGTGACTTTATCCTTATCCTGCTATCAGCACCCTGCAATATTCCCTAATTAGCCCCGAATACCAAATGATGGCTTGTAGGCAGCCCAATGGGAAACACGCCCGGATTAGCAGTCCCTCTTTGACAGTAACTTTCAGAATGTGCCTAACCGGCCCAGTAAGCCTTATGCATGATTAGCAATTAGCCTGGCATTTCCACATTGCTGGCACTGCATTCGATATCAGTACATGGGCCTGGCTCTGCTTGGGACTTGCTCTGTGCTGCCAAGGTGTTGCTCCTAGCTGGTTATAGCCCTGGTTGTGACTGTGATAAGATAAAATGGCACACCCAAGACAGCATTACCCATACTCGTTCTACCCCTACATCTCTATTACAGCCAATAAGAAGTTAACAGACCCCAGCAATGCAAGCTCAAGAAAAACAGGAGCAGAGAGCAATGTGGGTAGGGCACACCAATTATGTCTTTGCGTAACTGGGGTATTGGTAAAAGAGCATGACAGAATCTGTAATCATGTGGGTGCTGATAAGTCACATACTGTATAGCAACAAGGATGGTGTTTCCCAATGGCTAATATGTCAGTCCATCATTTTAGCAGTTGGGAGTAGACTGCTGTAGACAATAATATAATGGGCTGCACCATGAAGCACTCTGTGTAGTACATTCTTGCTATAAGAGCCTGATTGGGTCTTCGTATGGCATATTACCAGTTTAAACCATCTGTGGGTGAGCCTGATTTACATGGCACAGAACTAGATTAAATTGTGGCTTAGTATGACACAGAACCAAGCCTAACCTCAACAGCTGAGCTTGGTCGGTGCTTAGTATGGCACAGATCCAGGCTTAACCCTCCAAACCTCATCCTGATTGGAACCTAGTTCATAACCGCACCAGGCTTAACCACCTACGACTGTATGTATGTGTGTGTGTGTGGCCTGAGTCTAAGGGCTGTAACATTGAATAAACCACCTTTATTTTATATATTTATGAGTTGTACGAGTTGTAAAAATCATCTCTTGTTAATGAGGAATAGAATGTAATTTGTTTGTCTATAACACAATTCTACAAATGAGGCCAAAAGTCTCCCCAATTCTGTGTGATTAAAATGAGATAATTTATCAAAGGGAATTTTCCTGATCATTGTGTGAGTTGCACATAAATCCTTTGCCAATAATATATCTTTCTGCTCATGTAATGCTTTTGTGCACTCTAACAGAAAATGACTTTTATCGTTCCCGCAATTAGAAAGATATTCCCTGCCTGCTGAGTGCCACGCAGTAACACAAACGTGCAGCAATCCTTTTAAAATAAACAAAGTTTATGAATGCGCCATTCCTGCCAATGAAGCTCATTGAAAATCCAATTTTATTCCCTAATATTTACACTTCCCGGGTGCAGTGAAATTGGCGCATGGGCATCTTATTTGCTTCTGCAGATAAAAAGTCTCAAATTGCTTGCTGCCCTTAATGACACTTTCCTACCCCTCAAGTTCCTTTGGCCTCAGTAAAAACATAGTGGGGAGACAAGGGAGTTTTGAGGGGTAGAAGAGCTGAGTGCCTGGCGCGTTGTGCCCTGAAGTTGTCTCATCCTCAGCGCTACCCAGCACTCTCAGACGAGAAGACACGTTTTGTTTCCATTTGTTCCGACTCATTAATTATACAACACATATACATTGTGCTGCTAATCTAACAAAGTACATTGCACAAAGGTGTTTTATGCAGAGAACATGCATTGTGCAAAGGCAAACTCTGGAGACCCAGCGAGCAGAAGGATAGGTGCAGATAGCTGCAGTGGCACATTCTGGCACAGCTGGTGCAGTCGCTGAGCTCCTTGGCACAGACGTGCTGGGGAGGGAGAAACACCGGCAGAAGAAGAAATACTAGAGCAAGAGACCCAGGCTAATGAGGAGCCAAGTAACGAGAAAGTAATTAACTGGCTGCCGCTGACACACAAACGCACACGTTGTCTAAGTATTTATGAGGTTGGCACCAAGGTCTGACAGTACAAATAGAGCAACTATTGTCTGTAGGTGTGTACAAAAAACTTCATTCTAAAGCACCCTATCCATATAAAGCTCACAGTTATCCCTGTCAATTTATCTTCTAATCATGGGAGCCTGTGAGCATTGCAACAGCATCCAACTAAATCAGAACCTCCTTTATTGGTCCTTAATTTGGGATCCTGGGCCCTAGTGGGGTAAGTGGGTTTTGTACTGCCCATGCACACAAGTGGTTTCATTATGCTGCAAAATAAAATGCAGGTTTCTTTTAAGATGTTTTCATTATAATTTCTGTTTTTGTTTGTAGTTTTTATGTATATGGGGAAATCTACACAGGAAACTTATCCCTCATAGGGCAACACTAGTGCACTGACAATGCATCTTTCTCCCTCACACACCACAATCACGCCACCCCCCTATGTGCAAGAAGTGTGACTTTATGTGGCTGCACAACAGCCAGGAACACTCTGCTGTTAGGTTATGAAGTTTGCTTCCCAACCTTATCAAGTGCCTTTCTACCTACAGACACTGCTTTTTTTCCTTTGTTGATTTGGGTTTTACTCACAATATGAAGAGCCTACACTTTACAAAGAAGGGAGTTTTTGTATTGTTGCACTTATGGAAAGTTACTGTTCTCTCTGCAATCAGAAATGTGGCAATCTTAATTGACAAGTATTTATTTTTCTTTATAAATAGCATGGTACTGCATGGTAAACTATAGGTGGTTATTTATATTCAAATATATATATATATATATATATATATATATATATATATATATATATATATATATATCTATATCTCGAACAGTGTGGTTCTATATAATTGAGAGTTTAATCCTGATGAGTGTGGTTATATGTAATGAAGAGTGTGGTTCTATATATATCTATATAGAGTGTTGTTCTACACTATGAGTGGTTTTATACTATGATGTGGTTCTAAGTTATGAAGAAGGTTGTTTTTTACATTATAAAGAACGAGGTTCTGTATAATCAAGTGTGGTTCTTAAAATGAATAATGAAGTTAGAAGGGCATGCATCTTTGCAACTAAGAGACCAGTAATGAAAACCTGCTCCATAACTCCCTCTGGTGCTCTGCAGGCAAAGCAAGATCGTTCTGTGCTTTGGAATTTGTGCTTTGTTCGCAGCATTATATTTCTTGTATGGGTTCCTTATAGGAGAGAAATAATTAAATGGGTTCTTGATCTTGTCCTGAGCAATTCCCTCATTCCATTGTCCAGTGGCAGCTGTCTTTGTAGAATCTGCTCCAGTTACCAGTGGTGCTTCACCCATGGTTGCTTTTGTGTACAAACCCAGGATATTGCCCCACACTGTCTCTACTCTGAATCATAGAGGTGCTGCACTCATGGCTAACTTTGTGTACAAACCTGGAATATAGAGTCATTGCTTGTTTGCTTAAAAAGCTGAAAGAGAAAAAAAAAGCCTGGGCCCTGGGGCTGGACTCCCTCTCGGTTCCACTTAACCCTGCAAGGGGACGTTTCATGCCTCAGAGGGCAGAGGGGCACAGTGTATGGAAATCCTGCCTCGCTGGCACACGCCGGCAGTTTAGATTTTGTTTATGGAGGCAAATCAGTCGGCTTATTTTTTGGCCGAGGACGTGTAATTGTTCATGTGAGCCGAGGAAAGCAGAGAGCAGCCTGCGAGCAGCTCAATATCCTATTTATTTTATTTGTAAGAGGAATTGAAAGGCTGAAAGGAGGGAGTAATTGACTTAGTGGGATGACAGTTAAACCTACTAAATTTAATCTTATCCACTCAAGTCCAACATATCTTGCTTACAAATTATCACCCTGCAGCAGGCGCCTGCTCCCCGCTCCTAATCCAAATGGAAATGAAGATCCTGTTATTGTATTATCTGACTTTCCTATCAGCATTAATCCAGCTTTACTCGTTTAATGATGCCACTTGTGGCACGAGAGGAGTCTATGAGCGGCTTCCATTAAAATGCAAATGTGCCCCACTGAGGAAAGAAGTGACACAAAAGTGCAGGAGATTCTGCTGCTGCGGCAGCTCCAGTGTTGACTGATACCGACATAATAACTGATCTGAGTCTGATTACTATTCCAACAGCGCCTTTCAGATGAATCCAAGCAGCTTCACCGAAAATGCTCCGACACGGCTCCGCTCATTTCTGAAGAGATTTCTCTCTTTTTGTTGTCAGGAAATGAACAAATACTTATCAATGTACAGAGCCCGGTATCTGGCATCTCCGGGGCCCGGCTTTCTTGCATGATATTGTTCGCTGTGTGTGTGACACAGGAAATGAAACATTCTCCGATTCCATTCAAATCCCCCAGCTGCTTTCCCAAATCCGCTGTTCCCATTGTGCCACAGGAAGATCTGGTGTCAGGGTGCAAATATCCCCCCCGAGTCCCCTTGATTGATGCGTCAGCAGATCTGGGTCCCCTTACCTGCAGGCCACTGGCTTATTAATAGCTCAGACTCTTCCCTTGCAAATACAATGGTGTTCTCCACTTTCCTTGCCATAACCCAAAGATTTTAGCCCATATCCACTGGAGTTCTTTACACAGTAGTGATGTGCAGATCAGGAAAAACTCAACCCACACCAGACCCTTACCCACAAAATGTTGCCTTTGTAGAGCCTCACCCAATCTGTGCACGCTTATTCCAGCTCCATAAACTACTTCTGCATGTGCTTCTGGTTCCAAGAAATTAATCTCCAGGAGCAGATGAGGTGTACTTTCTCATTCTTACCCTTAACCAGCCTGAACCCATAATATTCCTTATCCATAGGTCCTATGGGTTTCGGGTTAACCCATACATCACTGTTATGCAGAATGCTGGGGCATTGGGTGTTTTAGTTTTTTTTCTTTGTGTTTAGGAATACTTTGTAAATAGTGACATTTGGATGGAATCATTGGTTGAAAGAATTGTAGCACCAGAGCAGGACAGGATTAAACCCAGAACCATTTTACCTTTTATCTGCCCCAACTGAGTGCAGCTGGCCACCAACAGGTGATTTATTCTGGGCAGAGTCATATTCCATGTTGGTACCATTTAGCTAATGACAGATCGTGTCTATGGACCAGTGACAAGCTGAGACTAACAGGATAAACTGATGCCCATGTGTCTCTGGCTGTCAGCGGATCTTCAGTATGGAGAGACACCATCAATAACCTCCCAATTCTCTCTTAGATTTATCTTCCACACAAAAAAAGATCAAACAATGACATGGGCAACGTGAAGCCTATTATGGGAACATAACACAGATCAACAGCAAACCCACCGTGAGGCCCAATTATACATGCCATGCCTAATGAATCTCACATGCTTTTTGTGTGACCTGAGGATTCCCTTCAACCCTCTTGTTACAGACTGGGCAGCACAGGTGGGAATGTGGCAAATGTCCTGGCAGTCAAAAATAAAAGACTTCTTGTCACATTGGTCACTGTATTGGGCTCTAACCGTAAAGCCTTTATAGTGGGGGCACATAAAACTACAGTTGTTTCATGTGGCTTTAATGGGATGAGTGGCATAGACTGACAAGATGGAGTCAATAGCACAAGATACAGACAGCAAGGCAAGATTGTGACAGTAGGGCAAAGACGGAGACAGTAGCACAAGATGGAGGCAGTAGGTGAAATTGAGGTCAGTAGGATAAGATGTAAACCATAGCAGATGATGGAGACATTATAGTAAAATCAAGACAATATGGCAAGATGGAAACAGTAGGACAAGATGGAGAGAGCATGGCAGGATGGAAACAGAAGAGCAAGATGGATACAGTAGGATAAAATGAAAACCAATGCACAAGATGAAAACCGTGTCGTACTTTCAGGATAGGATGGAGACAATAGGGCAGATTGAAGTCAGTAGGATAAGATGGAAACCATACCTCTAGATTGAGACATTAGGGTACCAAGCAGAACTGCATACAATGTAGAGGAGTGAGAAAAGGAAGCAGGGGTGCCCAAAAAGTAGATCGGAATCTACCAGTAGACCTTTAGCTGGTGATCAGTAGATCTCAAGACACTGTCAACTAAATTACCCTGCTGTTTCATGCATTCAGATATTTATTATGGTTTATTTATTAAGGTTACATAACAAATAGTCCTTTGTTAAATACAGCAATATACATTTGCTCATAAATCAATAAAATATTTAAGTAATATTTTCAATAGAACAGAATGCCAACAATACTTTTATTAGGGATGCACCGAATCCACTATTATGGATTCTGCCGAACCCCCGAATCCTTTGCGAAAGATTCAACCGAATACCAAACTGAATCCAAACCCTAATTTGCATATGCAAATTAGGGATGGGAAGGGGAATTTTTTTTTAATTCCTTGTTTTGTGACAAAAAGTCACATGATTTCCCTATGCATATGCAAATTAGGATTCAGATTCAGTTCAGCTGAACTGATTCGGCCGAATCCTGCTGTAAAAGGCTGAATCCCGAACCGAATCCTGTATTCGGTGCATCCCTAACTATTATGGATGTAGATCATAATGGACTACATCACAAAAAGTAGACCCCTCATTAGTAAACTATGGGCGCTCCTGCAGTACAACATTGAGCAGACATATAGTCAATTGCCACCAGTGTTGGCAGGCAGAGGTTTAATTTGGCAGATGCTCATGAAATGAAGGAAGAAAGAGGATGTTTGTTGGAGAGTCTGGATGGTGACACTGCGGCAATGACAAATCATCCCAGTCTGAGTCCATTTCCCTAACTGGAAACAGCTGAAATCTGGTGCAGCCCATATGTGATAGGATGAGATATCCCACAATCAGAGCCCTTTCTGGTGCCCCTGGGACAATCCATCTCTCATCACCACCTCCAATTGGCAGCCTGGGATAGAGAGCAGAGGACTCCAAGTATCCTTCCCAAATCCCTGGAATGTGCACCAAGTCAGCAAAGCCAGCAGCACCCCCAGAGGTACATTCTTCTCTTCAGGAGCATGTGGGGGCACAAAGACTGTGCCTGGCCCATCCTGTAAGAAGAAAGACAATGTTTGAACCATTCCCCCCCCCCCCCGAGCTCAGGCTGCACCTTGTCTGTAAGAATATTATAAATAAGCCAGTGTTTCCCCAGCTGTGTGAGAATTGAATAGTAGGGATGTAGCGAACCGCCGCCGATGTGTTCGCGAACGCCGTTCGCGAACACCGGCAAAATTTGCGAAAAACTGTTTGCGAACTTCGAACATCCGAAAATCGTTCGATTCGAACGATCGAAGGATTGAAATCGTTCGATCGAAGGATTTTCATTCGAATCGAACGATCGAAGCCATTCGATCGAATGATTTCATTCGATCGAATGCTTCGATCGTTCGATTCGAACGAAAATCCTTCGATTTTAGCGGTCGAATGGTCGAACGATCGAACGATTTTGACGCGAACGCCTATTGGCGAACGTCGCGCGACGTTCGCGAACTTGCGGCGGACGCGAACAGTCGAAGTTCGCGCGAACTAGTTCGCCGGCGAACAGTTCGCTACATCCCTATTGAATAGCTGGGGAGCAAGATCCGGTGGGCAGGAGCGAGAGACGGGCAGGGGAGTGACAGCAGGGTTAATGGGGGAACACGCAATTTCCTCCTATAATCAGATCACATTACAGCAAATTACACAGCAAAGAGCTTGAGTTTTATTGGCATTAAAAAAGTCCCAGGAGAGTGTGAGCGATTGTGTTCTGGGTCTGTTCTCACTTTTCGCTCTCACTTTCATCCTCTCCAGCCCATTCCCCCCCCTCCATGTGATATGATTAATGCTGCCCAGATAGAGGGCCCAGGGTACAGGCAAGATTTATTGGACATTGTGTTTGTGCATCAGAACTGGAAAGAATCAGATTGTTGTTGCGAGGGGAATGTTTTGCATTAAAGGATTAGTAGGACCTGTGGGTGCCGGCAGGCGGGTGGAAAAGGCTGACAGGACTGAGCAACTCTACTTGTTTACAACAGCTCCATCTTTGTGGGCACCTGAGACTTGGAACTTTATTCTAGGCCCAATGTTGTGATCAGAAGGA
The DNA here is from genome assembly GCA_038501925.1 of Xenopus petersii. Classification (NCBI taxonomy): domain Eukaryota; kingdom Metazoa; phylum Chordata; class Amphibia; order Anura; family Pipidae; genus Xenopus; species Xenopus petersii. The sequence continues at coordinate 73,647,192 of CM076689.1, read as the reverse complement.
TTTCACAATTGGCACCTGCTGGTGGAGTTTGGGCTTATGGCCCACTGTGCAGTATAACAAGGGGCAACTAGTTACACTCAAGGGTACAGGAAGTTTCCAGAATAAGACAAAGAAAGGTTAATATATCTCTCCAGCAACTACACTAAGGTGACGAGGGGCTGCTAATTGCCTCCTGTTGTGCTACCTTGTGCTAGCTAGTGGCCTCCAGCTGGGGGGCAGTGCCAAACAAAAGGTGCAACCCCACCCCCACTCATCACTGTGCTAATGATTTCCAATTGGAAAAGGAAACACTTGACTGATTTGCCCGAGAGAAGGGAGCAGTCAGGACAGCTGGGGTCACCCAGATAAGGTACATGTCTCTCTGGGACTGATGTAGGGCCCAAACCCCTGCCTCATTTTCATTCACTTGGCAGCCTGAGAGCTGACAGACAATGGGCACTTTCTGCTACACTGAGCAGGCAGATGAGGGAGGTCTTGGATACAATCTGTACCACATGAGCCTTTATATCAATTACAGGCCTCATCTAATTAGTCTGCCCCTGTGAGCTTGTGAGTATGGGAGGGTCTGGCCAGATTAGGCACAAATGCAAACACTGGACATCAAGCCAAATGACCGCCCCAGTGGAGCCTTTAACCTGTACATCAGTGGGTCATTTATAAGAGACCTGTCAGACAGGGTTTTGGGGCCCTCAAGTATACCTATCTCATGCTTTGTGGCCCTTGTCAAACCTGTGACCTTCAGTTCAATGCAGCCCAGCTATTGCAGTTTGCTTCTTATAGAGCCCCTTTATTTCCCAGGTAACGTGATGTAAGGACTCACACATTGAGAGAAACTAATATTCCCAGAATCCCATCCAAGGTGGTCCTTTTACTTCATTTAGCCCTTTATCGAATACAAGTTTGAGAATAGAGCTTGAGAGAAAGCAGTTACAGAGTGTACCCAGTTTTGGGCACTGCTCCCAGTCCATCTTTGCTTTGTTTATAGGTGGCATTTCTGTTTCAGATTGTTACAGCTTTTGTAAATGTTAAGCAAGGTAGGCTGGGTGCTTTGTGCCAGTCAGAAAGAAAGGACATTAGGCTCCTCTTCTCTCTTTTGTTTGTAAGTCAGCTGGGATCTCTGCATGCAGCTCAGCTCATACAATCGTGCCAAAACCTTAGATCTACAAGGGGCCCAGCAAAGGTCTGTCTGCCTTAGGGCTCTTATATGATTTTTGTGTTTTTCAAATGCATACAAAGAACAAAAAGTGCATACAGTTGTGTTCAGAATAATAGCAGTGTATTTAAAAAAATGAATAAAGCTCATAATCCTCATAATAGCTTTTATTTCCATACACACAAATGCATTGGGAACACTGCACATTCTATTCCAAATCAAATCATGAAGAAAAATGTTTCAAATTTGTTTTATTCCTTTACAAAAAGCGAAGAAAATGGAATATTAGGCTGTTCCAAAAAAAAATAGTATCTGCATTCTTCTTTACAAACTCAAGCAGTGTTTCTGAGAACTTCTGCACATTTGTGTTGCATGGAGTCAACCAACTTCTGGCACCTGTTACATTTCACAATTCTGCATTTCTTTGTTTTGCCTCAGAAACAGCATTTTTCTATTGGTTTAAGACAATCTTAACATCAATCTTGTTGGTCTGGAACTAAAGCTGGCCATACATGAAGAGATCCTCTCGTCTGTCGACATTGCCAAACAAGCAGATCTTTCCCGATATACCCACCAACGGCAGGGTGGACCGATCGGATTACAATGAGGAGCAATGGGCTCCGACAGGTCGGTCGGCTGAAAAATTAAACCTTCCCGATCTATATCGTGGCCAGATATCGATTGGGAAGACCCGTCAGAAGCCCCTATACACTGCAGATAAATTGCCTAATTGGTCTAAATATTTTTGCTGTGTATGGCCACCTTTAGATGTTGCTTATTTACTGGTGTGTTTGGGGTTGTTGTCTTGTAAAAACATCATTTCAAGGACATTTCCTCTTCGGCATAAGGCAACATGATCTCTTCAAGTATTTTGATGTATTGAAACTGATCCATGACCCCTGGTATGTGATAAATAGGCCCAACACCATAGTATGAGAAACATCCCCATATCATGATGCTTGTGCCACCATGTTTCACTGTCTTCACACTGTACTGTGACTTGAATTCAGTGTTTGGGGGTCGTCTGACAAACTGTCTGAGGTCCCTAGACCCAAAAAGAACAATCCTGCTTTCATTAGTACACAAAATGTTGCACCATTTCTCTTTAGGCCAGTCAATGTGTTCATGTAACCTCTTCAGCACGTCTATTTTTCAACAATGGTAGTTTGTAGAGGCTTCTTGCCGATAGCTTTGCTTCACATAGGTGTCTTCTGATTGTAACAGTATCACAGGTAACTTTAGACCTTCATTGATCCTCCTGGAGCTGATCATTGGCTGAGTCTTTGCCATTTTGGTTATTCTTCTATCCATACAAATTGTAATTTTCAGTTTTCTTTCATTTTAGCTAAGCAACCTGTCATTCTCTGTTCTTCTGAACAATTTTACTCAGATTTTCAGAGAGAAATACACTATAACCAGCATGCACAACATTTGCTGCCTTCCTTCCTTAAATAAGGGCCGTAATTGACACCTGTTTTTTCACAGAATAAATGACCTCACTAAATGAACTCCACACTGCTATTATTTGGAACAAGCTATTATTATTTGGAGCAAGCCTCAATTAATGATTTAATTTCACAGAATCAGCAGCATGCATGTCATGACTGTTGGGTCTGTAGGTTTTCTATTACTTTACTACACCTACTAGTAAATTATTTGCCATGTAGAAATATAATTTCTACCAAAAACGGTGATTGATAAAGTTAGTGCTATTAGACTGCTATTATTCTGAACACAACTGTATATTGCGTTTAAATGCATTTTTTTTGTAAATGTAACTAAGCATTCAAAACAGAACTCTCTATTCTAGTATTATCTGAACTTGCATCAATCATAAAAAATGCAGTATGCGGAGTCTAAACAAACGCAATGAAATGTAAATGTAGTAAACCTGGAATCAGGTAGCAAATGTGTTTATTTGCACTCAAACCTGTGTTTAAACTCATGTCAAATGCAGAAGAAAATCTCCAGTATGTAAGAGCTCTAATGGGCTAATGCAGCAGCACTATTCACCAGTAGGATCAGTTATCTGGAAACCCGTCATCCAGAAAGTTCAAAATTTCGGGAAAGCCATCTGCCATAGGCTCCATTTTAGTGAAATAGTTTCAGTGTGATTTGTAATTGATCCCAGCTCAGATACAGTATAATTAATCCTTATTGGAAACAAAACCGTCATATTAGATTTATTTAATGTTTAAATGATTTTTAGAAGATTTAAGGTATGGAGATCCAAATTATGGAAAGATCTTTTATCCATAAAAAAAAACCCTTGTCACAAGCATTCTGTATAACCGGTACCATACCTGTACATCTAAATAATCAATTAGCTGGCGTACACTGATTTCAGACTGATGAATAGAAATTCATTGAAATCCATTTAGCCCCTTGTTAAGGGATTTGTCAAAGGATCAGGCTTCTAGTCTAAACCTATGCTGTGTGGCTGTGACGTACATTTCAGCTTATGACCAATTGCATGTACACCAGTGACTTCCATGTGGATCTATGTTTTAGCCTTTCATTTTAAAGGGGCGAAGTAGTGCCCACAGATATTTTGGAATGATACAGCACATCCAGTATATATGGTTACCGCCTCACCCCTTTAAGGTCTCTTAAACACGGGCATTTTTTAATGCGTTTTTCTGCATTTAATGCAAGTTTAAACACAGGTTTTAGCATAAATAAATACATTCGCTAATTGATGACATTATATTCTGCCTGTTTTTACACACACGTTCTGAGATGCATTTTACTCCATTTGCGTTTCAGCACATTTGTTTAGATGCAGCATGTTGTATTTTCTTGTGCTTGAAACTCATTCAGCTATCGGTATAACAGAAGGTTGCGTTTGGAACGGGGAAAAAACAGACTTAGTTGTGTAAAAAATACAGCGGTTAAACTAAATATATGCTTTTAAGGGTCACTCCACACAAGCAGATTCGGGGAAATTAGTTGTCCTAGCGACAAATCACCTCTTCTTCAGGGTGACAGTTCTCCCCGAACTGCCTTCCCCCTGCCCTTTGCCAGCTAAAATGAAAATCACCTGCGGCAATGCACACGTGGAGCTTCGTTTTCCAAAGTCGCCCATAGTTTCATCATGAGACAACTTCAGGTGACTTCGGAAAACAAATCGCCTCTTGTGCATTGCCGCAGGCAGATTCAGGGAGATTGTCGCCCCGAAGAAGAGGCAATTTGTCGCTAGGGCGACTAATCTCCCCGAATCTGCTCACGTGGACTGACCCTTATACTCTCAGCGTGCATTTAAAAAAGCAGAATGTCGCCCCTGTGTAAGAGCCCTAACACCATCCGCACGTTAAAGGAAAACTATACCCCCAAAATGAACACTTAAGCAACAGATAGTTTATATCATATTAAGTGGCATATTAAAGAATCTGACCAAACTGGAATATATATTTAAGTAAATATTGCCCTTTTACGTCTCTTGCCTTGAGCCACCATTTTGTGATGGTCTGTGTGCTGTCTCAGAGATCACCTGACCAGAAGTACTTCAAATTTAACTGTAACAGGAAGAAGTGTGGAAGCAAAAGACACAACTCTGTCTGTTAATTGGCTCATGTGACCTAACATGTATGGTTTGTTGGTATGTTTGTGAGTACAGTGAATCTTACGATCCCAGGGGGCGGCCCTTATTTATTAAAATGGCAATTTTCTATTTATGATTACCCAATGGCACATACTACTAGAAAAGTATATTATTATGAAAATGGTTTATTTACATGAAGCAGGGTTTTACATATGAGCTGTTTTATGCAATATCTTTTTATAGAGACCTACATTGTTTGGGGGGTATAGTTTTCCTTTAAATCCACATCCTTCATGTCTAGTTAGCAGTTCATTTAGATACGTGCTGCTTTGTTGCACATTGCTAATTACACAGCGATACTGAAATCCGCACAGGCTGCAGCAAGCATGTCCATGAAGTAGGGGCTAGGAGTGAATGCCCAATAACAAGTGTTCCAACAAGCCCCGTAGAACTTGTGTCACATGCCAGACAGATGTAGAAAAGGCAGAACCCTATGTGCAGCCCCTGAGGCCTAGGGCTGAGAAACCCTTAGCACATTCCATCTGATGGTAGGGAAGCAGTTCCATTTAGATGTGTCTGTGAGATAGGGGAGTGATTCCTGGGCTAATCTACACATAATAGTGGCAATATGCCCCCCAGGAAGAAATGAAAGGGGGAATTAGGACACAGCGAGGATCAATGTGATGGCAAAGCGATAGGCTGGGACACAGTGTATTTATCTCTTTCACCAGTTGAATGTGCTTATGCCCAGCCACACAATTACAAGTTGAGCAGACGGCGCAATACGGAGAGAAAAGCCGCCCCCCAGGGAGCGCAAGAGCCTCACAATGCGTAATTATCTTTTTTTTTTATTAAGGACTGATTGCATTGAAATGAGAGCGGTCTTAGCCCCTGCTACTTCCTCTGCGCGCCCCGAGATAGTGCTCCTCTTATAGTCCCAGTTAATTACATTCCCTGTAATTAGAATTTGACTAAAATACTACACTTTTGCTCTTATTATGTCTTTGGAAATATGAAATTAAAGGAAGAATGGAGCCTAAAACTGCACTTTGCAGAAGAAGTGAACTGTCAGCGAATTGTAGCCAAATGAATTATTTCAGCTTGATAAACCTTTTCATGTGTGTGACTCCCGTTAGAGAAAAGCCAATTAATAATGTCAAACATGCTTTGGCTCTGGGACCTGTGCTCCCTAATGAGGCTGTTTACTGCAGAGCTGTGGCGCAGCTATAATCGCACCCACCCTGTCACATCGCTGCTTATCTGCGCCCCAGCGCTAATTCCTACTTTGTCACCAACATCTTCCCATTGACTGGGCAAGCGCATGGCACTGTCGCCCAGGAGATGAATCATTTATTTAGCGGCACAGGTGGATCCCTAGTGGTCTGTGGCACCGCACTCCATATTGCATGTGTGATCTGTACAGTGGAATAGGGCAGGCTGGGAGTTGTAGTAACACCAAAAAAGGGGGGATACAGGCATCTATGAAGTAACTTTATGCCCTTATCCTTATCAAGTAAATAGAAATTCATATTAAATTATCTGACCATGGGCAGTGGTATCCTGAGACAATTTGCAGTTAGACAAATATGAAGTTTATCTCTGACTCTACTCTTTTAGGGAGGTTCCCATTGGATGATGGAACATTTTTGCTGGCAATTACTCTACTCAGCCACAACAGCATTAGTGAGGTTGGGGATCAGGCCTGGCTCACAGTGTGGGTTCCAGTTCATCCCCAGGGGTTCATTTGGGTTGAGCTCAGGGTTCTGTGCAGTCAGGTTTTTCCCATCACAGCAAACACATTATGTATACAGTAGACCTGAAACAGGAAAGGGCCTTCTTCAAACTTTTCCACTTAGCAAGAAGCACAGATTTGTCATTGTACCTTGTGTACTAGAACCAGGGGCTTAAACTCCCAAACCATGGAAACAGCCCCATCTAATTATTCCTCCTCCAACAAACGTTACCGTCCCTGAGGCTTAAGCCTTCATCATGTTAATTGCAGACATTGTGGCACAAGCTTTCGTGGGACCAACCCCTTCCTCAGGTGCAAATACAGAGGATGGGGTTGGTCCCTGAAAGCTTGTGCCACAATGTCTGCAATAAACAAGATGAAGGTGTGTGAATTGGTGTGCTTCTTCCCTTTGCAAAGCTTGGATACTATTGGACTTGGAGGCAGTCTGGGAATGAATGCGCCCTACATGCAAGTAAGTGGTGTGCAGCAGTGAATTTTTATTCTTTGCTGGAGATGCCATTTATCCCTCCAAAGGGTGTTCCAGAGCCCAGTGGTAGTGCCCTTTATACCCCTCCAGTAGAAGCATGGTATTGCACATGGTTATATTAGTTTTGTTTGCCCTATGAATAACTCTCCTGGTGATATTACTTCTGGATCACAACAGTGAGTGTCTAGATACTTTTAGCCATGTAGGGTAGATAGAGGGAGAAACAGGTGAATGGATTTGTAGATAGTGATGAGCGAAATTATTCTCCAGCCTTGGATTTGCAGCAAAATTTCGAATTCTGTCATGTGCAAATTTTTTCATGAAACTGCAGCGAAAAATCGCTGCGGAAAGATTTGCAGAGAAAAAACGCCCATTGACTTAAATGCATTAGGATAAAAATAAAGAAAAAACACCTACTGACTGTGATACATTTTGAATTAGAAAAATTGTAGCGCATGTAAAAAAAAGTTGGGTTTAGTTGAACATAGAAATTGGCTTTTAATGCCCAAAAGCAGGACCTCGTTCCTCTAGGACATGTAAGAAAACTTTTAATCTCAGACACCCTAACAATTCTGGGCCTGGTAAAATGGTACTGCCTGCACTGCCTGAATAGTTCTGCCCTCACAGTTACACCCAGCTTTTAAACTGCAGTGATCAAGTTCAAATCCAAGAAGGCTGCGATAGGTAACAGATCAGGATAATATAGTAATAAGTAGAACGGTTTCCCAGAGAATAGCAAGTTATTGTTGTGCAGTAGAAATGGTGCCCGGCATGGGCATATGAAGCTCTAAATGAGCGTGGAGGGATTGGGTGGCTTAATAGGACAATGAAGACAAATGTAAGTTTTACACTAATCTCACAAATGTGGCTTTTTTTGCGAATGTCAGAGTTTCCAAACAGCCAAGCAGTGAGGAGTAGAATGTACAGAATGAATCATTAGAGCTCCCACAATGGATATTCCTTTACTGCATCTGACCTTTAGCAACAAAAATAGTTCCGTTGCCAAAGCTTTTGCTTTTATTAAGATGTGATGTATTGCGGCAATGAAACGCACCCGTATGTGAGAAACATTATGAATTATAAAGCTCATGATTAATGCAAATCAATGTCCTCACTTAATATTGGCCTTAAAATGCATGGCTGGAAGTTTAATATTGAGCGGCAATAAAATATGTTCTTTCCGCTGCTGAATAAATCATAAAAGCACAGCAAGTTTAGTGTACTGGGATGTGCCTGTAGGGTTCAGTCTGGCGGGGTGCTCCTGTAGGATTCAGTCTGGTGTGGTGCGCCTGTAGGATTCAGTCTGGTGGGGTGCGCCTGTAGGATTCAGTCTGGTGGGGTGCGCCTGTAGGATTCAGTCTGACAGGGTGTGCCTGTAGGATTCAGTCTGGTGGGGTGCGCCTGTAGGATTCACTCTCGTGGGGTGCACCTGTAGGATTCAGTCTGGTGGGGTGCGCCTGTAGGATTCAGTCTGGTGGGGTGCGCCTGTAGGATTCAGTCTGGTGGGGTGCGCCTGTAGGATTCAGTCTGGTGGGTTGCGCTTGTAGGATTCAGTCTTGTGGGATGCGCGCCTGTAGGATTCAGTCTAGTGTGGTGCGCCTGTAGGATTCAGTCTGGTGTGGTGCGCCTGTAGGATTCAGTCTGACAGGGTGCATCTGTAGGATTCAGTCTGGTGGGGTGTGCCTGTAGTATTCAGTCTGGTGGGGTGTGCGCCAGTAGGATTCAGTCTGGTGTGGTGCGCCTTTAGACTTCAGTCTGATGGGGCGTGCCTGTAGGATTCAGTCTGACGGGTGAGCCTGTAGGATTCATCATCATTAAGGGGTACACACCCCATAGTGATCTGCACTTCTCCTTGTTTATCGTAAATGACCCCTTCTGAAGTCACTGGGGTCAATGCCTAGGGGGGGAAATATTCTTGTTAGAAGAAGTTTAAGATACCTCCCCCCCATACTAGCAAATTATATGGTATTTTACCTGCTGGTCAAAGCTACTAACAGCCCCCATACTCCTGAGCCCCTAAACAGACATTTGTGTTTATTGTTCCACTTTTGGAACAGGTGATTCCTTTCAGCCATCAGCTGAAACCCGTCCTGTGACCCCTCTGCCGAGTGATGTGCTTTACTTTTCTTAATGAAGTCTAAGCTCCAGCCATACAGCTTATTAAAGTACATTGAGACCTAACAGGTACAGATGATAGAGCAATGCTCAATTTTATGTGACAGGGAAATGAAGGTTTTTTGGCCAATGTAAATAACAAGACAATAGATCTGGTTGGATGCCAGAGGCCTGGAACAAAACATTCTGATCTCTCCAATGGGCACTGGATGAGGAGGGGATGGCCTGGGGAGAAAATCAGCCTGCATGCATGGGCGGAATGATAAAGAGCACAAGTGTATTGGGGTACTGATATGGTGAGAACACTGATATGAGAACATTTCTGGGACAGACACATAACAGAACTTGCATCTGATTATCCACTTTAGACACAGTGGGAAGCCATGTGGGATTTGATGGCTATGGAGTTACTGGCACAAGTTTAATTGTCCTGACAATGTTACTAGATAGAGGTCATTCTCTATCATTTCCAACATCTGGGATCACTGACCTATAGGAAAGCTGGGATCGTTGACCTATAGGAAAGCTGGGATTGTTGACCTATAGGAAAGCTGGGATCTTGCCCCAGTAGCTCCCTATCTTTGTCATATTGTTTTGACAGTCAGCCTTGCGCTGCTCCATGCTTCTGGTGCTTAATGGCTTGGCAGTGAGACAAAATATCAGGCTGAGGTCACATCTACAGCTCCAATATGAAAGCGGTAAGATTCTATAAAATCCCTGTACCAATCAGCAGTACAAGATTAAACAGGAGAAACCTCTACATGTGGTTCAGAGATTCCAGACACTCTGTTTAGAAGCAAAATACAGAAAAAGCGAGACAGAGAGAGAGAGAGAGAGAGAGAGACCCAGTAGGTTATAGGTATTATCTGGGTTGCTCATTTTCTTTTCTATTCATCATTTCATAAAAATGAATCTAGCCTGCATGAATGTTTCTTCAAAGAAATAAAATAGCATCAGACAGGGGGTTCAAGAGGGTTCATAAGCCTAGGCCCCTTCGCTCATAATAAAGTTCCAAAAGATGTGAGAAAACTCATTTTTATCATGTAACTATAGTTTTAATGATCATTCAGGGCAACAAATAATGATCCACTGCAGGTTCCTTTCAGCCTAAGCCCCTACTCCCATCCACTGCTTTGAACCCCCAAGAGGGAGGAAGCCTCTGTCTTTTAGAACCAATGGCAGGTTTCATTCAGAAATAATCTGCAGAGAAGCAAAATGCATCTCTACTATGCACTATGGTCAATCTTTTATATAATAGCAGTGTTAGTCTCCCTGCACCTGGGTCAGTGTTTAACATATAACACAAAGCTCAGCGGTTAGGCCTCCCATCATTTTAAAACAGAAAACAGGAATATGATGCAAATGGCATAGACTACACCTACTTTTATAGCCACACTCAATAGATATAATTTTGTAACTGCACTGCCCTGTAATCAACATAAAATCATACAGTGACAACCCCCAGTGAAGAGGCAAGATGAGAACCTTGCCGCAGTAGTACTTTTTGCACTAACAATTGTGGCCCCACTTGACCCACTCAGATGCCAAAGCTGAAGCGTGGAGTGAGGGCAACAGTCCCAGAAATGTCCCTGGCAGCATGAAATGGCACAGTGACATGTACCATAAAATTTCCCTGTAACTCACAATTATATTGCACAGCTACTCCCAGCTTCAAATTACATAGTGACTCCCAGCATTGCATAGTGACTCCCAGCATGACATTGACATAGTAAAAACCACCATCAAATTACTCAATTGGAACAGTGACTCCCAGCATCAAAACTGGGATGCTTTTGAGAAATCCAGGCAGGATGACAGGCAACCCTATTTTAAATCCAGTATTGCTAAAAGCGTTTGTAGCAGGATATTCTCACTTTCTGGGTCCTGAAAATTCACATAAATTTAAGGACATTGTGATTTTAAAAAAACAACACTGTGGCAACTCCGATTGATAAATCAGTGTCAAGCATGGTTTTTCTGTGCTGGGAGGCAGTAATCTGCTCTATCACATGTTTGGGGGCAGACTGTTTAAAAACAATGATGCCAAATCAAGAGGTCTGTGGAGATCGTAGGTTGAAAGCCATAACAAATCTCTTGAAGGGCCACTTCTGGTCCAAAGGCCTCCAGTTGGATAACCACGATGTGGATGTATCTAATATGCTCCATGCTGTGTTTCTAATCTAGACAGGGTGCTCTGAGAAATGCAGTTTATGCTCCATCTACTGGGCAAGAGGGAGCATTACATTCCCCCGGGGCCACAGACTGCAGCTTTAGTATGACAGATAAGTGATGGACGGTGCACTCTTTATTATAGTATATAATTATTACCGTTGATTTGTATAGTACTGTTCATCATTCACATTTATCTCTACCCCTTTGAGCTCCCTATAATATTCCCACCAGGCTCTGCTCCAGTGAGCTTACATGCTAAATTCCCTATCACATTTTCATCAGCCCTTAACCCAGTGAGCTTACAATCTGAGGTCCCTGTAACATTCCCATCACTCTCTGCCCCAGTGCACATACAAGCTAAGGTCTTAATCACTTAATCACACTCCATCAGTCTTTGCCCCACTGGAGCTACGGTCCCTACCTTAACAATCAGGCCATAACTTGCCTTTATAATTTTTGAGTGAGAATGTAGGAGAGATGTTTGACACATATGTAGGGGAGGCATGACATATATATAAGGGTTCATTTGATGCATATATGTAGTAAATGAATGTGACACATATATGGCAATATATATATATATATATATATATATATATATATATATATATATATATATATATATATATATATAATAAATGAAAGAGACCGCACTCACAGGACTTTCACAAGAAAGCAAGCCCCAACGGGCTGTGACGTTTATTCCTCAACGCTTCGGCTACCAAACTCTAGTCGTCCTCAGTTGTTATATGTGTATATAACAACACAAGGTAACAGCACTATCCTTCAGTTATATATGAGCGTTTGTGGTGCACAGCCTTAAGAGGGACTTGCTGAATCTCTCCTCCTCGTTATATATAGAATAGCACAAATGAGGCAGCACTCACTATTTGCAAAAAGTGTGTATTAAGTGAAAACATTCACATTAAAAACAGGCTACGTTTCGGGCATGCAGCGTGCCCTTTGTCAAACCAAAAATCGTATATCACAGATGTACAAGGTCCCAGGAAGTGACAACAATGTTTCATGTATGGTTATTATCTATACAAATTACCATATAGTTAGAAGCCAACTATACCTTACGGCAGATTGGTTTCTTTATGCAAATGCTGGATATAATTCTAAGCTGTAATTATTTTACTTTTAGGGATGATTTCTTTTTACAGCAGCGTGGGACTGCAATGGGGTCCAACGTCGCCACATCATACGCCAATGCCTTCATGGCTAGATTGGAGGAACTTTAAATCTATCGTTATATGGACTAGTCCAGCCACTGTGTGGCTTGGTTTAGGTACATTGACGATATCTTCATTGTGTGGCGGGACAACGTTGAGTCTCTCTCTAGGTTCCACGTGTGGCTGAATGGAATTCATTCCTCTATTTCTTTCACACTCTCATATGATATACAGCAAATACAGTTTTTGGACGTCATGGTTTGTAAAAAGCAGGAAGGGGGAGTTGATACAACATTGTATGTGAAGCCAACAGACCGTAATCAACTCCTTCATTATAAAAGCTATCACCCATGTTAAGAAATCCATCCCGGTGAGCCAACTAATTAGAGTAAATAGAATAGTTAGTAATCTGAATGAAAGACTTGCAGCAGAATCTTATGCGCCAAAAATTTTGTGAAAGTGGACAGAAACAGTTATTTGTGAAGCTAGAGGTAGGATTGACCATGCAAGAACTAGGAGGAAAGACAATAGGAGGATTACTTTTGTCACGTGTTACAATAGACAGAGCCAACAGATCAATAATATGCTACGCCATCACTAGCATATCTTCCAAATCACATATCCCCATATAGAGGAGTTTGTTGCCCCACCGCTTTTGTAATATAGGAAAAACTATTGGAGCAAAAGTGTAAAGAAAAAACCTAAAAGTGTAGATAAGTTTTTAGGTAAGAGGGCTGTGGGAATGGGATCATGTCATAGATGTAATAAGTGCCCCTTTGTACTTAAGGGGAAAGACTTTGTTCATCCCGGGTATGTTGCACACCTAAGGAGTTACTTCACGTGTGTTTCAAAGTATGTGGTTTATGCTTTGGTTTGTCCTTGTGGTCTCATCTATGTAGCTGAGACCACACAGATGATTAAGTCACGTATTTCCCAACATAGGTCCTTCATAAACTTAGGTAATATGATCCAGCCAGTATCAAGACATTTTTTGGAGAAGGGGCATAGTGCTGATCAACTTAGATTTATGGTGTTAGAAATGGTCCCTCCATACAAGAATGGAGGAGATCGAGAACTTCGTTTGAAACAGAGGGAAGTATGGTGGATACACAAGCTTAATTCTCTGCAACCAAAAGGGTTGAATAGGGATTATGGCTTATACCTCTAAATATTATACCTGTAAATACTTGATATGATGTTCCATATTGCTAGATATAATTGTTTGTTGATATGTAATATATAATGCTAAAAACTGAAGAGAATATGGAGGGAAATAGAAATTGTTTCCTTTAAAGCATAAGTAACATGTATAGACTACAATGTGTATGGTGATTTGTATAGATCATAACGATAGATGAAACATTGATGCCACTTCCTGTGAATCCCCCTTAAAACATGTGACCTTGTATGATTTTTGGCTTGACAAAGGGTACGTTGCATGCGGAATAAGCCTGTTTTTAATGTGATTTTTTAAAATTTTTTGCAAAATGTGAGTGCTGCCTCATTTGTGCTATTCTATAAATATATATATGCAAATCAACAAGAGAGCTGAGAGAAAGCAGGCAAAGAGGCAGAACTTGCTGCTAAGTGCTCTTTATTGCACACAACATGTTTCGGCCCAAAGCCCTTTATCAAGTGGGTCACACTTGATAAAGGGCTTTGGGCCCGAAACATGTTGTGTGCAATAAAGAGCACTTAGCAGCAAGTTCTGCCTCTTTGCCTGCTTTCTCTCAGCTCTCTTGTTGATTTGCATATACCTTACACCTGGAGCGGGGGTGCCTTGCTGAGATTGAGAGCATAGCTGCCAGTTCCCCAGTCATCCTGTTATATTGTCTATAAATATATATACAGTATGTAGAATTTATCGGCACTCACCATTCACATAGTCATTTGCCTGGTGCTAACCAAAATCAATTGTAGCAGTCCACGAAAGCACTCAAAGCAGTCGCCATCAAGCATGTATTAACAAATTTTTATTGGTGCATGTGTGTGGATATATATATATTTATGTGAGCTCTCATGCTGATCTGAAGGCTGTGGAGGGTCAGATGTACCCTGCCTACTGTTGCCACCTCTTACCAGGGAAAATACTGGCTGGCTCGAAAATGGGGCTAGGCGATGATGCAAGGGGAGGGGGCGGGATCAGCAGGGATGAGACCATGATGTAAAAAGGGATAGAACTGTGAGATGGATGCTGCAAATTGGGCAAAGACTGAGTGGGTATGAAGGATAAGAGTGTTGGGGGTTAGAGGGGGAGTGGGAGAAGACAGATTGGTGTGGAATTGGTGCAGGCTGTCTGTGGAACCACTGGTCCCGGCTTTGGCTGGTATTTTTTTGGCTAGACCCATGAAGTACCAGCCAGATTGCAACCCCAAACCTGCCTGCTCTGTGGTGGTGGAAATCATTCTAAGCTATGATAAATTTGTAGTTCATTACCCAGTTTAAAAGTTGGGATATGAAAAAAACCTTGTTTATGAAATACAAGGTGATATTTCTGGGAAAATGCCAAAAGCATTTGATACAGTGTCACATTTTTAAACTAAGGTCACTGGTTGTACGGGAATATGAAACTGGCCACAGGATCGGGTCCAGAGGGTGGTGGTTAATGGTACATTCGCTACTTGGAGGAAGGTTCTCAATGGGGTCCCTCAGGGCTCAGTATTGGATCCACTTTTAGTTAACTTGTTCATTAATGATTTAGGGGAGGGCGTTCTAATCGAGGATGAGTTTCATCCAAGATATTGAGAAGTTGGCAGTCTGTGTGGCTAAGCGGCAGATAAGATTCAATGTAGATAAATGAAAGGTCATGAACCGCAGGTGTAAAAATACCCTATATGGGACTGCATTAGGAAAATGATGGAGGAGGACATTGTAGATAATAAACTTGGCTGTAATAAGCAATGCCAGTCAACAGCTGGAAGGGAAAACTTTACAGCGCACTGATCATGCTGCATCTAGAATATGCCCATGAGCGTCCACAAATAGGGGTAAGGGGGGACACTTGCCCCCCCCCCCTGGACTTGTATTGCAGTGCTTGAATTGTGGCGGGATGGCATTTTTTTAAGACAGCCAGTTTCCATCCCCGGCAGGGCCGCCTATTTAATTCAGGTCCGTGGTCCAGTGCAGGGCTTCACTGAATCGAGGCGAGGGTGAGTCAATGTGCTCATCTACTTGTCCCTTTTCCTGTTGTGGGTTTTGGCCTGGGCCTGGGCCTATTTATACATGGAATTTCCCCTTTCCATCCTGCTGTGGGTTCTGGGGGGTATTTATACATGGAATTGCCCCATCCTACTGTGGGTTCTGGGGGGTTGGGAGGTATGTAACAACTGTGGCAACCCCCCCCAACACACAAAAATCATTGGAGGGCAGGAGGGCACACAGAAGCCCCTACTTGACCCATCCCGCCACCTGCTTATGACTGCCACCTTCTGGCCACTTGTTCCAGTGTTGGTAAGAGCACTTTCCCCCTATATGTATCTGTAAGACACCCTTCCATTTAGACTGTAAGATCTACAGGGCAGGGACCTTCATCCTTTTGTCTCCTTGACACTAAGCACTTTATCTGTATTGTAACTGTACTGTGTATTGTATTTTCTTCTTTTATATACCTGGTATTAACTATTGTTCTACTAATCTATTGTTCTATGTCTGTTGTGCGTGGGCAAATGGCGCACAGGGAGTGTCAAATGACTGTGGGATCAACCCCTGCATTCCAATTGGTGCTAACCCATATGGAAAAAAATCACCAAATCTTTTTTTGCTGCCATTTCAAAATCATTACAGACGACTGGCCCTTGTTGCTGTGTCCATGAGATGATGGTTGGCTGTAACTTTATATTTTTTGTACAGCAGTAGGTTGGCAATACTCCCACCCCAGGATTGAGGTAAGTCCTTATTTACAGTGAACTTTTTATTATAATGGTACTAAAGGGCTTAGATATCCTTGTTTTTTCTAACATTGTCACGTACAGGAATGGAAAGTGTTCACAAACTCATCTGTAAATTGGCGAATGCGATCATCTCAGCACTTCCCATGACTAATTGGAAACCCCAGGGTCCTTTATCTTCTGGACATCCTATTCCTCACTTTTTATGCATTTTGCTTAAACCACAGATTCTGGCAAAAAAAATGATGTTCAGATCCCATTATCAAATATACGCGCCATAAACACTTCAGAATAAGAATATCAGATTCTAACGCTGAGAGCAGCAGAGAATCATTAGTTCTTCAAGAATTATGTGTCTCCTGGGGGCCGAGATGGATGTCTTTGCTGTGTGTATGATGGAGAGATTGTTTTTTACACTTCCATTCAGTAATGGCAAGTTAGAATATTATCTGTAACTGTAAGGGAATCTCCACAGGGACCATTTATTTTGTCTGTGGCTCACAAATAGTCCATTATGTCTGGACTTGGTCTTCCAACTGACCAAATGGATCCACTTATACTGTTTCACTTCCCAACATCATATCCAAGGCATCTGGCAGGGCCATGGTGCTGACCAGTCTTCGTACTACCCTTCCCCCTACACCTGAAAGATCTACCTGATCCCAATGATTCCAACAGGTTATGTATTCCATGGTACTGACCAACCAAATCCCCTTGTGTTGTCCCTCCCTTTATAACTGAGAGATCTACCAGTTCCCAATGAGTTTGTCAAGGTCTGTTCCCCATGGTACTGACCAACCAAATCACCCTGTATTGTCCCTCACTGAGAGATCTACCTGATCCAATGGTTCTTGCAGGTTCTGCTGCCCGAATTGTGTTGTACAAAGTGACACTCAATGACTGCCCAACAGGAAGGAGTGATAATGAGATGTTACAGGCACATTAGAGCTTATAATGGAAAATATCATTAAGAGTTATCCTTTTTCTAAGAGAGGTGTGTGTCTCCAAATTAAGTTTGGAAGACCCAGATTTAGATCCAGGTTATCAGGTTCACATCTCTGACTTACACAAATGCATGTATATACCCCCCCGCACACACAGACACAAGCAAACATACACCCTACATATACAGGCATATGCATTGGTACAGATACACAAATATATAAACACTAACACACACAGATACAGATGTGTACAATGTATACATTCTGAGGCCCCGTGACATGTATCATTGATTTCAATGTGTTATACACTGGCATTTATACCACCATATAACCCAAACATACTATTTATTATGTTCATTAAGTTCCCTTCTGTTAATTCCTTCTGTTTATTGGATATGAGCTATTACCCTTTTGTGCTGCAGTGTATGTTGCTGGTCTGGAAGTAACCTAGTGCCCTTGTTATCATGTCTCTTATGGTGCAGCTGTTGGACAGACATGGCCATACCAGGCCGATTACACTGTCCGCCCCACTGACCTTCTAGTCACAGCCGGTCCTAGTTCATTCTTATGCTGCGAATCCCTTTGGGTCTCCTTGGTGTAAGAGACTTTATATTTATTTCCTGAAGGGATTAGGGGGGCACTGAGGCGAGAGAAACTCCCGTCGGCTTTGTACAACCTGGAGACCTCTCACCCCTCCGTGTTTGAGAGATTAAGGCATCTGTTCAGCCCCTCTCAATGCACTAATCCCCCTACATTGACTCAATGCGAAATAAACATTTCCCGGTCTCTTCTTCAGTCCTACAAACACAATAAAGCAGAGTTTAAACTTTACTCAGGATTTAACCAGTGGCTTAGACCATGTCAGAAAAGCGCTGTCTGATTCAAAGCCTTCCCAGTGGGGAATGTGGGCCACACTACCCAGGATGTAATAGGACATTTGCAATGTTTTGTGCAGCACTCTGATATTATTGCGATTCGGTAACATCCAATGGTCTTTTAGTGGCAAGTCTCCAAAAATGACAGTTACTAATCCCTCACTAAATGAAAGATTTTTTCAGCACAGAGCGTGTTTTCTGAAGTGCTGGGGGCTTTGATGTAACCGAGACTCCTCCATTATCCAGCTAAAGCCATGAGGATCTGACATAATATCACGGCTCCTGTTCTCTAACTAGGCCTGTCATACATGGAGCTGCAACAAAAAGACTTCCCCCCCAAATAACAGGGCACATAGAGATCCACTGGCAGATATTTATGGCAATATAGGCTTTTCAATCAGTACATACAACTGGTCATATTTTTCTATATGACAGGCTATGAACGACTCATGCCAAGGATTACTGGGACAACATGAAAGATTCTGGGACCCATAAGAAAAGTAGGGCCCTAACGACCAAGTCGACTTTGTGGGGAAATTCACATGTCAATAATAATGGGACTACACCTGTTCTCTTAATGCTCCTGAGTCTCCCTGGGAGCTCATCTGTTCCTTTCTGCTCCTGGGCCTATCTGGGGAACTAAGTTGTTCCCTTACTACTCCTGGACCTTTCAGTGGGCCTTACCTGTTCCCTTACTACTCCTGGACCTTTCTGTGGGCCTTACCTGTTCCATTACTGCTCCTGGGCTAACTTATTCCCTTACTGCAGTTCTCTGAGGGACTCACTTGTTTCCTTATTGCTCCTGTGGGGCACATCTGTTCCTTACTGCTCCTCAGGCCCGGATTTGTGGAAAGGCCACCAAGGCCCGGGCCTAGGGCGGCAGGATTTTAGGGGGCAGTATGCTACCCAACCACACTCAACACTGGGGATGCGCTGGAGATACAATCATTTTTTAAATTTCCTGTGTGCCAATCCCCACTGCTCCGGTCCCGATGATGAAAATTTGCATGAATAAAGGGGAGGGGACAGGGTGATGAATGGCAGTGGGCCTAGGTGAGTCTGCTATGGAAATCCATCCCTGCTGCTCCTGGACCTCTCCGAATGTTTAATCTGTTCTCTTACTGTTTATTTTCTGAGGGCATAATCTTTGCATTACTGCTCCCATCATTTCCATCCTGGGTCCCTCTGTGCAATCACTTGACTTCCAACCAAGAAAATGCTAGTTTAGAAATTCAGGTGCTATGTATCCTGGGCTCTGTCTCTGCAGACTTGTATTGGGCTTTTTCTTTCTGTTAGTTAGAACCCCCACCTACAGATTGGGTTCCTCTTTCTATAAAGCTGGTGATGCCATTAAAAGTCTATACTGTGGCTGGGAGCATGCTGGAGTGTAAAGAGGAATGCGGAAAGAGGATGGGGTTAATAAGTGATATGGCTGAGAATTTGTTAGTGGGCGGTGGTTCATTATCTTTCCTCATGTTTGTACAGGAATTATCTCAACATGGATTAATGAATTTATTAAAATATGGTGGCACTAACGAGTAGGGCAATTTATTTTATGTTAAACACACAGAATGTAATCCACCCCAAACAATATCATTATTTGGATTATTATATATATATATATATATATATATATATATATATATATATATATATATATATATATATATATATATAAATATATATATAAATATATATAGTTATAATCAGAACATTTGCATTTTCTGGGTTTCTTTCAGTTGTTTTGTCTCTTACACTTGGTTTGATTAGAGATGCAGTGAAGGCCAGAACTTTATGCAGGACTAGAACTAGATCCAAGTCCTTAGGGCAGAGACACACCACCAGATTCAGGGATATTAGTCGCCTGGTGACAAATCTCCTCTTCCTCAGGGTGACTAATCTCCCTGAATTGTCTTCCCTGCTTCCCTTCCGCCAGCAAGAATGTAAATCGCCGACATGGCAATTTTGGGCGACTTCAGAAAAGGAAGCGCTCCAAGTGCCATCCCGTCTGCGATTTTCATTCTAGCCGACGGGAAGGCAGTTCGAGGAGATTAGTCGCCCCAAAGAAGAGGAGATTTGTCGACCAGCGACTAATCTCCCCTAACCTATCTTGTGTCTCTGCCCTTAATATAATGGGACTTTTTTTCCTTTTTGTAATATGTCACCTGAGGAAGAAACCTCAAGAAAGCTTTGTAATTTTCTATATTGATAGCCGTTAAAGAGATCTGGTTTGTGTTACTCCTGATTTGTTTCTGTGAGTGCAAAAATAGCTTTTATCCCTATCATGTGACCTCAAACCTCTGAACATAATTCTTTGTTCATAAATCATGGAATTTATTTTATTTTTCTAAAATTTCAAAAAACAAGTAGGGTGTAGATTCCGTTCTGTTAGGCGGAATCTAATAAAACTAGACTTGGGCCAGCCCTAGTTTTTATTTTTAGTTTCAACACATTTTCTGCTTAAAACCCAGTGGTACAGCAACTGCAGGAAAAATGTCCTCCTATTCCCTAAACAGTAATCTAGATCCTGGCTCATCTTTGTGCAAAGTATTGATACCAGCAGTATTGGATTCACTTAAAGGGATACTGTCATGGGAAAAAAACAATTTTTCAAAATGAATCAGTTAATAATGCTGCTCCAGCAGAATTCTGCACTGAAATCCATTTCTCAAAAGAGCAAACAGATTTTTTTATATTCAATTTTGAAATCTGACATGGGGCTAGACATATTGTCAATTTCCCAGCTGCCCCAAGTCATGTGACTTGTGCTCTGATAAACTTCAATCACTCTTTACTGCTGTACTGCAAGTTGGAGTGATATCACCCCCCTCCCTTTCCCCCCAGCAGCCAAACAAAAAAACAATGGGAAGGTAACCAGATAGCAGCTCCCTAACACAAGATAACAGCTGCCTGGTAGATCTAAGAACAACACTCAATAGTAAAAACCCATGTCTCACTGAGACACATTCAGTTACATTGAGAAGGAAAAACAGCAGCCTGCCAGAAAGCATTTCTCTCCTAAAGTGCAGGCACAAGTCACATGACTTGGGGCAGCTGGGAAATTGACAAAATGTCTAGCCCCGTGTCAAATTTCAAAATTGAATATTAAAAAATCTGTGAGCTCTTTTGAGAAATGGATTTCAGTGCAGAATTCTGCTGGAGTAGCACTATTAACTGATGCGTTTTGAAAAAAATATGTTTTCTGATGACAGGATCCGTTTAAAGTGAACCAGGCCCTTCCTTTCAGCTATCTAATGTATCTGCCAGTACAAAGAGAATCCCGCAGCTTCCCTTTTCTCACTGTAATAGTCCATTTCCTTCCTTAACATGAAACCTTCTTTTCTCTAATCTGATTGGCTCCCTCATGTCTGCTGGCAGGATTTAGAGCATCAGAGAGTTTATTTTATGTCCCATTAAATATATTTAAAGATAGATAGATAGAATTGTACTGGGTATTCTAGACAATGCATTACCAGTTGTTTGTAAAGTGACCCTTTTCCTTTGTGAATCTATACCCCTTTAAAGCAGGTTCTAGTAATTGTCACAGAATAACCACAAATACAGTGGAGCTGAACCCTGTTGATCCAGTGTAACTAGGTGTGACTCTTGCCATTGACAGAGCCATTTGCACTAGAACTGAACCCAGTGTTCCGGTGATACAGTGTAACTAGAAATTTATCATGCTGCTGACAGCTTCAGGTACAGTAAAACCAAAACCAACGTTCTGGAATCTACTGGATTGGAGCAGCTTGTGAACTTGTCCTGCTTGGAGCTGCAGAAGAAGAGATAAGGTGGAATATTCCTTGTCACATGCGAGTGAATGTTATCACAGAGAATGATGGTGTGTAACATATCCGGTGTACAACATTCCCCAAACTCTGCGACGAGCCCAGTCGATTCTCGCTGGAGAATCCATTTATTTCTCTGCTTTTTTTGTGCTGCAAAATCATTGGCCTGATGACATGAATTAGTAACACAGTCTCTGGCGCATGTGAATAAATCAGAAAAATATAAGCGAGAGAGGAATAAAGGCCAAACCCATGAGACCAGGAGTGATTAAATTATAATAACACTGGATTAATTAATCTATAATATTTGCACTTTATATGAGAGAAAGAAATGAGCCCTCAACATAAAGGTTATAGACTCCTGAGGTCTGCATCTTAATAAAGAGAAAAGCCCAATGCAGCTATGGAGATACCGCTCACCCGCCCCCCACCACTGCAAAACTGGACTAATTATCAGCAACAACAAATAATCACACAGATAAAAGGAACAATTAACATTTTCATATTTGCTGAGTTGTGTCTCTTGTAGATAAGTGCCTGAGTCTCACTTACTGCACAAGAGACTCAATAATGTGAGAGTTGAACAGAACAATTAGAATACGTGTTAATACTGCTAGCTAACAACACTACAAGTATCTCTCTTTGTATTACTCTCAGGGTATTGCGTACCCAGACACACATTCATCTGCGTTATACACAGAGCTAGGGGTATATGTGCATTATACACAGAGCAGGGGGCATTTCTGTATCATATACAGAGCAGGGGATGTATAAAACACAGAGCAGAGGGGACTATTAGAATGTCCTGTAATGCCCCAGTCACAAACCTGATCCAAATCCAGATGCCAGTTTGTGGGTCTGTTTGCAAACTGAGATAAACAAGGGGCATCTGACCAACCTCAAATTACTTGGAGCAAATCTACCTGGAAGAATGTCACAACCTCCCCCAAGCAGTCACTACTACAATAAAAATAACATGCTGGAATTAAAACCTATACAAAGGGGATTTCTTTTATATGTATATTTATTTTGTTCTGCCCCTTCACTTGACTTTTACCTTCAGTACCCTATGCTGACACCCTGCCTTATGCTGGTGCATGTGAAAACATGAAATGACCTTTGGTTCTCGTTGTCATTTTTCCAGTGAAGGGCCCAGTCATAACCAGAAAGTGATTTTGTCTGCTCCGTGGAGTCAGATTGCAGCTCAGAAATGCCATAGAATTATCAATATGGTCCCTGACTGACTCCAAAGAATGTTTATTCATGTACCAGCACATTCCATTCCCAGTCTGGAATATCAGTGGCAGTTGGTGGTGCTGGCACATACGTCCTGGGTACCATTCTGCCATCGTATTGGCTAATACCTTGTGTCTTGCTCTTTATCTTTTTTATCAACCCCCTGACACACATTTTCCCATACTGTTCATTTTCATGGGTGTGGGGCACAGAGAGCAGGTTCCCCCCTCCCATGTCCTAATTCTAACAGATATCGTCTCACGTTTACCCTGTAGGCCAATGACTTTGGTTGCTTTCACTATTGACTCTGGGAACAGTTCACTGGAAAACAGGTTGTGTGATAATTCTGGGACACTTTTTAGCATGAAGGATCCATATGCTCAGTTGTATCTCATTAAGGTGTCAAAGCAAATAACTCCTTGTAGTTGTTCCCTGTGACGCCAAAAGAGACGATCCCATGGTCTAAGGCAGTGCTGTCCATCTGGTGGCCCATGACATCCCCCTTGCGTGGCCTCTCACATGAAAGTCTGCCTGCTGTGACTGCTTCCCTTGTGTAAGATTTAAAAGGTTTCAGTACTGAGATTAACTTGCCCTGGGCCCTGCTTTGTGTAAATCTCAAATTGTCTAAATCTCAAATTCAGATAAAGCTTCTGCATTGTTCACACCTGTAACCCCTCTTAGAATGCTTTCCCTGTATCCCCTGTGTGTGCTATACTCTGCCTGCCCTATGCTCCCTGTGTGTGCCATACTTTGTCTACCCTACCCCCATGTGTTCCATGCTTTGCCCGCCCTATGCTCCCTGTGTGTGCCATACTCTGCCTAACCTATACTCCTTGTTTGACATGCTTGCCTCCCCTATGCTCCCTGTGTGTGCCATACTCTGCCTAACCTATACTCCTTGTTTGACATGCTTGCCTCCCCTATGCTCCCTGTGTGTGTCAAACTCTGTCTGTATGTGAACCAAACTCTGCCTGCCCTATGCTCCCGGTGTGTTCCAAACTCTGTCTCCCTATGCTGCCTTTGTGTACCATACTCTGCCTGCCCTATGCTTCCTGTGTGTGCCAAACTCTGCCTGTGTGCGAACCATACTCTGCCTGCCATATTCTCTCCATGTGTGCCAAACTCTGCCTGCCCTATGCACCCTGTGTGTGCTAAACTCTGCCCACGTGTTTACCAAACTATGCCTGCCCTATGCTGCCTTTGTGTTCCATACTCTACCTGCCCTATGCTCCCCGTGTGTGCCAAACATCGCCTGTGTGTGTACCATACTCTGCCTGCCCTATGCTCCTGTGTGTGCCAAACTCTGCCTGCTCTACGCTGCCTGTGTGTGCTAGGGATGTCGCGGACTGTTTGCCGGCGAACATCGGCTGTTCGCGCTCGCCGAATGTTCGCGAACGTCGCGCGACGTTCGCCATTTTGGGTTCCCTTACCTGGCGCTTTTTTTGACCTCTCACCCCAGACCAGCAGATACATGGCAGCCAATCAGGAAGCTCTCCCTCCTGGACCACCCCCACACCCCCTGGACCACTCCCCTTCCATATATAAACTGAAGCCCTGCAGCGTTTTTTCATTCTGCCTGTGTGTGCTTGCAAGAGCTAGTGTAGGGAGAGAGCTGTTACTGATTTCACTGATTTCTTTGAGGGACAGTTGATAGTAAGTTTGCTGGCTAGTAATCTACTTGATACTGCTCTGTATTGGAGGGACAGAAGTCTGCAGGGATTTGAGGGACATTTTAGGTTAGGTAGCTTTGCTGGCTAGTAATCTACCTTCTACTGCAGTGCTCTGTATGTAGCTGCCTGCTGTGGGCACTGATCTCTTCTGATCTCATCTGCTGCTGACTGCTGTAATAACCCAATAGTCCTTGTAAGGACTGCTTTTATTTTCTTTTTTGTTTTTTTACTTTGCTAGTTGCTACTATAAGCCCAGTGCTATTAGTCTAGCAGTGTTGGGGAGTGGGACTGGTGTGCTACTGTGCTGCTCCTAGTAGTTCAGCAGCACCAACCCGAGAAAAATATTTTTTTTAATATACATTTTTTTTTTCTTTTACTTATCTTACTGTTCTTTAACGTGTACAGTGCTGTTGCTGTTCTTCATAGTAGTGCACCAATAGTAGTGCACTTGCAGGCATTATTTGCTCAGTGTGTTCTTCATTTTCAAACAACAACCATCTAGCTGTGTGAGCTTGTTCACATTCTGTCTAAATATCAATAATAATACCGTCTCTAGAAACACCACCCGAGTGACGTTTTTCAGGCAGCAATAATATATTCCGTATCCACTGCTGTAGTAGTGTATACGTTAACCTTGTAGGCATTATTTGCTCAGTGTGTTCTTCATTTTCAAACCACTGCCACTTAGCTGTGTGAGCTTGTTCACATTCTGTCTAAATATCAATAATAATACCGTCTCTAGAAACACCACCCGAGTGACGTTTTTCAGGCAGCAATAATATATTCCGTATCCACTGCTGTAGTAGTGTATACGTTAACCTTGTAGGCATTATTTGCTCAGTGTGTTCTTCATTTTCAAACAACAACCATCTAGCTGTGTGAGCTTGTTCACATTCTGTCTAAATATCAATAATAATACCGTCTAGAAACACCACCCGAGTGACGTTTTTCAGGCAGCAATAATATATTCCGTATCCACTGCTGTAGTAGTGTATACGTTAACCTTGTAGGCATTATTTGCTCAGTGTGTTCTTCATTTTCAAACAACTCCCATCTAGCTGTGTGAGCTTGTTCACATTCTGTCTAAATATCAATAATAGTACCGTCTCTAGAAACACCACCCGAGTGACGTTTTTCAGGCAGCAATAATATATTCCGTATCCACTGCTGTAGTAGTGTATACGTTGACCTTGTAGGCCTTGTTTGCCCAGTGTGTTCTTCTTCTTCATTTTCAAACAACTCCCATCTAGCTGTGTGAGCTTGTTCACATTCTGTCTAAATATCAATAATAATACCGTCTCTAGAAACACCACCTGAGTTGTTGTTGTTGTTGTTTTAAAAATAATGCCAGGCAAAGGCAGGCCGCCACGCAGAGGCACTAGGGGCCGTGCTGCTATGCTATCCTGTGGCCCTAGCAAATTGCCCAGTTTTAAAAAGGCAATGACCCTGAACTCCCAAAATGCTGAAGAGGTAGTTGACTGGCTTACACAGCACACCCCATCCTCTACCGTTTCTAACTTTACCACAACATCCTCATCCTCCACTGCTATGGGCACCCCACGTAACACTTCCTCCACCACCGGCGCCCCTTCTTCACTGGAGACAGAGGAATTATTTTCACATGAGTTTCTTGAACTGAGTGATGCGCAACCATTATTGGCAGAAGAAGATGAAGGAGATGAGGACGTTACACCAGATTTAATTCTGGCAGAGAACACAACAGAGATGGACATAATGAGTGATGACGAGGAGGTCCCCGCTGCTGCTTCCTTCTGTGAGCTGTTAGAAGAAATTGATGCATCTGAGGAGAATGAGGATGAGGAGATTGATGTTTTATGGGTGCCCAGTAGAAGAGAGCAAGAGGAGGATAGTTCAGATGGAGAGACGGAGAGGCAGGAGGAGAATAAGACTTAGAAGAAGCAGGGAGGACAGCTCGCAGGGAACAGTAGGGCAACAACATGTATCGGCACCTGTGGTCAGCCGGCCAACGCACCCGCCATTGCCGCCAACGCCGCCGACTTCTACTGTTACCGCCAGATTGCCAGCCTCAAAAAGGTCAGCAGTGTGGGATTTTTTTAATGTGTGTGCCTCTGACAAAAGCGTTGTCATTTGCAATGAGTGCAGTCAGAAACTGAGTCTTGGGAAGCCCAACAGCCACATAGGTACAACTTCTATGCGAAGGCACATGAACGGCAAGCACTTTGGGAGCAACACCTCAAAGGCAACAGGCAAACTAAAAGCCACCCTCCTTCTGGTCCAGCATCTTACTGCTCTACCTCTGCTGTCCTTCACCCGTCTGAACCACCCTCCACTCCGCCTTCCACCTTGACCACCAGTTCCCATTCCCAGTCATCTGCCCCCAGCCAAGTTTCTGTGAGGGCCATGTTTGAGCGTAAGAAGCCAATGTCTGCGAGGCACCCCCTTGCCCGGCGTCTGACAGCTGGCTTGTCCGCACTCTTAGCCCGCCAGCTTTTACCATACCAGCTGGTGGACTCTGAGGCCTTCCGCAAATTTGTAGCAATTGGGACACCGCAGTGGAAGGTACCCAGCCGCAATTTTTTTTCAAAAAAGGGAATACCACACCTGTACCACCATGTGCAGAGCCAAGTCACCGCATCTCTGTTACTTAGTGTTGGGCCAAAGGTCCATATGACTACTGACGCATTGTCCTCCAAGCATGGTCAGGGCAGGTATGTCACCTACACTGCCCACTGGGTGAACTTGGTAATGGCTGGGAAGCAGGGAATGTGTAGCTCAACAACGACAGTGGAGTTGGTGTCACCGCCACGGATTGCACGCGGTTCTGCCACCACCTCTACTCCTCCTTCGCTCTCTACCTCGTCTTCTTCCTCTTCTTCGTCCTCTGCTGCTGGGTCCTCCTCCTCCACACCTGTGCACCCCCAGCTCTCCCTAGGCTATTCGACGTGCCAGGTACGCCGTTGTCATGCTGTCTTGGGGATGACGTGCCTGGAAAGCAAAAACCATACCGGATCTGTACTCCTGTCATCTCTGCAGTCACAGGCCGATCGGTGGCTGACCCCACACCAACTGAAGATCGGAAAAGTGGTGTGTGACAATGGAAGCAATCTGTTGGCAGCACTGAGACTGGGCAATTTAACACATGTGCCCTGCATGGCACATGTTCTGAATTTAATAGTACAACGTTTTGTCTCAAAGTACCCAGGATTCCAGGACGTTCTCAGGCAGTCCAGGAAGGTGTCGGCCCATTTCAGACGGTCCTACACAGCCATGGCACGCCTTGCTGACATTCAGCAGCGGTACAACATGCCAGTCAGGTGTTTGATTTGCGACAGCCAGACTCGCTGTAATTCAACGCTCCTCATGTTGGAACGTCTGCTGCAACAACAAAGAGCCGTCAACGAATACCTGTTTGAACTGGGTGGTAGGACTGGATCTGCAGAGCTGGGGATTTTTTTACCCCGTTACTGGGTGCTTATGCGCGATGCCTGCAGGCTCATGCGCCCTTTTGAAGAGGTTACAAATATGGTCAGTCGCACCGAAGGCACAATCAGCGACCTAATACCCTTTGCTTTCTTCCTGGAGCGTACCGTGCGACGAGTGACAGATGAGGCTGTAGACCAGCGTGACGAGGAGCAGGAAGCGCACGATTTCTGGTCAGAATCACCAGAACGAACCCAGGCACCTGCTGCAACGCAGGGAGAGGTGTCAGAAGTGGAGTCAGAGGAGGAAGGTGGCTTTGTGGAGGAGGAGGACCAACAGGAGCAGGCTTCCCAGGGGGCTAGTGGTGACCTTTTGGGGACCACTGGTCTTGTACGTGGCTGGGGGGAGGAGACCGTGGATGATGCAGTCCTTGATAACGAGGAAGCGGAGATGGATACCTCTGCATCCAACCTTGTGAGAATGGGGTCTTTCATGCTGTCATGCCTGTTGAAGGACCCCCGTATCAAGAGGCTTAAGGAGAAGGACCTGTACTGGGTCGCGACTCTACTAGACCCTCGGTACAAGCATAAAGTGGCAGAAATGTTACCAACATACCACAAGTCTGAAAGGATGCTGCATTTAGAAACCAGCCTGCAAAACATGTTGTACAATGCTTTTAAGGGTGATGTCACTTCAGGAACTCATCAACATTCCAGGGGCAGAGGTGCCAGTAATCCTGCCACGAGCACACCTGCAAGGACAAAGCACTTTGGCCACTCTGTAACGTCAGACATGCAAATGTTTTTCAGTCCAAGGCAGCGGCAGAACCGTTCGGGATCCACCCTCAAAGAACGCCTCGACCGGCAGGTAGCGGACTACCTGGCATTAACTGCAGATATCGACA
This sequence comes from Xenopus petersii, assembly GCA_038501925.1. Taxonomy (NCBI): domain Eukaryota; kingdom Metazoa; phylum Chordata; class Amphibia; order Anura; family Pipidae; genus Xenopus; species Xenopus petersii. The sequence continues at coordinate 73,618,111 of CM076689.1, read as the reverse complement.
CTCTGAGGAGCGATGAACCCCTGGACTACTGGGTGCGCAGGCTTGATCTGTGGCCAGAGCTGTCACAATTTGCCATGAACCTCTTGTCTTGCCCCGCCTCAAGTGTCCTCTCAGAAAGGGCCTTCAGTGCAGCAGGAAGGATTGTAACTGAGAAGAGAACTCGCCTAGGTCACAAAAGTGTGGATTACCTGACCTTTATTAAAATGAATGAGGGGTGGATCTCGGAGGGTTACTGCACGCCGGAAGACTTGTGCTGAGTTTCTGATTCTGACTCCCCATGCAGCTGTCCTTCTCTGCACGCCTCATGACTCCACATACAGCTGTCCTTTAGCGTCCTCCTCCCTCCACCACCGTTACAAACTAGGGTGCAAACCCTACTGGTTTAATTTGAATCCAGGTAAATCCTGAGTTTTTCTGGCCTCTGTGCTTCAGTGGCTGTGACAAAAAAATGAATATTTTCAGCATTTATATGGCATATTTTTTCTGGCCTCTGTGCTTCAGTGGCTGCGACCAAAAAAAACAGAATATTTTCAGCATTTATATGGCATATTTTTTATGGCCTCTGTGCTTCAGTGGCTGTGACAAAAAAATGAATATTTTCAGCATTTATATGGCATATTTTTTCTGGCCTCTGTGCTTCAGTGGCTGCGACCAAAAAAATTGAATATTTTCAGCATTTATATGGCATATTTTTTCTGGCCTCTGTGCTTCAGTGTCTGCGACAAAAAAAATTTATATTGTTAGCATTTATATGGCATATTTTTCCTGGCCTCTGTGCTGCAGTGGCTGCGACCAAAAAAAATTAATATTGTTTGCATTTATATGGCATATTTTTTCTGGCCTCTGTGCTGCAGTGGCTGCGACAAAAAAAAAATAATATTTTCAGCATTTATATGGCATATTTTTTCTGGCCTCTGTGCTTCAGTGGCTGCGACAAAAAAAAGATAATTTTTCAGGAAAGTACACATGCCTAATTTTTCAGGGTTCTGCAACAGTGGCAAAATCGCATCTTTTATGGTCACCGCAGGTGATCAATAAAGTAGACCAAAACTGGGCCCACACTGCAGAATCAGTGTTTTTTGGTTCACTTCACTGTACATTGAATTACCTCTGCCTGACCGTGCACGTGCGCACAAGCACGGTGACTGCTAAACACACCACTACAGAAATATTGCCACCAACAGGACGAACATCCTGGAGGTGACAAGCAACTAGTAATTAAAAACTATTATTTGCTCACTTGACGGTATCATTCATTAAAGCTCTTTGCGTCTTTTTGCGTTGCAGTAAGCACCGCGTTTCGTCTTTGCGTGTGAACAGGCTGTAACCTTTACACGACTTGATTGGCATGTAGACGCCGGACGTTTTAAAGCATTTTATTACACAGGTTTAGAAATGTAGTGTGATTTCTGCCCTTTACAGCACAAAACGCAGCGCTGTGTCAACAATGGATTTTTTAGAAACATTTTTGCCCTTGATCCCCCTCTGGCATGGCACTGTCCAGGTCGTTGCACCCTTTAAAAACTTTTATATCATTTTTCTGGCCAGAAATGTCTTTTCTAGCTTTTAAAATTCGCCTTCCCATTGAAGTCTATGGGGTTCGCGACGTTCGCGAACCGTTCGCATTTTTGATGCAAGTTCGCGAATATGTTCGCGAACTTTTTTCCCGACGTTCGCTACATCCCTAGTGTGTGCCACACTCAGAGAGTGCCTGTTGGATGTGCCTGTTGAATGTGAGCCTGGAAGGATTTGTTCTGGAGGGGTTATTAACATTTGGAAATTTTTGTTAGGGTGCCCTTAAGGTATTTAATAATGTGCTTGGAGTACTGTGTTATCCACAGGGGAGGATGAGGCATATGAATTTATGGGTAAATTTTAATATGACTTACATTTTCACATATGAGTGATATCCCTGCAGTGAGCACCAACCATTTGTTTTTTTGGTGTGCTACCACCATTAATGTGCAAATGGTCTTAAAAGTTCTTGTGGTAACATGGGTGTGGTTTAAAGTGGGAGTGGTTTGAAAACAGGGAGTTCTCATTACTGGCTTCCTTTATCGGCCCTCCACCACATAGGTCAGAAAAATTCAGGCCCTTGGACGTTGCAGAGCAATAATCTAAGGTTTGTGCTCTAATGCTATCAGACTGGAAGTGTTTTTTCTTAATCCATTTAAAAACACAAATTACATTTTCTTATATAGAGACTTTCATTTGAGTGAGTTTTCTGTCAGCTCTGCTGTATTCGGTCATCTTTGATCAGCTTTCTAACAAAGCCCAGCCCAGTCTATTGTGTTCAGTAGATCGTTAGATATTATATAGTTGTCACTTGACTTTCAAATAAGAATCTCATGCTGTTTTGAATGGTTGCTGAATGGTGCAGCCTGGGTTTCGTGTGACTATACTGGGGCTGTAGATAAAACTTGGGATATTTTGGCTGCCATCTGGCCAAAAAAAATGGTGGCTGCCTGTTACCAATCCTAATCTGACTGATGTACACTAAGAGCAGGGTTCCCCAACCTTTTTTACCCGTGAGCCACAATCAACTGTAAAAAGAGTTGGGGAGCAACGCAAGCATGAAAAAAGTTCCTGGGGTACCAAATAAGGACTGTGATTGGCTATTTGGTAGCCCCTGTGTGGACTGACAGCCTACAAGAGGCTCTACTAGTTTATATGCAACCAAAACTTGCCTTCAAGCCTGGAATTCAAAAATAAGCAACTCTTTGGAGGCCACTAAGAACATCAAAGGAGTCAGTGAGCAACATGTTGCTTACGAGCCACTGGTTGGGGATCACTGACTTAGAGGGATGTTTTGTCTGTATGTGGTTTGCACTGGTTAGCAGTAGTGGGTAAAATGTGCCATAGTCTTAAATAACAAGGAGATTGCTTAGCTTCTTCATCATGTGTGCTAGTGACTTATCCAAGTGAGTGTAGCCCCATCGTTTTAGGGCTGAACTCCACAGTGCGCCAAGGTGCGACCAGTCACCATGTAATGACATGCATGAGACGTGACGGATGTCCAGAAGAAAAAAGAAGTGAATGAGAAATCGCAGGTAAAAACTACATATAACCGACAACGTTGCACGCTACGTCTTTATCTGACAGTCGGATAAATGTAGTACATCGCAATGTTATCAATAGGGAAAAAAGATACATATATACTGTATATAGGAAGGCCGGTATTTTTTTCCAGAAAATATGGCAACCATAACAGAAACGCATATTTACATAATGACACATAGGTGCATGTGTACAAACACATAAAGGCAGATGCACACACACATACAAACACACAGACACACCCCCATAAAACCACACACATCACTCACAGGGCTTTTAGACAGGATAATGGGAGATTTCTCAGTCTGGATAAGAAATCAATGTAAACAAATGGCTGGAAAGCTCCGGGGGATCCATGTAAGGTCCCCTGACACCACTCACACCTCATTTCCCTGTGACACTTTCAGTGAATCAGACTTGTCCTCTCTGCCCTCCCAGTAACCAAATCTGCCCCCACCCCACCACCTGAGCAGCTAATCCGTCTCTCCCTGACAGCTCTGACGGTGCCAGTTCATTTCATTAGTAATCAATTAGCTTGTTACTATTGGAGGTAATTACCTTTTTATAGAGAAGAGAGAGCAGCTGGTGAGAGCAATAAACCAGGCATTAATAAAACGTTCCTCCTCAGATCCCTAACCCTAATGCCTGACAGAATTACTGCTTCTTTCCACATCCCTAGGGGCCTTATTCTTCACTTTCTTATTATTATTGCCCAGAATATTGTTTTGTGCACAGAATTGGAAGCCAGCTAATGCAGTCATGATACCCCTTCCCTCGCTTGTTGGGTCCCTGTCCGGCCACTTACAGGAGGGGAATTATGTACAGATACACTGACCTTGCCTTTAGTCCCCCATGGAGAGCTCCATCCAGTATTGTACTCCTGTTTCCCCACCGTTTGAAGGGCTTTGTAGGCAGAAGCTGCCAGAGAGAAAGTAATTACAAACATACTGCCTCCTGCTGTTGTTAGACTACAGCTCCCAGAATCCTCTGAAAGCTGAAATGTAGTTAAGTAACAGCTGGAGAACTCCAGGCTGGATTGTATGCAATGGGCCCCTATGCTGATAATTTGCCCTAAGCACAGCAACACTAGAGACTGCCCTGACATTCTTCTCTGTGCCCCTACACAGTGCCCTCTGGGGCCCAAATATATTTAAAAACAAAGTATGTATGATAAAATAACCCCAAGGGTTAGATAGAGGCAACTGTCCCAATCTCTGTGATGCTTTGTGTCAGGTGTGCCATGGGGCCCTTACGTTCATTCTGCAGAGGGCCCTCTGTAAGGCTGTGCCCCATCCCCATTTATAGTTCCCATGTTTGTGTATTTAATTCCAATTGAGAGCGGCACAGTGGCAACCCCAAGCCATGACTTTGTTTCCTCATCTGCATCTTTGTGTCTGGATTTCTTTCCTATCTATGAACCCTTTTGCGTCCCCCTAATTCCAGGGTTGGAACATTGTCCAACATTATTTCTCCTTGTCTTTTAAGCAAGCAGGAATTTGGGAGCCTTGGGCGCCAGCACAAAGCAAATGATTTTCCAGAGGATCAATAAGGGAGCGTGTGGCGCTGGAGCGATAAGCAGCCGACCCGAGCCTTTTGTACTGAATAATTACATCTGCCTGCTAAATAAAAACAAGAATTGCACCAAAAATCAAACCTGCATCATTAAAAGCGCAGCAAGAAACAGCAGTATACCATGTATTTATAGAAGTAAAAACGGGGTTTATCAGGAAGGATGAAACTGACATTAAAAAAAGGACAACACTGATGGAAATAAATTGTAGAATTTTATTGGTTTGAGACGTGTGTTTTACCCCCCTTCTGGCAATGGGCTTCGTGTGTGTAAATCCAGCCTGGATAGAGAGCGATTTGGTACATTAGCTCTTCAGGAAACAGCAGAGTCTGTAATGAGATGATGAGCCGCTGTCTTGTTCCCCATTTATCATCCTGTTTGCTCCAATAAGGCCTCTTTTATGTGCTCCTGCTGTCACCTGCACCACCAATAAATCACCAGTTCCCATACTGCCCTGGGAGGGGGTCACAGGCCAGAGTCATTATTGACAAATTAGGGACTCTTGTTAGTCATTTTATTCCTCTCCTTCCTTTTCTAGGGCCAGGCTGGCTAGCTCATTTGCATATCAATGGATCTGGGAGATAATTAATAATTAGGCACTTAACCCCTAGACACAAAGGGATGGGGGGGGGAGTGTGCGCCTGGGAGGGGCGGCTGCAGAATGAAATAGAAAAGAAGTCATTGCATGCATTTTAAATTCTATTGTATCTGGATAATATATTTATCTGGGGGGGCACCATTGCCTGGTGTTTGTATCAAGGCCAGAGCTGCCACATTGTTCCACTCTGCACAGCAGACAATATTTACAGTGTAACCAGTGTTAATGTGGCTGATCTGATTACGTATTGATTGTTGCACAGACCTGGGAGCTCATGAAGTGACCCTCGCACTGATTTTACCTTCAAGTGGGATTTAGTCAGATTACAAAGAGGCTGGCTACAAAGGAAACCATGAATTAGCCAGCATTTCCAGTGTCCTGTAGAGGGCGGAGGAATCTAGGGGCCCCAGGGGTCTCGCTTAGATGGGAAATCTGCTTTGAAACGATTACTTGGAAGTGACAGATCTCTCCCCACCATATGCACTGAGATTTACGTCTTCTTGGCCAGGCCTCGATACACAAACCATTAACTTGCAGCAGGACAAATCCTCTTTATTAGCATTACATTCAATTACACGTGTGGCCCAGGGGCAGCCAATAGAGCGGCATTCGCCAAGTACAATCGCAAAAAGGGAAACAGTTACTAATGCCTGGAGCCTCTCTAAACATCACAACAGGCACCAGATGGGAGGAAAAACCCATCGTCGCTCCCATCGTCGCCCCCGCTTGGAATGAATTCACAGGGACACCAGCGAATTGTATTTTATAGAAAAGTTGGGGATAATTCTCCTCCCACTATAGCATGGGAATTCATCAAAGATTGAAATTTATACACAAAACAGACTATAAAAGTGACCGATAGATCGGTACCCAGACCCACCACCGACAGGCTTAGCTGTAACACCAGTGGTCCAGCTTGGTTGGATTATCCTTTTATATTCGAAATCGGGCGAATTTCCAGCACAAACTGATTTCATTCTTAGGCAAATCAAACCCCAGAGCAAACAAGTCCTGATATTTTTTACCCAGAATTGTTTCTTTTATGCCTTAGATGAAGGGACCAAAATTAATAAAGGGGGCAAAGTGCAAAGTACATAAAACAGCCATTTTATTCCACACGTTCATCTTTTAGGCTAGGGCCAGACAGGCCTGAAATCAGCCTGCTGAAATCCGCAAGCCAATTTCAGACTTCAACCAATAGCCGAACACACTAGGCTGATTTCAGCGAAGAAACACAAAACTTTGTATTTTGAGCCAAAATCTGCCAAGTGCTTTTGGGCTGGACCACACGAAGCTTATTTATCAGAGCATGGGTGTTTTCTTACTCCCACTTTAGTTTTGCTCTAAAAAGAACTCAAAGGAAACCCAGTATGTTACACCTCTTTAGAGGCCATAGGATAAGCACTCAGGGGATGGAGGCCTGGACCACAGGATCTTCTGTATGCAAATCCCCCCTCCCTACCACTATCCTAGCAGAAAACTTACAGTGCGATCAAGCAGGTAGGATTGGAAGGGGGGCTGGTAGGAGTTGGTGTGCACGCCGGGTCCCTTCGGCGATTTTTTAGCGGTGGAGGGGACGACATGTAGTTATACAACTGCATCTTAGCAAATAGTAAATAGATGAAGGGCTAGAGACAATTCCTTACCATTATATCACTCTGTCTGGGGGGGGGGGCTGTGGCTGAGGGGCCATTTGAACCAATATGTCCAAGCATTTTCTTCTCTGTCCTGAAGAAACCATTATTGTGATAGAATATGGGAACTTGGATACACAGAAGAAAATAGGAGGTAGCAAAACTCTCAGATTTTAACATTATTAATCAAATAAAATTGCAGGATTAAGAGAAGCCCCCCACCCAGAACAGGTATTACTTATGGGCTGTTACTGGGCACAACGTGTCTGTAGCCAGGGACAGACCCAGTGTTGGTGTGTATGGGTTATATTAAAGCAATTAGGCCAGTACACAAATACATCGCTTGCAGTCAATCTGTGCATTGGTTACTAATATGAACCAGGGTTTCAGCCAATGTGGATTTTTATCTTAATTATTAGATAAATTTGCATTCCCTATTTAATTCAATTTGCATGCGGGAGCTCAGTCTTATTAAAGTTAATAGTACACGTGTCAAGTGCAGGCGGCAGAAGATTTTATCACATGAAATGCGTGAATTTGCCTCCTATTCCATAAAGGGAAGCGTGTGACTCCAATAAGCAATGATTAGACAAACACAGATTCATCTCTCTCTCCCTCCCTCTCTGCATTTGTGAATAGTGAGTATCACTCGGCAGCCACAGCACAACATCACAAAACCAAAAGGAATCATATTGGGAAACACACCACATCTAGAATGGAATCATATTTTCAATTCAGACATCATGACCTGCATCTAAAGGAATTGTTTTCAGCGCCACCTTCTACACAATAACAGCCAATGAATGTATTCTACTGAGGGCATGTAATTCCTCAAACTGCTTTCAGTATCAAACCCCCCTCCCCCCACACCAAACCAAACAAGAATAAAGGCAAGGAAATAAGAAAGAAAAGAAGAACCTATGGCTTGGGGGAGCTACAGCAATAAATTCATCTTCCCAAGGTCAAAAAGACATAGGACACATCAGAGGAGATAGAGTTGGGCTCACCCTACATAGGTCATATGCTTGTAGAATTCCCTGCTCAGGTCTCCTGTCTCAAGTAACATGGATTTAACTTAAGACGGGGGTAGAACAGAAGTATGAACCATGAAGCCCATGCTGTCCTCATCCCAAGAGGATTTTGAAACCTTCCAGTCAACATTGAACCTGCATTATTTTGGCCAGATATTGGTGGGGCTGGCCATCTGAGGGAGCCATTCCCAGCTAATTAGCTGCCGGCTCAGTCCATTGGCAGACTTCATCTGCCTGTGTATGGATACCTTAACTGTGCTGATGTAATTTAGCATATATTTTGGTAAACCAGATGCAGCAGTTCTCACCCAATGCCACAGGCAGATATAGTACCCTAACCAAGGTCACACATCCAACTCAAGGTCATAGGCAGACAGTGCACATTCCAGACTTCTCAGTCCCAAGAAGAGCAGGTTTCAGGCTGACTGTGATAAAACCACCAATTACACCAACAAAATACATAATAGTTAACCCTGAGTCAGAGATCACATAATTTGATCTTAATGATATGCTTGAACAGAACGGCCAAGTTGAAGAATAATTTCTAGGTAGCCTACTAATGTTTTTGTGCAAGGCCAGGATGGTCCCCCAGATAATTCGTAGGGCTGTATATCTCCATATCAGTATCACAAACTGCTGATCAGAGCAGGCGTCAGAACTGACAAGTGGATAATAGCTTCACACGCAAACAGCAGGGGAGTCAGGAGGCCCACATCTGAGATAATGTGAATATAAGTCATTATTCAGGCTTAGCCATGATACCCAGTAAACAGCCAAGAAGAGTAACAATAGTGTCATTTTTATTACTCTTCTCCTGCAGTCCTAGTGTGAAACATTAAGACAGGGATCTGAGAGAAGTTACGCTTAGCAGTGAAAAATGCACTGACGCCCAGGCATGAGGCTGGTGCAAGAGCTTTAAGGGTTCCCCCATTTTCCTTGTATCATAGATTCTGCCCATTGCACCCTATAAATGGTGTTTATTGATACTTTATTATTTGGGAAATTAATAAATGGATAGGGATCATTTACAAAGCAGTGCAATGTGCACTTTTTGTTTAATTTTTACCCTCAATGCAACTTTCATTCCCAGAAATCTGTTGTAACTGCAGCCACTGCAGTCAGACATTTTGCACCAAATACTGTGTTGGCTACTGAGTTAAGTACAAAGACATGCTTTAAGTTGGAGGTAAAGGGGCAGCATGCTGGCAGGACATGGGTATATACCGCTACATTAAATATTACAGAAATGGGAGGAAAGAACATTTATTTGTGAAACACCTGGGTACATTTTCCTCTGTTATAATATATAGCTGCCCTTCTCTGGAATCTGTCCAGTAAGTGCTATTTCCCATAGAAACCCATGAGCATCTGCTCTGTGCAGTCATCGGGGTCTGATACGTTTTATTAATGCAAGAAATCTGTAACATTCCTGAAAGCACCAGTGTCCAGCATCCTGTGATCTCCCAATATTAATTGTAGGAACCCTGGCCCCTGTGCTTTTCCATGGATGAGTCTTGTTTGGATAAATGAGATTATCTGAGACATATTAGTCACAGATCGTACCAAGCATATTAATCCCCACACTGGTCCTGACCTTTCTCCTCCCCAAAATCACTTTGTTTCCAAGTCATCTCAGATCGATGAGAATTTGCAGAAAATGATGGGTTTTGTGTGAGAAGAACAGACAATTCCAGAAGTCATGTGATGGTCCAAGAGAGATTCTCTCACACAGTAGAACCATTGGCTGTTGGAGCAGATTGTGTTGATCCCAGAGTTCTGTGCATGGCTGATCATTCAGTTCTGACGCTTGGGGCCACTTTTGGCTGCAGAACATTCCCAATAGAAAAATCAGGAGGAAGAATTTACTTCTTTACATGCCAAGACTTCCAGCTCAGACCCAAATTCAGTACAGAAGGAAAGATGGATCCTTACTAAAGATTTGCTAAGAAATACATTTCTCATTCATGTCTGTGACAGAATTGTGTGTCAGACAGCAGAGCAATATCAGAATTCTCAGTGTTTGTTTAATGGATGATAAATAGTAGAGGGTCTAAGAGTCTATGAAGAAAGAAAAGCAATACAATTCATCCTCACAGGGAATCAGAGTTATGGTTGCCGGGATCAGTGGCACGTGCAATAATACAATATTTTAAATTACAATCCAAACTTGCAGAGGGGCTGAGATGGATTTTAGAAGCACCATGAGGACTTTCATATTTGCATATTTGTAGACTAATTGTTTTAAAAGGGGCTGGTCACCTTAAAACGAAAAGAACAGTAACAGCAAAAGAAAGAAAGTGTTTTAAAGTAAAGAAAATATAATGTGCAGTTGCCCTGCATGGATGCAGCTCTTCAGCTCATGAATGTAATAAAAGTCAGTAACGGAAAAACTATTCGCAATGCGAAAAGTTATGCCTTTGCACAAACAAATTTTGCTTTGCGTGAATTTAACATAGCTTTTGCACACCTGGAAACTGTTTAGCGACCACTTCCGACAGACCGCGAATCTTATAGTTTGCGCCAGTGTGCAGTGAATGTAATAAACCTTCTTACTCAAAAAAGTCGTTATGTTTGCTCCAAAAGATTACGACACCTTCAAGCACTTCTTACGAGTGCGCAATTAAAATTAGCAATGTGCAATTAAAATTCGCAATTCAATAACAGTTTAAGGAACAATATTACTATTACATTGCGAGATGTGGATTTTTATTCTTATTGGTGCGAATTGTTTTGCTCTTTGCGACTTTTATTACATTCTCCCATTTGTTTTTTTGGTGTTACTGTTCCTTTAACAGGAACATGATGTAGAGAGTGATATTCTCAGACAAATGCAATTATTTTTCGTTTTTTATTATTTGTGGTTTTTGAGTTATTTAGCTTTTTGTTCAGCAGCTATTTGGTGGCTAGGATGTAAATTACCATAGCAACCATGCATTAATTTGAATAAGAGACAGGAGAGGACTTGACTACAAATATGAGTCATACAAAAGTAGCAATAACAATACATTTGTAGCCGTACAGAGCATTTTATAGATGACCCCCAATTTAAAGCTGAAAGAGTCAGTAGAAGAAGACAAATAATTCAAAAACTATAAAAAAGAAAAAAATGAAAGCCAATTAAAAAGGTGCTTAGAATTAGCAATTCTGCCCCTTTAAATACCTTTATATTACAAGCTATAACATATTAAAGGCAAAAAGGAAGGCAAATAAGTCGATATATATATATATAATATGCTGTTGCAGGAAAACATGCTTTTTTTCAAAACCCATCAGTTATTAGTGCCGATCCAGCAGAATTCTGTGCTGAAATCTGTTTTTCAAAAGAGAAAACAGTTTTTTTATATTTAATTTTGATATTTGTAACGGGGCTAGTCATATTGTCTGTTTCTCAGGTGCCCACAATCATGTGACTTGTGCTATGATAAACTTCAGTCACTCTTTACTGCTGCACTGCAAATTGGAGTGATATCCAATCACCCCCTCCAACCCCCTCACTTTCCTCCCCAGCAACCATGGAACAATGGGAAAGTAACAATATAACAGCTCCCTGACAAGATTATACCTCCTTGATAGATATGAGAATAGCACTCCATGTCCCACTGCGACTCCTTCAGTTACATTGAGTAGGAGAAACAATAGCCTGCCTTAAAGCAGTTCCATCCTGAGATGGCTGACTACACACCAATATTACAAGTAAAAAAATACACTCAGAAATAAAATCTTATATGGAGTGAATTATTTGTAATGTAAACAATGTAAATGAGAAATAAAAACTACACCATAAAACCATGCCAGTTTCCCTTTAAGTCAGTATTTTGTATATAGTATGTATTGCTATTGAAAGCAATGTTTGTCTCTTTCTATTCTCTGCTCTGATGGCAGGGGTATAACTACAGAAGAAGCAGACCCTGCAGCTGCAGGGGGGCCCATAATGTATAACAGGCGCCATGAAACCCTAATTAAAGAGCAATTAAAATTGCTTTCATTGGTAGAACAAGTCAACCACTGGGGCCCTACAATAAATTTGCTGTGGGGTCCAGTAGCTTCTAGTTATGCCCCTTCCTGATGGCTTAGCCTTAGACTTTTGAAATACAAGGCAGCTGATTAACAGACCTGTCTTTGTTGTGGAACTAAGAATTTTGCAACTTTGTTTTAAAAGTAACTGGGCAAATGCTTTCAATAGAATTTTTTTTGTTGCAAATAACGTTAAAAGTACTAGAATTACGTCTTTTTTTTTATTAGGTAAAACTTTAATTTGGGGTTGACTTGCCCTTTATATTGATCTATGTACCCCACCTTCCGGGATCTTTTCCTGCCTCCTTGTCTGAATGATTTGTTTAGTGAGCAGCAAATAGGGAAGCAGCAATTCTCTAGTCTTTTCATTTAGTAAATAGCACTTTCTTAGCTCCATTACCTGGATCCACTACCCTGACGTGTTTGTGTAATCCCATGGGATTCAATTCCCACTCACCCTATTCCAGTCTAAATAAGGATTTCATGCAGCCATTGCTCAGGCACAGGAGCTGTCCAGAGTACCAATATGTATCCCATTACAGGAGATTCCAGGGACACAACTCATGGGATCTGTAAGACACAATACCAAAGACTCCATTGTTTTACCCAATGAAAAGGAGAATAAAGCTGCAATGATCTGTCTGTGTGATATGGTCTAAAGCCCCTTCTGTATATATGGCCTATAATTTTACAGAAATTGCATTTCATATTAGCAGTGACCTGCAGCTAATGGCCTTGTCATCACTTAAGTACAGTTCATCAAGTGTTTGATGAACTAAAGAAACTACTAAAGAAACTACTCTTCAAAATATTTATGTACATCAAAACTTACCTTGAGCGTGTGTTTTTCGCTGATAGGTCTTCTTTTGTAAGTAATTGTTTCTTAAAGTTCACAAACTTTACTGTTTTGCCAACCTCTCACCAACAGAATACTGCAGAAATATTGTAGAAATCCAAAAAGATCTTTTAAATGAATGGTGCAGTGATCAGCTACATCGTAACCCCGCCCCTTACACCAAAGGCATCATTTTAATAGTGGTTGGTAAGTTTCCAGTACAAATCGCTATTATACAACGCTATGGCAATCGTTCGATAGGGTTTTTAAAATCATGGTGACTAATCTCATAGGGGCAAATTTACTAAAGGGTGAAGTGACTAACGAGGGCGAAAATTCGCCAGCAAAGGAGATAGAATCTAGCGGTACTTCGCTCCTTAACTCCTAGTGAATTTGCGTTCTGGCGAATGGAGGTAACTACACAAATTCACTAAGATGCAGATTTTACTGAACGTTACCTCTTGCGCCAAGAGTCCAAAAAAAACGCTAGCATCTTTTCCTTTTTAAGGGTGATAGGCTGAAAAATAGCATAAAATCTTTTTGGGGTAACCGGCTTCCCCCCTACATTTTCCTAACATATGGCACATAAACTATACACTGGGCTCATGTTTAGGGCAATACAACAACTTATTTTTTTAATTTTATTAAGGTTTCCCAGGCTTGTGTATTATAATGAGGTTAGTGAATTTGCCCCATTGTGTGTAATTTCCCTAAGGGCCTTGTTCAAAGCCATGACAGTTAACATGATAGTGGATCAGCCAGTGGGAAACTGATTCTTCTGCTCAATGAAGATTAACAAAGGTCCAGGGCCAGATGGTATTCATCCCAGGGTAATTAGCGAGCTTAGCTCTGTGATTGCCAAACCTCTTTACTTAATTTTTCAGGATTCATTGAGATCTGGCATTGTGCCGAGAGACTGGCGAATTGCTAATGTGGTGCCTCTATTCAAAAAAGGATCCCGTTCTCAGCCTCAAAACTATAGGCCAGTTAGTCTGACGTCAGTATTAGGAAAGCTTTTCGAAGGGTTAATAAAGGATAAGATACTGGACTTCATAGCAAATCATAATACTATGAGTTTGTGCCAGCATGGTTTTATGCGTAATAGATCTTGCCAGACTAACTTAATTTCTTTTTTAAGTAGAGACCTCGATTCTGGGATGGCAGTGGATGTGATTTACTTAGACTTTGCTAAAGCATTTGATACAGTGCCACACAAAAGGTTACTGGTTAAATTAAGGAATGTTGGCCTGGAACATAGTATTTGTACCTGGATAGAGAACTGGCTAAAAGATAGACTACAAAGAGTGGTGGTAAATGGAACATTTTCTAATTGGACCAGTGTTGTTAGTGGAGTACCACAGGGCTCTGTACTAGGTCCCTTGCTTTTCAACTTGTTTATTAATGACCTGGAGGTGGGCATTGAAAGTACTGTTTCTATTTTTGCAGATGATACTAAATTGTGCAGAACTATAGGTTCCATGCAGGATGCTGCCACTTTGCAAAGTGATCTGTCTAAACTGGAAAACTGGGCAGCAAACTGGAAAATGAGGTTCAACGTTGATAAATGCAAGGTTATGCACTTTGGCAAAAATAATATAAATGCAAGTTATACACTAAATGGCAGTGTGTTGGGAGTTTCCTTAAATGAAAAGGATCTAGGGGTCTTTGTAGATAACACGTTGTCTAATTCTGGGCAGTGTCATTCTGTGGCTACTAAAGCAAATAAAGTTCTGTCTTGCATAAAAAAGGGCATTAACTCAAGGGATGAAAACATAATTATGCCTCTTTATAGGTCCTTGGTGAGGCCTCATCTGGAGTATGCAGTTCAGTTTTGGACTCCAGTCCTTAAGAGGGATATAAATGGGCTGGAGAGAGTGCAGAGACGTGCAACTAAATTGGTTAGAGGGACGGAAGAAAAAAAATTATGAGGGTAGACTGTCAAGGTTGGGGTTGTTTTCTCTGGAAAAAAGGCGCTTGCGAGGGGACATGATTACACTTTACAAGTACATTAGAGGACATTATAGACAAATGGCAGGGGACCTTTTTACCCATAAAGTGGATCACCGTACCAGAGGCCACCCCTTTAGACTAGAAGAAAAGAACTTTCATTTGAAGCAACGTAGAGGGTTCTTCACAGTCAGGACAGTGAGGTTGTGGAATGCACTGCCGGGTGATGTTGTGATGGCTGATTCAGTTAATGCCTTTAAGAATGGCTTGGATGATTTTTTGGACAGACATAATATCCAAGGCTATTGTGATACTAAACTCTATAGTTAGTATAGGTATGGGTATAAAGAATTTTAATTAAAAGTAGGGAGGGGTGTGTGTATGGATGATGGGTTTTCATTTGGAGGGGTTGAACTTGATGGACTTTGTCTTTTTTCAACCCAATTTAACTATGTAACTATGTAACTATGTAACTATGAATGGAGCAGGTTCAGTACAGAAATTGTTAGGGGCGATGTGCTCCAGTTAAAATGCATTAATGGGATAAGAGAGTTACAGTTTAACTGGGAATTCAATGGAGACAGCAACAACTTATAATCTTTACAATTGAAATTGACTAGTACTAGTCATGATGGGAGAGGATACTGACATTGCCATTGTTATTGGGACGTTTTAAGTGGAAGATTGTAGTCAATGAGCATTAGCCAAGAATGAAGGCTTTCAAGCCTAGTTGGATGAAGATAGGTAATCAGCCCAAGCAGTGTGAAGTGAGAAGCAAGGAAATTTGCTGCAGATTCGTTCCTGACAAATTTATTCGCCCATCACTAATGGCTCGCAACAATGCCAGGTGTCACCCAGGTGTCATTGGGCCCTCCTGCTCCTAACCCTTTGCCTTGTTTCATGGCCATTCCCTATTTCTGTATGAAAACAGAGAGAAAAAATAGAGGGAAGTTAGGTATACAATATGAAAGAAAAGAGACTAGGAGAATAAAGAGGTTGCATGAGGAGAGTATATGGGAATATAGTTGTCAGATCCCAAATTGTAATGCAGCTCTGCTAAGGAGACAGGACACCGTGGACCTAATTGGCCTGTGGCACACCCTGAAGAATACTTAATGCCTAAAGTTCAGTGCCATTCACAGGTCCAATATTGGCAGCGGTCTCTGGCACTATTCATTGCAACTAGGTTTGCCACCTGGCCTGTATTTTATCGGCCTGGCTGGTAAAAATTATGGTTGGTCCCAATGTTATTAATAGGGAAAAAAGTTAAATATATAGGAAGACTGGTATTTTTTTTTTCAGAAAAGGTGGTAACCCTAATTGCAACCCTTTAGACAATGTATTGGGTCAAAAGAATGGCTTGGTGACAGATATCTCATAGAGACTCATATGATAAAAGTGACCCGATATCAATAGATGAGAAGGGAATACAGGTGTGCTTGGGCATCTTTCAGTAAGGGGATGCAGAGGAGATGAAGATAAAACACTGTGGAATCTGTACATCTTTGTAGAAAAATCAGTGCAAACGTTTTTGTTTCCTTTAAGTTTTTTGGCTCCTATAATTGAACCCCTCTAAGGGAGGGTGGAGGGGGCTGAACCCAATCAAAGCTTCCCTCCATACTATCCTCTGATGATGTGAGATGGCGCTGACGGATGCCGGTGTTTCTGTAGATCCTGGCGCACCGCATGGGGTCAGACGTCTTCTGATGAATGAGCTCAAACAGGAGGTATATAGACCCCTTGTGCCAAAATATTGGGCGCACTTAGGCGCACAGAGGCGTTTTTCCATTACATGAGATGGAAATGCCATTTAATAAGATTTTCCTGTGTTCCGTTGCTTGAAAGAATTTTAGTAGACAGTAAAAAATGACATGGATTTTCATGCACATGTGTGAGAGTGGAAAGAACCCAGGGCTTTGTGCAGCTCTCTCTCTTGCTTTCTAATATGAGCCAGATGAAGGAAGATTCTCTCGCTCTGGCCAAAGCCTGCTGAGCCCAAGAGAGAGCTTTTGCTTTTCTCTGTACCTTGGGCGGAACCCCCTAGCCCCAAAATACTAACTGGTCCTTTGACTCTTGGCCCGTGAGCGCACACTGGTGAGCATGACCCCCCCCCCTTCCGACAAACATAGGAGTTTAATGATCTGTCCTATTGTTCCATTATTAGCCAGCCTGAAACCCAACACCTTGGAAAGCCATGTTATCCTGAGCTCAGAACTATAGAGCGACGTGCGGATCTCAGGCCCTTTAAAGTTAGTGGAGGGAAAAACAAGACGTATTGAGTGTCCTGCTAAATTGAAAGGAAAAAAAATCTGGATTCATTTCAGAGAGTGAGAAGGTGAAGAGAAAGGATTGTGTGAGTTTAGCATGCCAGGGAGTCGGCAGCGCAACATCTGGACGCCATTATCACAGATATCATTGTGATGCACTGCGAAAAAACATTATCAACGAGACAAGGCCTTAACCCTTCCAGCACAGCAGGGCGGCGGGACAAGCCAAACATCTTCCTATGGAAGCCATAAAAACAAACAAGGAATGCAGTGCTGCTAGTGATTATAAGCTCATCCTAAATTATTTGCTCTATGAATAAAGCACGGGCCTGGGCCGGACCTTTCAACAGCCGTTATGGCTTAGATTACTCCTCGTCGGATCTAAACGGGGCAAAGATTGATTTTGTTCTACCCATATGGCTCATACATGGGTGTAACTGCCTGATCTGCTCAGTAGGAGCATGAGCCTTGCCTTCAACGTATATATATATATATATATATATATATATATATATATATATATATATATATATATATATATGTGTACTGTACCGCCCCCATACATGTTAGGTCACATGAGCTAATTAATATACAAAGTTCTGTCTTTTACCTTTATACTTCTTCCTGTTACAGTTAGAGCTGCATTATTTCTGGTCAGGTGATCTTTGAGGCAGCACAGACAATATCATAAAATGGGGGTTTAAGGGAAAATATGTAAAATGGCAATATTTACTTAAATATATATCCCAGTTTGGTAAGATTCACCCAGACTCACAGACTAGCCAGTCTTCATGGTTACTGATTGACTCACTCAGACCTACTAAAGTATTTTTTTATGGCAGCTTATAATGATGGGGAAGAGAGTTAGCTGGTGGGCAAGACTAGGAAACTATAATATCAGGGAGCCAGTAAAGATTTACCATCGGCAAATAAACATGTAAAAATGTTTTTTTAAAAAAGTTAACACTTTCTTTTCAGAAAAAGCATGAAATGTAAAATTTGTTCTTAAATTTGCGATTCCTATAGTTTCTATGTAATAGTTGACTCAAAATCCTCACAAAGTGATCAGCAGACACTAAGAAGAGAAGTGCAAATGCATGATACATTATTTGTTAAATACATAACTATTTGTGGAAACGGGTCTATTTATCTGCCATTACATTACATTTGCGGATTCCGATCTTTTGTTTCTGTATTGGAATATGTTCACTCGATAGTCCAGGTGCTAGATCCCTCTGCTACGTCTTAGGAATCCGAGAGACAGAAGAGTTGTGTAGTCTCCATTGTGTGTTTGGCAGTATTCACACTGTACATATTTGTGGTGTGATGATTTCAATAGGACATGGCAGAATAGACAGCAAATTTTACAATATTTTGGGACTTTGGGAAATTCAATTTGCTTTATTTTTTGATGTTTTAAATGATTTATGAAATGATCACTATGAATCCCTAGAATGTTCAAATATAATGCTTCATATAACTGGAAGCAAAGAGAATATTTCCTAAATAGTTATTAATAGCAGGATAATAAACATATACTGTATATGCAGAGCCTCCTCCTGCACATTCACAGGTTAACCTTGCTACTTAGCCTCCTCCTGCACATGCATGTGTTACTCTTGCTTCTGTACATAGCCTCCTCCTGCACATGCACTCCTGTTACTCCTGCTACATAGCCTCCTCTTGCACATGTATGTGTAACTCTTGCTACATAGCCGCTTCTGGCACATGCACGTGTTACTCTTGCTACTGTACATAGGCTCTTCTAGCACATGCATGTTACTCTTTCCACATTGCATCCTCCTGCACATGCATGTTTTTAGCTTGCCATGTTTTATCCTTGTTACAGAGTTATTTCTGCATATCTGTGTTGTATTCTTGATACTGATTTTCCTTCTGCACATTCATATGTTACTCTTGGTACAGAATCTCATACACATGCATGGGTTACTTGCAATTTTCCCAGGGCCAGATTTCAAACCAATGCACCCCTAGGCCATCCACAAACCATACCACTCAATTCACAAAATTCCTCCCTCCTTGGACCTCTTCCTCTGCACACTTGGGCGCATGGGCACCCTTTCACTCCGTAGCTCTTGGTCTTCTCAAAATCTCCTGCGTGTCCAAGACTTGAGATTCAAGATGTGGCTGGACAGCATGCCATCCCTTATTTTTTGTTTCCCTAGGCCGGGACCTTTGTGGCCTGCCCAGAAATCCATGCCTGGATTTTTCTCCTGTCCAATATATAGTGAATAAAGTACCCCCTCTTGTAAAATATAAGGATATTATAAGTCACCGAGGAGTTTCATGACCACATAAAAACACGAGGCTGAAGGCCGAGTGTTTTTATACAGGTCATGGAACTCCGAGATAACTTCTAATATCCTCATATTTTGCAACTGGGGGTACTTTATTTATTATAATACACAAGTTTTAGGGAGTCGTGACAGAAATGACATCAGAACTCACCGTTTATAACTGATGACATCAGAACTCACCGTTTATAAGGATATAATTTACAGGATATTCATGGCTTTTGTGTATTATATGTGTATCAAGGTGGTTCTGCAGCAACCATAACATGTAGAAATCGGAAACCAGACAGCAGATGTTTGTTATTCGGAACCCAGATTTGTTTGATGGTATAGTTCTAATTTCACAAACTGTTCTGTGGAGAGCTGCTCAAAATGTATTTCATCCATTGTTGAATTCAGACATGTGCCCATTATTGGTCATGGGGTAGTAGTTGTCCCCCCAAATTTAGCACAGGTTTTCTGCCAGTTTCTGGGTGTAGTACCACACAATAAACCCCTAAGCATGTTGCATCCCACACATGATGTCACAGACAGAGTAGCACATATTTACTTGAATTAAGTATTTAGTAGTGTTATCTCTGCCCAACACAGGGATGAATTTAAAGGGGGTGTTCACCTATTTTCAGTTCAGTTGGTTTCAGACAGTTCCCCAGAAATAGACTTTTCCAATTCACTTATTATTTGTGACTGTCTTTCTAATATTGAAGTGTAAAGTTTAATTTTTCACCTTCTAAAGCAGCTCTGGGAGGGGGGTCGCCGACTCTTTGACTGTTCTAAATTGATACATTTAGTTGATACATTTGTTATGTTTGTCCCTGCTGAGCTGAATGCCTGAGTTTCATTAAAGGCAGCCGCTAGAATTGATACAATAGTTACTAATATTCCACAGATAGTGCTGAGAAATGTATCAAGTAATTGTATCAATTAAATGTAGTAAATTGTAATAGTTCAGATGCTCCCGGATCACTGAGCTGCCAGACTGAAACACCAGGGACGGGAACATTAAACTTCAATTTTGGAAAAACAATAAAAAATGGAGAGCAATTGAAAAAAAGTCTTTATTTGTGGTGAACAATCTCAAAATGACGGAATTGAAAAAAGTGTTTGGAAGGTGAACAAACCGTTTAACTGTAATGCCACTGTAGGACAATTTTTTGCTAGTATCACATGGCCCCAAATTTTGCCTCATCCTATCAGTGTAAACATCATTCAACAACAGCTACCCAAAACAAAATCTATCTTTAATTAAATGCAGTCTGCTGCCCCCCAGATGTCTGCCCTTCAGCAGGTCCGTAAAGCTTTTCCACAAGCACAGGCTCCACATTCTATAGGCCAGAGACTGTGGGCGAGATTTGGGTGGAAATGGCAGGCACCGCTTAGTATTGGTTATCCCCACAGACAGAGCCAGATCAGCTGACGTTTGTGAATGAAACATTGTATGAAATGTAAATCTGTTAATAAAGCATGAAATGTGCAGTGACTGCCTGTAACCCAACTCTCTGCCTGGGACTTGTGTCTGCGTTATGGGCACAATATGCAACTTATTAACGGCTAGTGCCCAAGTGACTTCTCTATTACTTAACCACTGCGCTGCCAACATGTCTACACCGAGCTTTCCAGACATGGAATTGGATGATTGGGAAATGCTTGCTCCCTCCCCTGGGGGCACTTTGGGTTAGGAACAGCCCAGAAAGAGGCATTGCTGGAAGAAAGCACGAAATAAATCCAGAACACTTCACTGAATTGGGATTGGGATGCTCAGGAATAAAAGGCAAAGTTCAGAATATAATTATTTGCAGATCTGCATTCTATTTCTGATGTTACCCAGCAGCCCCTCCAGGAGAGCATCTCACAGTGTAGCCTTTGTATCCAACATGTTTATTATGTATCACTTGGGGGTGCTCTGGAACCTGGCAGGGAAATATTCTGGGTAATGACCATTTACTCTTATCGTCATCTCCCATCATCCCCTGCAGGCTCACTGCTCACCTACCATAGATATAGATATTGATCTATAATCATACCCAGAAAGCTCAATATACATCTCCCTTCATTCTTTGGCCGGCTTACTGCTCATCTTCCAGCATCCACTGCAGGCTCACTCCCATCATCCCTAGCAGGCGCTCACTGCTAATCTCCCACCATCCTCTGCTGGTTCACTGGTAATCTCCCATCAGCCTTTGACATTTTACTGCTAATATCCCACCACCCACTTTAGTGCAGAGACACATTCTCAGATTCGGGGAGATTTAGTCATAAATTGCCTCTTCTTCTGGGAGACTAATCTCCCTGAACTGCCTCCCGCCAGCTAGAATCTAAATTGCCGATGGGATGGCACTCGGAACTCTTTGTCTTCCGAAGTTTCCTCATGAGGCAACTTCGGGCGACTTTAGGAAAACAAAGCACACCCCTAGATTCAGTGTCGGACTGGCCCGGCGGGACACCGGGAAAAAACCGGGTGGGCCCCGACCCTCGTGGGCCCCCGCCGGGCCAGACCCCCTCTAATAGTATAAAAAATGTTAAAAAGTTTTCGGCGATGCGCATCGCATCGGCGCTTGCGCATGCGCATCGGCGCTTGAGCGCCGAGAAGTGCGCTCGCGCATGCGCATGGAGGCGTTCGAGCGGCGAAGTAGGGGGGCGGGGGGCCCTGGACAAGCAGTCCCGGTGGGCCCCGGTCCCCCCAGTCCGACCCTGCCTAGATTTACATTCTAGTAGGCGGGAGTCAGTTTGGGAGATTAGCCATCCTGAAGAAGAGGAGATTTGTCGCTGGGCGACTAATCTCCCCTAATCTGAGCGTGTGTCTCAGCCCTTAGGCTTTCCACTACAGAGCAGAGCAAGAGTAACCCTTCCAACACTTTCCCCTTTTCTCTGCCTCTATATATTAGGCACCTATCTAGTGTTACCAATTCTTAATTCTGTAGATGAAATGAGAGCATAGCAGGCAGTAACCCTTCTAACACTTTCCCTTATTTTTCTCCATAAACATTAGGCACCTATCTATTGCTTCAAAAAACCAAAAAATTATCCCATAATTTGGTAATATAATGAAAAGCTAGATTGTATTCAATGATCAGGTTAAAAAGGCATACAGACCACCTGGTATTCCGCCTTACGCGTTTCATACCCTCTGGTACTTAATCATAGGCAATAATACCCATTCAAGCAACAAAATTTAAACCCAATGAGGGCCCTCCCTTATACATTGAAAACCAGTCAGAAATTGCTACATATCACTCAAGTGTCAGAGTGAATTATACAATTACATTGTTAAGGTTCCTATCTAGTGCTACCAATCTTTATTTATGTAGGTAAAATGAGAAGAGTGCAGTCAAAAACCCTTCCAACACTTTTCTCTTGTCTTTGTCTATATATATTAGGCACCTATTTAGTGCTACCATTTATTTCCATAGGTAAAATAAGAGAGGCAACAGGCAGTAACTATCCTTTCTAGATAAAGAGATATAAATAGGTAGATATGAGGGAGTGCTGACTGTGAGCAGGACAGATAACTTCATTAGCTGCAGAAGCTTCCGACTCCTCCTGACATCTGATAGAGACACATTCCATAAACCCAAGCAGAGGAATTTTAATCAGGAAAATGCTTGATACTGGAATCTGAGGAACATACAGGGGACCCTAGATTCTTGGATCCCTGCTGCAGAGAGGAGCCCAGCCCTAATGTATTCTAGGTCCCCCCAAGCCCAATGTGGGGGACACTGTACTAATAATCACCTTTTCCTGATAAATATCTGGCAGATTTATAACATGACCATTTGTAATTTTGTAGTTCTGCTTTACCCTTCAGACAAACCATAGATAGAAAGTAAGTGGACCCAATGTGGAACCCCGTGAGACACCAAGGCTCATCAATGATGAAATTCATGTATGGTTTAAATTGTGTTTTGTTTACTCAAATTACCATGTTTTCTCCCATAATGCAGCACCTTTTCCCAGAATTCCATTTGGATTTCTGCTCACTATACTATCTTATGTAGAGTGGAGATTGTATTATTCCCAGTGTTAATAATGGCATTAGGGTGCAAGTTGCTTGCCACCTATAGTGGAACTTTTGCACCCCTATGTGCGTATAATATATGAGTGCAGGCTCAGCACAAGCAGAAGGATCATATATAACCGTTTAGTGACTGCAGTCTGTTAATGTTCTGCTTATGACAATCAATGTCTGGGTCAATATGCTCTATGGAAGTGTAAATATGCCATTCTTTTGTGCAAATTCCAACTTCTTCCTATACAATCCCTACACTGTATGTGTCAGTATTTGCCCAGCCATGAGCTTCCCCAGCTGTATATGTCAGACCCAGGGCCGGCCTTAGGCCAATTGGACGAATTGGGCCCAATTGGGCCCCTCACCTCTGGGGGCCCCGCACCACAGGGCAGCACAGATAATATTTCCCTCAGCACATGATGCTGCCTGGCCTGCCCCCAACTTTGAGAGTTCAGCCCATCCCCAAATCCATAGGTCCAGCCCACCCCCAACTCTGATAAGCCAGCCTATCCCCCAACTCCATAGGTCTAGCCTGCCCCCAACTCTCATAGGTCCAGCCCACCCCCAACTCTGATAAGCCAGCCTATCCCCCAACTCCATAGGTCTAGCCTGCCCCCAACTCTCATAGGCCCAGCTTTCCTCCAACCTTGATAGGCCCTGCCTGCCCCCAATCCAACCAAGCCTGCTCCCAAGCTGAATCGGCCCAGCCTGCCCCAAACTTATTGGCCCAGTCCACTCTCCTATTTCCTCCCTCTCTCTCTTACCCTGTGTGCCCCTATTATGTGCCCCTATTTCATTCCTCTCACTCTCTTACCTTGTCTGCCCCTTTCCTTTCTATTTTGTGCCTGTATGCCCTTATTTTCCTTAATACTTGGTGTGTCAGTAGCCAGCAACACTTTGTCTAGGGGCCCCGCCAACATGGTGCCAATTGGGCCCCACATTTGATAGGATCAGCCCTGGTCAGACCAACTGGCCCATGCTCACCTGTCTGTGATCCAGAGCAGCACTCATTCTACTACAATCACCGGTACCAAACCTATTGATATAGAGCCTCGAAATAACACAGTGGGAAGTGAATGCTGCTAGGACCAAGGCATTAACTCCTTTTCTTTTCTGTCCCAGTGCTGGCTCAGCATTGACTTTATTTGTATTTATCAGCTGCAAATGGCCCAGTCATCTATCTGGGAAAGAATTTGGTCAGGGGCATAAATACAGTGGAAGCATACCATGCAGCTGCAGAGGGGCTCAGGGGGTATAGGGGCTCCATGAGACCCTAATTCATGTACAATTTGAATAAATATTGGTAAAACAAGTCAACCTTTAAACAATTTAAAGGCCTGAAAAATTATTTGCTGTGGGGCCCAGTGATATCTAGTTACACCACTGAATTTGTTCAGATGATGGATCCATCAGGTTCATCTTGCTATTACCCAAGTACTACTTCTTTTGCATTTACCTTTCATTATCTATGAGAAAGGAATATTCGTTGGAGCAACTGTATGTTGTAGAACAATTCTGTTTTGTTCAAGTGTCAATTGGATCACAGATATTGTTCTGTTCATCTTCTCAGCATATAACCTCTCCTGCATGATACCTGCCCTGCTCCAGCCCTGTAATTATATGTATGTGGGACATACAGCTTAGTCAGGTGCAATTTATTCTTTATAGTCCAAAGTCTCATTTTCAGCAAAGCTGCATAATAGTAATTATCCCATGTGCTGCCTCACTGTCCCAGTCTGGTACTTATCTAAAGATTTTGCTTTGTCATTGTCTGCCTCTATTATGGATTCCTAAGAAGAACCTACTGGATCTTTTTACTGCAAATGTAACTGGAAATGTACATTTAGTTTCTTCCTTTTGACGTATTATGGGAAACCAATGCTTTTCCAATTGATCAGCCAATTTCATGAAATAAAAACATTGTGGATTAGAGAACACAAATGTCCTTCTCTCATTGAAGTTTATTTCCATGTCCTGTACTTAGTATTTTGTGACACTCATTCTCCCCTAAGTGCAAGCTGTGGAACATGGATGCTCGTCTGAGTAGGTGCAGGGAATGGGAGACACTGAGGAATTGGAGATACTAAATAAGTCTCCTTTGTGACAGGCAAACTACATGGAGGTGGGATTGTCACTGAGTGCTGCTTAGTACACATGTGCTCATCGCCATGTCTTCATTCAGGTGCTTGGTGATTTTAATTAACGCTGTTTCCCCAGTAATTGCTTCTGTCTGGAATATTAAATTACTTTTTTTTAATTTGCTAAAGATTTGCTCCATAGGGATAAACTAGAATAATTGAAGGCGATGCACAAACATTCCATAAAATCAGATTTTTCTGTAGCAACAAGATCTCTGTCTGAGGCTGTGGGTTCATTTAACCAAAGTACGAAATTGGCAGCACTCCCAATCGTAATATAAAACCTTCTTTATTCTTTTACATACATCATGGCAACAACAGCAACGTTTCGGACCTACAATGGTCCTTTTTCAAGCTGGGTTCATTTACTCTAGATGCCCCTTACCCACCATGCCAACTCTCTCAGCTCCCAATTTCCTTGTAACGTCATCTAATGGGATAAAAATCTCTCACACGGTATAGTCCAAAATAATAGTGCTGCAAGTCAACTCCCATCAACCTGGCCAGGCCGTGCTTATTTCTAAAGGTAAAGCTAGAGTCCAGTTAGGGTGAAATTTGGGGTGAATGCTTATTTGTGCCCTGGGTACCCCTGGAACTAGAGCAGGGTGACTGTTACTCCAATGTTTCTATATATCTGTAACCTTGTTATGAGATAAGAAGGCACAGGCTTAAAGCCAATTAAAGCCAATTAGAGTGATATTTAGGGTGAGTGCTTATTTGTGCACTGGGTACCCCTGGAACTATAGCAGGGTGGCTATTACCCCAATGTTTCTATATAGTTGTAACCTTGTTATGAGCTAAGGGGGCCCAGACTAAAGGCCAGTTAAGGTGAGATATGGGGTGAGTGCTTATTTGTGCCCTGGGTACCCCTGGAGCTATAACAGGGTGAATGTTACCCCAATGTTTCTATATATATATGTAACCTTGTTATGAGCTAAGGGGCTTATACACATGGGATGGACAAAAATGTATGATTTTGAGGTCTCATTTGGCTCCACTTCTAGTTCAACCCATCATCTACAAATATTCGCTTTTATTTTTTTAAATGTGTGCATTGTGCAGCAATCTAAAAAGACAGTAAATCCAATGACTTCTTCTTACCCTTCAAGCTTGCACCTTTGCCTCCCATTAGATTGTCAGCTCTGTAGACTCTCTGTCTCCTGCACAGACTATAAATGTAGCAGTGGCCTCTTGCTATTGGGCAGCCTTTGCCTGGCACACAGGGCTGGTCTGGGTAGTGGTGCCGCTGGGCCCATCAGCGACAGTGAAACTGTATATAGTGTTTTACAGAGTGAGTACAATATAAAGCAGAGGACGGGGAGGAGGGAAGCACAGTGGTTACTCCCTGAACTCTGGCTGAACTGGCTCCCTTGCCAAACTGCCGGCAGAGCAGCATTAGATGAAACATTAAGGGCTGAATGGGAGACGCTGACATGGAGCAGACAGCAAGACATGATATCTTATTTTCCTGAGCCTTCCTGACACAAATTGAGCTGCACTTATTATTCGCTGCTGCTATAAACTTGCCCTTGGAATCGAGCAGTCGCTCTGCAGATGTTCCAGCATTAACCCTTCGACTGCTGACCCCTCCGCACAGCCTTCTGGAGGCAACAGTTTCATTCAGTGGCCTCTCTGGTGAGCAGGCCTGGGCTGGCAATCTGTGGATTCTGGCAAATAGTCACTATGTATTGGCTGATGGGGACTGTTTGGGTTTCTGTGTACTTGAAATACCAGGGCCGGTTTTGAATTTCAGTCCGGACCTACTGGTAAGGGCCCTCCAGTATCACAGCTCTTCCCAGATGTCATGGCCTGTCACTGTCATGCTGTATAACACCTTATCCATTCACTATGCATCTGAAGCTGTGAACCTTGCAGCATGTGTACAACCTTAGTACTAATGGACCCTGGGGTAATTGAGGAAATGTGGCCTAAACCATGGTTTCCTTGTGGAACTCTGAATAAACTGTAGAACAGGCAAGATGGCTTCCCAAGGAAAAGAACAAACAACAGCTCTTGTATTTGTTGCAGACAATATGGCTTCCCTGTACCACTGGAAAGGGAAAGGTTTCCAGTCTGACTTCTCAAACACATTTCACAGATATTCAGTAATTTGGGCACAAGTAGTTCTTCTGAAGAGATGCTGCTTTATTGCTGGAACTTTAGAACTGATAGATACTCACAGATCTGACTTTTCTGACAGTAAATAGTATATTACCCAACACAGCGACTTTATAGAATCATTTCCTAAAATATTTTTCATAGTGACATGGGCACAGACTGGCTGCAAGTCCCTCATAATGGTGCCCCTTGTAGAATATTACTATCCCTGAACCTATCCATGTTTTCTAGGTAGCCTCTGGCTGCTTTGCTGACTACCCTAATCCTTTCTGTCACTCCTAGAGTGAGCTATTACATAAGCTAGCCCTCACATTAGCTAGTCCTACCTTACAGATCTTCTTCTTCTACTGAGGCCTCATTCTTAATCCTATCTGTCATTTTTAGAGTGAGCTATTACAGGAGTTATCCCTCACAATAACTAGTCCTACTTTATAGATCTTCTTCTGAAGCCTCCTGGTTAATCCTATCTGTCATTTCTAAACTGAGCTAGAACAGGAGTTTACATAAGCAAATCATCCATGTTCTCTATTGAGGCATCCTGCTTCAGACTCTTTAGCACAATTCTCCTTCTCACACAGGTGGAGCCTAAAGTGACCGAACATTGAGATTACCTCCCTTTTATGGACTATGGAACTCACTTGATACCCCTGACCAATAGGAAACTTTCGGCATTCCCCGGAACACTCTAACCAATGTGACTATGAGGATTTTCATTCATCATCATTATATTAGATACCCTAACCAACTGAAACCTCAATCTATATCTGAACAAAAGTTTAAGCCTCTTGGGTAGACAAAAAGCTTAATTTTCGCTACAGAGAGCTGCACAGCTTCTTGTGGCTTGTAGTAAGTAAGTTGTCATACTCTGCAACTCCCTAGTACTTTCTGTTACTCTTATCTGCACCCATAATAACTTATACCCTCATACTGCATTGTCTGAGTAGTGGAAATATCTGATAGATGATTCCTGCCCATATATATATATGTAGGTCATTATTTGGTTTAATGTTTGCACAGTGGGTGACAGTGACAAGAGGTATTTACACACACAGGTACATTGTTCACACAAATACACAGAATTTTTGTCATTTTGCATCTGGTTGATTTCTGGCCCATCAGCATATTAATGGCTCAGAGCCAAAGAGATACACCATGAACTGGAACAAATGGTAAAGCTGCGAGGATCAGCTCATTCCACTGAAAGCTCTGCATGGCAGTTTCTTTCAGGCCCTCCAGGGTCTCCATTGTTTCAAATACAGGGGTGGTCTAATTCTCTATGTGAAAAAAAAACACAGAGCATGGAATAAAACTACCAAGACTTTCCCCTTGTTTCTTTCTGTATATAAAAGGTACCTATCAAGTGTTACCAATTCCTATTTCTGTAGGGAAAATGAGACCAGAGCAGGCAGTAACCCTTCAAATACTTTCACTTGTCTGTGCCCCTATATATTAGGTACCTGTCTAGTGCTAGCAATCCACAGGCAGTAAAACTTCTAATGTTTCCATTTGTTCCTTGTGCAATATCAACCATCTTGCTATAAGTGGGATATTCACAATTTTCTAGCCTCGTCTCGCGGTCCTGGATTAAGTTTTAATGCCGTGGCCCTTTAGCTGCTTTTCAGCCTCTGTGTTTGTTCAGCAGTTCTGGAGTGCTCTCCAAAACATTTCATCACTGTCTCTCAGAAGGAATGAGAGCATGCCGAGAAGAGCCAAACAAAGACTTTGGCTCTTTCTGGCACAAGAGGGAAAGTGATTTTTTAAAGAAAAACCCTTGTGAAACCCTTTGACTCCCTGTGTGATGTACCAACAGATCCACATGGTGTAAATCAAATCTACATAATTTTTATTAAAGTGGCATATATGTCTAAAGCACATATGCAAATATTAAGTGTAAGTAAAAAATATAATTGTTACCTAACCTCTACCTGGTTATATAATAAATGGGCAGTACAATGTTGCACACAGATACCCAGACCTGCCAACATTTTTGTATTTGGAAGTAAATGAGCTAATTATTAACTATAATTGTAATCATTGTGGAGACAATACTGATTAGTCCCATAATGCAATGGGATATTGATGTGAATAGGAAGGCAAGCCTACCACCCCCATGAGTAACATTCTGTGGCTTCTGTGCTACAGTGAGAGCAATAAACTTGCCTTTTTATAAAACATATCTTAGCATGGGGTTTATACCATTTAGGGCACAGAAGTATAGTAACAAACAGATCCACGTGATACTGCCCAGTGCCAATTGATAACAGATTTAACCCAAACCACAAAGTGAATCCAGGCAAAGAAATGTATACCCAATAGCCTGGCACATAGCTGGGATCAAACACCCACAGCAAACAGCAGGGTGAACTCCATGTTATGCAATAGCAGAGCCACCCTATAATGAATACTGGCACCCTCAGGTGCCCAGCAGTGCACAGTCAACCCAGCACAGTGAGAATGAAAAATAAAGTGCAGAGTTGGGAGGGAACAGCCATCTATAAACATTCCAGAAGGACTGAAGCAGTTGTCAATAGTAATTATTCCATATTAATTAATGCACTCCGACTATCCGTTACAGTGTCTGTATATTTAGTAGGGTTGCACGAATCCAGGATTCGGTTCGGGATTCAGCCATTTTTTTGCAAGATTCGGCCGAATCCTTCTGCCCGGCCAAACAGAATCTTAATCCTAATTTGCATATGCAAATTAAGGGAGGGAATTCGGATTCTGTTCGGTATTCAGCCATATCTTTCGCGAAGGATTCGGGGGGTTCAGCCGAATCCAAAATAATGAATTCGGTGCATCCCTAATATTTATATGTAAATGTAGGGTGGGAGCTGCCAGCAGCCCCTTAAGTGGAAAATATAATGCAAGTCCTGCACAGATATAAACCATTCCATTTCAGGCCAAGTAAAGTCCACAAAAGACCATGTAAGGTGCATATAATTAGCAATTTAGCAGATCTTACATGATAGAGGGATTGTGCTGAGCATTATGATTCCCACTAGACCACAGACTGTTGGGGCTCAGTCTTTCCCTTTTCTGAAGGTGTCTCAGACCTCAGATAATAATCGGACTCCTGTATATAAATGGAAACATAAAGTTGACCTGCACCCAACCCTAACCTGTCTATTTATGATCAGCATCCAACTCTAACATGGTGAGCCGCTGTGTTTATTCTAAAGGTGGCCATACACGGGCAGATTAGTGCTGCCGATATCAGTACTTTAGACCGTTTCGGCAGCTTATCTGCCCATGTGTGGGGGCTCCCGACGGGTCCTCCCGATCCATATAAGGCCAAAAATCATCCAGATATCGATTGGTTAAGTTTGATTTTTTGTACGATCTGGTCTGAGCCCATTTGTAGTATTGTAATCCAATTGTTCGCTTGACAAAGGGACGTGCCCCGAAACGTTGCACTGCATTTAATAAAATTGCAAGGGCTTGCCCTGCTAAACTAACTCCTGTGTGCCGGTGATCCTTCTGCGATCCAATTGTTCGGTCCCAGGGCCGAGCGTTCGGATTCATCTGATATCGCCCAGCCGTTAGTGGGCATAAGGTCGCCAAACAAGCGGATCTTATAGTGTATGGCCACCTTAAACTAATTCCCTTTCCCAGAACTCACCATCCAGTTTGCTCTCTGACAACAAACAAGGTGACTTCAATGCAGTGGAAATGATGTGACACAAGTAAAGGGGTTAAGGGCTTACGACTTTGGGGGGAGTGTGTGTATGTATGTGTGTGTGGGGGGGGTAGTATTGTCTCTTTGTGTCTAGTTATTTGTCTTCTGATCCACTAAATTCAACTTTTCCTTGTCTCCCTTCTGCCCTGTCCATGGGCTGCCTCGCTCTAAATAATGTCAGTTTAATGAGAATTCTGTGCCAGGCACAGTTATATATGGGAAGACAATAAAAGACTCATGTGCTTATGGGGAGCAGAAAGCATCAGAATTACTCTGGTACCACAAATTATACCCAGAATATTTATATCCACTCTCTTTTCTTGCCAGAAACCTATAGGCTGCTGCCAGATGCATTATTAAAAATAAACATTGACATTTTTCCAGGTTCAAGAAAATATTTAATAAAAATGTACATATTTTATGGTCAGTGGGTGTGTTAGACAGATAGGTCTAGGGTTCCTGTAAAATGAGATCTTATACCTCCAACAAACAGCACACAGTCTAATAAGATCTTTGGAGTCAGAAATGGCCACTCTCAAGCCAAAACCCCAGGAATCCTCTGGGTGGGACACAGAGGAAATCACAGACCCCATCCACATCCAATTCCAGAGACCTATGGGGTAGGAACAAGCAGGATCCCAACTCCTTGGCCAATATTCAGTGCCCCCCAGCACAGTGTAAGGTTCCTCTGAGGGTGAAGAGTCACAAGGGAAGGGGGGTAACGCACCTGTGCCCCAGTGTGCCCCTTAGGGAGACTGACTGATGGCTCCTTGTCTGGATTTCTGCACCTGAATCCCTCTGTCAGCCCAGTGCCACATTCCTGCCATTCCAGAGGAGAGTAGCCAGTGCAGGGTGCAGGTGGCCAGAGAGTCCAGGGTGGGGGGTCTAATTTCATGGTCCAGCACCAGATGGTAAGGAGTGGAATCTATCAGGGGAGGACCAGATGGGTCAGACTGAGTACAATATGAACTCAAAGGGCCAGTTTTTGGAGCAGGAGGGAAGCCCTTGGTACTGTGTGTAATGGCCCTAATGGCCAATGGTGATTTTCAATACTGTGCCTCCCCTTTAAAGGAGAACTACAGCTTAACTAAAGAAGTAGCTAGAAATGTTGTACATTATGTTTTGGGATTCTGTACCAGCCCAAGGCAGCCACATCCCTTTAGCAGGGAAGATCTTTGATCAAAATGCCCCAGTAGCCCCCCATCTTCTATTATTATTAAGACCCAGTGCTGCTGTCACTTACTGAGCTTAGGGACCCACTCACAATATACAGTACACATAGAATAGAAATATCACAATATAAGAATGATTAGTAATTAATACAGATAAATACTACATGGCAGCACAGAAACCAGTGCAATTAGCATCAGAATTTAATAATCAGCCCTCATAGCTTTAACTTATATCACAGACAAACATCATTTTCTGCTTGATAATTTGTGAAGACCCCTAAGCTTAGCTTCTCAACAGCTGCTCAGAGCCCACTAAGCATGTGAGTGTCACAGACACTTTCCAAAATGGGAAAATATTTACTTTGCAGATTAAGTAGGATGTGGCATCTTCCTGGTATGTCAGTAAATGCAATTGAATTAATGCTGAGGGGTTATTGTGCAGTACAATCTATGGCGCTGTGTTTCCTGAATATAATTTGCTGGAACACAAACCACACTTGGGAGGTATTTACCTGTCTGCTTTAGTATATTTAACATTTTTACTTAAGATTTATGAATTTTTGACCAAAGATGAATTTTATGTTTTTTTCTGTCACTTAATTCAGTGGCATAACCAGATATTCCTGCCCCAAAAAACAGACCCTGTCAGTCTTTTATCCCTATTGTTACACCCCTAGGGGCAGAATTTTGTAACATCTTCACTTTAAATTGGGCCCCTCTTTCCTGATTTGCCTCAGACCCCCCTCTCTCTGTAGCCCTGGAGAGGGTGGGATTGTGTAGTATATTTGTGTTGATGAGCTGAGAGATTGGTTGGGATTGGGGATTATTCTCTTGTTCTTTGACTAGAGGTCACTCAGGGATAAGGTCTCTGCATGTGAAAACATCACTGGGTGATAGAGAAGATACTACCTGTGCCAGGTGTTTGAGTTATTACTAGGACACCAGTATATGCCAACTGGGCGGGACTAGCAGAACTGGAACAGATCAGGACACAGTGTTTCATCCTATTTACAAGGAAGAGCTGTGGGGTTGTGCTAATTAAGGTCTGTCCTGTTATTACTGGGCAGTCGTGCTTGGCACCCACTGATTCCATTCATTATAGAGGAGCTAGAAAATAATGCAATGGGCCTGTGACAGGCACCTAACCAGAAGGACAGAAACTTTACTGTCCTGAGATAATTTGGTCTCACATTCCTCTCTGCTACTTGTCTTGTGCACTTCTTCTTTGTCAGACATAAACCCAAATTGTTTCTTTCTCCTTTGTATGTAAAACAGGTCCACATGTTCTAGAGCAATCTTCCAGTGTTCTAGATCAATCTGTACCCACCAATCTGGTATAAGAGTATGTGTGTTTTGGAGTCATGTTCATATGTAAGTGTATGTGTCCTCAAGCCATTTGTATCTACAGTATATCTGCCTGTGGTGTAGAGACATCTATATCTGCACTCGAGGGTTCTTTCTAGCAGGTACAAGCCCTTGCTATATTTTATTTGCAAGGGCTTTATTTTTATCCTCTGCAAATAAAATATAGCAAGGGCTTGTACCTGCTAGAAAGAACCCTCGAGTGCCAGTGAATTCTTCTTGTATTCGTATCGTTGAGGTTGCCGAGGCCTCCATCACAGTGCACCGGGTCATCTATTGTGGAGAGCCAGGGTGTGCAAGTGTGGTAATCTTGTACTGAACATCTATATCTGCCCCATGTTCTAGAGACATCTATACCTCTTTGTATTCTAGTGCCATCTATAACCACAGATCTGGTATGGAAATGCCTGCGTTCTAGAGTCATTGATATCTGCAGGTACTGTGCAAGTAAATTCAATGGGTCTGTCTGGTACAGGCTTCTATTATTATTAAATTATTAGAGTTTATTATGCAGAACCAGCTGGATATGTTGTTGTGTCTGTGAGTCTGGAAATAACTGGACACCTAGAACCATCCTTCTCACCAGCCCTTATCCCCCTACTTTAGCTGGATTGTCAGGCTTTGCCCTCAGCCTGGGCCTGGAATGAGAATATCAGTATGGAATAATATGCAGATCCCTGGGACAGGTGATTAATGTTCTGCAGCCAATCTCTCTGCTGTCAGACTGTGCCGAGGGAAAGTGGGTCAGCGCAGAATAACTCTATCAGTGGCAGAGTGCTGGTGCCAGTATCTCCCAGACATGTTCCCTTCAAACTCAAACAAATTCTAAAATGGGAAAGTACAAATCAGCCACTCATTATAATTAGGAAGTGCTTGATTGACAGGCGCTCCCTATAAAGACATGGGCTGCAAAGGGAGATGACTCCTGGCAGCAGTTCAGCCTTTTGAGCTGAGTCACTTTGGGAGGGGCAGGGCCGCAGGCAGGTGCTGATGGGATTTTGTGCTAAAAGCATTTATAAACAAAGCAGAAGAATGGGGATTAAACAGAAGTAGGATTTCGTAGCACTAAATAGGTACCCAATATATAGGGTTTTGTATGTTTTTATATTGAAAACTTTACAAAAGAATATGAACATAATTTAGACTAACATTACAATTACATTACACTCATACAGGTCCACCCCCCAGTCCATTGGCCAAATATCCCGTTAGATAGAACAACAGTGGGACAAAACCGTAGGTACAAAATGTCAAAATTTTTCTTCCGCTGAACTTTTATCCTTCTTATGTATAGATAAAGATTAAGAGGTGCTCAAGTGTTAGCTCTGCTGCAATTAAAGAGCTTCCATCACATATCCACAGAAATAGTAACAAATGGCACACTCACTTCAATGCCTCTGCTTCAATTCAAATCATATTCTTTTTATTTCGGTGAGATCAATAAGCAAACGTTTCGGGGTCAGGCCCGAAACGTAGCACATGCTTATTGATCTCACCGAAATAAAAAGAATATGATTTGAATTGAAGCAGAGGCATTGAAGTGAGTGTGCCATTTGTTACTATTTCTGTCAACAGTGGGACAAAGACTTATGAAGAATCTATATGCCTTTGCCGTGGATTCAATGTCTCAATGAAGAGACAGAACTATTTGCAGCCAGTGGGTGCTCCTGGTGGCCTGAAGTAAAATCCGAAGAGTTGAGTTTGGTATATCTGGAAAACTCCCAGTCCCACGTACGAACAAAGTCTAACCACTAAGTTAAAACTCCTAGAAAGCCTGGTAGGAGCACAATGGTACCTGGGCAATGCCCCATTGGCAGTGAACCAAATTGAGGACAAAAATAACGAGCCAACCGCAAGCAAAATAAGGGTGCCAAATGTGTGCTCTGCAATCACGGTACTGGAATGTGAGGCTTGGTCAGGGACAGAGACAAGAGGAAAGTGTTGAAAGGGTTACTGCCTGCTCTGCTCTAATTTCTCCAAGAGCTTTAGAAATAGGGATTGGGAGCAATGGGAAGATGCTTACTGCTATACATAGAATCTCTACCATAAAGCAAGACAGAGTTTGCTGTGTCAGTGCCATAATGGACAGACATGTCATGTGAGTACCAGTAAGTACATTATACTTTGTAAGTGCACAAAGTTTCTAACAATATTAGAAGTAAAACAAATATTTATCTGACACTACTTTACACAGAACTACAGTCTATTACTGTATATGCTCTCACTCAGAATAAGATCCAGTAAACCTTCCTACAATCACCTGCTCTTCAAAATGTAGTTTACTATTCCTTTTTATTTCTTATTGACTTTTAATTTCCCAGAAATGGCAGATAAAATGGGCAAGTTTAAGGGTCTGGCCACACTGGCAGATTCACAGAGATTAGTCACCAGGCGACGAATCTCATCTTCTTTGCGGCGACTAATCCCCCCCCCGATCTGCCTTCCGCCGGGTAAAATGACAATTGCCTGGGGGCAGGCACTCGGATTGCTTCGTTTCCAAAGTGGCCCGTAGTTGTGAAGGAAACTTTGCGAGACTGCAGAAAACGAAACGCTCCGAGTGCCTGCCCCCAGGTGATTTTCATTTTAGCCGGCAGGGGAAAGGCAGGGGAAGGAAGATCAGACAGATTATTCACCGTGAAGAAGAGGCAATTTGTCGGCTGTCGACTAATCTCCCCGAATCAGATCAGATTCAGTCTATGGGCCTACCATGTTCCAAGAGCCAGAGATGAGTATATTGATTGGACTGGTTTCAAAATTATTTATTGCCTTTGCAGCAGTGTCATATGACAAGAATGTGTTTTCTGCACGTAGCAGTCACTGCATGTTCCACCTAGTGGCAGAACACAGAGTTGGTGGATAAAAATATTTTTTCTATTTAACTTAATTTATTTATTTTTAAGTTTATTGATAAAAATAATTACAAAAACCAAAGAAAACTCAAAATGATATAATAAAAAAAGGAAAATAATCAGTTTACATAAAAGTGATAGTGTCCCTTTAAGTTACTTGCCTTACTGTCTCTATCTTGCCCTACTGACACCATTTTGCCCTATTTTCTCCATCTTGACCCTATTGTCTTCATCTTACCCTACTGTCTTCATCTTACCCTACTATCTCCATCTTACTCTACTGTCTCCATCTTACCCTACTGTCTCCATCTTGCCCTGTTGTCTCCATCTTGCCCTGTCGTCTCCATCTTACCATACTGTCTCCATCTTACCATACTGTCTCCATCTTGCCTTACTGTCTCCGTCTTGCCTTACTGTCTCTATCTTGCCGTACTGACACCATCTTATCCTACTGTTCCCATCTTGCCTTACTATCTCTATCTTGTCTTACTGACACCATCTCGCCCTACTGTCTCCATCTAACCCTACTGTTTCCATCTTGCTTTACTGTCTCCATCTTGCCTTCTGTTTCTAACATTCCCTACTGACATCATCTTGCCCTACTGTCTCCATCTTACCCTAATGTTACCATTTTGTCTTACTGTCTTTATCTTGCCATAGTAACAACATCTTGCCCTACTGTCTTCATCTTGACTGCGCCATCACAAGCGACACCGCAAATATATTTGCATGTTATTGCGCTTATCACTTAGCTTTTGCGATGGCTTTTTTTATGCGCTTTGAGTAAAAGATTGGGCATTTATGTCGCAAACTATGCCGTGTTTGAGAGGGGCGTGTCTGGGGCGTGGCTACAATGCGCTTGTACTGCGGCCGTCACAGAGTTGCGTCTATATATTCGCACATTTGTGCCCACACAACAGCACCACAATTGTTACGACAGCCTCTTGGTGGCGTAATAGTAACGCTCTTCAAAATAGCTGCGCTAGTTTGTTCGCATTTTTGCGATTCATGCTGATTGAATGTCAATTTTACTTATGTGTGCAGGGCAATACTGCTAAATTGGGTTCTGCTGCCTGTTGGTGGGGATGTTTGTTTTTCAGATGACAAATGCTGTGTCTATTACTCCAGTTTCTATTGAAAGCCTAACCTTTTCATATCTGAATCTATTACTGAAATCAATGCATGTTTGCTAGGGTAATTTGGACCCTAGCAAACACATTGCTAAAACTGCAAACAAGAGAACTGCTAAATAAAAAGCTAATTAAAACAAACTCTACTAACTAATGGAAAATGATAACCACTAACCAAATGTTAAACTAAAAGATAACTCAAAGGAGAACAAGCAACCAGGTCTCGCCCCCAACATTTTAAAAGAGACCAAGGTTCCTTTAAGAGTTCCAGGATGCCGAAAAACCTTTGGAAGCAAAGAAATATTTGCGTAAAAATAAACGCAGGTGGGGCACATTGAACGCAATATGCGTGATAGGTAGCGCAACTAAAATAAGATGTGCGTTCATACATACGCACAACTAAGCCTTACCTTTGTGGACTTCCAGAGCGCACAATTTATTATAAGCATTGCGACAACTGAGACTCAACTGCCTGCGTCTACAACAGCGCACAATCGCACTTTTTAAGGTATCTTGCAGGGTTGTGCGTAACATTAATAAATACTCGCATGCTCTGGGCAAATATCAGACCTCTTCGCTCTTTTTAGCGCTGCGCTGCGTTAATAAATGAGCCCCACTGTTTCCATCTTAACCTACTGTCTCCATCTTGGCTTACTGTCTCTACCTTGCCGTACTGATACCATCTTATCTTACTGTCTCCATCTTGCCTTACTAACTCTATCTTGTCTTACTGACACCATCTTGCCCTACTGTCTCCATCTTACCCTACTATTTCCATCTTGCTTTACTGTCTCCATCTCGCCTTCTGTTTCTAACATTCCCCACTGACATCATCTTGCCCTACTGTCTCCATCTTACCCTAATGTTACCATTTTGCCTTACTGTCTCTATCTTGCCCTACTGACACCATCTTGCCCTTTTGTCTTCATTTTACCCTACTGTTCCCATATTGCCATACTGAAACCATTGTGTCCTTTATTCTCCATTGTGCATGTTTGAATTGCCGAACTGTTACTTCTGAAGATGTCTGCTGGCAGGTTTTTCCCTGTATTTACATCTATGCATGATAAAGAGCTTTGATCTGTAGGATATGTATTTTGCTACTGAGGCAGAGAATCAGGACTAACCTGCTAACATAACTTGAGAGTTGGCAGAGAAGTAGTTAATGTTTCTGTGGCTGACAGAGCAGTGGTGGGGTAGCTTTGTGAGATGCACAGCCATAACCAGGGCCCTATATTTGTGTGCTAGTTTGATGCCGTGTATGGGTAACTGTAGAGCAGATTCAGAAGAGACACATTGAAAAATTGCTGCCTATTAACTTATTAAATGTTTTGGCAGGCTCTGACTTGAGCGATGATTGGAGTAATTTATGATCCTGATCTCCAAATTATGTTAGAAAAGCAGAGAGATGATATTGAGGGAACAGATAATGAACAAGTTTGCAAACAATTATACCCTTAATGTACTTTCTAATTACATCTGACTGCCAGGCCATTTCTCCACAAACCAGAGGCTTTCATGGGGTCCGAGGGCCTCATTTATCAAAAAAAAAAAAAAATTATATTTCCCTGCTTTCATTTTCAGTTCCCTTTTTCTTTTAAGCTCTCGGTGCATTTATTGGGCTGAAATTTGGTACAGTCTAAACTTTTATGTGCTAATTGCTGCTCTGCTTTTACTGCATGATACCAGCACCAGCTAGGACAGTTCTTGCAGAGAGTAAAGGTGGCTATACACAGGGAGATCCCTGGCAATGTCGCCAAACAAGTGTATCTCTCCCGATATGCCCACATTGAAGTGGATGATATCGGGCTGATCCGATCGTGGGCCCTAGGGCCCAACGATTGGATCAGAATGGAGGCCAAATGGGCGATCGGATCGCGGGACTGCATCAACAAAAAGATGCGGCCGCGATCCGATTTTTTACCCTGCCCGATCTGCATATGGCCGACTTTCGATTGGGAAAGCCCGTCGGAGGGCTCCACACACGGGTCGATAAGCTGCAAACTTGGTCTGTCGGCAGCTGGCCCCTACAAAAAAAACAATAATATGCAACATGCGTGGGTTCCGCGCATGTGCGTCACGTGCTGAGGTTCACGGTAGTTGGAACCCGGTGGGCCCCCAAACCTCCAGTCCGACCCTGTGAGGGTCCACAATCTTTTTTTTTTTATCCGTGAGCCACATTCAGATGCAAAAATAGTTGGGGAGCAACACAAGCATGAAAATGTTCCTGGGTTGTGCAAAATAAGGATTGTGGTTGGCCATTTGCTGGACTGGCAGCCTACATGAGCCTCTGCTTAGCAGTACATCTGATTTTTTTGCAACGAAAACTTACCTCCAAACCAAGAATTCAAAAATAAACAACTGCTTTGCAACATCCAAGGGGTTGGTGAGCAACATGTTGCTTATGAGCTACTGGCTGGAGATCACTGATATAGATGGTCATGTGAGATTTGTCCTTGAAGGTCAATGTAGGAAGCTGAAGATCAGCGTTAAGTTGGCCATATACTTGAAGATCTACTCTTTGGTGAGGTTGCAACTAGTGAATCTTTCCCCAATATGGCCACCTTGAGGCGGGAGATATATAATAAAGGAGATATAGGCAGTCAGAGCAAGGGCGGCATCAACAAGCCAAAGTTGTCCTTGCTGGAAGCCCATACACTCAGGGTTGGACTGGCCCGACGGGCCCAGACCCTCATGCGCAGCGCATCTGACTACTAACTAACAAGTTAGCCTGCTCCTTTTCACCTCTACTGGCATACTTATTTGTACCCTAGCTTTTGGAACTTTGCCCTCTTCTTAGCGTCCCATTCACAAAGACCCTGTGCTTGAACCCTCCAGCTTCTCACTGGGGTCCTTTCTCTCTCTCTTAACTGTAAGTATGATATGAAAAAGTCATCCATCTCCAGTGATCTTTATTATGTTGCTCCAACACATGCAAGTGACTTACTGCCTTCTCTGTTTGCTGTAGGTGTATAAGAGCTGAAGCACCTGTGTAACACTATGACTCAGGGGAGAAGTTTTGGGCCTGTCAGCAGCTCTGGGCATGGATGAGAGTCGGAGTTGTGTAGGACAAGTTCTAGGGAGTCTGCCAGGAACAAGTTAGTTCAGGTAAAGATACATCAGCACTTGTTTGCCTAGAGAAACATTCTTGTCACGTAAAAATCCCACTATTAATCAAAAATCACATTACAGCCGGTGGAACGAAGCCTCCCTTTCTGCTCTGTGCTAATAATATGTCCCAGATAAGATAAAATTGGTAATTGTACGTTGCCTTGTCAGGGATGTGGCTCTAAAGAGG
Source organism: Xenopus petersii (assembly GCA_038501925.1). NCBI lineage: Eukaryota > Metazoa > Chordata > Amphibia > Anura > Pipidae > Xenopus > Xenopus petersii. Next base: position 73,577,091 of record CM076689.1, on the reverse strand, counting down.
AGCAGCATTCTGGCTCCTGGCAGCCTATTGACTCTGCTAATAGATTTCATTATGTCCTCATTTCTGCCCCATCCCACTCATACACAAAAGGGACTCATTATGTACAACTAAGGGCAAGCACCATTTAGCTCCATCAGTGTTCATTATACCCGCAGTCCCGCAAGTTTCAGGGGTGTGAAAACCAGCAACTTTTTGAAAAGAATATGTAATTAATGGACTGGGCCCAGGATAGCAGGGAAGTTGGAGGTCCCAATCTGAATGGAAAACATGTGCGGCATAAAAACAGTTGGAGGGTCACCGGCTGGACACCCCTGATTTAGGAATAGTTACACATTATAATACAGCCTTTGTACAGTATGTCTATCTTTTTCCACCAATAGGTCCCTGTGATAATCTGTGCCTGGGGTGAATCCCCTAGAACTGACCCTGAAAATATGGATAGCAAGGGCAGATGCTCATATTTGCCCCATGGCCATTAAATGTGGCAAAGCAAAGGGGCAGTTTGTTGGGGGTATTGGTTCTCGAGTTTTTGGCTGAGGGACAGCAGCACAGAGAGGATTTTTCTTCCCCAGTATAATTACATCACACAGTGGCAATTAGAGTGCAAGTCATCAGCTCATTAAGTGATTAGCAGCAGTTACTAATTAGCACAGTGGGAAGCGATTTGGCCAATTAAAGAGTGACAGGATCCTGGAATTCTCATTTCTGGGAAGTTTTGGGTGCAACTTCAGAACATGAAAGATTCTTGGCTCCAATAATGATGTATTTTTCCTATATCCCAGTGTATCCCTTTTTCAGAAGCTGCAGTTGGGTCCTAACAGAACTAGCACAAGTGGAGTCAACTCTCTGTCAGACTCACTGGGTGTCACTGGCCCTAGAAAGCTTCACAAAAAACAATCCTAGGACAGAGATGCAAGCATCACGAGAAGTCGAGAACAGAACTTTGGCTCCTTCTCTTAGAAGAAACATTGTCATAATAATGCAGGGATTTCATCACCCTCCCGCTATGTGGTTCTATTTCAGTTAAATTTCCCCCAGGCTATCAGTAATTCCAATCCTGGACTGTGGGTGACAAATCAATGTGTTTGCCATCATGTCTGCCAAAGAATTACTGTTCCTATTGCACCCAGATATATGACTTGTCTTTATGTGCAGTGGTAACTGTCACAGGGTGCTGCACAGGTGTAATTATAAAGCATTTTGACTCCCCTTATTACTCGCATACATAATGAGGAGAGTTATATGGAGCAGTGGGGGGAGTTAGAGGGAGACTTATATGAAGCAGTAGGAGGAGTTTTAGTAGAGAGGGTTATATAAAGAGCAGAGGAAGAGTTATAGAGATGGTTACTGTCAAGCGCGTCTCAGAGGCTGCTCAGCCCTGATGCCGCTCCCCACCTCCTGCTCCGCAGTTCTAACTTGTAGCGTTGGAGCGGGTCGAGGAGGGGCCACATCGCTAATGTAGTGAGCACTATTGCGCTCGCTGCACTAGAAGAGCCAAATTCCCGTTTTAAAAAATGGAAAATCGGCTCTTAAATTTACCAGAGGCGGCTTTTTGCAACCCCTGGTAACTGGCCGCTCCATGCCGCCTGAGGCAAGATTCTCACCTTACCTCATGGCCGGAGCGGCCCTGGTTACTGTATATGGAACAATAGAATGAGTTATAGGAAAGTTTATATGGGGCAGTAGGAATTATAGGGAGGGTTATATGGAACAGTAGGAGGAGTTATAGGGAGGGATAATATGGAGCTGTAGGAGGGGTTATAGGGAGGGGCAATATAGAGCTGTAGGAGGAGTTAAAGTGAGGGGTAATATGGAGCTGTAGGAGGAGTTATAGTGAGGGGTAAAATGGAGCTGTAGGTTGAGTTATAGAGAAGTGTAATCTGGAGCTGTTGGAGGAGTTATAGGGAGTAGTAATCTGGATCTGTAGGAGGAGTTAAATGGAGGGGTAATCTGGAGCTGTAGGAGGAGTTACAGGGAGGGGTAATATGGAGCTGTAGGAGGAGTTATAGGGAGGGGTAATATGGAGCTGTAGGAGGAGTTATAGGAAGAGATAATATGGAGCTGTAGGAAGAGTTATAGGGAGGGGTAATATGGAGCTTTAGAAGGAGTTTAGAGAGGGGGAAATGGAACTGTAAGAGTAGTTATAGAGAGAGGTAATATGATGCTGTAGGAGGAGTTATAGAGAGGGGTAATATGGACCTGTAGGAGGAGTTATAGAGAGGTTATTTGTAGTAGGAGAATTTATGTAGGATTATTTGGAAAAATAAAGCAAATATGGTAATTGAGTGGAATTTACAATCATTGGGGTAATTAAATGTGGAAAGTTTTTGTAGATTTATGGGAATTTATTTGGAACAAACAGTGATTCTTTCTATTGTTCTGTACTTACTATGGAATTTGCTAGTAGAATTGTGGTGTATTTGCTGAAAGAGTTGCAGGCCCTTATTGCTGAGGATACAGTGCCTGAAATTAATGAGTTTATTGGCCCTAAGAATTGTCGGTGTTGAATCGATGACGGCCTGGAGCGTTTCTGGGTTCCCCAATGTGCTAATGAGACAGGGGCCATAAATCATGGAGTGACGGCTGTGGGGGCTCCCAATAGAAACCAGAAGCAGAGCCCATTGTGAGTGATTCTCAAGTTGTCTCTGTCAGCTTCTTCTTTCAACAAACATCTGCACTTTATCTGAGCTTCCCCCCAATCCACATTGGGCTCTGCAGACTCTTCTGCCCGCGCCTTTGAAGCCCATCTGCTCCGGATCAAATTCTAAATATCTATGAAATGCAAACACACTGCGTCCAGACTCTGTGTGCGAGACACGGGGCCCATCTACACACTGAGCCCTCCAACTTGCCCTGTCCATTAGCTGATGGGCTGCTCTGTACCTTCTGCTGCTGAGTTAGGTCTGGACTGGCAATCTCAATGTTTTGGCACATGCCATAGATGCACTTTTTGAACCCACAGAAATCTGTGTGGGTATTAGTATATTTGCAAAAGGGTTAAATCGGGTTAAAGGGGGAGATCACCTCTCACTTCCCTGTGAGTAAGTTTATAGAAGGAAGTTATTTAAGGCATGTTTCAGTTGGTCCTCATTTACTTTATAATTTTGTTTTTTAAATGATTTGCCTTTGTGTGCAACATACAGTGCCTTGTAGGCATGGGGTGGGTAGACAACTCAGTTGGAGCCCCAGTTTGTATTTGCTATAACTACTCTTTCTGTTTAATCCCTCCTCTAACAATTACAGAACTACCTTGTTGCCAGGGTCAGTGTGCTTAGCAACCAAGTTGCACAAATAGAACTTCCCCATTTTTGTTTGGATTCATTAACAATGCATGACCTGTAGGCTAATTTGTCCTATGCATGACATCATTGTGGCCCTATTACATCATAACTACAAAGTCCCTTGGAAATTATACTGTGCCCTTCAGGATCCTTGTACAAAAGAAGCCCAGTGATTTAGATAAACTGTGCGGTGGGTCTGGCTAAAGGACTGGGTCAACTACACACCTGTAGTTGTAGAGATGCCTTGTGAGAGCATGTAAGGGCTCTTACCCACGGGCATTTGCTTATGCGTTTTTCAAACTCATGCTGAGTGCAAAAAACGCATATATTGCATTTAAAGGAGAAGGAAAGTTGTTTCACACTTGGGGGTGCCAAATGTTGGGTACCCCCAAGTGAATGTATTTACTTACCTGAAACCCCAGGCCGGTGCTCCTATCACCAGAAAACTGCACCGGCCGTAGGTTATTCCAGCGAGCACGACGGAGCGTTCTCTCGTGGCTGTACATGCACATTAGAGTGAAAAGCCAAAATTTATCTAAAAAGTTGGCTTTTTCATTCTACTGCACATGCGTCTGTCCCGGGGTTATTCCAGTGAGCACCACGGAGCGATCCTCTTCTGGCTTCTTCTTTCTTCAAATTTACCGGGACAGACGCATGTGCAGTAGAATGAAAAAGCCAACTTGCACATGTTGCCCCGGTAAATTTGAAGAAAGAAGAAGCCAGAAGAGGATCGCTCCGTGGTGCTCACTGGAATAACCCCGGGACAGACGCATGTGCAGTAGAATGAAAAATACATTTCTACAGAAATTCACTTGAATTTTTTTCCACTACGCAACCCTCTATTCTATTGATAGCTGAACGTGTGTCAAGCACAAGAAAATGCTGCATCTAAACAAATCTACACAAACGCAACTCAAAACGCTCATAAGTACAGCCTGGCAGAATATAATGGAATCAATTAGCGAATGTGGTTTTTCATGCCAAAAGTTGGCATTTTAATGAATAATGTCAAACGCATAAAAATATGCAGGAAAAAACGCCTGTGTGTGAGAGCCCAAAAGATGACATTCAGCTTATGTTTATATATTGCTATTAGTGGATAGGGCACAGGGCTACTGCTTATATCATGATGCCTAAACTAAACTCACTTCCTGCTTTCCCCTCTATTCTTGCATTTCAAGACTCACATTTGGGAAACACTGGCAGAACCCAGTTAGAATGGAGGGAGCTGTAAAGAAGCAGGCACCGGGGTGCTGACTGTCAGAAACAAAAACAAAAAAACAGTGTTATGTTTTGGGTAGCCGAGGATGAGTAGAGTATAATAGTGCTTTATTAGCAGGCTCATGCAGGCATTACACAACAGTAACTTTCACTTTTAAGCTGTCAGGAAGTATGCACAGTATATGTCTGGGCACAGTGATATCTACAACAACAATGCATCTTAAAGCAATAATATACATTATTCACATCACATAGTCCTGGGTCCATGCAGGTAGTTTTCTGATTCTCTCAGTACGCCTTAAAGGTTCACTTTCTTCAGGCCCATTGCAGTTGGCATCAGGAGTAGGAAAATGTCCTTCATCAAATGGAGCTTCTCCAAAGTCATATCTAACAGGAGCAAGACGACCTGCATTCCATTTGCGTCTCACTTCAAAAGGTTTAATAAATTTACATTGTCCTTGTTTCAGTATTCCTGGTTTCTTAATTCTGACTAATGATCCAGGCTGAAAGTGTACTTCTCTTGCACCACGTTTTCTGTCCGTATAAGCCTTGCATTTGGCTTGTTGACGTTTCACAATTTCACACTATTTTGTGGAAGTTTGATGTCTGCAAAATGTAACTTATTGCGCATCTGTCTGCCATGTAATAATTCAGCAGGAGATGATTGAGTTTTACATGGCGCGTTGCTCTGTAGTTATGTAGGAACTCTGTTGTAAATACTTTAAAAAGATTTCCCAGTAAGATTTGCTGTCTGTAGTGCTTCTTTCAGATTTCTGTTGAATCGCTCGATTTCTCCATTTGCTTGTGGGTAATACACTGAAGTTTTCTTATGCACAATATTCCTCGCTCTCAGAAATGATTCAAACCCATATGAGACAAACTGTGGTCCGTTGTCTGATATTAACTCCTTTGGATTACCTTCTCTGCTGAAGACTGTAGAAGGAATTGTTATTACTGTAGCTGATGTTATATGGGAAAGAAATGCAATTTCAGGCCATGTACTCTAATAGTCCATCAAGGTTATAGCAAATCTACAGTCTATAGGAGCATCTGTAAAAGGACCGACAATATCAATAGCAAGTTTTTCCCATGCTGAATCAGGGAATGGTACTGGCTGAAGTGGAATGTATGTGTGATAGCTGTTTTGTCATGATTCTGACAAGTAACACAAGAATGAATGGCAGTTACCACATCAGCATCCATTGCTGGCCACCAGTATAGTTCTCGTATTCTTTGTTTTGTATGTATAATTCTTTGATGACTCTCATGAACAAGTTGTATGAGCTTTTCTCGCAAGGTCTCTGGTACCAGTAAATGGTGAGCTCCACGGACAACATAGCCATCTACTAAGGACAGTTTGTGTCTAATCCTGTAGTAAGGTTGAAGATCAGGACTGAGTTTCTTCTCAGCATTTGGCCATTTGCTTTGTAAGATGTCTTATAATAGTTTTACTTGAATTGGATATGTTAGGCAAGCTTGCTTAAAATCAGCAGCTGTAACTGTAGATGATAGTAAATCAGTCATTGCTACAACTTCTATGTCCTCATCCAGTGTATCAGAAGCTTCAGGTAAAGGTAAACGTGACAAACAGGGATGGGCGAATTTGACCCGTTTCGCTTCGACAAAAATTCACCGCCAGCGAAATGTCGCAGACGCCCATTAAAGTCTATGGGCGTCAAAAAAAATTGTCGCGCGGCGAAATTATTTTGTCGCGCGTCTTTTTTTTTGACGCTCGTCTCCATACAAGTCTATGGGCGTCATTTTTTCGGCGAAACGAGGCGAAAAAATTCGCCCATCCCTAGTGACAAACAATCAGCAGTAACATTTTTCAAACCTGGTTTGTATTGCATTTTGTAGTTGAAATTCAGTAGCCTTGCTGACCATCTAGCTATATGCATTCCTGATCTTCCTAGTCCCTTTTTTGTACGCAGTGTAGTAAAAGGGCTATGATCAGTGCATAAGGTAAATTCTCTACCCCATAGGTAGGTTCTCCATTTTTCTGTTGCCCAAACACATGCTAGAGCTTCTTTTTCAACAGTGGAATACTTACGCTCTGTCTCTGTAAGTGTTCTGGATGCAAATGCAACAGTTTTCTCTGTATCATCAGCATGAATCTGTGTGAGAACTCCACCAATGCCATAGTCTGAAGCATCTGTAGTAACCATAGTGGATAGTGCAGGATCAAATATAGTTTCAATATTTCAAAGCTATGTTGAGCAGACTCTGACCACACCAGACTTAAAGTTCCACGTAGTAGTGCTCTAAGTGGCTCCACAACTGAAGCATAGTTGGGAATAAACTTAGAATACCATGAAGTAAGACCTAAGAAAGCTCGTAAGGTCTGGAAATCAGATGGAGGAGGTGATTGTGTAACAGGGTTGACATGGTCAGGGTCAGGCAGTAATCTATCTTGTGAGATTATATTACCCAGAAATGACAGCTGAGTTTGTCTGAAGTGGCATTTGGAAAGGTTCAGTTTTAGTTGATTCCTTCAGAATCAATGCATTTCAGAACCTTTTCTAGGTATTTGTCATGAAGATCCATAGTTGGAGCGTAAACAATTATATCATCCGAGTAGCCTACCCCAGGTATGCCATGGAGTATAGAGGACATCAGTCTTTGAAAACAACTCGGTGCTGAAGCCAGTCCATAAGGTACATGCTTGAACCGAAAAAAACCATCATGGGTGATAAATGCAGTGAGGTCTCTACTTTCCTCATACAGTAATACTTGATGATAAGCACTCTGAAGATCCAGAGAAGAAAAGAATTTTGTAGATTACAATACTATGAATGGGCTCCGACGGGTCGCAAGACCACATCAACTAGCTGATGCGGTCCTGGATCGTACAAAAAAAATCAAACTTGACCAATAGATATCTGGACGATTTTTGGCCTGATATCGATCAGGAGGACCCATCTGGAGCCCCAGCACATGGGCAGATAAGATGCCGAATTGGTCTAAAGGACCGATATTGGCAGATTTAATCTGCCCGTGTATGGTCACCTTTAGTGTAAGGTTTCTACAACCCTTGCCAAGTGGCACAGTTGGGTCTGTATGTAGATGGGCAACTATGGCTTATCCATTCTGTGCTTCTGGTTAGGTACCAAAAGGAACAGTAACACCAAAAATTAAAAGTGTTTTAATGGAATGACAATATAATACTGTACTGTTGCCCTGCACTGGTAAAACTGCTGTGTTTTCTTCAGAAACACAACTGTAGTTTATATAAACAAGCTGCTGTGTAGCCATGGGGGCTGCCATTCAAGCACAGGGTACACAGTAGATAACAGATACGTTCTGAAGAATCCCATTGTATACCACAGAGCTTATATGTTGACTGCTGCTGTGTATCCTGTGCCTTTCCTTCTTTTTGTGAAGCACAACAGTACATTATAATTTAATTACTTCAAAACTTCTCTTTATTTTGTGTTACTGTTCCTTTAAATGAGAAACTATATTTTGGAATCTTTATGCTAATTCATGTTTTTGCAATTTATATCACTGCTGTTGTTATGGGGATAATGTATGGGTACATACATTGGAAAGGTTGCACAGTCTGATTGTGGGTATCCCTGATAGATGGGGGATTAGCGAGGGCAATAGGAAACTTACCCATAAGGAATAGTCCCTGATGCTGGACGTCTCTGTTGAGCAGATGTTCATTAGGAAACCTCCCAGTGATGTATTGTGTCAGCAGATCTGTACAAAATCCTAATGGATTTTGTAGTGAGGAACCAGGGTCCTCTAGTGTGAGTGCACCATTCTTATACCGGCCCTCAGTGCAACCCAATTTTGCCACACACAGTGCGATCCTACAAACCTCAATGGGTCCTGAGTTCAGTTCCAGCCAGGGCACTATCTATATCAGGGATGCCCAACCTTTTGAACCCGTGAGCAACATTCAGAAGTAAAAGGAGTTGGGGAGCAACACTAGCATGAAAAATGTTCTTGGGGTGCCAAATAAGGGCTGTGCCATTTCGAAGCTTCATGTGGCTTGTCAACCTACATTGAGGCTCTGTTTGGCAGTACTCCTGGTTTTTATACAACCAAAACTTGCCTCCAAGCCTGGAATTCAAAAATAAGCACCAGCTTTGAGGCCACTGGGAGCAACAGCCAAGGGGTTGGAGAGCAACATGTCGCTCACGAGCTACTGGTTGGGGATCACTGATCTATATGTATGTCCCCCCTCCCCCCTCCTGCATGGGTTTCTTTTTTTCATATCTAGCCTCACCAGTTAATTTTGCCCTAACAAATACAAAGCCCTATCGGTTCAATTCATTACAGGGTTTGGCACCTCCCAGTAACCCATCTACTTGTGCCCAGCTGCACAGCCCAGCCCACCCCTTTAATTCGGAGACACTTTGCATTCAAGTCTAAGATGTTCTGGGAAACCCAAATGAAGTGACTCTATGGATATTAATTGAATGACCCCATACGCTCTGGGACCATGGGGGTTTAGTCTGAGATCTGGAAATCCTACAGATCTGCATTTCACTCTGAGATCACTGTGGCGCCACCCAGCGTTTATCACATAATCATGTAAATAACTGGTTTACATGGAAATCCCAATCACTCAGTCATGTTGGTGTCCAGCCCCAATTTGTTACTTCCCTTTGTCACTTCCACAATCACACAGAAATATGCACTAAAACCTAAAATCACAAATATTCCCACAGCAAATTCCCCATGTCGCCTGCAGGGTCCGACTGAGATTAAAAGACAAAATTCCCTCTAACAATGTGTTTGGGACTCCCCATGACTAGCGTATGCTTCGATTCCTAAACAATCACCCAACACCCCATACTGTAAATACACTCCAATCACAGATCTTTTGGTGAAAAGGCCGCAGCTTGTTTTATTAAATATTATTAAATTTACATTTACTTATTCTTATTTAACTCCGAAAATCATACCAGCATATAATAATACTGCATAACACTTTTACATTTTGGGTAAAAACAATAGCCGCTGAAGGCTGCACATAACATTTAACAATGTTTACAATAACTTCCCAAACCCTTCTTAGTCAAAAACCCATTAACCATCCTAAGGCTAAGACTCCATCACCTGTCTCCTCACTTACGGTGCCTCCTTGCCCCCTAAGCCTCGCCCCAGGCCTATCCAACCAACCTCACTTTACCTTCCAGTCCCCTTTTTGGCTACCCAGGGCCTGAATAGAAAGATGAGTAATAAAAAGTAACAATAATAATAAATGTGTAGCCTCACAGAGCATTTGTTTTTTAGATGGGGTCATTGTCCCCCCAGTTGAAAACTGGAAAGAGTCAGATGAAGAAGGAAGATAATTCAAAAACTATAAAAAAAAAAAAAGAATAAATAAATAATGCCAATTTATAACATACAGGTATGGGACCTGTTATCCAGGATGCTCGGTAACTGGGGTTTTCCAGATAACGGATCTTTCCGTAATTTGGGTCTTCATGCCTTAAGTCTACAAGAAATTAGTTTAAACATTAAATAAACCCAATAGGCTGGTTTTGCTTCCAATAAGGATTAATTATATCTTAGTTGGGATCAAGTAAAAGCTACTGTTTTATTATTACAGAGAAAAAGGACATTGATTTTAAAAATTTGGATTATTTGGATGAAATGGAGTCTATGGGAGACTTTCTGGATATCGGGTTTCTGGATAAGGGATCCTATACCTGTACAAACAGTTTATTTAAAAGTGAACAAATTACCAACATTAGCGATCAGCAAAACCACAAAATTGTGAAATGGCAACATTTTGCTGGAATTTCACAAATGCATTGGAGACAACGATTGTCTTTTCACTTTGTTTTGTTTTTTTCTTGAGCGTAATGCATTGGATTCCATGCACATTTTTTCTTACAAATGCATTGGAGTCAAATCACCCGCCTGGCTAATCTGTGAAAATATTTGCCTCTTGCAAAATGTACCAGGTGGAAAAAACTTGCACATCCCTAACCAACACTGCTCTTTACAGGATTTAAGGACTATAACTAAAATCCTAACTAGGGTTTTTTTTTTTAAATTAAAAATTACACTGTCTCCATGTTGCTCTCCCACCTTGAAGAGTGCTCAAATGATAGGTGCCCAAACTTACTGCATGCTTTGCCTATGGGGGGTGTTGTGAGTCCTTTATTGCATTGCACTTTTGTTCCCTGTATTCACTCTTATGCACACAGGGTCGGACTGGGCCTGCGGGACACCGGGAAAAAACCCGGTGGGCCCCCAGCTCTAGTGGGCCCCGCCAGCCCAGATCTGCAACCTGGATTTCTTCTGTCTCAGGGCCCCAACTCCGAGCCCTGAGGGCTACTGACAACCTCGCCACTGTGCATGTGCGCAAGTGCACACGCATGCCAGCGCACTTCATTTTTTGCCGCATCGAAACAGTGCGTGCGCAAGTGCGCACATGGAGAGGAGGGTTACCGGTGGCCCTGAGGCAGCAGCCCTCAGGGTCTGCAGGGGGGCCCAGAGACAGAAGCCCCGGTGGGCCCCAGGCCCTCCAGTCCGACACTGGCCGCCTGAGATGCATGGGGCAGGCTATGTACTGCACCTCTGACCCTCAAAAACCAATCACAGCTGCATAGATGGTCAGTTTGAAAAATGACACATGCAACCAGTTGCCTAGGTGAATCCCACCTTACTTCCAGCTAATCCAGGGGAAGGTACAAATGCCCCATATGTTCCCCTTTAGAATGATCAGTGCCTGACTCCCCCATTTGTTCAGCTTTTAGGGGAAACATGCAGTGGAATAAAAGCAGTAAACTATATAGACAGTATCAGGGTACTACATTAAGTTTAAAAGTAGCACAGACAGTATCAGATTACTATGGTTAGTTTAGGAGCAGTATAGACAGTAAGAGTAGTACAGTTAGTCAAAGAGCAATATAGATAGCATGAGAGTACTGAAGTTATTATAAGAGCAATAAAGACAGTATCAGGGTACTATAGTTGGCATAAGACCAGTACAAACCATATCAGGGTACTACAGTTGATATAAGAGTAGTAGAGACAGTATATTTTGTGTATGTTTTCCTTTCTGCTCCTGCATCTCACTCCCATTTCTTTATTCCATCCACAGAAACATGTGTATCACAGAGATTTCCCTCCCTCCATTGTCTTTCTCCCCTGCTTCAGTAGGTCCGGGCCCCGCTTGCCAGAGAATGTGCAGGGCCCAGATACCAGGAGTGAATCCCCCAGGAGAAATCAGGGGTACAATATTGTCCTGACAGCACTTTTGTTCCAGGAATGATGGATAATCCTGGGCACTTTGTAGACCAGCTCTTTTTACGCACATCAACAGAGCTGGAAAATCAGAGAAATCTCAAGAAAGTTAAACATTCTCCACTAAAACGGCAAATTCTGTGAAATCTGCTATTGTAGTGTTACCCAATCGACCCGCGCTCCCTGTGCCTATTACTCTGAATAGAAATATGGGTCAGACAGTTATCTTTCACAGAAAATGCAGTTACGAATTTCAGCCTCCCAGAGAGGAGCTAAGAGAAATGATTGTATTTCACAGTCACTTGTATTGGACTAGGACCATAGGATCCTTTATTAGAGTGTAGAATGGGGGCACCGAAATGGCTGTGGTCAAAGCTTTTTGGGTGGGCTCCTGTCACCTCAATCTGACATTATATGGCAGCCTGGGAACTTTTATTGCTGCAGAGACAGAGTCAATCACTGCAGCCGCTTACCAACCCTAAATTAAGGATTTTTTTTGTTTTAAATGGCAACATCCCACCCTTTCGATTGTAAATCCTCATTACCTGCCCTACTTACTTAACTGCTTATCGACTGCTTTGTGCCCTTATGTACAAAGCTATGATGTACTTTGGCACAACAAATGTGAATTTAAAGATAAATAACTTTAAATACATTTTGCATTCAGTTGTCCAAATGTCACATGACAAGGAGGCAGCACATGATGGCACAGTGATCTCCCTGCATTTGATGACAAAGTGAACCCCAGTTCATAAGGATATAGTGAACCCACCATATAATGAATACGCAGGCTGAGAACAGCTGAGCCCTGTTCAGCTTGTGTGCCCATAGCCTAAGGACCCAGTCAAGTAAAATCTATAATTGTACAGTAATCCCCGTAATATAAGGGCACAGCAGAATCCGTAATATAATGGTACAGTGTTTCCAGTGTATAATGTCACTGTGAGCCCAGCAAATAATGACATAGTGAATCCCAGTATATAAAGGAACAGCGTCCCCCAAGAAAATAAAGGCACAGTGAATACCATACAAATAATGGATTTGTGACCAGTCAACATAATGGCTCACTAAGATATAATATCATTGTGACAACCAGCATTATGGGATAGTAAAATTTGCATCTGGGTAGTAACCCATAGTAACCAATCAGTGATTAGCAAAAGCAAAACATCTTTTTTTGTTTGAAATAATTTATTTGGTTTTCACAATAAACCATAAAAATCAATATGATAACAAATAGTATGCAGAATAAGAAGATTAATAGAATGACATATTGTACAGAATGTATAATGAAGTAATATGTAAAATATAATAGAAACTAACAAGAACTAACAATCACTAACTAAAGGTGCCCATACATGGAGAGATCAGCTCGTTTGGCGATGTCGCCAAACGAGCGGATCTCCCTCCGATATGCCCACCATGAGGTGGGCAATATCGGGCTGATCCGATCGTGGGCCCTAGGGCCCAACGATCGGATCCTAGCGAACACAAACGGCGGTCGGATCGCGGGCCCGTGTATGGCCATCTTAAGCCAGTGGATGCATAGACAACAAAAGCAAAACATCTGATCAGTCTCACTTCCTGCTCAGGAAGCACTGACTCTTTCCTTACTGGGTCCTCTTCAGTAGAGCCCTGTATTCCTCCCATTCTCTTTCCCTACTGGTTTTTATGTTTCTGCGGTTACTTGCCCATTTGTGCTACCCATTCCCTAAGTGCCTGAGATCAGACCATTTCTGTTCTATCTTACTTTCTGCTCAGGGAAACCTGTATCCCTCCCAGTCTCTTCCCCTACAGGGTTTCTGTTGTTATTTCTTGCTCAGTTGAACCCTGTGTCCATCACAGGATTACTTAGTTAGGATCTATGAGAATTCATTAGCAGCAAAGAGTTGTTTTATATTACACGGAACCCCAGGCTCAGCCTTTAGCACAGAAATTGTTAATTGTTGGGATTTAGAGCCATAAAAGAGGAGCCGGTGAAGGGCCCTCAGATTGTTGGTGTAAGCAGAACTGAGCTGAAAGCCCTAATTATCCCAACAAGTCTCCTGTCAGAAAGGGAAATATTATGGGGGGTGGGGGATTTCCACTGTCACTGAAGCAACCCAAATGCAGGCAACACACTGTCAAGTAAAACTGGGGGAGTGACTTATGGGCCCAGCGTTTATTCACTTTTATTAACCTCTCCCTCCCCAAAACACATTCCCCATCAAATTGGCCCTTGTTTCCTCACTTGCTATTGCTCAATTTGTAAAACTTTGTACAAACAGAGGAGAAACAGGGCACAAATTATCCTTTCCAGCAGTTACCTTCTGGTGAAACGATCGCAAAATACCATCATGATGCTGTCAGTGGTAAACAGAATGTAAAGAGTCACCCCACACCTGGACCTGAACATGTTGGGGACTAATATATAATGAATAATCTTAAATGATGTTGTGGTGAATAGCATACAAAGATATATAGAAAATAAATATATTTCCAGAAAATGAGATGCCTCAAATAATACACATTATATATATATATATATATATATATATATATATATATATATATATATATATATATATATGTATGTATATGTGTTATACTGTATATGTTTTTAGTCCTGAGTGTTATCCAAAGCCTTGAGTTACTGTCATTATCTTTTACTACTCAAGTACCAACATGGGGCCCATTTGTCCCTGTGGCAGGTGCCTGGGGTCATGTTGAAAACTAAGAATATGCTGCAAGTCACAAGGGTGGTAAGTGTGAGGCAACCTTTGTTACACACCCTGACCTTCCAGAGAGGGATAGTTATGGAGGATCAGTACCCTCCCAAACAGTGGATAAGAGAAGATAAAATTGCAAGAGCTTGTTTTGTGTGCTGGTGAATCATCTTTTATCCTCTGCATGGGATGTAAGTACAGGACTCCCTTGTACTTGACTTCCTTCCACACTACTGCTTGTGCTGCATGCAGTGCTGTAACGATACTGGGCCCCACAGCAAATTAATTTTAGTTCCCCCAACATATCCAGAGGTTGGTTGTCCTTTTTAACAAAAATATGGTGAAATTGCTCTTTATTTGGACCTCATGGGGCCCCCTATTCCTCCTGGGCCCCCTGCAACCGCAGGGTCTGCTTCCTCTGTAGTTATGCCCCTGCCTGCAGGACATGTGAGGGAGGGTCATTCCAGGAGACATGCCTGCTGTATAAAATGCAACTGCAAGGTATGGATTTGAAAACTGGTGCGACTCTGTGTTCCATTTTGTGAGTACAAAGTGTTGAACCACTCATGAAGGTTTTATTGCTGAGATGTCTGGGTTAAGTCTGGTGGTGGGGGGAGGATTTCCATATGATGATTCCACTTTCACCTTCCATCAAATTCAGGGATATCACAGTATCTCAATTTTAATTCTAACCAATCACAGAGGAGAACCTCTCCCACAATTGGCATCAGGAGTAGTGGCCCCTGTCTTTGTTTGCATATTACCCCCACTCTACAGTGGATGGATATTATGATGGATGTATTCTGATTGACACACCCAGCCCCTTGTATATGTTGGGGGTAGGCCAGTGCACAGCTTATAGGGAACATTGGTCAGGGATATTAATTTCCCTCAGGGGTCTGGGAAGCAAGGGGTTGATTTAAACTGTTACAGTAACTGTAGAATCACATACTAAACACTTCTGTCACCCACAGCACAGAATATTCTTATTTGCCCTAAAACAGACCACAAAGATCAGTTCTGTTTATGACAGAGGAGCTGCACAGCGCCACTTGCTGGTGGAGAAGGGAGATACAAATCAAACGGTATATAACCCACTAAAGTGATTCATTTTGTCCAAAACAGTTGATTTTGTGGCCCTTTACTTACTTTAGTAAAAAGGGAAATGTGTAGGGTATGCACAAACTTGTGCCACAGCTGGACTGATGGTTCTGCTCCTGCTTGCTTATAGCACTTGCACATTAGTAGGCAGTGGGCAGCATATTGCACAAATACAAATCAGCCGCACAGCAAAGCAGCTTTCCAAACATGGAACTTTGTCATTATTCACACATTTACACCGAGTTAGTGGGGAATAGGGTTGCCACCTGACCGGTATTTTACCAGCCCGGCCAGTAAAAATGATTGTTGATCCCAATGTTATTAATGGGGAAAAAATATATATATCTATAGGCCGGTATTTTTTTCCAGAAAAGGTGGCAAGCCTAGTGGTAAATGAGTTGGGTTGGAGCATGTAAGGCTATGGACACACAGGCTGTTGTCAGCGGCTGGTTTCAGACTGCGTATTTGGGCTGATCTCAGCCTTTGTGTAAACGCACACAGGCTGATCGGATTCAAATCAATAGAGAAGGAGCACTGGGCAGATCTGCTTCTCTCATCCTGCATAATTACTCAGGCTGAAAACGGCCTGTGTGTCCATAGCCATACAGATGCACAGAGCAGATATATGGCCCTTGGCAGTGTTGTTACCTTAATAATAAGTTGATTTCGTGTAAAGGCAATATATGAGTAATGGATGGTAAGCAGTGGGCATCGGTGCATAGCTTTGAGTGGGGCAGGGGCACAACAGGCTTTTTTGTCTGGACAGGGGGAGTTAAAAGGACATTGAACATAAAGCATGGAAGAAGCAGAATGAATTGGAACTTCTGCCTGGTAAATGACCAATCAGGACAATTTCACAGTCCAGTCTTAGAGGCCGTGTCCCAATGTGACCAGCAGTGTGCAAGGGTGATCACAGGGAACTGCTAACTGCCCGCAGACTTGTCCTTTAATCCGATTAAAGGACCAGTCATAACTCCCTGCAGCGGCTGACTAGAGCCCATTTCCTCTCCATTCTCTAATCTGCCCCCCCAAGTCCCACTCCCCACCTCCCTGGTGCTGGCCGGGCAATAGGGAGAGCCTTAGATCAGAGCCCTGTGACCGGCCCCAGAGCTGTTTATAAAGAGATTCCTATACAGATTGGATGGCTCAGTGGGACCCCTGGCAACTGCTGCATGTTCTATTTGCTCCCCCCCCCCTCAAGCCAGCCAAATGGATTAACCCCCAAGAACACATGGCAAGCAGGGACATTATTACAACCCAAACTCAGGGATGGGTTATTTGATTTTCACGGCCCAGTATCCTCTCCCTTATTGGTACCTCCCACCCCTGGGCTAGAAGTGTCAGTTAAATACTCTGAATTTCGGTGCTTCCTTTGTAGCAAAACAATTGGTTAATGGTTTATTATAATAAAAGGTATAAAGTTTGCTGGTCTAGTAACCCATAGCAACCAATCAGTATATACAGTTTACTGATTAGCATTTAAAAAGCTAACATCTGATTGGTGGGAGTGGATCAGGTGATACCAGTGGAGATGGAGTGTCCTGGTGCTGATTCATCAGCCGTGTCTTGTGCATACGGTGTAGCTCCAAATGTCCTACTGTCTAATTACAACCATTGCTTACAAAGTACATACGTTGCCATATCGCTGTACAATACCCTCCGGAGTGCCCTACTGCAGATGAGACCTGACCAATGAGTATGAAAGTACATTATATATACATACACATATGACTTAAAACAGTGTAGGGAAATTATATTAATATTGTACATTGTTTCCTGAAGGGCCCAAGTGGCCCAGCTCTCCTGTATGTTTTGCCTCCCAGCTGCATAACTGGATGTGTAAGTTACTAAACAATAGGGCTTTATATTATCCCCTCTCATGCAGCTGGGGCATTAGCTCTATGGATAGGGGACAAATTACACCCAGTTATTCACAGAGTGTGGCCCCCCAAGATGGGAAACTCAGATATACATTGGTTTTAGCACCAAATCTGCAATAAACATTTGGGGAATGTTCCCGCAGCCAAAGATTTGTGGGATTTCCTTCTGCTCCAATAGGATCAATTCCAATAAATCCCTTTAATGCCCATTTTTTCAGCTGATCCGTCACACACTGGGGGGATTCTAGTAAATTATTTGTTTGACGGGGTAGACATGACATGAGGATTGTTCTGTGCAGGGCTATTCAAGGGTTAAATCATAGGAAACACTCTGTTTAACCCCTCCCAGCCCTATAATGTACCAGTTTCCCCTGGACAAATGCTCACACTCTATTTAATCTCTTCCAGCCCTATAATGTGTGTTTTCCCTGCACAGAGGGGCACACTGTATTTAACCCCTTCCAACCCAACATTGTGTCAACTTTTGCTGCACCGAAATTGACACTCTATTTAACCCTCTTGCAGCTCTATAATGTGCCAGCTCTGTATATGGGGCTTACAATCTCGTTAACCCTTGTAGGTCTATGATGTACCAGCTTCTCCTTCACAGAAGCTGACACGCTATTTAACCCCTTCCAGCTCTATAATGTGCAAATTCTTCCTGCACAGAGGTTTACATTACATCCAGTCCTGTTATTGATTAAGGATATACCCCCGTTTGTACCACATTCCAATGACCCTCATACCTGACTCCCTGCTCATCATATCAGTGGGAGAACCCTTCTGCTAATGTACACAGGGTGGCGCAGTACCTTGCAATACAGATAGGCAGTGCTACTAGTCATTTAAAGGGGATCTAAACACAAAACAAGGGTGACCTCCTTACACAGTTTGCTACTAATACCAGGCTTTTGCCTGAGCTGAGAGTCACCAACACAATTGTTAAGTGAATTCAGCAAGTTGCATAAACAGTGCAGAGACAGTTAGGAGGCAGTGACACTCTGGGCTTCAAAGAGCTAAAAGCCTAGAATTGGAAATATAAAACTGCTAATGTCTCTGAAAGCAGAAAACATAGAAAATGCATGTAAGTTGCTAAAGTGCTCAGAGGGGCATGCCCTGGGTTAGTTCCCATTTTCTGGTTTTACATTTCCTCAAATAAAAACAGCCGGACCACAGACCGGATCATATAGATGGCACCATGAGAACTGAATTGTTTTATTCAAAGTAACTCTTAGTGCTGGTGGGGCCCATGGTAAAATATCATAGTGGGACCCCAATATTTTCTTATTTAATCTGCACTGATATACAATTCCCAGCATCCCCTGGCAGCCTTTGCCTCCTCTAGCTTAAATAAGAGCAAAAGGATCAAGTTTAGTCAGACATAATTCTTTGTGGGGGCCCCAAAAATGATAGGGCCCAGGATAATCAACCTACTTGCACAAAATATTATTTTTACTTGTCTGAGTAGGCTCATAATCTTCTGAATCTCACTATTTGATTTTGGACAGAAATTGTCCCAAGATCTCACCCGAATCCTGTCACCAAGGTTTTCCTTCCCTATAAGAAAACACATAAATTTATGTAAACAATGTCCTTAATTTAATTTAATTACAATAAAAGATTAAACACTCTCTGCATAATCAGACAACAAGCTAATTTCATTGGTCTAGAGACATAATTAAACTTACATTCTCCTGTACCTCGGAGTCATACTGGGCCCCCAGAGATAACGCCACTTAATTACAATGGCACAAACTCTGGAGAATCATTACAGGAATAAATGCAAAATGCACCACGCATGGGCGGCATGAATTCAGAATTCTTATTGAGTTTGCCGCCAGTGACTTTTCTCGCCTCCGAGATCGGAGTGTCCAACTGGGTGGCAACTTACCCAAATGTCCCAGGTTTTCTGCAGCAGGTCTGAATCATGAAATGATAAAATATTGAGATTTATATTACTGCAGAGCAGGCAGTAACCCTTCCAACTCTTTCCCCTTGTAAGGGTAAGGCCACACGAGGAGATTTGGGGAGATTTTGTCGCCTGGTGAATAAACGCCTCATCTTTTGCGTGACTATCTCCCCAAACTATTTGTATGTTTGGTACCTTCGTCCTGTCTGGGATCTGTGCAACTGTCCATATATCCAGTTTGATTCCTCCATCACTCATTGCAAAACCTGGGTATACCACAGGAGATACTGGACCAGTTGGGGTTTCAAATTCTTGAATGAGTAACACTGTATTCTTAAACTAGTTAAAAATACTCCGATATTGTATTCTGGTGTACTCTTGGTTTCTTCCTGCACCCTGGGGTGATTGGAGTTGCCATAGACTCACAGTACTAGAACAAGATTGATTAAAATGCCATTAATTACAAGACACTGTCATGGGCTCTAGTGGATTCTAGGAAGGTTTGGGCAGCTGCTGGATTCAGAGCTGTCTTGTATAGATAAATGTACAATTAGTTCCAGGATTGTAGACTTGTTAGGGTTAAAGTTGTTGCTGCTACAGTGTGGTGGGTGTCATGTGACCATTAGTTTAACTATGTAGGTTCCAGAGCAGGCACTGGTAATGGGCTGATATCTGGTCCTCAACTAATCGAGCTCTTGTTACTGTAATTACTGTATCTAAATACTCCAGAGTTCCATGCAAAATCTGCATAGCTTGGAGCCTGGGGCCCTTCCCTGGAGCCCATGCGTGGAAGTAAGGTGGAGATGTAACCCTGCTGCAGGTGGTTCAAAGTCAGCTGAGCTTCCTGAGAAAGGGAGTAGATCAGCACAGAACGGGTTACAGGGTGGAACATGTGGTTCAGATAATGACCCTCAGAGCTAGAAAGACCTTCACCCCCCCAAAGCCATAATGGGTGGTCTCTATGGCTGGCAGCTGTGTGAGTGAGTGTGTGTGTAATACCCCACATGTGTGAAACACCAGCACCTCTCAGTCTCTGCACACTCACTCATCCCCTGTACCTCTCAGCATGTGCACAGTCTCCAGTAAATCTTCTGCTGTGCACACTCACCTGTACCTCTCCATCTGTGCACACTCACCTGTACCTCTCCATCTGTGCACAACTGCACACTCACCTGTACCTCTTCATCTGTGCACTCTCACCTGTACCTCTCCATCTGTGCACACTCACCTGTACCTCTCCATCTGTGCACACTCACCTGTACCTCTCCATCTGTGCACACTCACCTGTACCTCTCCATCTGTGCACAACTGCACACTCACCTGTACCTCTTCATCTGTGCACTCTCACCTGTACCTCTCCATCTGTGCACTCTCACCTGTCCCTCTCCATCTGTGCACACTCACCTGTCCCTCTCCATCTGTGCACTCTCACCTGTACCTCTCCATCTGTGCACTCTCACCTGTACCTCTCCATCTGTGCACACTCACCTGTACCTCTCCATCTGTGCACACTCACCTGTCCCTCTCCATCTGTGCACTCTCACCTGTACCTCTCCATCTGTGCACTCTCACCTGTACCTCTCCATCTGTGCACACTCACCTGTACCTCTCCATCTGTGCACACTCACCTGTCCCTCTCCATCTGTGCACTCTCACCTGTACCTCTCCATCTGTGCACTCTCACCTGCACCTCTCTATCTGTGCACACTCACCTGTACCTCTCCATCTGTGCACACTCACCTGTCCCTCTCCATCTGTGCACTCTCACCTGTCCCTCTCCATCTGTGCACTCTCACCTGTACCTCTCCATCTGTGCACTCTCACCTGCACCTCTCTATCTGTGCACACTCACCTGTACCTCTCCATCTGTGCACGCTCACCTGTACCTCTCAACCTGTGCACACTTGCCTTCTTTAAAATTATTATTTTTAGTCACGCCTCTTGGGGAAAATGTAATTTGTGGATTAACTTGCACAATATGGATTATTGTATTTACCATTATATATTGCCTCTCTCCAGTAATACGATGGGTGCATCTGGGTGTTCTTTTATACAGAATATATATATTTTGGGGGCTAACTGTGGGTGTTAATCAAAAGTAACTTATAATAATAATAATAATAATAATAATATCATAAAAGTAATAGTGTTACACTTGCACAATTATTCTATGGTACTTAAATTAACACAAAACTATACCAATAGTGTGACAATACTTTTTCACCACTCTCTATCCCTATGGGTTTTGGAGGCGTGTTTAGCAATTGGTGAACTCTACTGGAAAATACAGCTCTCAACAATTTAATAGAGAGCGGTGGCATTTTAGTGGGGCGAAGTCTGAATACACTTTGGTAACTCTGCCCCTTACAGTAACGCAGAGATAATGTCACAATGCAACGCGCTGCCAGTCACCTAGCAACAGTGCGACAAGGAGCAGCCTCAGCAGCCGGAGTTGGAAAGAGAGGAAATATAAATTCAGGGGCAGTTGTCTTTACCGGGAATGACAGGGCAGGAGATTTACAGAGCTGGTTGTTAAAGAGCAGGTTATTTTCTTCTCAAACACAAATACCGACTGAAGGAAAACAAACGCCATTAATAATTATTGTACTGAACAGATAACAGCTGCGCGTCCCGTGTGCGACTTCGTCGTAGCTTTTATTGCGATTTTCTCCAGTAAAATTTGCATGATTCGTTTGGAAACTATATAAGTATAGAATTTACCGCACAAATATTGTTTTAAATATATAAATATAACATTAATAAACTGAAAAGCCTGGGAATATCGGCAGATACATCGGAGAGACTCGTAAAATACTGGCAGTAACTAACACGCACATTGATTGTATCCTTTTTACTATTCATCGTTACACTCCATATCAGATGGAACATTCTCTCCTCAATAATGTCGGGTTATGGCACAACCAATAGTTATTCTTATTTTATTTCTGGAGGAGATAAGAAGCGGCCGCAGCGTCTGATTGGATCAGACTCCAGCGCTGGGGCCTTAATGTGCCAATAGAAACACCGACACCTATTCACTGGGTTAATTAGGAAACTGCCCCGCTACATTCTGCCCCTCTTCTTCTTTCACGCACACTTCTGATACAAAACAAAAACTGTGATACTGTGTTAGCCAGAAACAAAACTAACAAATACAAGAACAAACAAATACTAAAAAGTATTGTAGAAGTGATACCTATATTAGCTAACAATTTAAATACATTGCAAACTTTCGGAGCACCAAGGCCCCTTCGTCAGGCAAAATACAAATGGTATTTTTGTATTTGTATTTTGTATTTGTATTTTGCCTGACGAAGGGGTCTTGGTGCTCCGAAAAATTGCATTGTATTTTTTTTATTGTTAGCCAATATAGGTATTACTTCTACAATACTTTTTGTATTTGTTTGTTTTTTTATTTTTTACTTCTAATACACACACTGACACACACATTCACACTTTTACACACTTTTACACACTGACACACACACACACTGACACACATACACACGCAGAGTGAGGCTGCTGGAGAGGTGTCAGGCTCAGACAATAAATCACATCCGGGTACATCTGTAACTTCCAACTGGTATGAGAAACATTCAGCGCAAATACCACGAGAGGATCTTGCTGAGCAACGTGCCTGCCACACGCTGCTCCTCACACTCTCATTAACCCACAGACCTGGTCATTAATGACAAACTGATTATTCAATAGCCTGTATTGCCTACAAAATCATTCTTTTTTTATCTCGTCTTTTCTGAGATTTTTATGGTCTGTATGGTCTCTCCCCTTAACCGTCTCCAGTGTAACCAATTCCTCATAACCGATCCCTTCCATCCCCTTTATCAGCTTAAGGTGGCCATACACGGGCCGATAAAAGCTGCCGACAGACCGTGTCGGCAGCTTATTGGCCCGTGTATGGGGGCCCCCGACGGGCTTCCCCGATCGAGATGTGGCCGAAAGTCGGCCAGATCTCGATCGGATGGGGTTAAAAATCCCGTCGGATCGCGGCCGCATCTGTTCGTTGATGCAGTCCCGCGATCCGACCGCCCGTTTGTGAGAGCTGAGTCCGATCGTTGGGCCCTAGGGCCCACGATCGGATCTGCCCGATATTGCCCACCTTCAAGGTGGGCATATCGGAGGGACATCGCCAAACGAGCGGATCTATCCGTGTATGGCCACCTTTAGTTGCTCTTCTCTGTACTTTCTCTATCTCATTATTGTCCCATATATATTAATATATAGTGATCATATCCCCCTTAACTGCCTCTTCTCCAATTTTAACAATGCCAGCATGGCAGCCTTTCCCCATAACTGATCCCTTCCATTCAGCTGTCACTATTCTCTGTACTCTCTGGAGCAGGAGTGCCCATAATTTACTAATGTGAGGTCTACATTTAGGGGGTTATTTACTAAACTCAGAATGCAAAAATCATGAAAAATTAACATAATTTTTTTTATAAAATCAGATTTTTAAAAAATCACAATTTTTTTGGAATTTATTAAACCCCGAGGATGGAAAAGCCCGAATTATAAAATCTCAGACCTGTCGAGGTTGCATATAAGTCAATGGGAGAAGTCCCAATGATTTTTTGATGTGCGCTGGGTTTCAAAGTTTCTGCAGAAAAGCATAAGAAATCTGGGTTTTCGGGTGAGAAATCCAAAAAAATCATGAAAAACAGAATTTTTCCCACAAAGCAAATTTTCGGGAAAATGTAACAAATAAGCGTAAAGTGGATTTTATCAGAAAATGTTGAGATAAAATTGGACTTTGATAAATAACCCCCTTAGTGACGTTGTCCCATTATGATCGACATTAACAAAACCATTGTTAGCATTAGTTACTTAAATACTCATTAATGGGAAAATGTATATTGCTATATTTAACAAATAACTATTTCTTATGTAACCTTAACATAATAATTATCTGAATGAAAAACATGAAATAGGAGGGTGATTTAGACAAGTTGTTTGTGGAAAGAGTCTTGAGATCTACTGACCTCCAGCTAAAGATCTACTGGTAGATATGGCATTATCAAATTAAACTGGGGATGCTCCAAATTACCTTCTTTGGAATATTGCTGAATCTAGAATCCTCTGTGAAAGATTCGACAGACCCAAATTTGCATATGTAAACATGGCACTGGAGGGTTAAAAAATTGTTCCTTGTTTGTGTGACAAAAAGTCCTACCATTTTAAGGATTCCGATTGACCAGGTACATGGATTTGGCCAAATCCTTCTGAAAAAGGCAGAATCTTGGCCAAATCCCGAGGCAAACCCTGGATTCAGTGTATCACTACATTAAACCCAGTGAGGACGAGGAATGAATGGATACTGGGGAGTTGTTTAAAATAATATTTTCTTTCATCAGGCAAAATCATATCTTTGGGAGGATTTTCTTTTTAGGTGTTGCTTTTAGGATTCCCTTGGCAGTATTTACCAGCCCTCCAGCCACAGGGCACTGCAGCTTCCACCACAAACCCTCCTTCCCACAAACACAGGAGAAATGTGTGATTGCCTCTGGATTTATTAGCAAATAAGTTATGGGGCATTTGGGTCCGGGCACAACACACTCTTTATTCAGGTTACACAACTCCAACAGCAGAAAATCTTTGGCTTGAAAGGGCAGTTCAGCACCTCCATTTGTGGGGTGCCCAGAAACTGGTTCTACAGTTAAAGGGGAACCGTCAAAAAACCTGGAATTGATAAGGGGGAACACTGGGGTCCATACAGCAAAAGGTATATTTGTAGGGTCCATACTCTGAGGGAGCTCATTGTATCCATATTATTGGGGGTCTCACCACAAAGAGTGCAGGAGATTTCCCTGTTATTGGGTAGATTTCCCCAAAGTCTATTCTGCACAAGTGCAATTAGTACTGGCACCAGACTGGGCTGTCCCATTTACTCACCCTCCTGCCCAATAGCAGAATGGCAGCTTCACAGTCACTTGGCAGAGTTTCCCCTTTGCTCACTATCCTGCACAAGCGTAGTAGAACATTAGCACAGTCACTGGGGGTTCTGCCCCCTCACTCACTCTCCTCCTTCTCCTGCACAGTTGTAGTGGAGTGGTTGTACAGTCCCTGAGCCATGAGATGTAGAGCTAGCCCATTCTTCATGCCCGATGCCTTTTTGATCTTGGCCCTTTTGTTCTGGAACCAGATCTTTATTTGGGATTCATTGAGACTCAGCTCTTGGGCCAAGGTCTGTCTCCTCTGCTCTGTGATGTAGCGATTGGCCTGGAACTCAGCCTTCAGTCTCTGGAGCTGCTCAGCAGTGAAGGCTGTTCGGGGTCTCTTGTCCTCCTTTTCGCTCTTTTGCTTCTTCAGCTTACGGGTCCTGGGGCCTGGGAAGGGGGTACATTGTGGTTAATGTCTGGGACACACATATTTATCATTTTTTGCACTGTGGCTCCTTGGCTGTTGTTAAATAACAGAGGACACCACCCACTATGGAGCTAAAGTAGGGATGACAGGAGCCCAACATCATCAGCTGGATTGCAACAGTTTGATGTCCCTCTGAACCTGTTGGTCAACTCCTAAGAAAAGGCAAAGCAAATATCCCTGTGTCCTACCAGACAATTTACTCTCCCTTTCTACAATTTTTCCAACTTCTCTCTCCTTCTTACCAGTCTCCCTGTTTCTTGCCCTTCCTATCAGTTTCCCTACTTCTTGTCCCTCCTAGCAGACATAGGCTCTGTACTTCTCTCCCCCTCCTAGCAGTCTCCCTACTTCTCTCCCCTTCACAACATTTTCCTTACTTTTCTTTCTTTTTACTCTAGTAGTCTTCTTACTCTTCTCCTTACTTCTCAGCCCTTCTGGCAGTCTCCTTACGTATCCCCCCTTTTTAGCAGTCCCCCTACTTTTCTCCCTCCTAGCAGCCTCCCTACTGTCTTCCCTTCCTAACAGTCTGTCTATGGAGATTTTCATTAATCCAAGTCATGATATCAAATATCTAATAGATTTAAGTCTAAAGTCTTTTTGAGTTTTCTTGGAAACGTTTCACCACTCATTCAAATGCATTCTTCAGTTCGGCAGTCTCCGTACTTCTACCCTTTGCTAGCAGTTTACCTGCATCTCATGCTCCCTTTGTACCTGTCTCCCTACTTCTCACCCTTCCCTGTGTCTTACCAGACAATTGAATTCTCCCCTTCTGCAAGCCTCCCCACTTCCCCCCTCCTCCCCTTCTGCTTCCTGCTTCTCTCTCTTTCTTTCTGTCTGTTTTCCTGTTTGTCTCTCTGCCTCTCACCTTTTTACCAGTCTCCTGCTCCTGTGCGTTGAAATACTTTGTTTTGGCTGCTTTATAAGTAGAGATAGTTGTATTAATGTTAATAGAGGGGTTTGCCAGTCAGCAGCCCCCCCCCCTAAGATTAAGATATAAATCTGCCAATGTGTCATTTCTGGCTGCATCCAAAGCTTCCTCCTTCTCCTCCCCCTCCTCCCCCTTAGCACCATTGTTATTATTATTGTCATGTCCAGTTGGGTCTCTCAATATTTGTAATTCACAGATTTACAGTGGAATAAAAGAATACATTTTGCCCTAAACTGACCTTCTAGTGCAGGGAGTCAGCACAGAGCAGCTGCCTGTTATATTCAAAGGCTCTATCTTTCTACAGATGAACCTCCAATTCGATCCCATTCCTGGGCAATATCCCACATTGGAGCCCTTTGGCCTCAGTCATTCTTCTGTGTCTCTGTATATACAGCCCACTTCTGCCTGTGTATTAGTGAGGGCCATTATGTTCCTGGGCTTTTCCTTATTATTCTTTTTATCCAATGTACATTTTGCAGGTGGACTGCTTGGGTCTCAGCCATTACACCCCCAGGGCAGACAGCAAATCTGCGGGCACTTGGGCCCTAGTTTTTCCTGCCTACAGGACCTGCATTTACCAATGTCTGCGGTAAATTTACAGCTAATAATAGTATATAATCTGTGCCCGACTGTGTGTGTGTCTCTGTGCATGTGTGTCTGTGCGTATTGTTTGTGTTCTTCTTCTTCTCTCTCTTCCTGCATTTCCTGTGCGTATCGGTGTATTTCTCTGTATGTTGTTGTCAATGTATTTTATATTAATGTTCTATAATTACTTATATTAGATTTACCATGACCTGGATGAATGAGAATCTTCATAGTCATATTTTAATAAGAATTTACTTTTACATTAAATATAGAAAATACACCTCCTTTCTGTGTTTCGAATAAAAACTTCATATTTACAGAGTTGGTGCCAATCATTCCTATCGGCCCCTAATATTTTATCATTATTATTATAACTAGAATAACAACACTGTGAGCGATAATTATATAGTTATCTGCAAAATAATGACGCTGATATTGATAATTATAATTATAATTAAAATGCCTGTTCCCCCACTCATCCCATTCCAACTCCCAGTGCCCAGCAGCCAGGGATGGGGTAGAAAAATGGTTCCTGCTAATTAAGTACTAGGGAAATATTTATAATCATATTCATTCCCCCACAGTGAAACCCTGTTTTCCCAGGCGGAACTGGCTGTACATACAGATATTTATATATTCAAGATAAATGTCTATCTTTATATATCTAGATGCAGAGAGAGAGATTTAGATACACACACGGGATATTTATATATTAGAGACAAATGCTTGTTTCTGTCTGTCTGTCTATAGATCTAGATACACAGAGAGATATAGATATTCACACGGGATAGTCTCATTATAGTCTGAACTTCTCCCTGTTTATATTCGTAAGGCTCAAGGAACCGAATCGTTATTTTAATTGCTAAATTGTGTTTCTCCAACGAAATATTAAATTGATAACGATAATATCTCATTACACCGACCGAACTCGTTGCAGAAATCTATAGAAATCGCCCAAACGTCAAACGCAACTCATTTCAGTTAATTTACCAAATTGCGTCCAGAAATTCTACCGAAACTCCCACTGAATAAATACAAATCTCTCCCTACACCTCTCGTTCTGAAAATGTACTGCATATTGAGAAATATTGAAATCCACCCAAAACACCTGCCTTCAGTACAAATCTGCATAGTCTCTAATTTCTTCCCATTCGTTCAATTCGCTTTTAATACATTGGGCCAAACCTGCCTCGCAGTCTGGGCGATTCTGTACGATTTGGATTTCTGTTTCTGAACTATAGAAATATTTCTGTATTTACTCAGGCCCTCGACTCCATATTATTAAGCAAAATACGAAAGTTCAGCTCTTATTTTCCATGGAATTCTGCACCATTTGAGTTTCTATTTCTAATTGTACATTTTTGTATATTTTGTATATTTCGGTTCTTTGCAATTCTAAAGCAAAAATCAGATATTTCGGCTCAAATTTTACTTTTACATATAAATCTATCGATCTATTTATTTCTATATCGATGCATCTCTGTGTATAGAGATTTAAATGTAGAGCTGGATCTGTGTGTAATTGTACAGACGCGTCGATGTCACTATTTCCAATTAATATGAATTCAATTAAGATAGAATTCGTTTTTTTAATTACATATCTTCTCAATGTCTTCCCTAATGCCGCTAATAATACAACCAGTTTGTGGAATATTTTTGTGCAATTCATAAAAAAAGGATTTAGATTTCTGCAGCCAAACAAACACATAAATGTGTCTGTATTTTTGCTGGGGACTCAAGTTGCAAAGAAACGAGGATTTTTTTCCACGTATTTCACTAATTATAATTCTTACTACTATGACTGGTTTCTTTTATTCGATTATTATTATTTATTGTTATTATTATTATTATTAGTAGTAGTAGTATTATTAGTATTATTTTTATTATTATTATTATTATTATTATTCCTCTCATTTTCAAATTCTGGTTCTGAATTTATTCTCTTATCCAAAGGGTCTAACAGTTCCCTACGGCTACGAATAATAGAATATCTGAATGAATTGAAATTTAGACGATATGTTACATGAATTTTCCCCTTTGCCCGTATCTCCCCATGAGGCTGGGATTTATGTTCAGTATATAAAGCAATGAGGGCAAAATAAAAATCAAGAACCATTCTCTAAAAATAAAAATACACCAAACCCAATTCTCTTTGGATCTTATTTTGATCTCACCGGTCGATACATTAAATACGACTATAGAAATATTAGTTACATTATTGACAATATGAGGAGAAAAAGACAGAATCGGCCGATACAAATTGATAAGGAATTATTTTCGGTTTATGTTTTGTGTAAAGGAAAGAGAGTGAAACTGAATACATTTGCTTCCTTTTTCTGATTTAATATGAACCAAAATTTGCTAAATTCCGAATAAACCCTGGATTTGTACAAAGCCCCCCCTGGTATCAGATCAGTGGGCACAGATCGTTGTTAATCTCCCAGGTTTGTGCAACTTGGAATAAATATCTTCTGTCCTGGGACACCAGCCCCATATCTGCCTTTCTGCCCCTCATATCCTCAAGTCGTGTAAACAGAACACAAAGAGCAGGAGGAGCTTTTTAAATTGTGAATAATAATATTATTAATGATAGTAACAAAAGGCCCAATATCCCCAGTTATTATTCTCTGTCACCCCCCAGAGCACTCACTCGGCCTCTCCAGTCACCCAAAGCCCCAATCACTGCCCCTAGGCCTGGAATATTGTAGTAGCAGAGAAAGGAGAAGCAGACAAATGTGGGGCCAGTAAAGGGCACAGTGGGTGCAGCATTGGGGCACAGCAGGGGGGGGGGGGATGGTTTGGGGCTCACTCACCAGAGGAGGGCCGGTCGGAGTAGCGAGTGCAGTAGACCCAGGCAGGCCAAACTATGGAGTCGTTTTTGCGCGCAGGGGTCACAGCGTTGCCCACCAGGAGCAGAGCCGGGTTGGAGTCGCTGCCCTTGGAACTGTCAGATGGGGTGTCAGAGTCCGGGCTGGGAGAAGGGTTTTCCGGGCGGCTGTGCAGAGGACTGGAGCTGTCCCTCCCGGGCGTCTCTTTCCTGCAGCCAAAGTCCGGCCGGAGAATGTTGTCTATGAAGAAGTTAGTGGTCCGGTGAGTGGGGGGCGCAGGGTGCAGAGGGGGCGGGGAGGCCCCTGGATCTGGCTCACTTGGGGCCCCGGGGCTTTGCTCAGTCTGTTCCTCCATGTTATTGCCCTCCAGCCCCGGGACCACCTTCTCTGGGGGCCCTGCACTGCTTGGGGCTGCAGCAGCAACGTAAGTGGCCCCCAAACCTCAAGTAAGCGGCTGGTACCCTCCAAGCAACACCCCCAAATACTAGACAAGATTAACACCCCGAACTTCTAGCCTACAGCCAGCTACAACCCGCCAACCAAAGCCTCAAATATCTAGTCTAGACCCCACCAAACAGCACCCAAACCCCAGAGCTTGCAGCTCTCCAGGGCACCCGGCACAGAGACCCAGTCCCAGACTGGGACCAGCGCCACTATAAACCCA
This sequence comes from Xenopus petersii, assembly GCA_038501925.1. Classification (NCBI taxonomy): domain Eukaryota; kingdom Metazoa; phylum Chordata; class Amphibia; order Anura; family Pipidae; genus Xenopus; species Xenopus petersii. The sequence continues at coordinate 73,546,399 of CM076689.1, read as the reverse complement.
AATCTCCCACAAACCAAAGCAGAGAGCAAGGCTTACATTAAACTGCCGAACTAATCCCTAACAGCCAGACAGACACTAACACCCAACTAGCAGCATCTCACAACTAACTGCCAGCAGTCCTGAGCACCTACTGCCCACCCAGCTCCTGGGTACCCCTTGATCTTAGTACTGGGTTCTGTGCCCCCCAGATCTTTTAGTAGCAGCTCCAAGGCCCTGTGCCCCTCAAACTATTTTTGCAGCTCTATGGTCCTGTGAACCCCAGCTATTTCTGTAGTTCCAGAGTCCTGTGCGCCCCTATATCTCTTGGCAGCTCCACCAATCTGTGTATCCAGATGTCCTAGCGGTCCCAGGGAAGCGCAATACCCGGGCTGTGCCTCTCCCTCTCTGACTCTCCCCTCTCACTTCTTCTCACTTTCTTGCCTACAGCCGGAAGCACGTGAGGCATCTGCATGTCTGCAGCCAATAGCAAGCCTGGGATGTGCAGCTGTGCCAGGGGTTGACCAATAGGAAGGCAGCTATAATAATAATAACAATAATCATAATGATAATAATAATAACACGTTTTCCCCAAAACTATTATTATTATTATTATTATTATTATTATTATTATTATTATTATTATTATTATTATTATTATTAAGATTATTATAATTATCATTATTATTAGTAGTAGTATTGTTATTGTTATTAATATTATTATTAGTATTATTATTATTAATAATAATAATAATAATAACTACATATAGCAGTGAAGCCATTGCAGGTTCAGGGAGAGCTGTTCAGGATTAGAAAATAATTAGTACCTGGAGTCGCATTGAGTTGCGGTGCCCAGAAGTTGACAGTGTATCTTGTTTTTTTGTGTTAGGAAGTTATGTCCCTGTGTATTAGGACGTTATTATGCTGTGTGTTAGGGGAAAGGTTATGGGGTGTATTAGGAAATCAATATAGTGTTTAAAGGGAAGGATTAAGAAGTGCGTTAGGAAATGATAATACTCTGTATAAGGGGAATAATTAAAGGATGGGTTAGGAAGCTTTGATACTGTGAATAAGTGTAAGGAAGGAGGGGTGTATTAGGCCATTATACTGAGTATAAGGAAGGGATTAAGAAGTGCATTAGGACGTTATTATATTGTATATAAGATTAATATTTCGGGGGAAGAATCGATTCTCTATATCTCTTTATTAATCACAATTTACTGAACTCTGATCTGAGCAGTGTTATACAGGGAACTAAATTGGAAGCTATATATATATAATGTATGTGTGTGTATGTGTATATACGCTTCTGCAATGAAAAATACCTCTTATTAATTACTTCATATAATTCCTTTTTTTTTAAAATGTGGGACACCCACAATGCATTGCGAGTAAATGTCCTTTAAAGCCCAATGGTAATTGCACGTCTAATAGATTCGCCTGTGTCCCAACCTGCGCTGCTTCCAGGTTCTTAGAAACCGGCAGTTAATATATGGTTTAAATTAAATGCTGAAATATTGGCCTTTAGTGAATGGAATCCGTTGTATCTCCTGTTCATTCCCCTGGCTCACCCTTTTATTATATTATATGAAGGAGATGAAGATTGATACATTGTATCTCCTGTTGTCCTGCCTCACCCTGTTATATTGTATAAGGGAAATTACTGGGTGGAAGTGAAACATTATGTTACTTCCTATTTCGGTATCATTGGAAGAAAACTTTTAAAAATGATTTTCCATTGGCAGTGTAGACATCTGTGTGTGCCTAATATCTGTCCTGTGAATGGTATTTTATATTTGTTTAAAAGAACCCAGCTTAGATGGGCCATTGATTGTAGACAGAGACCCATTATCCAGAATGCTCAGAATTATGGGAAGACCAGCTCCCATATACTCCGTTCAAATAATTCACATTTTTAAAAATAATTTCCTTTTTTGCTCTGCAATAATAAAACAGTACCTTTTACTTGATCCCACCTAAGACATAATTAATCCTTATGGGAGGTAAAATAATTCTTTTGGTTTTAATTAATGCACAAATTTAACATTGTGGATGACAGGTCCCATACCTGAATCTTCTATCATTTGCTCCTGTTGGGAAAATGCTTAGGCACCACCAGTAATTGGTTTAGCTTGTGGCAATTTCAATGTTATACTATGGAAAGTCTTTTTTGGGAAATTTGTCACCCGCCATAGAGCAGATTATCTACAGGAGACAAATCTCCCACTGTGCCATGGCTCTTAATCAGTATCTTGTTGCTGTTTTGTATAAGTGCAATGGCTCCTGCTGCTCACTTCCTACTTTCTCTTTTATTCTGCATGGATAAGAATTGGGGTTTCCATATGAAATAACAATATTGAAGCTTCTGATTTCTTTATACAAGCAGCCTCTGATCCACAGTAAGTGAGGGACACAAAATTCCTTCCCATAATCAGGGAGGAGTTAGGAGCACTGCCGTCTGTCGCTGCCAAGCAGGGGATGGTGGGTTTTATTAGCAGACTGCACATTCACTGCCAGGCTGCTGAATCAAAGGGCAGATTAATGACTGATTTACAAAAAAGAAAAAATAAACAAATATATATATATATATATATATTTATATATTATATAATATTATATATAATTATATATATATATATTTTTTTTTTTTTTTTTTTTACTCACACTGAAATTCTGCATCTGTTCTGTACTAGCGCCTGATATCAAATTTATTTGCTATGTAGCCCTATTTCACACCGAATGGTCCCCCCCCCCCCCCATGGCTAAACAGCAGTGTATTTATATAAAGTATAGCAGTGGTGCTGAAGCAGTTTTACCAGTGTAGAGTAACAGATATAATATTCATTCTTGGTGTTACTTGTCCTTTAAATAATATGTTTTTCCTGTTTGTTCTATATATATATTTGTCGAGAGATGCAGAGAGTCTAAATGCAGAGAAAATTCCATAGAGGGAAGTTCTGGATACACAGAGGGAAGTTCTGGATAAACACAGAGGGAAGTTCTGGATACAGACAGAGGGAAGTTCTGGATACACACAGAGGGAAGTTCTGGATACACACAGAGGGAAGTTTTGGATACACACGGGGAAGTTCTGGATACACACAGAGGGAAGTTCTGGATACACACAGGGAAGTTCTGGATACAGACAGAGGGAAGTTTTGGATACACACAGAGGGAAGTTCTGGATACAGACAGAGGGAAGTTCTGGATACAGACAGAGGGAAGTTCTGGATACACACAGAGGGAAGTTCTGGATACACACAGAGGGAAGTTCTGGATACACACAGAGGGAAGTTTTGGATACACACAGAGGGAAGTTCTGGATACACACAGAGGGAAGTTTTGGATACACATGGGGAAGTTCTGGATACACACAGAGGGAAGTTCTGGATACACAGAGGCTCTGGCAGGCTTGCTAGGTAATGGATACCAAGGTCTGACTGTAGGAGGAACCAGTACAACCAAGTGATTCATATATTTCATGTGAGGAGGAGGACATGGGATTGGTGGTGCCACCCTCTGTGCCAATCACAGCTCTTATGCTATTTTTTACTGTTATTTATAGCATGTACTGTATTTATAAAGCACTTATTCCTCAGAGCCGTCCAATAGAATGGCACAGTTAAATGGGCACCCTCTGGCCTTATAGATTATTGGTATTGGCAGCTCAGAAGCCCCAAGAGGGGTAAAGCAGGGTCTTGGAATTGCTCTGCTCCAGAACAGAGCGTAGATATGGGGTGGGAGATGAGATACAGGCTGTGTGTGTCTGATTGGAGGGACAATTTAGTAGGGGAGGCAGCTGAGTGGTTAATATACCCCCAAGCTCATGGGTGCTTTGTATGGAACAGATATAATGACATTGCTTATGTATTAGCTCACTTACTTTCCCTATGCCCATTTGCCCTTATAACTACCTGTATAGGCTTCCTAAATACTCACCTGTGCCAATCTGCTCCTCTCTGATCACTTGCCTAATTAGTCATCTGTACCCAGCTGCTCAAATGCCCTTTTGTGCCCAACTTACTCACTACCCTCAGCTACTTACATGTTACAGATACTACCATCTTAAAGGGTTTGTTTAAAGTAACCTTTAGTATGATGTAGAGAGGGATATTCTGAGACAACTTGCAAATGTTTTAAATTTTTTAGTATTTGTGGTTTTTGAGTTATTTTGCTTTTAATTCAACAGCTCTTTAGTTTTCAGTTTCAGCAGTGTGGCTGGATAAGAGACTGGAGTATGAACAAGAGAGGCCTGACTAGAAAGAGGAGTAATATAATTAGCAATAACAATAAATGTGTAGTCTTACAGAATATTTGTTTTGTAGATGGCGTCACATACCCCCATTTGAAAGCTGGAAAGAGGCAAAAGATCAAGGCACAGAACTTAAAAAACTATAAAATATAAATAATGAAGAAGAACTGTAACATTGCTAGGAACTGGACATTAAGGGGCAGATTTATCAAGGGTCGAATTTCGAAGTGATAAATAGTTCGAAGTTCGACCATCGAATGGCTTTACTTCAACTTAGAATAATGAAGTCGAAGTTTTTTTCACCGAATTTGACTGTTTTGCGGTAGAAGTAAAATCGTTCGAATCTAACGATTTGAAGTATTTCATCCATCGATCGAACAAACGATTTTTCTTCGACTTAAAAAAACTTAGATAAATGCTCTAGAAGGTCCCCATAGGCTAACATAGCACTTCGGTAGCTTTAATTTGGCGAAGTATTGAAGTTGAAATTTTTTTTAAAGAGACAGTACTTAGATTATCGAATGGTGGAATATTCGAACGATTTTACTTCGAATCGAATTCAAAGTCGTAGTATCCTATTCGATGGTCGAAGTATCCAAAAAAATTGCTTTGAATTTTGATTTTTTTTTACTTCTCTATATCGGGGGTAATCTGAACGTTCGGCCCTATGGCCGAACAATCAGATTACAATAAGAACGCAATGGGCTCCTGCAGGATCGGTCGGGACAAAATCAAACCTGTCCGATCGACCAAACGACCGATCTCTGCCGGACGATAAATGTCGGGACTCTCCAAACACGGTTAGAAAATCGTACGAATCCTCGATTCGTACGATAGGATCTTTGCGTCTATGGCCACCTTAACTAACCATTCAGCTGTCTAACTAACTTAGTCTAACTAACCTGATTAAATACCCACCTCAATACAGGGGGGCTTCTGCAATAAAGTAAGATGAGAATTTTGCCTCAGATGTTCCTTTACCAGGGCAGAACAAAGTTTCCCCTTTTGACTGTTACAAACTGGGTGTAAAGCTCCTAACACTGTCTGGGAGTATTATCCCCATTCTGACAAGGCCAGGACTCAGCACAGAACTGAGCTCAGAAAATACGACTTGATCAGAATCTTAATTACAGCTTTATGGCTAATGATCTGCAGCTTAATAGCCACTATCAATAACCTGCACTGGTGCTTCGGAAGCCAATGGCAGTTAGTGCTGTGTCCTTGGAAATGCGCTGAATTGTGGGTGATACAATGGACTGGATATAACTTACCTCTATAAAAGGCTAAAGCCATAAAGGGGGTAGGAGTTACTACTGCCTCCAGGACTCACTGATATTCCTAAACTCCTTTCCCTGCTAGGTCAATGGGTTGGACTTAGGAAGACTTTAGGAAGACTGGAAACCAAGTGTTCTGCCACTCCTTTAGGCTGCCAGTCCACATAGTGACTACCAATGGTCAATCACAGCCCTTATTTGGCACCCAAAGTAACCTTTTCATTGTTTGTGTTTCTTACCAACTCTGTTTACATGTGAATGTGTCTCATGAGTAAAAAAGGTTGGGGGACCCCTGGTGTAGTGTCTAAGTCCCTCAAGTGGTCAGAGCATATAACTGCAGCAACAAAGCAGCTTCTGGGTAGCAAGGTAAGTAGGCCTGGACTGGCAATCTGTGGGTTCTGGCAAATGACAGAGGGGCTGCAGTAAGATGCCATAGACTGTCACTAGTAATAGGGCTGGTAAGGGCTGTTTGGGCCTCTGTGTACCTGAAATACCAGGGTCTATTTTAAATTCCAGTCCGGATCAATGCCCCACACCATAAGTTGCAAGCAGGGTCAAGCCCTTGCGTTTTTATTAACCTAAAAACACAAGGGCTTGACCCTGCTTGCACCTGACTTCGAGTTCCAGTGAATTTTTCCTTGTATTGTACTAGGAGGGTGCCGATCCCTCCATCACCGTGCACCAGGCACCCATTTGAATACATTATCTGACTAGAATCCTCTGTGCATCCCTAGCCCCCTGCTCCCAATAATATTGGGAGCTACATGAAATACACAAGCTAAAAAATCATAACATACGCAGGTATTAGCCTCCTCTCCTGTCTGCACCCTGAATCATTGTTATGGCCTAGGTGCAAACATGAGAGTTTGTATTCTCACGCTGAAATCAGCCATGTGTGTTTGCATCCAGTCAGATTCCAAGCCAATACAATGATTCAGGGGGCAGGCAGGCAAGAAGGCTAATGCCCTTTGTAGGCTATGATTTTTTGTATGTGTATTTCAGGAGGCAAATGTACAGTTCTGTGATTGGCCGGAGGTAAAACAAATTCACTGTATAGTACAAATAAATGACACGAGTGCAGATAATCATAGTTAAAAAGGGAAGTTACTATTTATAGTCAGAGAAGTGCTGCTGCCATCTACTGGCCAAAAGCGGCCAGTGGTACAATAAGAGATACTCTTCTGCCATCTAGTGGCCAGAATCTGATCATCTGACATGGAGTGAGACACCCTCCTGCAATTTACCAGCTACATACTGGAACTTTGATTGAGAGATCATGTACTGCCCCCTGCTGACCATGATATGTTGTTCATATTGACAAATACTCTGTTGTCGCCTTCTTCTTAGAAACTGTTTCTCTACTCTGCTGCCATCTATTGGGCGGAAGCCAGATGGGCAGATGCTGCAACTGTCCCTTAGAGTGATGGCAGATAGTGAAATATCTTGCTCATGGTTATATCTGCAATACCTTGGGCAACAAAATGAAGTGCTGTATATGTTTTCCCACAGGCAATTTACTTTTTTGGGATATTTTTTGTCTGCAGTAGCAAAGATTTAACCGTGAGCCACACATCTCCACACATAACCCTAAGGGCAGAGATTCTAGGGTTTGCAACCTTTTCAGTAAAAAATACTGGCCTTCCTATATATTTATCTTTTTTCTCTATTAATAACATTGGGATAAGCCATCATTTTTACTGGCCAGGTGGCAACCCTAAGTGACACACTGGATATTTTGTCACCAGTGATTAATTTCAGCTACAATGGCCAAATGTCCCTTTTCTCTCTCCATTGGCTCACATGCGAATCGTTGCTGGGGAAACATACACACAAGTAGGAGTAAACTTCATGAAACTTTACGCCATAAATGTTTCCCAAGCAGAGATTTGCATGTAAACCAGTGCCGAGGGAACACGGGGAGACAAAACATCCACTTGTCATTTCTCTAAGCTTGATCCAACCCGCACAGGGACAGATTTATCTCCTTGACCCCTAGGCCCACTTGCTGTGCTGCCCCCCCCCCAATCTCCCGGAATCAAATCACTGAGCTGGAAAACTTGAACAATATTGGGGGTGTACAGAGCTGCCCAGCATGAAGTGCTGCCCTCACAATCAGCACCCAATACTAACATCTCTTTAGAACATTACTGCATATCCACTGTCCACAGACCAGATACACTATTTAATATTAATTTACCATTTACTGGCATAGGACTGTTGTTCAAGTTAAGTGACACCTTTTTAATTTGGATGCAGGGATGATATTGAATCATCCTTCTGAGTCCTACCCGAAGGCATGGGCTCCATTGCCCAAGTGTCCCAGGCACCGCCCGCAGACAGCTTGAGCAGGTGGGCCCCCCTTTGCAGAAGTGAGGGCCCGCCATCCCCCCCCCGAAGGGGTTTGGGGTAGTTTGGACTCCCCTTAGCCGAAGCTAGGGGGAGTCCCGTCTACCCTGGGTTCTGCTGAAGCTTCCCCCAGGGCGTGTTATGGCCTAGGGTCCAGCCAAAGGGACTAGGACACCTACCAGGGTGCTCAAACCGGGCACAAAAAAGGTGCTGGAGAGTGCAGTGCAATGCCATTGGCATTGTCTTGTTAGGGCTCCAGCTGGCGGCCGGCAAAAAGAAGAAAGAGGAAAGGAGTAGTGGAGAGAAGATTTCCCCCCCCTAGCCAAGCAGCCGGGGATATGGGAAGTGAAGCAAGATTAAGCATGGGCGTGTATTATGCAAGACCCAAAAAAAGTGGATCAAGCACTTCTCCATATAGGATCACTGTGGATCACTTTGGTCAAGCTTCCACTTCATTGGTCAAACCAGAGGATCAAGTGTATCTGACTACACATGATCTTAGTGGCCCGAAGACCAAGTGTTTCCACTTCCTCACATAGGATCATAAGAAGGTACTACACTTGTGCAGTGATGTGTACTTTGTATGATGATCACCAACTTTGCCTGTAATGCTGTGGTTATTGCAGATGTTCGGGTGCCTGCATGCCGCCCCTAAACATCTTGCCGCCCAGCTTGACTTTCCCCAAATCTGGGTCTGAACCCGCACAGAATAATCACTGGATTAGAGGATATAATTCATACATTTGGGTTATGTAAATAATATAATGTACAGTTTGTGTTTGTTGTACAGCAAGTGTGGTGGTGCATTCTGGGTAAGATACGAGTGATTCTGGTAAAGAAACTGAGAGGTGAGTGACAGGGAGCCTGCAAGGGACTGATTGGGATCAATTAGGTGGGTGAGTGGTAAGGGGATAAGTGAATGATAAGGAGGTCAGTGATTGGGCAGAGGTGAAATAAAACAAATGTAAAAAGTAATTGGGAGGTGTGGTCCATTGGGTCGTAATATGTCCATGCTGGACATGGGCTACTGGCATGGGGAGGCTTATTCACAGATGGCAGTTAATAGTCAGAGATCATAGGGTTAAAATTAAGTCCACACACGATACTTGCCTTAAGCTGGCCATAGAAGCAAGGATAAAGCTTTACCAATCTTTCTTTCTGTCGGCTAACAATAATTTCTCTGCATGTATCTGATGTCAATGGATGACTTTGGCTACTATTTGTCGGACATAATGTGGTGTTTATACAAATGGCCTATAGATGTCACTGTGCTCAAACATACTGTGCATACTTCCTAGTAGCTTAAAAGTGAAAGTTACTGTTGTATAATGGCTGCATGAGAGCCTGCTAATAAAGCACTGTTATACTCTACTCATCCTAGGCTACCCAAAACAAAACAAATGGCAACAAAAATGGCTCTTCTACCTCTGCAGCAGCCTGCACCTTTTCTTCCAAACCCTGGTGAGCCTACCATACCTTTTACTACTTGGATTCGTATGTTTGAAAATTACATTATTTCTGCTGACAAGGGACACTCCATTAACCTGATGCTTGATACAGGTTCAGCTGTTTCTATACTACCAAAGGATATTTTCTTGAAATACTTTGCAAAAGATCCGCTTGTTGCACCTGCCCTGAGACTGGTCAGTTACTTAAAGGATCCAATCCCTGTGCTTGTTTGCCAGTGACTGTACAATATGAATCAAATACTGCAAAATGTGACTTTTACATTGTGAATAAGGGTACTGCTATACTTGGAAGGAATCTCTTTGCTGCATTAAACCTACAATTAGTTGATGGTCTCATTACTACAGCACCAGTGTCTGCCACACATCCATTGTCTAAAATTTCACCACAAAGCAACACTTCACTGGGTTGTGCAAAGAACTAATAAGGAGCAGAGGAGTGAGGGGCAGATAAGTGAGGGGCAACGGCCTGAGAGCAGAGGAATTATGAGAAGAGGAATGGTGAGGAGAAGAGTAAAGAGCAGAGGATTGAGGAAGAGTAGAGAAATAAGAGCAGTGGAGTGAGGAGGAGAAGCGTAAGAGACAGATAAATGGGTAGCAAAGAAGTGAGGAACAGAGGAGAAGAAGAGTAAGGGGCAGATGATTGGGGAGTAGGGGGGGTAAGGAACAGAGGATTATTGAGCAGACAAGTGGGGGACTGAGGATTAGGGAGCAGAGGAGTGAGGGACAGAGGAGTGGGGAGCAGAGGAGTGAGGGACAGAGGAATGGGGAGCAGAGGAGTGGGGAGCAGAGGAGGGAGGGACAGAGGAGTGAGGGACAGAGAAGTGAGGGGCAGAGGAGTGGGGAGCAGAGGAGTGAGGGACAGAGGATTAGGGAGCAGAGGAGTGAGGGGCAGAGGAGTGAAAGACAGAGGAGTGAGGGAAGGAGGGATGCACCCCCCAATAGTCATTAGACGGAGACAATGCCAAATGATATTCAGGTTATATAATGGAAATTAGAAGGCCTAATGGGAATTTTCCTAGACTGTGACTCACAAGAGACTAGGGCCTCCAGGAGATGCTCTTGGTACTGTGCCATCCAGTCCAACAGTGTATAAAATTGACTTCCAGCAGTGGTAGAACCAACTACACTACAACTATTCGTATTTGGTCACAACTATGACATCACACATATATAAAGTAACAGTCAATATAATGTATTTATCATTTTTTTTTTACCGCTCCCTTACTTCTTTCTCTCTCATCGGTACCAACAGTTCAACACCCACTTCCAGTCCAATTAGATTTTTTGGTCTGGAAAATAATGTGAGCGGTTGTATTTGTTTTTTTTCTTTGTCTGTTAAGTGACTATTACAGAAACTATATAGAACTTTGGTATCAAGAGGAGAACTGAACCTCTGCATTATACCTGTGTCCTTCTCGGTTTCAGAAGTTAGACCTATAGGTAACACATTGGGATAAATGAAGCCGATTCATTCCATGGTCTAAAATGCGAGAAAAAATCTCTGCCCCTTTTAATACAGCTCAAGACCTTATTTGCCCTTGATGCTGCTGACTGGCATTGCTTGCTACAGCCAAGGATTGAACAAAACAGAGGGAGTGCTCAGGAGTCTTCAGGTCCAAGAATAAACCTTCTCTTCTAAGGACAGAAACAACCTCCAATATTGGTCTTGGATGGGTCTCTATAATATCTGTCGGTTCATATGTTGGTTCTGTTTAAACAGATGTTGGCTCTATTTGTCCAGATGTTTCTGTTGGTTTAATATAGATCCTGTTGGACTTCTGCAATTACTTCATCTCTTCCCCATTTATGCAATTTAAAAATGTTAGGTACCTACCTGCTTCTTACTCAGTAAGTACTTGCTAAGTTCAGTTCCCAGTTTGACCTTCATATTACTGAGGTTCCAATCTAAACATTCTAAAGATAGATGCAATCTGACAATGGGTCAGAATTCAAAGGGGTCCTGACTCAGAGACACAATACTTCAGCAGTGTCTTCAATAGAGAAACACAAAGCACAATTCTTTTTATAAAGAGGCCAAACTGATTGCAGGCTGCATGGATTCAAGAGATATAAGAAGAATTCCTACTCCATGAGCAAAGGGATCTTCTTAACCATCCTCAGACTGGCTGGATACTGGGTCCCCATAGGTCAGAACTTTTTCCTTGGTTTTTCTCCTAAATTAAAGTACACCCAAATTGGCAGTTCCACCTATTGGTATCATGGTTCCCATCCAGGATTTATATCCTGTCCATAAGTCTGGACACTGATACACTGGGTCAGACCTGATTCTGTTGTCTGAGTCTGGATGTATATTGGGTTCTGCCAAAGCTTCACACTTGTAACAAACATTTAATTAGATCAAACTGGAGGAATTGGATCTAAATCTAAAAATAATATGTTGCCCTAAAGGGAAAAACGAATGCACAACTCAATATCAATTCACTAGTGTCTGTCCCTTACATTTCTCTGCAAGTTTTCACTACTGAAAAATTCTGTAATTCTAAGCATCTTCCAAGTATGCATTCATTTTTCATTCCCACTATGTTTATAGTTATAGTTGTAGTTGAACTGTGACTGTCCCAATTTGTTCTCAGACTCCTGAAAAAAATGTAGAAATTCTGTCCTCCTCTCAGTTTGTTAATCAGCTAGTTTCTATTACACTCTACTACAGCAGTCCACAGAATGTAAACAGAATATACAGACAATATTTTCAATGGCAATTGCATTTGGACAGAGATTTAAGATCAAGGAAATGGTGTACTGAATGTATGGCTCTATTGTGTTAACCAGAATTGAATTTAACCCTTTAACCCTTTAATGTATTTGTGCTAAGACAGATAAATGAATTGCTTATTAAGAAAAATTCTCATGTGAAAGGGGTTCTTGCCTTTGGTATGTAGGGGTAGGGGAGGCATCTGTATGAATTGGGGCAGAGGAGAATAAAGCAAATCAACATATTAGTTATGTATTAATTTAATTTGAAATGTTACATGATTTATTTTATATCATGTACAATGTGCAATTCCATGGACCCACTAGAGGGAGACAGAGACCTAAACATCTCTTTTCACACCCCTCCCCTAAAGTAACTGCTGAGAATTTAGCATAACAAGACTTTCTTTACTGTTAAGGTGGCCATACACGGGCAGATAAAGCTGCCGATTTCGGTCGTTTAGACCAATTTGACAGCAAATCTGCCTTGTATAGAGGCTTCCGACGGGTCTCCCCGATCGATATCTGGACATGATATCGATCGGGAAGGTTTGATTTTTCTCCCGACCGACCCATTGCACTTGTCGTAATCTGATCGTTCGACCACAGGGCTGAACATTCAGATTACCCTGGATATAGCCATGCATATCGGGGGAAAAATCTGCTCATTTGGCAATGTCGCCAAATGAGTGGATCTTATAGTGTATAGCCACCTTAAGGGTAGTAAGTTGATGGGATTCCCTATAAAGATAGGGGGAAATTTGTGTTTATTGGTGGGGAGGAAAGGAGATTTCACCATCAGCATAGGAAGGGGTTCTTTACTGTAAGGACAGATTATGGCATTCCTTCCCAAGTAAGGGGAATAATAGATTTATTATCAAGGTTCAGGGGTGAGTTAGACTGAAATGGAGAAGAAAGCAGGGAGGTACCATTTGGGGTGTGTATGTGTGTGTGTGGGGGGGGTTAAATGCCCCAGGGTGGGTGGATGGGGTTGTTTTCTTAAAAAGGCTTAACATGATGAGCAAGTAAGTGTAAGTTACCCTACTAAGTTAATGTATTACTAATGGGGGTAATTTCTTACTATTGACCACCTACTAATGTCCCCAAGGGCAGGACTGTAGGAATAAGGGTTGTAGTGCATCTTTGCTAATATGTGGGAGGTGATGGGAGTCCCCCACCTGAGCCAGAATAACCAGTACTGGTAGCATTGGGTAGTGGTAGGAAGGGGGAACTGCCCCCAATTGAAGGGCAATAGTGTCAGGACTCTGTGTGTGCGTAGGGGGGGGGGTTAATCACAGCCTTACATTTGGAGCCCAGGAGCAGCTCCTTTTGTCGAGTCGCAGAATTGATACTGGTAAGAGAGGGACAGTAGGTACAGGGGGGGGGAGAACAGAGGGAGGGGGGCAGGAAAGGCATATGAGAGAGGTAGAAAGAGGACAAGAAGGGGGAGAAAGGGGATAGGTTGGTGGAAGGAGGAAGGAAGAGGACAGAGGGGGGAATGAATGAATGGGACAGGTGGGTGGAAGGAGGGAAGCAGGAGAGGGGACAGGAGGGGTGAAAGAAGGGGATAGGTGTGGGAAAGGAAGAAGAAGCATGAGGTAGACAGAAGGGGCAGGAATGGGTCTGATTAGAAATTTAATAGAAAGAGAAGGGATGCACAGAAAGCTGAAAGGAAATATTTTTCCTTTACTGTCTCAGTGCAGAATTGTGTCACTGACACTACTGCGCACACTTGTCATGTCAGCTTGAAATTCACTGGGACAAAGACAAACACATGCCACTGTTATATAAAACTGTGTGTATGAGTGTTTCTCTGAGTGTGTATGTGAGTGATTGTATATGTAATGTGAATATCTAAGTGTGAGTGTGTGTGCACGTGTGAGTGAATGTGAGTGTTTATGAGGGTGAATATCTATGTGAATGGAATTTACAGAGCTGTACTGTACACATGACACTGACAGCAGAAGAGAGAGTATTGGCTCTTTCTCCCCTGATATCTCTGGAGGGGGACTGTATCCTAAATTTATTGCAGATGGAAAAATGAACTTTCTATTAAAGGAGCCCTGGGACTTACAGATAAACATTGACACACTGACATGCACACCCCCACCCGGCTTAAAGTTCAAGTATTTTCCTTATAAAAAGGAAATGAGATGATAACCAATATTCTGGCATGTCCTTCCACTGGCGCCAGGGGCCCCTTACCCTGAATGTCCAACTGATTGGCAGCAATTTATAAAGCCCCTGCACCGAGCTTAAAGGATAAGTAAACCCTAACATGCAATGGGTCACTGGCACTGCAATAGTATTGTTACCTATGAATCTGTTCCAAGGAGTCCCTGTTAAGTGTAACCTGGAGTGGGAAATGTTCAAGTAACAAAACTGACCTGCTTCTAATATCCATGTCATTTACAGTAAGGGGTACATTATCCCTTATAATACATGAGTGATACTTTACATTCCCTCTATAACTCAGCCTGCAGTCTTTTGCCTTTAAATGGTTGCAGAACCCTTCAGTGACTTCTAACATCCAGTTGTGAACACAACGTGTTCCAGGGGACATTAACCCTTATAACTCATGAGTGATACTTCAGATAATTCCACGAGAATTTGGATGCAAAGTGACGAGTGATGTGAAACCAGAACAAGCCGATTAGGTCTGTGTGTGACATTTGGGCACTTGGGGAGGAAGTAAGGAGTAGGGTATAAAGGCAGAGGAATCTATTTGCGTCTTAACCCCAGTCCCACTCTCAGCCTGTGAGGATATTACTGTAAGTTGACTCAATGGACGACTTGGAGACCCAGTTGGAGGAGGAGTGCAGCTCCAAACCCTTTACCTTCAGACCCATGTTATTCTCTGAGATGGCTCCACATGATATAAATGGTAAAGTGAAATCTCTGTGCCTTGTTACTTACAGCTCCAGGGAGAGGGGGTATAGTAGGAGGGAAGCCAATATAAATGCTCCAGCTGCTGAGAAGGCTTGAAAGGGGACAAGAAGTGACACAGCCATAAATGCCACCTGCTGTATATACCCAATGTACTTGTGAGCTGCCATATGGTTCTTGTATGGTGACTCCTCATTGGATGTCTTTAGATTAATTTCCTTGACATCCTCATTTGTTTCTGCTTCTGCCCAATGGAACAGACTGGGGGCACTAGCCCTTATAAAGAGGCAGAAGAAACAGAATATAAATAGGCTTTTGATCCCTACTTATTTCACAGAAATCCCCCCAAGTACACCCATTCTTCCTCAACCTTCATAGGGTCAAGTCACCCTGCAACAGAATGTGGTATAGGCAGTGGACAAAGGGATATCTGAACTACAACTCCCTGTATCCCCTCCAGCGTCTCCTCTCCTTGGCTTCAATTTGAATCATCTCGCTTCAGAATTGTCTCTCATTCTCTTCTGCTTCTCTCTTCTGCTTCTCCCAGTTTCCCTACTGGGAGCCGTTTCCTTGGCAGATGGATTTTTATTATGCTAGCCTCTCCTATTTCTTCATTCCAAACTACTGTCTAGTTGATATGGTCACAAAGCCTAACCAGTGATCAGACACCAGTGCTGGGATGGCCAGCCATAGGACTAAGCAGCCCCCAGTCTGTGTGGGACTGACAGTGACTCTGTTTGATTTCAGATGCCAAGCCAAAGAGGCATCCAGTTGGAAATGGTTTCCAGATCTTTGTGTTTGGCTACTTGGTGTTGTTGACGGCTGTGGCGTCCTATCTGATATACTCCAGTAGGTGTGAGAATTAAGCAGGTTTGCTTGTAGAAGGAGGGCTGTTGTATGGAAGGATAATGAATGGAGCACAGGGGGGACAGAGAATACTATTCATATCTGTGAAATGACCCAAAAGTAGCAGATAAACCAAAAATAGCATTCTGTATCAACGAAAAGACAGTTAATAGGGGATATAATCACTATATATATTTATATATACTGTATATTTATAAGGGGCAGTAATAAAACAGAGAAAGCACAAAGAAGAGCGATTAAGGGAATGAGAGGGCTCAGTTATGGGGAAAGGCTGGTAAAGTTGGGATTAGACACACTGGAGAAGAAGCAGTAAGGGGGAAATATTCACTATATATTTATATATATATATTCCAGATACAATGATAACTGGAAAGCTGTGGGAATTTTCTCCCATAAGCAGCTATACTAGCAGATACATTAGATAGCTTTAAGGTTGTAGAATTTGAATGTTATTTACATTGTACTGCATATGTATTTACATACAAACAGTCAACTTGTTTTATTGTAAAATCTAATAAAAAGAATCTGAAAGGAAAGAAAGATAGCTTTAAGAAAGGGTGGAATGTCTTTGTAGAAAGTGGGAAAGTACAGGGTTACACTTGATACAAGGTTACATCAGGGATCATCCCCCCCCCTTTTTGGAAACAGTTTCAGTTCTATATCATATGCCAGGCTGAGATCTCAGGGTCAGAATTTGGCCTTATATAATCGCCAACCATTATTCATTGTGTCTAATCCCTCTTTGATCCCTAAAGGTTTCATTTGGCACCAGGAGCTCTTGGCATTGAAGGAAGAGATGTGCAGCCTACCGTGCCTGGGGAAGGGTGAGGCAATGAAGGGGCAACATAATGAACCATTTGTAAATCAGAGAGAAGAACATGAATTGGACCCTGAACTTGAGCAGATTCCCCAGACCCTGAATGAATCCATTCTATCCATGGAGGATAAGGAGGCCCAAAGGCTCAGCGAGCTGGAGAAGAAGATTGAGATCATCCAAGTGAGGAGCTGGAATC
The DNA here is from genome assembly GCA_038501925.1 of Xenopus petersii. NCBI lineage: Eukaryota > Metazoa > Chordata > Amphibia > Anura > Pipidae > Xenopus > Xenopus petersii. Next base: position 73,529,604 of record CM076689.1, on the reverse strand, counting down.
TAATCCAGAGACTGGACAATATAACCCTAATTCCCGGTGTGTTCCTGGGGACTGTAAAGCCTCTGTTTTTATAGTCTGCTCTCCCATTGGCATATACAAGCTGGTTTTTCATTGGTTGCAGAAGAGCAAAGTAGCATAGCACCATAATAAAGTCACTGAACATGTTATTTAATTTCCTTGAAAAACCAGTGGGGCAACGTGAAGACAGTAAGGCAAAATACAGATAGCAGGGCAAGATGAGGACTGTAAGACCAGATTGAGGCTTTTGGGCAAGATGGAGACAGTATGAGAAGGTGGAGACAGTAGGACAATACAATATATAAACAGAAGGGCAGAAGGGCAGAAAAGACACAACAGTGGTAGAAATTGTATATATCATACAGAGCAGGAACATATTAGGGGGGCAGTAATATATATATATGTGCAGATACAATGCAATTTTTATACAGTTTTTTGCCTCAGTATGAATATCAACACATAATAGTGACCAGATACAACTTCTGCCTTTGCAGGGCCTGCTGGGAGCGATGGGTCCCCAGGGGCCCAAGGGATTCCAGGTAAGGACTTTTTGCATATAAACAGTAGCATTCAGTTAGGGGCACACTCAATGCTGGCACATGCATAACTGCATTGCAAAAGGAAGAAGGTGCTCCAGAAAAGTAGTATAAATCACAAATATGAATAGCTCACCAAGATGATCATGTGGTCCAGGTGCACCAGCCCCAGACCCTCAGCCATGGGGAGCAGAAAACTGAATTGTATAACAGAAAAAGCAAGGCTATACGGCAAGGATCCCGTTAAAAATTAATTTTTATTAACTGATTTTTGGCCCTGTAGATTCCTCAGAGTACCGGATAGCCCTGCTTTTTCTATTATACATGCATATCTGGGAAGGGCACCTGTATCATTATTAACTGCACTGATCAGACATGGGAATGTAAATCCCACGGCACAACTCATATTTCCATGCACAAGGTGCAGTTTTATTTTACCACTAAGTTCTACAGCACATTTGAGAAAGTACAGAGGGACTGGGGGTGGGGGGTACATGACACATTGCCAATAGACTTATAGCCAAGTATTGCTGCAGAATAGTGGAAATGGGAAGGTCGGAAATGGTTCTGCTGAACTGCAAATGTACAGGGGCACACTAGGGTTTAATACCAAAAGCAGGAATCCCCTCCATTCTGCGATTTGGTAATTGTATATTTGGTTAACGGAGGAACCTGTGACTGGGACTTAGCACTGATTGCTGGGTTATACCCCAGTGTTGCCTACAGTTATAGCACCCACATTAATTACATGGGCACAGCCACACATTGATTGCAGTGGCACAGGTTTCACCAATAAGCACATGCATTGACAGTAACAGAGGGTATGGGTTAATCATTTACCTATCCACAAACAGAGTTATTTACACTTCCCCTTAATTGTTATTACTCTCTTAATGACCCAGGGACACCTGGCATGAAAGGGGAGCCTGGAAACCGAGGGGAGGCTGGAACCCCCGGCAGTCCTGGAATTAAAGGAGAAAAGGGAAATCTTGGTAAGTTTTGAAACCTGACTGACATACATACTGATCATATGGGCACTACTCAAATGCACTTTCAGAATACAATTACACATTCAGAACACAATTGCACCCTCATAGCACTATTATAACACAAAGAATTGTGGAGGCCCATATTACTACATGATCATTCCTTTAATCCATCCATCCATCCCATGAGTTCTAATTAGGCTCCTTACATACATTTTGCCTGTCCCCTCAAAGGCCACCCATCTTACATGCACACTCACAAACTGTATACAAAGGTACACATATACACATACACACCAAGGGTCTATACCCACCAACATTTCAAATGTGTGCCAGAAATAGCATTTCATCATGTTCTGGAGGTCTGTACTCACGCGAGCAGAGAAAGTGAAGGATGAAAATCATGACCCTTGAGTTATGGCCTCACCCTGTATGTCTGAGCCCTAAATCTCCAAATAATGTTATTTCCTCATTTTCTGTGTCACTTGCAGGTCTTCAAGGGCTTAAAGGAGATGAAGGAAAAGTGGGCCCCACAGGGCCACCAGGTCCCTCAGGACCTTATGGAAAAGGTAAGGCAAAAAATGGCTTGAAAGATCCCAAGATATATTTGGGACATGGGTGTTGGTTACCCTTGGGTGTCATGGTTTAATAACCGGAAATTAGTCTCTAAAAGTTACCAGGATTGGCTTTTTGCCATCTCAGGTAACTTTTGGAGAACTGCCGCCTGACTCAAGGTTCTCAACTTGCCTCATGGCAGAAACACCCCTCTCTGGGAATGAGATGTTGGAGGGCAGATTTTTGTCCATATAATGTACATGAATGTAGTAGTGTGTGAGGGGGATCCAATAAAAAGTGAGGATCTGTGAGTGCGGATATGTATCATTCCCAAGAGCAGCAGCATCCACATTCCCTCTCTACATTGAAATTGGGCTAAGGGGGTTCAAACAAAAGCAACAAACTGCGGTTAAGACTCGGGGCACAGATAGCACTGTTGAAATACAAATAAACATACTGTATATGTGGGAGAAACAAATCTCTTTCTGTTTATATTACAGTTAGGGACCCAGTAAGTTCTGGTAATGCAATAGCTCATGTTCTTTGTCTCATAGGGGCAAAAGGTGAGCCTGGAGAGGCCGGACCCCCTGGAGCAAAAGGTACAGTAATTGATAGTGATTAGTGAGGACTTGGCTTGTTCGTTGAGCCGAGCTGAACCAGCACTGGATGCAGATTAATGTGTCCATCAGCTCTGACATGATCAGGGGAATAGGAATCAAAGTATTTTGATGGGGGATTGGAAGAGCTGCAAACTTCACACAGGGAAGGAGACATCAACACTCAACTTCGTTCAGGCTCAGATTTGCCAGAATCACACTGCAAGGAGCACTATCCTAACACCTTTTTAGCTCCTACCCCCACTTGCCCCCTTGTACTTTTTGATTCTACTTAGAAGTATAGTGAAAAATGAGGGTCAGTATCTAAGCACCCCATCATATTCACAGACTGGATCTACCTAGAAAATATGAGCTAAAGGAGCTAAGAGGAAGAGAAGCAACTGAACCAGCAGTTACCCTGGGGCATATACTGCATCTATATAATTTATTTTCTATGACATAGTATATTCCACCAGCACAGAACTGGACTGATGAGTACAGTAAAGAGAACAATCCACTGGTTTATAACTCTAAAGACTTCTCTTTTAGCAAAGGGGTCACAGATAGAGGTTGGGGGTTTCAGCTGCAGATCCCAGATCAACAGCATTTGGGAAGTTGTATATGTACCAATTGCCTGGTATAACTAGGGTTACCACCTTTTCTGGAAAAAAATACCGGCCGTTCTATATTTTTATAGTTTCTCCCTATTAATAACATTGGCATCAAGCACCATTTCTGCAGGCCAGGCCGGTAAAATACCAGCCAGATGGCAACCCTAAGTTTAACACAAATTCAGATGTGCCAAATACAGCCTTTGCTGGTTACAGAGACTCTTTCTGACTGGAAGTAACTGCCAATGGGCTGTTACCTTGTTGTTCATCACCTGCCATACTGTGCAAGGGCAGAACTGCTATGGGCACTAGACAACTCCTGAGAACTTCAGGTCAAGGCAGCAGCAAGTTTTGGGTAAAGGTGGCAATTAATTTTGGAGTAGGCCGGCAATTCATTTTGGGGTGATAGGGTAGTGGGGGCAGGGTAACTTTTGGTTTATGATGGCACTTCGTTTTGCCTGTGAGTTTTGGGTAGGTACATTAGTTATGGTAAGCTGGAGGCAGTAGTGATGGCAATCGGAGCACTTCTTTTACCGGCAACTTTTTCTTTGCGACATTGGAAAACGAAGAGCTCCGAGTGCCATTCCGCCAACGATTTTCATTCTAGCCGGCGGGAAGGCAATGATGTCATTCATTTCAAACACTTTCATTTTCTGGTGTTACTGTTCCTTTGACTTTTAGGGGAGGTTGCAGTAGTTTTGGTTGGAGGTGACAGTGTTAGGTGATTGTAAATATGAGCTGAGACCAATGAACACTCATTATATGTAGTGGGATTGCTAAGCAGTCATTTTGTGATCTTTAAACATGTTTTATTGTTAGTTCCTTAGATCACCACCTGAGGATGTTTATGTATAAATGAGCCTGATTCACTCTGCCTGTAATTAAACTGAGCTATATAGACTGTATACATTGGCTTCTCTGTTGCAGGGGATTCTGGTGAAAGGGGACAAGCTGGTATCCCTGGAAGACTTGGTGCACCTGGCACTGCTGGAGAGAAAGGAGAAACTGGTCAAACTGGCAGTGCAGGTAAACTAGCATCTATTATACAAATGGGGTACAATGCTGAATGGGGGTGTTTCTAGGTCACATGAATATATGGTGTTCCATAGGCACAAGACTAAATAGGTTGTTAAATGAGAACAAGGGTGAACAGGACCGCCATCAGAAATAGCAGGGCCCCATACAACAACATTTCCTGGGCCCCCTGGGCTGCACCCACTGCAAGCCCCACCTTCAGGTCCGCCCTCCCCACCTCACAGTAAAAAAACAAAAAAAAATATTGGTGGCTAGGGTTCCCACATGTTAATAAAAAGATATTGGTGTTCAGGGCCCCCCATAAAAAAAACATTTGTGGCCAGGGCCCCCTCATTAAAAAATGTTGGTGGCTAGGACCCCACATGAGAAAAAAAAATTGGTGGCCAGGCCCCCCCCATTATGAGAAACTTGGTGGCCAGGGCCCCTTAAACGTCCATGCCTTTCCGAAGTCAGCAGCTCTCAGAAAGATGGGGGGCCCGGCTAATCAAGTAAGTGTGGCGTGGCCGGGCCCCCCTTACCCTCAGGGCCCCCTACAACTCTCCCCCCTGTCCCCCCCTGATGGCTGCCCTGAGGGTGAAGGGGGTGCTAGGTATGATGAGGTATGCTCACGATTGAATGGGTTGTTTTTCAGGCACAGTGATAAATCTGGTGTTCTGTGGGCACCCAGTGTATCCCTGTTTTTCTGTGGGCACAAGGCAGAAGTATTTTTTTTGTATTCCTTGGGAAAATTGATGTGGATTCTGTGGGCCAGCAGGGCAGAACTGAACCTTTTCAAGACCCTTAGAACAGTTAATTCATGCGCCCAAGGAGCACTGCCCTAGTATAGTCTGCCACCCTTTTCCACTGTGTACAACACACTCCCATTCCCAAAATATTGGGAGTTGTCAGAGTCAGACCCTGACACAGTCCTAGATCACCCCTCTACCTACACAGGGTGCCCAACTTCTATTATGTCAATAAATCACATCACAATTTTTTCTTATTGCCCCCACAGGAGTGCCTGGAACCCCAGGGAGAAATGGAGACAAAGGACATAAAGGAGATCAAGGTAAATTCACAATAATGGGGGCACACAACACAAATTACTGCCCCTATGAAACTTACATTCATCCTTTTCCAGTCTCTATCAATTTGCAGTCTGTCTCCAACTGTCTCCCCTACACTCTGCTGTCTAGTACCCTCTATTCTTATTGCTCCCTTGCAGTCTCCTAGTCAGTCTGTCTCTTACTCTGCTGCTTTTCTATTCACACTGCCAGACCCTGGTCCCCATATATTTATCTGACTGTCACCCTTTTTTTAGGTTCTAAAGGAGATCCAGGGCAGAAAGGAGACACAGGAGCATCAGGTGATACAGTGGATATAAATTTCAGCCAACAGTGATGGGAGGAGCCAAATAATTATTTCCAACATTCTAGAAAAGAATTCTGCAAAAGGCTCCACTATCCAGAATACAGGGATGCTCTTCTTTTGCTAGTGGCAGAACGTATTTACCAATGTGCACTGGATTTTATATTATCTTTTTTTCTGCCAACCTCCTGCCCCTGTAAGCTGCCATCAGAGTGTTCTGTTGTTCTAGTCGCACCCACTGCTTGAATCACAGACTACCTGTCCCTCCCAACTTTAGTGTTAGGACACACAGTAAGGCAGATGACAATTACAGTAGGACACAATAATCTCCTGGGGCAAATGCTGCCTGAAACTTGAGAATAGTAAAGCCAGCAAGTTGGGTACCCCAACCCTACAGTATAGGAGACAATGGGCATGAGAGCCTTGTTCCCTGTGAGTATCTAATGTCATTGTCATTCCTATTTCTCAGGGTTAACTGGGCTTCCCGGTGCCAAAGGAGAACCTGGAAGGTCTGGCCTCCCGGGCCCAAAAGGGGCTCCTGGAGAGAAAGGAAATCCTGGAATCCAAGGTAAGTGAAGAACAAAATTGTTTGTGTCTCCAGACAGAGAGTGCAGGAAGGAGAGGATGGAGCTCATTCAATGTCTTAACCTGCTTCCTTTCAGCAGCTGTGGGTGATCAACAATACATGCATGGGGCAGGATAATCATCCCCCTCTCAGTACAATCAATCAAGCTGAAACCACTGTAAGAAGCCTGGATACAAGTATAGCCTGGATAGGAATAACTGTTCTATGAGTTTAGATGGATTATTAGGAAATGTGTGGCCGAAGCAGTGCTGTGGCCCCTGATATGAATGGATTTATTACATTTTACCAGATGAATCCATGTGAAAGAATTTGCCATGAACTGAGCCCCTGTTTGTGTTGAGTTAGTATATTGGTTCCAATTGGTGGTTTGTGTGGGGAGGGGCAATTAGTGATTGGCTAATACATTATAGTAGTGTGTACAAAAACATGATTTTGGAGGCCAGGAGTTGTTAAACAAACATAAAATACTTATTTAGCAAAACAGTACAGCAATGCATCACTCACATAGTGCCAAAGTGGAATGGTCACAGCAACATTCTTTTGCATAGCTGATCTAACTGACTTCCCTTGGAGATAATCCTGGCAGGTTCCCACTTCACCTTTGTGACAACTGTAGTGGACCTCTGACCCAGATCCCACTCTTCCTGGGGAAATGTCAGGAAATAGTACTAACTTGATGCCCCTTTGCTTAATGTGGCCCCTTAACTTTCACCAAAGTGCTACCTGGTAGAGATAACCCTGACCTTTAGTCCTATGCTGAAAATTAGTGCAGCGCTTTCTGGCTAATACTGCCTGCCTCACACCCCTAGAGTAGTACTGTAACTGGTACTTTACATATCACTGTCTAACTACCTGTAAGGAAACCTTACGTGGCGTCCCAAGATGGCGTCTCCCAAGACGGCGGCGGCTTCCATGTGATTCCTCCTGGTCGCAGCCCTGTGACATCACGCCAGCGTCAATCGAGGCGCCGGCGTCGGATTGGTCGCCGGTGCCGAAGCGGCAGCGTCAGAATGGACGCATGCGCGAGGACGCCAGCATCATGACGCCAATGCGTCTAATTGTGGTGCCAACGGAGGCCTGGGTGTGCTTCTACTGTTATTGTCTTGACCTTTGTATATTGATCCTTGCTAGAGATGGGTGAATTTGCGCCGTTTCGCTTTGCCGCCGGCGCCTGTCTTTTGACGTTTTTTTATGAATAAATTCGCAAAACGCCTGCAAAAATTTGCCGGCGTCAAAAAAATTTTTTTTGACGCCGGCAAATTTTTGCAGGCGTTTTGCGAATTTATTCGCTGCTGCTGAATCGCGCAAATTCTCGCCAGGCGAATAAATTCGCCCATCACCAATCCTTTCCTGTTCCTGATTACCGAACCCTTGCTGCCTGAACCAACCATATTGCCTGGACTTGATAACTCTCTTTCTTAATCCTTGCCTGTACCACGATCTGTTGGACTGGTGCTTCCTCCTTGGTCCGCTATTCCGGTCTGAGCCTTCGAGCCCCATACACTACCTCACTGGGACCTTGTTCCCTGACTTACACTAAAGGGATTGTTCATTTAGGACATTCTTCTTTACTGGGTTTTGTTTCCCAGGCTCCCCAGCAGCACCCACCCTGTTCAGCAGGTAGAGGCCAAAGAGGAAGAGCCATGAGCTTCCAGCCATTATATTAATAGTCACTACCTCCTTGGGCCAATAGGTGACACCATCCTACCTAAGGTTACAGGACTAGGACTTTCTTATTAGCGAATTTCACGAACCAGTAGGGAACATAACCGTATAGGTTACTGGAGGAGCCAGATTACTTTTCCCTGGGAATCACCTTGTAAAGCACTGTGCTATACAATAAATACACCATTGCTGAACCATTGAGGGGGGAGGGGAGGCTCTCAGCTTCTGTATCAGTACATCTTTGATCTGGTTAATCTAACTGTATGTGATCAGTCCCAATCACTCAAGAACCCTTCTCAATATTGGCACCAGATTCATACTTTTACTCTATTTTGGGGCCTGTGAATTCTGGCAAATGCCAGGGGGCTGCTCTAAGATTCCATAGACAGTCACAACTCTGTGTACATGAAATACCAGGGCCTATTTTGAATCTTGGACAGGGTATGACACATATAGAAGGCTTTACTGATTTTTTTCTTTTTTCATCCAGGTCCCCCAGGGACACAATCAGGTATGTACAGCGCCATGTGCAACATAAGGACATTATTCGCTATACACCAGTATGCCATTCATTTAGCACAGTGCAATACAGTCCCGTGCATAATGTCTGCCCCATGCAAATGGACAGTGTCGGACTGGAACACCAGGGGCCCAGCCAAAAACCTTAGACCAGGGGCCCACTCTAAGTACTATTATTATTCCTTTCCTCACTCAACCTCTATTCTCCTAGTCTCTTTTCTTTACATACTATAATCCATTATTCCATCTATTAAGCCTCTTTGTCCTTATAGAAATAGGGAATGACCACAAATAGGCCAAATGTTTAACAGCATGAGGACCCACTGACACCTGGCCTCACCGGGACTTTTCCTGGTATCCTGGTGGGCCAGTCCGACACTGCAAATGGAAGATACAGCAAATATTGCTTATGTATTTTGCGCTCTGTACTGTGTCCCCTGTTGATAAATGGGCCCTAATGTACTATTGTCACCTGTTTAGCAATAGTGCGAATCGTGGGTGGGACCCATCGAGGCAGAGTGGAAATATTTCACAGTGGTAACTGGGGTACAATCTGTGACGATGGCTGGGATGTGAATGATGGGGCGGTCATCTGCCGAATGTTGGGCTACTCCAGGGCTGTACAGACATTCACTGCTGGAGGAGGTGAGTTAGCATTCATCTGTTCCCATGGGGCCCTTGGAAGCCAAAATGTACTCAAACCCATAAACTGTCATCAGGTTTAGTCACAACAATTTATTTGATGTTATCATGGAAGTAAATCCCCTCTCACCTTTCCTCTTAGATATTTACTTACAGTAGATTAAAGTGCAACTTGACTTTAGAACCAACTTCTTTTTGGGGGGGGTTCAAATGGCAAATAGGGCTTAGATCATATCCCTTGGGTGCAGGGGGTATAATAACACTCTGGCTTTGTACACCACTGAGCCCCAATGCTTGTATCTGTGGGGGGAGAACAGAGTGAGAGTTAACTTATATTTTGCCCCATTCATCATTCCATGATCTTGTTGCAGGTCTCGGGAAGATCTGGTTGGATGATTTATCTTGTGCTGGGACAGAATCCAGTATCCTGCAGTGTCAGAAATCCAACTGGGAGGTGCACAACTGTAACCATGATGAAGATGCAGGTGTTGAGTGTGGCTCCTAGCACTGAGCCCTAGAAATGTTCTGTATATCCAGTCTGCCCATAAAGACTCCAGCAGTCCAGGGGGACAATGCTCTGAGACCTCTATATTCCAGCACATGATGAAGTATAAAGAGTCCACCACACTTTTCCCTTACCTTCTATATGATCAGTCCACTCAATGTCCTATACTTCCCATAATGCACGCCTACGCGCAGGGTTCATTAACATTTGGTGTGCTTCCAACAGGACTGTTATCATTCTGTTGTTCTGTATATTTCCACTTTGCAATGCCTTCTGGTTATTAAGGTCAATGAGAGGCAAAAGACCAATTGAAAACTGTCCCAGAAAGTCATATCAAATGTTTATTTTTAGGTGAGGTTACTCTGTAAGTAAGTGTAGGGATTGGAGGAGCTCTGCTACATAATAAAGACTCAGTTTAGGTACAGACCGTGCCTTTCTCTCTCTCTGTGTATTCTCTCTGGCAAACAAACACCAGGACATCGCCCGCACAGAAATTGATTCTGGGCTTGTGTATACTGACCGGTGATTAATCAGACAAACGGAATTTCTCATTTCTCTGCCACTGAGGGAGGGTCTGGGACTTCAGGGAAAACCTTTTCCCAATACTAATGGCATCTGTTATACTGCAGTGGGGGGGGGGGGGTAGCGACCAAATACTGATATTAATTGTACAAATATCCTCTGCAGTCACAATGGAACTCCTAGAAATGCCCCCATTCCCTCATTTTAATCAAAAAATGTCCCAAATAGAGTTATACGTTCCCTTTCAGGCAGAGACACACGTGGAGTTTCAGGAAGATTTAGTCGCCCGGCGACAAATCGCCTTTTCTTTGGGCGACAAATCTCCCCGAACTGCCTTCCTGCCGGCTAGAATCTAAATCGCCGGCAGGATGGCACTTGGAGCGCTTTGTTTTCCGAAGTCGCCTGAAGTGGAGAAAACTTCGGGCAACTCCGGAAAACAAATCGATTGAGTGCCATCCCACCGGCGATTTAGAATCTAGACGGCGGGAAGGGATTTGTTAGGGAAAATTAGTCACCCGAAGAAGAGGCAATTTGTCGCCGGGCGACTAATCTCCCGAATCTCCATGTGTGTCTCTGCCCTTAAGCTTAAGTATATTGGTTACATTATCTTCTTGGGTGTCCTAAAGCTCCAGGGAAAAAGAAGAGAATCATAGTATCCCTGGACAAATGGGACCATCAAAGTGCGGAAGTTGTACCATTAGGTATTATTGGTGGCTCCAGAACAGGAGGTAATTGAATAAGGCCACAAGTTGGCCCATCTTGTGACTACTGTTATTTGAGTGATTAAGCGGGGTACTTTTTTTCTCTATCTATATAAATCCAACAGGAGGAGGCATAATGGAACTATATGGTTAAACAGCTTAGACTTCATATTCATGTGGAACTGCAGCTACTCTGTCCTCTCTGCTACATAATGCAGGGGCCATGTGACCTGATACCTTTACATTATATCAGGGCCATATCACTTAATATGGTTTTTCAGAGCAACAGAAATGCAGGGGAGTCCATATATTCTTTAATAATTGGTTAAAAAACAGGTTGTCCATCATCTTTGATAAACCTATGTACAATGGGTATCAAACTGTTCACTGGACCCCTGGCATTCATATTTAGGGTGTTTTATTATGGTACCTGATAACATATCGTAGATAAGATGCTTCAAATTGGAAGCTTTGAGGTGATTTTCGAAAATTTCACCAAAATCAACAATTTTAAGAAAGCTTTGTGGCTTGGTACTTTGGAGTAGAAAGACATGCATACCCAATTTGGATTCGGAGGAATGTTTACTTTCCAAAAATATATGGTTTTCTGGGGTGAATGTACTTGTTTGTAGCTTTACTCGTCATAAAATGCTGTAAATGTGTTGATTTTGCAGTACCTGAAATGATAGATCATATGAGGTCCCCACATGACTCACACTTCGATAAATCAAAACACATTGGGCATCAAACTGTTCAATGGACCCCGGCATTCATATTTAGACTGTTTTAACTTGATACCTAATGATACGAGGGAGATCAGATGCTGCAAAGTGGAAGTTTTGAGGTAATTTTTGGAAATGCTACCAATTTAGGAAAGCTTTGCAGCTTGGTACATGCATTCCCAATTTGGATTCGGGGGAATACGTACTTTCAAAAAATATGCTTTTTTGTACTTTTGCTCCTTATGAAATGCTGTATATGTGTTGTTTTTGCGGTATCTGGAATAACAGACGTAATAGCTCTTATGAGTTGTCTTTATTTTGAGACCCCTATATGCCACATACTTTGGTAAATCTATGCACATTGGACATCAAACTGTTCCGTGAAACCCTGGTGTTTATATTCAGGGTGTTTTATCTGGTTACCTATTGATGTGTGCGAGATATTATGCTGGACACTTTGAGGTCATTTTTCAAAAATGTCACATATTTTTATAACAAAATATAACTTTAGGAAAGAATTGCAACTTGGTAGTTTGGAGTACAAAGATACATTTACCCATTTGGATTCATCAGAATCTGTTCTATGTGGGTAGTTTTCTAGGGTAAACCAACTGTTAGTGGAATGTTTGGCCTTGAAATCAGATGTATGCAGTTTTGTTGAGAGGTGCTTTGGAAATTGGGTAGTGTACAAGTGGGAAATCTCCATAAAACTATATATATTTGGCATTGGAGTATTCAGGAGACATAGAGCTTTCCATATCTACTGTGTTCTTGTGCATTAAATAAATGATGTTTCTCATATATGCGTTTGTATTATGGGAAACTTTATTTTTTTTTAGACACTTAGAAGCCTATATCCTTTTACAGAATTGGAATAACAAAATTATATTCTTCATATTTTGAAGGCTTAGGTTGTCCTAAAAAAAAATGTATATATTGTTTTCCTGGGTAAACTAAAAGACCCCCCCCCCCCCCAGGAAATACCCTTAAAGTGAAAGAGCGCAAAATGTTCAAAAATAGTCTGGAAATAAAAGTATTAAATCAGCCAACTTGGCTGGCATTGAAAGGGTTAATCATTGCTAGGCCAAAGCCAGTGTGATATTAGCCTCCCTACGCAGATCCACACTCACTCACCGACACATACGGTATAAAGGTGGGAGATTGTAATATCTTTTATGTGAGTACACAGTCGCTAAGGAGATATTAATCCATTACTTTAATATTTTAGTTTCCACCAGGATAATCTCCCCAAATACTCAAAAAATAGGCTACATAATCTATGTTAATATATAACAGGGATCCCCAACCTTTTGAACCCATGAGCAACATTCAGAAGTAAAAGGAGTTGGGGAGCAACACAAGCATGAAAAATTTTTTTGGGCTGCCAAATAAGTGCTGTGATTGGCCATTTGGTAGCCCCTATGTGGACCGGTAACCTACATTGAGGCTCTGTTTGGCAGTACATCTGTTTTTTATACAACCAAAACTTGCCTCCAAGCCTGGAATTCAAAAATAAGCCCCTGCTTTGAGGCCACTGGGAGCAACATCCAAGGGGTTGGAGAACAACATGTTGCTCACGAGCTACTGGTTGGGGATCACTGATATATAATATATGTAAAGCACAGCATGATAGAGACCTCTAGTGACCAAACTGAGGTAACACATTACAAATCAGGAAAAATTACCTCTATATTCATGCTGTTTAAAAAGTAGTTAATTTTATCATATTAAAATACATATCAATTCCCCTCATGGAGCCCAAAGTGTTTCATGCCTACCCAACATTTAGAAAAATAATTTTCATTCTTTTTTGAATGAATATAGAGGTAATTTTTCCTGATTTGTAATCTCCCCAAATGTCTTCCCGCCAGCAAGAATACGAATCGCCGGCGGGGTGGCATAAGAATCGCTTCACATGTCCGACGTTGCTTCACAAGGAAACTTTGGGCCACTTCAGAAATCCGAAGCAATTTGTGTGCCATCCCGCCAGTGATTCGTATTCTTGCTGGCGGAAAGGCAAGTAGAGAAGATTTGTCACTGGGCAACTAATCTACCCAACTGCCACTACCCTCATATTCAGTCTGCCCTGCTCAATCTGCAGATTCTGGCAAATTTCCTAAAGGGGCTGCTGTAATATGCCATAGACCAGGGCTGTCCAACTGTGAACCCCACTTGTGTGGCCGCCCACATGAATGTCTGCCAGCTGTGACTTGTGTAAGATTTAAAAGGTATCAGTACTAAGATTGTTTACCCCTCAAATTCAGACAGTAAACTCTTGCATTCTTCACACCTGTAACACCTCTATTGTTCACTCCCCTAAAGCCCTGCACTGTTCACACCTTGGACCCAGACTGAGAGTGCTCATATTGTTCACCTGTTCACACTTTAGACAAACTGCTGAAGGGGCAGAAGCATTGTGTCACTGTATGTATGCATATTTCCCTGTATTCTGCTCTTTTCTGCCTTCCCTATGCTCCCTGTGTGTGCCATATTCTGCCTTCCCTATGCTCCCTGTGTGTGCCATACTTTGCCTTCCCTATGATCTGTGTGTGTACCATATTCTGCCTTCCCTATGCTCTCTGTGTGTGTGCCATATTCTGCCTTCCCTATGCTCCCTGTGTGTGCCATACTTTGCCTTCCCTATGATCTGTGTGTGTACCATATTCTGCCTTCCCTATGCTCTCCATGTGTGTGTCATATTCTGCCTTCCCTATGCTCCCTGTGTGTGTGCCATATTCTGCCTTCCCTATGCTCCCTGTGTGTGTGCCATATTCTGCCTTCCCTATGCTCTCTGTGTGTGCCATACTTTGCCTTCCCTATGATCTGTGTGTGTGCCATATTCTGCCTTCCCTATGCTCTCTGTGTGTGCCATACTTTGCCTTCCCTATGATCTGTGTGTGTGCCATATTCTGCCTTCCCTATGCTTTGTGTGTGTGTATCATATTCTGCCTTCTCTATGCTCCCTGTGTGTGCCATATTCTGCCTTCTCTATGCTCCCTGTGTGTGCCATATTCTGCCTTCCCTATGCTCCCTGTGTGTGCCATATTCTGCCTTCCCCATGCTCTGTGTATGTGTGCCATACTCTGCCTGCCCTATGCTCTTTGGGTGTTCTATACTCTGCCTACCCTACTCTGTACCCTGTGGGATGTGATCCTGGTAGGATTTGTTAGCATTTTAAATAGTTTTTAGGGGCCCCTTAGATTTTTAATTATGTTCTCTGTACCACAGACGTTGGACTGCACTACCATATTATACACTGGGCTGTTTGGGTCTCTGTACCTAATATGCCAGGGCTTATTTTGAATCTCATTCTGGACCTGATGGTACAGAAATCCCTAGTACCAGGGAAAGTGAGGAACTGCCCTCTTTAATCCCCATCCCAATTCCTTGTCTGCCTTGCACCCACCAGTTGACCATCCTGCCAGGACCTTGAGTAACCCCCCAGGAGTCAGAAACTGATTCCCCCTCTCATTACTTTCCTACCCTATAATCTATTGTTACTGCAGTGCAATCCTGAATTTCTTCTTTCAGCATACCTTCCAAGATTCAAAAAATGGAAAGAGGGACGAAAATATGTGCCTCACTCAACCCGGCAAATGTTTTTTGGCCATGCTCATTTTATGGTCACAACTCCTGATTATCATGTCCATTTTACAAAATGTGGAAGGTTTTGAAAATTTGAACACATTTCTGGGAGTTTTTGGGCCATGTTTTATATGTTATAACAGTTTTGCTAAAGAAGGTAAAATTGACATTTGTGAGTCACAGTACTCCCAAGAGACCTGCTTATCTTAAATAGTTACAATTGTATCTAAGTGCTGGTGCTTAGTGTTCTAAAAGCCTTTTATTTAAGTAAGTTTCAAAAACTTTGTATCTTTTTCTGGTGACAGTGCAGGTGATGAAAGAGAAACTCTGGACATTTCAGTAAAGCCCATAAATGCAAACATAAAGTCGCACAGTCGGCTAAAGATAATATTTCTGCATATATTGTCTGACGATGTAAATGAGTGGCTTTTATGTTGGACATAACTTTTGTAAGATTGCTGTCATGGCTAGAATATCATCTGATTTTTTCTTTTACTACTTTATTTAATCTGAATGGTTAGGTGCAGGTCAGAAGATTGATGTCTTTGGTCAGTCTAAGAATCAGGGACTGCGGGCTAAGCTGTCAATATTAGGAGTGTCCCGCAGGAAATGTGACATTTGAGAAGTATGTTACAGCAGCTGATCTTTCTCTCCTTTCCTTAAAATTTCCCCTCCCTGTTGGCCTATTGCTCAATTTCCTGAGGTTCTGCAACAATAAATTTGCCACATGCCTTCCATTCACATGAGATGCGGTTGCAACACTCCAATAAAATGTAGTCTTTGCATGCATGGACACTCCATTCTCTGTAGCTTTCCCTTTCCCTTTTCTCATTGAACTGCCATTCATTTCCTTATTTCCCTGCCACTGATTACTGTTCATTCTCCCCACTCTGTCAGCCCCCCTTTTCACCTTTCCATTTCATTACACAATTAGCAGATACTTTAATGAATGTAATGATGCTGTCAAAGGTGCAGACTTGTGGCATCAAGGGTGGGACGGGCCAACTGAATATCTATTATAAAATTGTATGTACATTGGTTTTAGATTTGTAATACTGGTCCCAGCCTTGGTCTATATGTTTTTTTAAAGTAATTCATAGGAACAGTATAACAGAATCAAATTGCCCCATTCCTCCAGTTACTCCCCCATCAGCAAGTGGACCCATACCCATAATCAACTTCTCCAACCTTGTGACTAATGGCAGAGAGATATAGGACTCCTAGCAACAGAGAGGGCAGAGTGCTTAAAACAGGACTGTCCTGTCTAAAAGACTAAAACATAATGCCTGGGGGCCCTAAATCCTAAAAAAAGGGTGAGGTTTAGTCCCCAAAGGTGCATGCTTGAGACACATCATGGACATAGCCATGTGTTTCCTTACTAATCCTTAAAGGAGTAGTTTACCTTTAAGTTAACTTTTAGTATGTTATAGAATGGATAATTCTAAGCAACTTTTCAATTGGCCTTTTTTATTTTGTATATTTTTGAATTATTTGCCTTCTACCATTGTCTCTTTTCAGCTTTCAAATGGGGATCAGTGACCCCATCATCTATAAAACAAATTCTTAAGGCTTAGCCTCCCTTAATGAAAAGCCACCTATAAGTTTTGACCTGGGCAGCCCTTACAAAACAGCTGGCCATGTCACAACAGGGTACTAAACCAGCTGGCCTCCTTATTCGAGCCTGTAGCTGCTCTACTAACCACCCTGATTCTGCCTCTCACTCCTAGAGCAAGCTTTAACAGATCTTTCCTCATCTACTGGAACTTACCTTTGTCCCAGACCCTTTAGCAAACATAACGTGTTGGGTGGAACAGAGCAGGTTGACGCGGTACTCTGCTGCAAATTATCCTTTATTCGACACTAAATGTTTCGAGCCAAATTGCCCTTTATCAAGTGTACTAGACACCATTAACACACATTCTTTATAGGAAAGCAGTGGGAGGAGGAAAGGTAACACACCCTTTGTTAGTGGGGAAGGAATTAACCTTTGAAGTACCAATATGTGCAAACAACCATAAAGCATGTGCAAATTCAATAAAAGAAAGCATGTATTAAATTAACCTGATATAGGAGGCATTTCACGCTCCACTAATCATTCAACCAAATTGGCTGCATGCTATCCAATTTCTTTAACCGCACAACCCTTAATTGATCTCCCTTTCTTATAACAGAACATAGGAACTTGCTTACAAATGCTAGATAGCGCTTTATCAATATGTACAATTGGCCAATATTTTTTAATAATGGATTCAATTTTCTTCTTTGTTGGCCATATTGGCTTACAAAGGGAATCCTCACCTGTCGTGTCTGTTTTTTCTTTTCTTTTAACAAAGTTTCTCTAGGTAGTCCCCGAACCTCCTCTATCAGTTTATCTATCCCTTTTGGGACATATCCCTTTTCCAAAAACCTATGTTTCAAGGTTTGGGCAGCTTGCTCAAAGCCTTCATCCCTAGAAGCTATCCTTCTTGCTCTCAAGAGCTGACCCTTAGGGATCCCTCTAATTCTAATACATTTCGGATTATGGAAACTATTCGTATGTAGCAAATTGTTTCAATCCGTAGGTTTACAGTAAAGGTTTGTAATGATTCCACCATTCTCAATGATTATTTCTATGTCTAAGAAGTGCAATTCACGTTTGGCTATTTCAGTGTTGAATCGTATTGTGGGGTGGCTCTTATTTGCTTTTTCAACCTTTTCATGGAATATCCTGATGTCTCCTGCCATAATACCAAGATGTCATTGACAAACCTTTGGTATAATAAAATGTATTGGCTATACTCATCTACAAGGAACACCCTCTTTTCAAGCATGTTTACAAACGAATTTGCAAAAGATGTCACGACCGCTGCCCCCATAGATCTCAATTGATCAACAAATGTAAAATTTTTGGTCAATACCACTGTTAGACAATCTATAAGATTGGGGTAATATCTGTTTCTAGTAATGCATTTTCTATGCAATCTATTCCATCTTTTTGCGGAATTGCTGTGAACAGGCTTTCAATATCTATACTACAAAGAAAACATTCTTCACTTAAACCCGTGACGTTTTGCAATTTGCATTGTAAGTCTGTTGAATCTTTTAAGCATGTTGGTATTTGCTGTACTAGAGGTTACAAGTACGAGTCAACAAATTTGGACAATGGTTCCAGTATAGAGCCAATTCCTGACAATATTTGACATCTGGGAGGATCGTGTAACCGTTTATGTATTTCGGTACAGTGTACAGGACTGGTATGTGTGGAAACTCAGCGGTTTTCTTATCAATTATACCTTCATTCCATTCTTCTTGAATCATAAAGTCAACCTCCTTTTTAATTTGGGGTGTTGGATAAAGGTACTGGGTTTCCGGAAGGGTTCCCTTCTTTCCTTTGAGCATTGTGCTATATTGAAAAATTGCATTTTAAACGTAATGTTCCTAGTAAACTTAAGGAAGTCCACTTCCCAATTAACAGGTTCACAAGTGAAAGTTGGAACCAATCCTAGCCCTTTATTTAATACAGTACTTTCATCGGGGGTAAGTTCATGAGAGGATAGATTAACAATTAAATCTTTTACCTCCTCTGTTGACGTCTCCTGTAGGGATACTGTTCCTGAGGTTTTGGCTCTCTTGGGTTTTTTCGCTTGTTGTTGCTGGTTTCAGAGTTGCTTGTATGGCTCCCATGTTCACTGACAGAACTGTCAGGAACATCAGGACCAAACTGCATTTATTGCAGATGGCTTCCCATCTCTGTGACATCAGGCTGTGGTTTGTCACATTTGGAATTATATCCTGATGAGGGGAGGTTGTACCCCTAAAACATTGATATTGGTGGTGTAAATAAATAAAAAGAAGGGGCACTTCCCCCACTGCAGAAAAATGGAAAATTTATATCATACTTACCGTAATTTTCATTTCCTGGTTACTATGGGCAGCATTCACACCTCTGGGTATATCCCCGCCCTCGCTTACTGATAGGACAGAAACTAATCAAAATTAATTGGCAACTCCATATGACCCCCCGCCATCCTCAGCTCATTGTCTTTCATGTCCGAGCTTATCTTGGGAGGGTTCGGCGTGAATGCTGCCCATAGTAACCAGGAAATTAAAATTACGGTAAGTATGATATAAATTTTCCATTTTCCCTGGTTACTATGACAGCCTTCACACCTCTGGGTCAGTACCTTAGCAGTTGGAACAGGGTGGGCTAAAAAAGCCAAAATCACACCTAAATAGATGCATAACTGAAATTGTTATTTGTCAGAAAGTTGCACTGCTTCCAATATTTTTCTGCCAAAGGAAGCATTTTCTGCCGAAAATACATCTACATCGTAATGTTTCAAAAATGCCAGGATGCAGACTTGCAAACCTTCTCCAACACAACATCTGCCTTAAAGGACCAGTAACATCAAAAAAAAATGTTTAAAAATTCGTTAGTGCACAACGAAAAATAAACACCAAGACAAATTAAACTTTTAAATAGCAAAGCCTTTATTAAGAAATAACTTACAGAATGTCCACTTCTTGTCCTCTTCAAAAACGGCGAAAAGGCGACCATCCATACAGCAGAGATCGATTTCTCCTCCCTGGCTATTCACTGACAGGCACCGTCCTTCATCCTCCTCCCGGTGTCCAGCAGCAACAGTGTCACGGGCTGTTCTCTCCTGCAAGCGCAGTAGTCTTTCTCCCGTATCATCAGTGCAGCGGCCAGTAATAGCTTGAGCTCCGAGTTCTACAAGTGAAACTATGAAGACTCCATTCGGACCTGAGCACACGGACGCAGTAGTCTTTTCTCCCATATGCGTTTGCGTCGCTCACCCTCACTACTACTAGTCCAGCAGGGACTTCATCCTCAGGAGGGAACTGACCACTTCTGCCATGTTAGGGGAGCAGCACCCAGCCGCCGGCTCCCCCCATCATCATCCGCACAGCATGTTCATCAGCTCCACTGGCTCCTATGCTCATCCGAAGGGGGTCAGGCACCCTCTCTTCCCTGCAATCCACGAGCAGGCGGCCGCGGGAGTTCACCACCCCCTCAATCGGTAGATGCACCTGGGATTGGCCGGGGAATTTACGGGAGACCGGAAGCTTTCAGAGTAGTTCCATGCTGGACAATGTCTGTAGCCCACAACGCAAACGCACCAGCTGTCTGCGCTGAGGGATGAGCTGAGGGACTAAGTTTCAGAGCACTGGCTTGGTCCGTGTGCTCAGGTCCGAATGGAAAATCTGCTAATACGTTCTGTTTCCCTGGGAGATGAATGGCTGAAATGTCTAGTAAATTCTTTTCTGCCCAATTCATAATTGGCTGTAGTTCTATCAACAGACTCTGGCTGTGTGTCCCTCCTTGTTTCCTTATGTAAGAAACTGCTGCTACATTGTCCATTCTGACTAAAAGAGCTGTGCCTCTGAGAACCTGACCACATTGTTGTATTGCTTTCCAAACTGCTCTTAGCTCTAACAGATTGGCAGGTAGAATTTTTTCCTCTTTCGACCAATGGCCTGATCTTCTACATGTGCTCCCCTCCCCACCCGTGCGGGCTGGAGTCCGTCATCAATATTTTCCATTTGGTGACTTCCAAGGACCATCCTTGTGACAAATTGTCTTCATTCAGCCACTATTTCAGCTCCTTCTTGGTCTGCGTCCACATAAAGATTTTCTGATTCCAGTCTTGTGCAATTGAATCCCACTGACTCAGAAACATGTTCTGCAACGGTCTGACATGCAATCGCGCCCATTTCAACATTGGGAAAGTTGAAATTTGGAGACCCAACACACTGCTCACTTCCCTGGCTGAATTCCATGGTTTCTGCAACACCACTTTGACTGCCTTTCTTATGCTTTCCTTTTTCTCGTCTGGTACGAGTCACTAACCCCTACATTGTTAGAAATCGGGCCCCTAAATAAATCAAGTCTTGAGAAGGTACTGGTTGACTCTTTTCCTGATTTATGATCCATCCATGATCCTGAAAAATCTTTATAACCACTTCTCTTTTTTGCCTCAGGACTTTTGGATCGTGGGCCTTCAACAAGATATTGTCTAGGTAATGGAAAATCTTTGAAGATTGCAGGATCTTTGAAAACACTCACGGCGATGTGGCCAGCCCGAATGGAAGGCAGGTAGTGAAGATCTTGACTTAAGGCAAACCTCTGATCTCTGATGTGGGACTGCAATCGGAATATGGAAGTATGCACCCTTTAAATCTAATGACAGAAGCCAATCCCCCACTTGAATCTCCTTTATTATTGAATATATCGATTCCATCCTGAACTTCTTTATTTGTAGGAATAGGTTTATTGGTCTCAAATGCAGAACTGGACGAAAGTCTCCCGTCTTTTTCCTTAACATGAAAAGAATTGAATAGATTCCTTGTCCCCGAAACTCGAGTGGGACTGTAAGAATCGCACCATCCTCTGACAATTGATGAATGTATTTGATCATCACCTCTCTTTGCTTCGGAGACCTGGGAATTTCTGATATCACAAAATGATTGTGCACCGGCATCTCCTTGAATTCTAAATAATAACCTTGCTTTATTGTTTGTAATACCCACTGATCGCTTATTGACTTTGTCCATACCTCCACAAATTCTGTTAGTCTCCCGGGTATCTTTGAATTATGGACTGCCAAAGATTCAGAATTTTTGTGTTGACCTAACTTCTGTTCCTCTACCTCTCTGATTCTTGAAAAGGGAATATTGTCCTCCTCTCCACTGAGGGGATTGTCTTGTAGGTCTGGGCTGTCTTTGTTCTGAAAAAGAAGCTTTATTCCAGCTTAAAAGTTTTCTTTTCCTGGGGCAAAAATACACTCTTGCCCCCGTCACTCTTTTAATTATGTCCTCTAATTTTGATCCAAATAACATTTGTCCTTCAAAGGGTAATTTGCATAAATTAACTTTGGATGCTTTATCTGCATTCCATGCTCTTAACCATAAGGCTCTTCTAGCCGACACTGAGAGAGCGCTTGCTCTGGATGAAGATCTAACCATATCCACTGAAGCTTCTGTGACAAAATCTGTGGCCAACTTTAGTTCCGCTAATGCATCCACAATGTTTCTTCTGTTGACCCCTTCCTTTAAGGCAATTTCCACATTTTGTAGCCATATCTGCATGGCTCTAGAAACCGATGTCAATGCCAAAGCTGGCCTGCATGTAGCTCCCAATGATAAATAAGATTTCTTTAACGATGCCTCCATCTTCTTATCCATTGGATTCAGAAAGGACACTGCATCCTCCACTGGTAATAATGTCTTCTCCCAAATTAGTTCCTCTTCACTTGCAAACGGATATAATTTCTGAACCTTTTGAGGGATAGGAAATTATGCATCTGTCTTCTCCCATTCCTTTAAAACAATCTCTTTAAAGGAAAACTATACCCCCAAAATGAATACTTAAGCAACGGATAGTTTATATCAAATTGAATGACATGTTAAAGAATCTTACCAAACTGGAATATATATATATACATAAATATTGTCCTTTTACATCTCTTGCCTTGAACCACCATTTCGTGACTCTATCTGTGCTGCCTCAGAGATCACCTGACCAGAAATACAACAACACTAGGGGGCAGATTCACTAAGGGTCGAATTTCGAAGTTAAAAATACTTTGAAATTCGACCCTCGAATTGAAATCCTTCGACTTCGAATATCGAAGTCGAAGGATTTAGCGCTAAACGTTCGATCGAACGATCGAAGGATTTTTCGTTCGATCGAACGATTAAATCCTTCGAATCGGACGCTTCGAAGGATTTTAATCAAACGATCGAATGAATATCCTTCGATCAAAAAAAGCTTAGCAAGCCTATGGGGACCTTCCCCATAGGCTAACATTGACTTCGGTAGGTTTTATCTGCCGAAGTAGGGGGTCGAAGTTTTTTTTAAAGGGAAAGTACTTCGACTATCGAATGGTCGAATAGTCGAACGATTTTTACTTCGAATCGTTCGATTTCGTTCGATTTCGATCGAATTCGAACGAATTTAACCAATTCGATGGTCGAAGTACCCAAAAAAAAATTCGAAATTCGAAGATTTTTTCATTCGAATCCTTCACTCGAAGTTAGTGAATCTGCCCCTAACTGTAACAGGAAGAAGTGAGGAAGCAAAAGGCAGAACTCTGTCTGTTAATTGGCTCTTGTGACCTTACATGTGGTTTGTATGTGTGCACAGTGAATCCTACGATCCCAGGGGGCGGCCCTTATTTTTTAAAATGGTAATTTTCTATTTATGATTACCCAATGGCATACTACTAAAAAAGTATATTATTATTATAATGGTTCATTTACATGAAGCAGGGTTTTACACATGAGCTGTTTTACTCAGTATCTTTTAATAGAGACCTACATTGTTTGGGGGGTATAGTTTTCCTTTAATTACTTCATGTAAAGGGAAAATAGACCTTTCTTTCTTTAGAAATTTAAATGGTTTTGAAGAAGATGCCTGCTGTTTCGGTTTTTCTGGAATGTCCAATTGATTCCTCACAGCCTTAATTAAAGGCTCTACCAGAGAAAAGTCAAAAGCTGAATTGAATTGCTCTTCCTCCATATCTTCATCCTCTGACTCCACTGGTGACTGCCAGTCTGAAGAATATTGGTTTCTTCATTGAGCTGCAGTGCCGCTGTCATGAATGTCCCCTCCATTAGGTTTTGTGGCCAGGTTAACACCTTCAACCACTGCCTCTTTGATCCATCTTATTATATCAGCCGTATCAGCTGCTGCATCGCCTGTCAATCTTCTTGTGCACCGTTCGCACAATTTTGAGTGTTTGAGGGCTGGGTTATCACAAGCCACACAATTCTTGTTTTTTTCCTTAGATTAAGCCTTCCTTGGGGTAGGCACACTAAAGGAAGCAAGCAAACAAATGGAAAGGAATCAATAAATGCACTCTTTTATTTTGCTTTAAACAACTTACCTACCAATGGCTCACCTCCTAACATCAATGGCAGCATTTTCTGGGCTGCTAGGCACTTGTAAGTTAGCTTCCATCTCTACAACAAAGGCAAAAAAGAATAGCCTTATATTCCCTGTTCTATAGCACATTAAACCTTCCACTGCTCAGAAGAGAGAGAGCAAAAATGTATTACAAAGGAAAAACAGAATATCCTTATACAGAAAGAACTAGATAAAACTACCGGCAGATCAAGACAGAAAACGTACCTGTTCTAAAACACATTAATCACTCCACTGCTCAGAAGAGAGAGAGACAGAATGCTAGAACCTTTTTAAAATATTAGCGCTCGCGCTGATCCTGCCGAAACCGGAAGTGGCAAAACTGGAAGTCATCATGCGTTCCACACTGGAACGCATAGAAACGCTGATACTTTTTGGAACTAAAATCTAGATTCCTACTTACACTGGAGTGCCGCCCAAGCAACCGGTCTGCGACACAGGTATCTTAACTCTTAGCTCCCACTGAATCATTCAGATCTGGAGCAATTGTTATACACCCCGGGCTGCCTAGTAACGGGAATGGCTAGCTGATCTCCTCTGGGAGGAAATGCCCTTGCTTAGCCCTACCAGGAAGAGAGGCAAACTTCCCAGGTATGGGATCCCAAAATTGGGTCCGCGTGAGCCAAAAAAAAATATATAAACCATCAAAGGTCTTAAAAGCGAGGACAGAAAAAAGACAATGAGCTGAGGAAGGTGGGGGGTCATATGGAGTTGCTAATTAATTTTGATTAGTTTCTGTCCTATCAGTAAGCGAGGGCGGGGATATACCCAGAGGTGTGAAGGCTGCCATAGTAACCAGGGAAATTTGTGTGTGTGCAGATCTGTGAATAGAAAGTTGCTGTTGTTTTATGGTGTAACTGTTCCTTTAAGAGACAATAAACTATGTTATACTGATTAATGAAACTGAGACATGTTTAATTTAAACTGAAATCATCAGCACTCTCTCTGTCATTTTTGGTCACTGGGACAGGTCTCCACTGATTTTGATGGATTATTTACCCCAACAGTGAATGTAGAAATATTTGCTATCACCCACTTCAGTCCCAAACTCCTCTACCTGCCCCTCTGCACATCACTGGGACTAATAGGCACAAACATTCACATACAGCTGCAAATGAAGAATGGGCTGAATAAGAACCAGTTCCATTTGTAGCATTAAAGGGCACAATACCAGGCTCAGGATATGCTGACTATAATTAAGGGTGCATTTGGATGGGCTTGGTCAGATCTAGACCATGTTGGCTTGTGACTTCAGACTGAAATTGAATAATTTTCTTTTACTGAATTTTGCCCTGTGCTTTTATTTCCGATTAAAATCAGGATTCAGTCAAATTTCTTTTTTTTGTGGAGTTGTATTGGGCTGAATCATATAACTGTGTATTTAGTGAGTCACAGAATCCTGGGGTTCAGGATAAGGGGTTCAAGCCAAAATAAACAACTATAAAAGTACAATGAGACTGTATTTCCCTCAGTGGTTCCCATTAAGTACAAGAAAATAGTTTCTAGAATTCACATTCCTATGGGGGGGGAGAATACTGTTAGTTAATTAGCCTCTGTGTTAAAAGTGAAATTAGTTCCATTCCTTCCCCTTTTCTGTCATAGAGTAAATGAAACTGCTGACAATTCCTGAACTTTCCCTCATCTGCAGCAAGATTCACTTCCCTGTGTAAGGAAATGAGCGCTTCCAAATGTGCGCGTGTGTGTGTCAGTAGATTCCTCTGAAATATAATTGTAAATAGAAAAGTCAGATGAGTGACGCATCAATATGTGTGTTCCTTTGGGCCTGGAGCAGCCCCGGACCTCAATACGCTACTGGGTTTTCCAAATATTTATTAAACTTGCACCCATTAAAGGAGATCTAGACCCAACCCCAGTGGGCCTTGCACCCACCAGTCCAAACATGCCAGGGTTCCCCTACGTCAATAGACACAACTGCTCTAGATTTGGATTGCGAGGAAGGAAGGACTGAGCAGTGCGAATATTCAGAGGTATAAAGAGTGCCTTTTGGTGCAAGTACCTTTAATATATGAGATTATTTGCACCACTGACTGTGGGGAAACAGTTTAGGAACCGTTTTTGGAGACACCAAAGTCCAGTGCAGTGACCTGAGTGTTGGGAGGGAAATTGTACAGCCACTTGGCAATTAACACTTATACCCAACCTCCTACTGCTCAATATCTAAATGTGCATTTCTGGGTCCCCATGATTAAGCATTATAAAGAGTAGGCAGAAAAGATCATCAGAACAAGACCCCTGTTACAGGGTAAATAAATGGGTGTACCTAGCACTACCTATCTACTCTATTTCCTACTTCTCTACTGAGACAATCAATATTCCAGAGATGGACGCGGCTGGCGACAAGTGGTTTCTGGTTATACCAACCATTAGGCAAACTTTGCCAAATTGTCAGGCCAACCTATGTGAGAGGCGCCCTTGCTAATCTGGTGAGGCCTGAGTGGATTTGTGACTAGGGTTGCCACCTTTTCTGGAAAAAAATACATTTATCTTTTTTCCCTATGAATAACATTGGGATCAGCCATCGTTTTTACTGGCCAGGCCGGTAAAATACTGGTCAGGTGGCAACCCTACTTGTGAGCCAAGTAAAGCAATTGGGCAGGGCTTGGATTGAGTGGAGGCATAACAGTGAATAGTAACAAATACTACACCAGCTCCTGTCAGGCTGATTCTAAAATGGTAGCTGCTGCCCTACATCCACTTACAGAACTTTTCACATATATGCTCATTGCTATTGTTTATTGTAATGTATTGACTTCACCAGGCTAGGGTTGCTATCTTTGACGGTGGCTAAAACTGAACAAAGGGGGCAGAGCAGATAACATTGGGGGTGGAGCAGTGATGTTCGGGTGGGCATGATGACATCAGAGATCACTTATATGCAATTGCCTGGATTTCTGTCCAGTTTTTTGCACTCTTTTAAATGGGACATCCCTTTGACAAACTGAAATGTCCAGTTGAAACCCACACTGCTGGAAACCCTACCTCTATCTATTCTGCCCGATGAGTAAGAACAATCCTTTAAGTGCAGGTATGGGATTTATTATACAGAAATCACTTATCCAGAAAGCTCTGAAATACAGCAATGCTCATTTGGAAAAGCTACTTCTTATTTTTAATTGATTTGCTTATTTCTGTTTCTGAAATAACAAGAAATGAACTGCACCTGATAAAAACTAAGCCATGTCAAGATGAGTATCTTTGTATTTAATTAGTTTTCATATATTGGCAGATTATTGTTCCGTTTCACAAGGCTGAAAACCGAACAGAAAATTGAGACCCAAAAAGGCCTTAGAAAAATCGAACTGTTCGGGTCAAAACCGAACATGTGGCAACCCTACACCAGGTGCTGCTGCATCACTGAATGCTCAATACTAGTGTCAGGTCACTGCTGCCTATTGAGTATTTAGGAGGAAGGAGAAGTGACCCACAACTCATCAAAAGTCTCCACATACAGATATTTAACTCCAAAAGGAGAGGGCACCTCCTATGGGCGAAACATGGGATACAATGAGACAGAAGTGAAATGAGGGTACAGAAAACTCCTATATAAAATGGGGTTCCCACTGACCTTGATCTGCAATAACCATAATAAACAATAAATAAGGGCCAGAGATTGGTATAACCCCAGTACCATAATGCCATACTGGCAAAGACAGGCTGGGCAGTGGACTTTGAGATATGTATAGGAGAACTGGGTGGAACCAGGTAGGTATTATAACACTGTCTGACTCAACTTTGTTTATTTAGGATTTTATGGTGCTTTAAAATATGTCAATAAGATTATTTCATAAATATAGGATAAAACCAATGTTTCTGTGTCGAGTGTTTGATTTGTGTGTGTCATTTGTGCCATCTGTAGATCACCTGTGCCATTTACAGGTATGTGTTGTACTGTGTGTGCCATTTGTGTTGTGTCAATTTTGTGTGCCATTTGTGTGTGCAATACAGTATGTGTGTGTGGAAAGGAAATCCGTACCACAAAGCAGAGTTTATTTTTTATTCTGTTCAGAAAACCTTTAACAGAACCACTTAACTCACTTCCCATCTTGCAGCTGGATCATTTGATGTTTAGGTTATTAACGTATCTGTCCATAGGCGGATTTTCAATAAGGCTAGGGGAGGCTAAGCCTCCCCAAACCTGTCTGACCCCTAAAATAAAAAGAAATAAAACAAAATAAAACCTGCTCCGTTGCTGACTGTACTGTTTCTTTAATCACGGATTGGTAGCTAAGGTCCGCCTCCAAACCACGATGCTGAAGAGATCAGTTGCACTCTGATTGGATATATGTGGTTTGTAGCTTGTCCAATCAGAGCACAGCTAACTTTACAGACAGTGAAATGTACCAACCAGGTTCAGAGTAGGCGTGGCTGGGAAACCTTTACCGATTGAAGGCAGCATGGCAGAAGGGAGACTGATATGAAGCAGTTGGAACTTTCATTCAACTCACAGGTACTATATACAGCAGCTTCTACACCAGCTTGAATAAATATTAAAGGTTTTTTAAGTTCTTTTTCTTTTTTTTTGCTCTGTTTCTGTTTTCATGTGAACAGTCCTCTGTTATACCTACCATTTTTCCTGAGGCTTTTATATGTAAATTAGCATTTCATTTCCCACTGAGTATATATGTGCCAGCAGGGCCGCCATTAGAAATCACGGGGCCCCGTACAACAAAATTTTTGGGGCCCCCTGGGCCCCGCCCACACTGACGACCAAGCTCCACCCCATTTCCCGCCCACTCCACATCGCAGTTAAAAGACCACACAGACATCAGCGCTAAAAAAGTAACCCCCCCCACACAAGTTGTAAAAAGCTATTGATGGTCAGGGCCCCCTTATATACATTGGGGCCCCAAAAAAAAAAAATTAAATTTTTTTTTTTTTTTAAAAATTGGTGGCAGGGGCCCCCTTATAAGTTAAAAACAAATTGGGGCCCCAAAAAAAATTTGAAAAAAAAAAAAAATTTTTTGAAAAAAAAAAAAAAACATTGGCGTCAGGGGCCCCCTTATAAGTTAAAAACAAATTGGGGCCCCAAAAAAAATTAAAAAAAAAAAAAAAATTTTTTGAAAAAAAAAAAACATTGGCGGCAGGGGCCCCCTTATAAGTTAAAAACAAATTGGGGCCCCAAAAAAAAATTTGAAAAAAAAAAAAAAATTTTTTTGAAAAAAAAAAAAAAAAAACATTGGCGGCAGGGGCCCCCTTACAAGTTAAAAACAAATTGGGGCCCCAAAAAAAAATTAAAAAAAAAAAAAAAATTTTTTGAAAAAAAAAAAAAAACATTGGCGGCAGGGGCCCCCTTACAAGTTAAAAACAAATTGGGGCCCCAAAAAAAAATTAAAAAAAAAAAAAAAAATTTTTTGAAAAAAAAAAAACCATTGGCGTCAGGGGCCCCTTACGAGTTAAAAAAAAAATTGGGGCCCCAAAAAAACATGTTTTAAAAAAAAAGATTGGTTGCAGGGGCCTATAGAATATTAAAATAATACATTGGTGGCCAGGAGATTAAAAAAAAAAAAATACACAAACTGGTGTTCAGTAGAATTGAACTCACGGCTTCAGTACTTCAACTTCACCTCCTTTCGTGACTTCGGGTCTTTTCACTGCTTCAGGACTTCGGCTTCGGCTGTTTTCGTGACTTCGGGTCTTTGCGCTGATTCAGGACTTCGGCTGTTTTCGGCGCTTCGTGACTTCGGCTTTTTCCGTGACTTCGGGTCTTTTCGGCGCATCGGCTTCGGCTTTTCGGCACTTCCGCATTCGGCAGCACAGAGGGAAGACGTACGGCTCGGGCGCTCGTAAGGGGGGCCCGGATCTTCAAAAAATGCAGCGCTGCCGGGCCCCCCTTCATGCCCGGGCCCGGTACGCTTGTCCCCCCTGTCCCCCCCTGATGGCGGCCCTGTGTGCCAGGACCCACTGTCTCCCACTGAGTATAATGTGCCAGGATCCACTGTCTCCCACTGAGTATAATGTGCCAGGATCCACTGTCTCCCACTGAGTATAATGTGCCAGGACCCACTGTCTCCCACTGAGTATAATGTGCCAGGATCCACTGTCTCCCACTGAGTATAATGTGCCAGGATCCACTGTCTCCTACTGAGTATAATGTGCCAGGACCCATTGTCTCCCACTGAGTATAATGTGCCAGTATCCACTGTCTCCCACTGTGTATAATGTGCCAGGACCCACTGTCTCCCACTGTGTATAATGTGCCAGGATCCACTGTCTCCCACTAAGTATAATGTGCCAGGACCCATTGTCTCTCACTGAGTATAATGTGCCAGGATCCACTGTCTCCTACTGAGTATAATGTGCCAGGACCCACTGTCTCCCACTGTGTATAATGTGCCAGGACCCACTGTCTCCCACTGTGTATAATGTGCCAGGATCCACTGTCTCCCACTAAGTATAATGTGCCAGGACCCATTGTCTCTCACTGAGTATAATGTGCCAGCATCCACTGTCTCCCACTAAGTATAATGTGCCAGGATCCACTGTCTCTCACTGAGTATAATGTGCCAGGATCAACTGTCTCCCACTGAGTATAATGTGCCAGGATCCACTGTCTCCCACTGAGTATAATGTGCCAGGATCCACTGTCTCCTACTGAGTATAATGTGCCAGGATCCACTGTCTCCTACTGAGTATAATGTGCCAGGACCCATTGTCTTCAATACACTTAATATATTTTGAAAAAAAAAAAAAAACTACTGTTTAACCCAACCGGCGTGCAAACTCTATTAGCTCTATTAATGGGGTAAAATAAATTCGGGATGACTTGTTCCCTTTAATTTAGCATGGTCAACTTTAGCCTCTCCAAACAAAAAAATCACCCTCCGCCTATGTATCTGTCCCATTTTAAAATTTTGGAAAGCCACAGGAAAATGTTTCTTCATGGTGTTTTTTTCTGTTCAGAACACATTGGAGCTATGTTGTGGTGACTTTCATGCCTGCATACAATACATTGGGGACTAGGGGAGTTTTGTTGCTGTTATTTTTCACCCCAAACCTTTTTACTGCAAAATTTTGCAGCAGTTTCAGGAAAAATTTTGCTGTTGGCAAAATACACAATTTTCCTACAACTTCATACCTGACAAAAAAAAAATAATTATGCTCATCACTAAGCAGCGTCGAAGACCGGAAGCTGCGCCAGAAAGACCCGAAGCCACGAAAAGACCGAAGTCATGAAAAGACTCGAAGCTACAATAGGAGTAGAAGAAGCTGAAGAAGAACCCAAGGTAAGTTCCATTGAACACCAATGTTTATATATATACACATATTTATATACACATATATGAAGGGTCTGGCTGGTATTATCTGTGTTTCATGATAATGAAGCCAAAGGCTAATAGTACCAGCAAGTGAAAATTTCTCTGGAGTCTTGTCCCATTCATTTCCCAGTCGCACAGACTGTGTTGCTGGTTTAGTAGGGGGAGATGGGAGTCTATACATACTGTGTATTGATTCATCTAATGATGAAGCAATAAAGCAAGAATGAACAGCCTGCTCCTAGGAAGCCACAATTGGAATGTATATAGCACCCAGTCTAGACACAATTAGGGTTGCCAACTTTTCTTGAAAAAAAGTCCTATATATTTATCTTTTTTCCCTATTAATATCATTGGGATCAACCATCATTTTTAGCTGCCAGGGGTTGTCCATTAAAGGAAACATATTTCAAATATACATTCATTAAAAATTCTGTACTGTTCTTTTCTAAAACACAATCTCTTGCTTGCCATTTCCCACTTCATCCATTAGCTGTGATCTGAGCTCCCTCCGTTGGACGATTGTGAAATGATCAGCGCTGCACAGTAATGATCCTTGCACAATTGTCCAATAGATGGCGCCTAAGGATTTGTGCGCTCAGTAATCACAACTAGGGGTCTGAAGGGGGGGGGGAATTACACGCAAGGGATCAGACAGGGGGCATTCACTTACCCTGACGCAGTGATCAAAGTGCAAAAATTGGACTCATTACTATTAATGAAATTGATTCGACATGTGAAAAAGTGCAAGTTGCTCACTGCATCTGCAGACATAAGTGAGCCTTATTTTTTTTTAATTAAAAAAAAAAAACAGTATCGAATTTTAATGATTGTGTATTGGAAATATAGGTTTATTTTTAGGGGGAACCTGGCACCAGGCTTTAAGTTGCTGACACTATAACCTTCAGTCTGGTATATTGTTATGGCACCCCAGCAACCAGAAAGGGGCCAAACAGGTTGTGAAAAAGTTAAATTCCTCAACACAAAAAATAAAGGCCATGTGCATATTGTCTCTGGGCATTGCACCATCCAACATCAGAACCAGAACCACTGACATGTGACGTCCTATCTCAGAATTCCGGCACAAAATCGAGGCCCTTGTATTGGCTCCTGAGAATCACCTTCACTGGTGTAACTGCAGAAGGGGGGGGGGAATGGGGTGACAGACCGCAGGTTCTGATTCCTCTATAATGTTGTAATCCCCCTACCTGCAGCTTTCTTTTTCTTTAAATTGATGCGCTTGTGGGTGGGGAGTACATATGATTGCCGGGCCCTCCCAAAATTTTTCCAGGGGTTGTTATGCCCCTGATCACCTTATAAACAGCAGCACAGATGTCTTCTCCCCTGTAAGTTGGCACAATAGCATTTCCCCCCAATTAAACGTTGTCCGCTGATAGAATTAACATATAAATGATGGCTAATAAAGTGCTAATGAATTGAGTTCTAATGAATAGAGTGCTGCCCAGGGTCTGTATGTACTCATAGGGGCCTCAGGTCTCTGGGCAAAGTGGTGGCTTTTGTCATGTTTTGTCTTGCACCCTATTGTGCAGCAGATCTTTAGATTCAGCATCTTATCTGCCCTCGTATAGGCCCCCATACTGCCTCCTTGATGGATATCTGGATGAAAATCCTGCGGATATTGAAAATCCAGTTAAACAAGAATCCCATTGGTGTTGGCTGTATATGGCCAGCTTTAGTCTGAATCTGGTGTAAAAGGTTTTGCCCCTAGGGCACATTCATAAATATATTCATTACCTTTTAGAAAAAAAATGACTGGTGTTTCAGGA
Source organism: Xenopus petersii (assembly GCA_038501925.1). Classification (NCBI taxonomy): domain Eukaryota; kingdom Metazoa; phylum Chordata; class Amphibia; order Anura; family Pipidae; genus Xenopus; species Xenopus petersii. The sequence continues at coordinate 73,496,486 of CM076689.1, read as the reverse complement.
CTCACAATTGTGACATTGCTGCAGCTTTGTGGACCCAGCAATCGAGGGGTTACACATTTCAATGCTTTACTTTCTTTTGTCTCTCTGTATTTTCTCCCCTGAAACTCAACTTGTATTTGTGTCTATTAATCAGAGCGGCGGCACCACGTGCCAACAGCCTCATTTGTATTTCGTGCCAGCGCACGCTCGCCAGGAGCTGCTAACCTTTCATGGAGTCTGCAGGGAGCGCAGTCTCATTGGCACACAGAGCGCAGCGATGCAAAGGGCAACTGAGTGCCACTTGCCAGGAAGAGGGGTTAAAGTGTCCCATCCTTTGTCCCCAGCGTCGCTCCCTAATAACATGAAGTCAGACCCTAATGAATAATTGAATGCAGATTAATTCTAAGACTGTCACGTTGCCCAATAATCTAAATATTTCATTCAACTATTATAGAAAAAAAACACCCACAAGGTTTATAATGTCCCATGCGACCCAGATTCATGTAAATGGCATTTCTCTTTTATAAAGCAAGGCAATCTCATCTACAGAGAAAGATAAAACTCCCAGCACCTCCAACATACTGATGTAAACTATTTCTGTCCATATATTCTTCTGCTCTCCACATCCTCTCCTGCTGCCTCCATCTTTCCCTGCTCTTTCTTATCTATCGTTTCTATTGTTGTTTCCACCTATCCTTTCTATCTCCATTGTGTCCCGCTGTCTCCATCTTGTCCTGCTGTCTCTGAGAAACAGAACCAACAGCATCAGTAGCCCAGCTCCCAACTAGAAGGAACTACAACATTCTTTACTGCTTAACTTTTTCAGCAGGTTCCTCTCACTCTGAGGGGATGGGGTGGGGATTACAATATACACAACCATCAGTCCATGAGTCTGGAGTCCATTGGAGGAAAAAGAAGGACACAAAACACTGTGTTTATCTGAACCTCAAACAAAATGCTCTGATTCCCACCACAGCCCAGTCATGGACTCTGCAGCTCATTGCACAGCCCAGTCAATGACCCTACAATACATTACATATCTCTCTCACTCTCCCTACACAACACCCTATGCCGTTATATATGCATATCATATCAGGATCATTCTTGCCCCCTCTAGGGTTGCCACCTTTCCTGGATAAAAATGCTGGCCTTCTTATATAATTATCTTTTTTCCATATGAATAACATTAGGATCAGACATCATTTTTACTGGCCAGGCCAGTAAAATACCGACCACTTGGCAACCCTAGGCCCCCCTCCTACTAGGGGAAATAAAAAGCAGTTAAAATAACACAATTTTGGTCAAAATGAAACCTTGTGTCAAAGTAACAGATTTGTAGTTTAGAAATAGGACATTGATAGGAGGCAGGCCCCACATTAGCATTGAGACTTCCCATTACAGGAGGAAGGAATTTGCAATGGTTTATAACCTTCTGTAATGAAACGGAGGAGAACTTGGTGTCGGAATCCATTTGCGCTGTCACCTGTCTGTAAGTGGGACGAATCTGGGGCAGAGAATTAGTCCAAATGACAAAAACTGAAAGAGATGAGGGAAGCGTCAGCAGCCTCTCTCCCTGTGCTCACATGGAATATGATTGATCACTGGCGCCTCTCTCCACCTGATTATGTGCTCCGCGGGTCTGATGGGGAGTGACAGGCAGCTAATCATTACATCCTTGTACTACACAGCCAGCAGCTTAGCTAAGTGGCCCTTTCTGGCATGATTAAAATCAGCTGCCCCCCCCCCCCCACACACACACACACATAGGCTCCCGGTATTCCCAGTTTATATGGGCTCTGGTGCAATAAAGCCGAAATCCCCTTGTGAGTGTTTGAATTAAATGGAGGCCAAAAAACCACCAGGACAGACTTAATATCCAAGTAGTCCAAGTAGTGTCCAAGTAGTCCATTAGCATTAGTAACTCTAACTAACAAGTTCAGAAAGGGACAGTCAAGTTTAGGAACTTCATGTAACAATTATTTACAAAAGCTTACCTATCAGCAAAAATGGATCTATAACCTATAGGTAACTTTTAATGTACATTATTATTTTAAAGAGTAGTTTTAAGTGTCTGTGTCACTTTAAGGGAAATAAATTATTGTGGCCCAATAGGATGTACAAAGGAAATGGTACATCAGGCTAATCTGTTTTGGGAACCTCTTAATTAATACATGCCTTTATTCAGCCCCTTTAACACTTTCTGTGTCCCCTTTTAATGCTTCTCCACTACCCTGTTTTTTACTAATGCTGCATTCTCTCCGTGTTTTTATACTTCCCCCGACCTGGTTTTTTCTTATGCTTCAGTTTCTCTGTGTCCCCTTCTAATGGTCCCCTCTACCCTGTCCCTTAATCATGCTTCATTCCATTTGTATCCCCTTCTAATGGGTCCACCCTACCTTGTCCTTTTTAGTATTGGGTCAGCAATAACGCTGATGTCCTTGCTTGAACCAACTGAACCAGACTGCTTCTTTTCTTGCCCTTCGTGGGCTGAGTATGTTATGTTAGTGCCCTGGTGGGTGATTCCTTCGTTGGCCACGTCAGCATTTGGTTTATTTTGGGTCAGATATTGAGTGGTCATTGCCTGTTGGGGACTCAGAGTTCCTTATGGGGGAGAAGCTGAGGTGCAGCAAATGCAGTTTCACCTCTGACAGAAAGAGCTCAATATGGTATTCATTTGGTGCCTGGGTCTAAATGGTGCCATAACTCTGGTTTCAGCTCCCCTAATAGAATCCAGTCCCACACTTTCTGGGAACACAATGAAATAGATTTGTGTAAGAGCAAGGTTAATATTCCTGTAACCCTTTGAGTGACAGATGACAATGACAATACCCAGGCACGTTTAAGTGGCAGCAGCAAGAAGAGGATCAGGTGCCTGGGGTAAAACAACTAAAAAGCCTGTTTTATCATCAAAAATCCTGAATTGCTTCCATTTACTGAGCCCTGGAGGAGTCTCGGGCGGCTGCGATGAGTTGAAAGGCAATCTGCCAAGAAGCGAAGGCTCCAGGCGCCAGGGGCCCCTCTCTTCCTGGGGCGTATGCAAACAAGAACAATTTGCATTTTAGATGAAGAACTTTCCAACTCCAATGAAATCAAAGGCTCAGATCTGAAACTCTCGACCCAGAAACACCTGGGGAGGCAAATTAGTGTGGGGGGTCTCATTAATATCCCCCCCCTGCTTATGGAAGTTACTGATAAAATAGTTACACAGTGGTGTGGGTGCCTCCTTCTGTACTTACCTACAGCAATTATTTCCCTAGCACAGCTCCATCCAACTGAAGGATCATGGGTCAACTATGGCCCCAGTTTGTTCACAGGCTCCACTAACTTCCATGAATGACATCATCATTTGTAAAGTGACAATAATTGGCCCTCACAGCACTGCCCAAACACATGGAGTGCTGAGACGTTAGTAACACAGAAGGCACCATTATTTTACTTATGGAGGGGGAAGAATCACTTTACTAAAGGAGAGGGGACCATTATTTTGCTCACAGGAGGAGGGGTGTCATGTTAGTAACAAAGATGGTGCCATTATTCTACTCACAGAGGGAGGGGTGCCACTAATGGAGAAGGTGCCAGTGGCATAGAAAGAGTGTGCCGCCCCCCCCCCAAAAAAAAACCTTCAGCGGGGCCTGATACACATAACTACCCCTGCTTGGGGGTTTTTAATACTATAGAGCAGTGATCCCCAACCAGTTGCTCGTGAGTAACATGTTGCTCACCAACCCCTTGGATGTTGCTCCCAGTGGCCTCAAAACAGGTGTTTATTTTTGAATTCCTGGCTTGGAAGCAAGTTTTAGTTGCATAAAAAACAGATGTACTGCCAAACAGAGCCTTCTATAGGCTGTCAGTGCACATATGGGCCACCATAGTCCTTATTTGGCATCACTTTTTTTTCATTATGTTGCTCCACAACTCTTTTTACAGTTGAATTTGGCTCACAGGTAAAAAAGGTTGGACCCCTGATAAAGAGGAAACCGACCCCATGGTGCAGCCCCCCCCCCCCTCTGTTCCCTTTGCCCCCATTCTACTGACAGAAGAAGAGGAATCAAATTACTAATGGAGAAGGCGCCATTATTTTACTCACAGAAGGGGAGGAGTCACATAACTAGAAAGAAGGCGCCATAGTGTAACGAGAAGTTCGAAGTGCTGTCCCATGGAGCCTGAGAGGGACACAGAAGAGTGGGACAATTGTATCATTACTAGCAGAGATGTGTGTGGGACATTAGTAGGGGAAGTGAGACTTTCCCTTGCTTTACTGAGTGACTCTATTATGCTAATGACAGGGGGAGGGGTATGTTAAACAAGTCTGATTTATGCCGTTTGGCAGCTGAATGTTCCCAGCACTAATCACCTTTAGAAAGACACAATCAAACCAACAGGACAATGATCAATTATTTACTGTGTCCTGATGAGTCAAATTGAGAGGGAAGGTGCCCACGCAGTAGGAATGCCAATTAGCAGCCAATTACAGGAGGCTTATTTGACCCTTTCCAGTCCTGTAGCGCCACCCATAGGCAGCAGGAGGTGAAAAAAATTGCAGCGGGTACAGCCACCCTGCCCCATGCTTCTGGAGAGCCTATGGAACCATAGCATAGTGTAGGAGGCCCTAAATAATGAGCAATTTTACGTTATTTTTGTAGAAATTTCAACATATCATTATGTTAGGGGCCTAAATTGAACTTGCTGAGGGTCCCAGTCACATCTAGTCACTCCACAGCCTGTACTCCATGATATATCTGGGACTGAGAGATGCATGAGCAGAATGAAATTGCGCCAAGGTGCTCAGAACAGAACTCCTATCTGTGGGAAAATGATTCTGCCTATACCCCCCGTCTCTATTGGCTTCTACTGAGCAGCCATTCAGCTAGAACAGAGGCATTTCTTGCATTTCCTAATAACTCCAGCACAGGGTATATACAACTGTCTGAATACAATGTAGAATATGTGGGCAATCCAAAATTCACTGCTGGACCAGTTCCAGCTCCAGTCCAGTATTTGATATAGTCTTGGCACTCACTGGCCAATGTGCCATTCACTGCGAACAACTGAATTTCTTGCCCTCCTACATGTGTCTTTAGGTGATCCACCCACTTGGATCTGTGGACAGGGACACATGACACTTGTTGTCAGTGTGTTGTATACTATTCGTGTGCAGATATACAGTGCTGTGTATACAGGCAGCATTATATAAACACATTTGCCCCTGGGTATGAGGGATGCAGAATGCAGTAACTAGGGCATTCCAAAGGGGCATATAGTCTCTGATATTTCAATATTAAAGAACCTTTAGCCTGTTACAATGTCCTGTCAAACACTGATGCCACACAAGCATCATGCCAATGCTGAAGGGTGAGCTTTCCCTTAACCGGCTGGTTTGGTTCACACAGGTTGCATGAATTAGCAATACTTGGCTCAGTGCTGGATTCTCTGTACTTCTCTTTAGTTCCTGGGCATTCAGTGCAACCAACTACTTTGCCCATTCCTGCAGATGAAACAGAAGGGTCTGTGTTTTATTATAGCCCTTTCCTTTCACTAATCATCTCATTTTTCTAAGCCAGAAAATAATTTATTTTGGTAAATCTGTACCTTCTCTTTATTCCATCGTTTGCTCCTTCCTTCTAATTTTAATTCTGTTCAACTCTCTCCAGGCTGCATCACTGCAGGGACTGTATCTCCATGGGGTCCCTCTAAGTACCCACTTTCCTCCCACACTACAAACACATACAGGCAAGTTAACTGGCACTTGTGACTAGGGTTGCCACAAAAATACCGGCCTTCCTATACCTTCAACATTTTTGGTGAACTTTCTGCCCCTGTAAGTACCAGTGGGGATATATGCAATATTAGTTTGTGCTCTAACTGGGATGGGTTACTAGGCGCTGTGCACTTGTCCCTTGTGATCCATATTCTCCAGTCATTTTTGGCAAGTAAGTGGCCAGGCAGGGCATGTTGTGGCAATATTTTCAGGCCACTGATGGCTGTCCTCCCAGTACTGGTGGGGTACAGTTTGACTCCTTTTATCTATTGTCTCTGGCAGCACAGAGCTCTGTGCCCTAAGTACAATCATCTTTTCTGCCTCATGCCTGCCCAGGGCTGGCATAATTTCTCTGAGCTTGGGCTGCCACTGTGTAACATTACATATTATATTATACTCAGTAACTGGTGGGCTGTAGATAAAGCCAGGCAGCCATCAGGGAGAGCTATTCATTCAGGATGGCAGTCCTCATGGAGTGCTATAGATACAAGCTGGCAACCACAGGGGGGCACTATTATGGCAGCTGTCATGAAATGCTATAGATACAGCATGGCAGCCATCAGGGGTGTTACATGTAGAAAGGAAGAGGGCTGGGGGGGGGGATGTAGCTGCAAACAGATAAAAACATAGATCACTGTTGGCCTGAGCTGCCACTATGGACCAGTCTCATCCCCAGTCTCATCAATCCATCAGGCGTTAAGCCCTGACACATTGGCAAAGATCTGCAGCGAGACCTGCATTAGAATGGGGGTGGGCAGCTCCGCAGGGGAATACAGATTTAGGAGTCTGAGATTGCGATTAGTGCAAGACTTGTGAGTGCAATTCCCCAGCAAGGAGTCTTCATTGCCCTTTGGCTGAAGGGGAAGATTTGTTTGTGTGCGAGGGGAACAAATTGCTTGTTAATGTGGAAGATAAAGCGACAATGCGACTCGTCTGCATTCCATGCGGCTCCCTCGTCGCTTCTTGTCAATTTCCATTTGTACGTGGGAAGCAAAGACTTTGTCTCTAAGCCGCCTCTTATGGGAGGAAGGGGATGAATGAGGCAGAGAGGATTAGGGGCCTGGGGCCATACATAATAAGCAGATTGAGCACCTGAGTTTGATTAAACCCTTCTAACCTGAACCAAAATGATTCTCCAATCTCAATAAGTGATGAGTCCAATACCTGTCTCCATTTGCCAATACTTCAGGATTAGGGACAATGGCACAGGGGGCAATTTCAAACTACTATCCCCCCCATGATCCATTACAGGATTGAATTCCACCTTCAGTAGCACACAGACACCTTCATCAGACAGAATCAAGTGTAAGGGGCCCTTCACCTTTGGAAATAGCAAACTGCTCAGATGAAAACTCTCTAACAAGTGAAAAATAACAAATGAAATACATGTACAACCAGGGGGGCTTTTCCTCCCAAATACATACAGGTAGATTAATTGGCTCCAGATAAAATTGAATCCAGTGTATGTGTGTGAATGTGATAGGGACCTTAGACTGTAAGCTCACTCTGCAGGGGTTAATGACAATGTGAAATGGACCTTAGACTGTAAACTCACTCTGCAGGGGTTAATGACAATGTGAAATAGACCTTAGTGTGTAAGCTCACTTTGCAGGGGTTAATGGCAATGGGACAGGGATCTTAGATTGTAAAGTCACTTAAGCTGGCCATAGCCACAAAGATACTCTTGAACATAACTAAGGTTCATATGATATTTGGACCGTGCGTGGAGTGTCCTGACATTTTTTGTACCATGGCGATCAGTTGTTCAGTCGACAGGTTAAAAGATTTATATCAGCTACAGATAATGTCTCTGCATGTATTGCCTATCTGACGATATCAATGGGTGACTGTCACTACAATTTGTTGGACATAACTTTCATACGATTGCTGTCTGTCAATTAATGGTCCGAGCATCATGTGATTTACATATAGTTACATAGTTGAATCAGGTTGAAAAAGACCAAAGTCCATCAAGTATAACCCTCCAAATGAAACCCAGCATCCATGCATACACACATTTGTTCTCTTTACTACTTTATATTAATCTGAAAGGAAAATTGCAGGTTGAAAGATTGGCAAGGACGATCGTTCGTCCAACATAGTTTATAATCTGCTCGTCTATGGTCAGCTGTAGATTGTAAGTGCATGGGCATGGCTTACAATCTCTGTACAGAGCTGCAGAATATGTCAATAACAGATAATATGCGGTTACTTACTGCCCCAGGGGCTGCTGGCATCATTTCTCTGTGCTTGGGTTGCCACAGTGTAACATCACATTATACTTAGTAACTGGGGGCTGTAAATAAAGCCTGGCAGTCACCAGGGAGAGCTATTCATAAAGGCTGGCAGTCCTCTGGGTGTACTTTATATAGAAAGCATCCCATCTATTCTGTCTGATGAGGGTTCCTGTGTTGCTTCCAAACATTACTATAATAAAATACTGTATTATTCTTCAGGCCTGGGTGGGGCAGCAGTGCCGATACATGTTACTATCCTGCACCCCCACAAGGGTACCTTTCAATTTTCATTTTCTCAATATCAGCCAAATGCGACTCTGAGTCGGGTTTAATAAGACTGCAATTGGATTAAAAAGTGTATATAAACTGTCTGGGTATAGAGGAAAGTCATAGGGTTAGTCCATATAAGGGGAAAAAGGTGAGTCCAAATAAGGGGCATAGGTTGAGGTTAAATATGTGACATAGGATGAGGTCAAATAAGAGGGTGAGATCAAATACAGAGCATAGCAGCTGTAGATGGAATGGAAGCTGCCCTCATCACCTGAATACCAACAATACAGGGGACAGAGAAAGGCCTACAGTCATCCTACCCGCCCCCCCCCCAAACCTCTCATGTGAGGTGGAGAGGAGGGTCAGATTGTGTCCCTGATCGCTGTGCTCCTTCCTTTGTACAAGCACCTTTTTTCATGAGAGGAAAATGGTGGTTTTTGGTAACACGGTCGGTTTTCCCTTTGTATGGGGCAGATTTTAACAGGGGTCTCATCCCTAGACTCAGCTTACCTTTATCTTTAATTTTTAAACAGTTTTTTGTTGTTTTCTTTTCATTTAAGCATAAAACATCATAATATTTTTTGAATATAAAATATTATATTAATGGTAGAGTGTCCCTTTAGAAACCTCCCCAAACTCAGACATTATGTTTTTTTACTGGACCATAACATTCTTCATGTACCCAATTGTCCAACTCATCTGCCTCTGCTTCCATGAAGGTCACGTCTTTACACAACTGCTCTGCCTCCAACTCTCTAAAAGGACTTCTTCTCTCCCCAAATATCCTTGTCTCATCTTTTCCCAAATGTCCTCATCACTTCATAAATGTCCTCATTACACCTCTCCATATTCCCCAAATGTCCTTGTCTCATCTTTACCATCTTACAAAAGGTTCTTCTTTCCCATATATATATATAAATGCCTCAATTATCTCCATTCACCGAATGCCCTTCTTCTCTCCCCTTTCCCTAAATGTTCTCATCTCTCCCCTAAATGCCCTTCATCCATTCCCAACATCACAAATGTCTTTCTTTTCTCCCTTCATATAAAACTTACTTCTCTTCTCTTGCCCATTATGAGTCTCATTACAGTCTTTCTGTTCAAGAGGGAAATATGGGGCAATTCCAAAGAAGGAACTATCTGATCTGCACCTCCCAGAATGAAGGGGCCACCCCAATTTTGTTGGTGATTATCCTACAAGATTAACAAGACATGGAATGGACTAAATACAAAGAGTGCAATACATAATGGAACATACATTGGACAAGAGAACTTATAACACACATCCAATTGAATCATTTCTCATCTGAGAGTTGCGATCAACAACCATATGCACTAGCCCTACAATAGGCGACTGCCCTGTCCTGCTCCCACTAAACAGAAAAGTCACATTGTAGAGAAACAGTTCGTTATCAGAAACATTGAGACAAATCTGAGATGAGCAGTTTCTGGTCCATATATGACCACTAGTGATGCTTTGTCACCTTTACACACATGTAGCAAAGAAGTGTGAGATGAAGATGAGCAATCACTTGGCTACTGAATGTTCTTTCTAGAAATCAGGCATGCTGCGAGGAAGCTTAGAATTGACTTCCCCAGTCCAAAAGACCTCGGATCAGGCATGGTTTAAGGAAAGGGTTTTATAGCAAAGTCTTGAGTGGTTCTGTGGAGCACAAGCTATGTCTGGGTAGGAATAGAACTGGATTTTCATGGAGGTTGCACAGGTACATGGCTCCAACAGTACTTATGAGTACCAACAGTACTCAGCAGATGCTGAGAGTTGATCCTTTAAGACAGTAGCTGAACATGGATCCAGAAGGACTGAGCCTGGATTCGGCTACACATGTACAAGGGAGGTTTCTAAGGAAGATGATCATGTTGTCTGTGATACAAGCATCTGCGGTTGGATTAAGCAGAAAATCTTTGGTGTAATGAATACAGAAGCAGAGTGTAGGTTCTATGGTATCTGAGCAAGGTTCTAGGGTCACTGAATTGAGCATGGTTTGTATGGTAGCGGTGAAGGGTTTCTACAGCAGACTAGTAGGACTCTGGGCTAATTTAATGGGGATTCTATAATGGCTGAACAAAGTCCTGTGCTAGTTGAGCAGGGTTTCTATGGACAATGAGTAGTGTTTCTATGGTTGTTGATCATTGTTTGTATCATGGCTAAAAAGGGTTCTGAGGCAGATAAGCAGGGTTTTGATGGCATCTGAGCAGGGTTTCTATGGTAGATGAGTAGGGTTCTGGCTTAGTTAAGATGAGTGTCTATGGTAGAAAAGTAGGGTTCTGGGGTAGTTGAGCAGTGTTTCTAGGGGAGTTGAGGCAACCAAGGTTTCCTATTTCCCCAAATTCTCTCCAGATTGTGAATGCCCCATGTTGGCTGGATGGGTCGGCACCTCCCAATAATTATGGAATCCAAAAAAGTTTACCAAACATGAATGGCAAGTGTAGAGGGGAGGTCCCCTGCTCATTTATTTCATCATATGATGTATGTAACATTTTGGGGGCGGGCCCCTTAGTCAGACGGACCTTACATACATCATATGACGAAATAAACGTGCAGGGGACCTCCCCGCTACACGTTCATGTTTGGTAAACTTTTCTAGGGGAGTTGAGCCAGGTTTAGCAGGTACACAGCAAGTACATGGTAAATTTATAAGGTTCTGGGGCAGATGAGCAGGTCAGGGCTGGAACTTGGGTAGGCAGAAGAGGCAGGTGCCTAGGGCACCTGTGTACCTGTTCAGCAGGGTTCTGGGTTTGTTGAGCATGGTCTTTATGTTAGTTGGGCATGGTTCCTATGGTGGAAGATTAAGGTTTGGGGTAGTTAAGCATGCTTTCTATAATATCTGAGTAGGTTTCTAGGGTAGTTGAGCATGGTTTCTATGGTGGCTAAGCAGAGTTCTTGGGTAGTTGACCATATATCAAGGGAGAATGAGTAGGGTTCTGGACTAGCTGAGCAGGGTTTCTAGAGTAGATAAGTTAGGTTCTGGGGTTTCTATGGTAGATTAGTAGAATTCTGGGATAGCCAGGGTCTGAATGGGCTGGTGGGCCCCACTAGCCGAGACCAGACTGTCCCCAACCTCCCTTCACGAGCTGGAAAAAATTTACACTGGCGGGGGAGGGGTAGGAGGGCCTGAGGTGTGTTGACCCTGGGGCTAGCTGAGCAGGGTTTCTATGATAGATGAGTAGATTTCTGGGGCAGATGAGCAGGGTTTCTATGGTAGATGTGTATGTTTCTAGGGTAGTTGAACAGGATGTCTATGATAGAAAAGCAGGGTTCTGGGGTTGAGGACGGGCTCTATGGTAGCTGAGCAGGGTTTTGGAGTAGCTGAACAGGGTTGTGGAATAGTTAAGTAGGATTATGTGGTTCCATGGTAGTCACAATTGGAATATGAAGCTCTCACAGTGGGTCAGTTCATATCAGTTTGAGTATCTTTGTCTCACAGTTTCTGTGTCCACCAGATGCCAATGTTGGCAGTGCCAGATGGATACCTGGTGGATATCTAGTCTGGGTATAAGATAAAACCAGAGAAGGTGCTGTATTTGTTATTGTTTCCCCCATGGGCTTTTCCTCCGTCCAACTTCACATAGATTTCATCCCCAGAGTCCAGGTGAAGTACCACACTGTTACTGGCATAGTCATAATTCTGATCCGCATCTTGAGCTATAGCGCTGGCTCTGACCTGTGGGAGAGAGAACCAGGGAATGAAAGCTGCTGTGCAGCTTCCTGACGAGATTGTAACCCAGCAAATTAAAAAACTGACAGTTAGTGATCTCCACATATGAACTACCTGTTACAGTTTATTTTTTCGTCCCTAGTAAAACTCAGACAAGAATTATGTTTTCCATTTTCCAAGAATTACATTTTCTATTTTTTTAATATTTCTTCTTTCTCAAATTAAAGTTTTAAAAATGATTTTTTACCTTTACTCCCTTTCATGGGAGGTCACCAAGATTCTAAACTGTTATAATTGGTACATTAGTTGATACATTTACAAGCAGCACCTTTAGCCCCTACTTCTCCCTGTGCTTGCTTTCACATTGCGACTGTTAGAATTAGTATATTATCTGCCCATGCCCCCCTCTCAGTGGGCACATGGCAGCGTACACTATGTTCTTTAGAAGTTTCTAATCGGGCATTTTTGCGTTGGGGACAATCCATTCAATAATGGATATGTAGGACCCCAGTGCTTCCTGTATTTCAGAAAATATTTCGCTTCTCACTTGTACTCACTGGATAACAATGGGCCCATCTGCATTTAGTTTATTCCTTAGGCTGGTAGAGGAGGTCAAAATGTTACTGCCACAACCAACAACAGAGGCGTCAGCTCAGCTGGGTACCAGGGAGGTGAGAGATTTATAAACATCCTAATATATAATAATATGCCTATTTATTTTAGCTGTTTGGGATTCAGTTGCATTTTTAACCCTTCTCCCGGATCATGCAGTGCCACAACCTTCCCAGCTAGATGGAAATCTTGGATAATCTAACCCCTCTAAAATTATTTGTGGTAGAACACATATAAATGTATTACAGGACCAGAGGACATGACAGACAGTAGGACAAAGTGAAAAGAAAGGACAACACTGTAACAGTAGGACAAGATGTAAACAATAAGACTCGATGTAGACAGGTTAAGGGAGACACAGTAGGACAAGATGGAGACAGTAGGTCAGGATTTAGACAATATGGCAAGGTTGGAACAGTAGGGCAAGATGGTAGAAGAAGGGCAAGAGGCAGTAGGGCAAGATGAAGGCAATGAATTGATATTTAGACAATACGACTAGATGAGGAAAGGGCAACACAGAGACAACAGATCAAGATGAAGACAAAAGCACTAGATGGAGACAGTAGGGCAAGATGTAGACAGTAGGGCAGGATGGAGGCACTAGAACAGGATAGAAACAGTAGAATATGGAGAAGGCAGTAGGGCAATATAGAAGCAGTAGAACAGGATGGAGACAACAAGGCAGGGTGGCATTGGTAGGGCAAGTTGGAGACAGTATACATAGTTACATAGTTACATAGTTAAATTGGGTTGAAAAAAGACAAAGTCCATCAAGATCAACCGCTGCAAATGAAAACCCAGCATCCATACACACACCCCTCCCTACTTTTAATTAAATTCTATATACCCATACCTATACTAACTATAGAGCTTAGTATCACAATAGCCTTTGATATTATGTCTGTCCAAAAAATCATCCAAGCCATTCTTAAAGGCATTAACTGAATCAGCCATCACAACATCACCCGGCAGTGCATTCCACAACCTCACTGTCCTGACTGTGAAGAACCCCCTACATTGTTTCAAATGAAAGTTCTTTTCTTCTAGTCTAAAGGGGTGGCCTCTGGCAAGATGAAGACAGTTGGGCAACATGATGAGTAAATAAATCAGTATTGCCCAACCTTCAGCCCTTTATTTATGATTGAAGTACATCACCACCAATAGGGCGGGGTCTCCAGTGACTGGAGAGAGGAAATGGCTAAAGGCACCCCCTAACCACATTGTGGTTTCTGGTAAATAGTGGATTTGTTTTCTATTGGGCCCCTTAGTGAGTATCAAGCAGTAACAGGCTCTACCAAAGCCCAGCAAGGAGTATTAGTTCTAAATACACTGTTGTTCAACCTCTGGGCAAACAGCATTCATAGTTCTGTGCATAGCAATACCCATTAAATCATTGGTATGGGGCCAATCTGTATATCTCCCTAGTATATTCTTTCCTTATGCTAAAGAAATGAGGGTCTCTAAGAGGTAAGTGAGTCTCATTGTATCCCTAAGTGCAATAATTTACATCTCTCAGTGTGTCAGTCACATTGTGCAGTAAGACGGGCATGCTGAGAAGCTCTTCAATGCCATGAAACAACAACAGGAGTCAAAATTGCGAGAAACTGAGAAATTAGAGACGATCCAGAAAATGGTAACTAAGCTAGTAAAAGCTGTGGGAAGTCTCAGTTGCGAACAAATACTGGCCAAGTTGGGGTTGTTTAAGCTGAAGAAGAGGCACCTAAATAGGGATATGATAACTGTATTAATATATAAGGGGAACATATAATAATTTCTCTAATACCATTCACCATTCACCAGCAGACACATGAGCACTCATTCTGATTAGAAGAAAGGAAGTTCTGGCTAAATGTTTGGTAGGGTTTTTTTTACAGTGAAAGCCGTGAAGAAATTCTCTCCCTGAATCAGTTGTACAGGCTTTTACATTAGCTAGCTTTAAGAAGGGGTTGGATGGCTTTTTAGCAAGGGAGGGAATACAGGGTTATGGAAGATAGCTCATAGTACTTTTAGTTGATCCAGGGACTGGACTGATTGCAAATGAGAAAGGCAAATTGTAAAGACTTTGTTTTTTTTTGTCTTCCTTTGGATAAACTAGCAGTTAAGCAGGTTATATACAGGTTGAACTTCATAGATGTGTCTTTTTTCAATCTAATTAATTATGTTACTGTGTAAAACCTCCCTTCCTGCACTTTGGCTACCAAATCTACTCTTCCCTCTATACCTAAGGGACAAAGACAGCGACAAACTTGCTAAGTAACCGAATACTGTATAATAAACTCACTAACTGCCCCAAAGGTTAATTTACTTGTGCTAGCAGGTTGTGGTATCTATCCCTGAATCAAATCTTATCCTGGATATCTGTTCCTGGACCCGTCCTAGGTACAACAATGTAGTCAATACATAGAAAATTATGGAGACAGACCAGGAAGACGCAGTGCTATGCTGCAAATGACCCTTTTATTGGACACTTGATAAAGGGCAACTCTGCTTGAAACATGTAGTGTCTAATAAAAGGGTCATTTGCAGCATAGCACTGCGTCTTCCTGGTCTGCATCTATTTTCTACGTATTCACTAACTGCCCCATTATTGTGTTATAGAATCACTAACTGATCCTAACAGACCTAGCAACTACCTCAGTATTGAATAACAGACTCAATATCTGCCCCAAAACAGTGCAACAGTCTCACTAATTGTGCCAGATTAACCCCTCATTCACCATCATCAACTTTAAATCTCTGCTCCCTGGTCCCCACATCAGTCCTCTGTTCCCCTTCATCCACATTAACCCTTTACCTCCTTTCATTCATATTGACCCTCTGCTTCTAGACAACTTAATTAAGCCACATTATGCCTCTGTTCCATTAAGCCCAGTTTACATTCCTGGTCCCAGGAATACGATTTATCCCTCTTCCTCCTAATATTCATATTAACCCTCTGTTTCTCATTCCCTGCTCCATGAAACCTACTTTAACACTTTGACCCATAGTGACACAATTATGCACCCATAGTGACACATACAGTTATACAAACATATTTTTACACACACGCAATTAACACTCATATTGGCACACACACACAGAGTTATACACACATAGCTATATTAACCCTCTTTTTCCCACTCCCTGCTCCATAAAACCCTTTTCATAATAACTTAGCCCTTTGCTCCCTGATTCCTAATTCCTGATTCCATTCTTCCCCTTTCCTACTTACCACGAACATCAGGATTCAAGAACTCCCAATTCATTAACACATTTGCACTGTGCTCCCTGGTTATCCTGTCACCCTCCCACTCCCCCCAAAAATCAATGCCTCATCCCCTGCAGATAAAAGATAAAACCTGCCTCAGATAAAGAGTGATATTTCTTGACCATTAATAGGTCGTTTGGTCTTTTTGAGTCTTTGCCTTGCGTTAGTGCATCATTCTCCCACCCCCTGTACCCTGTTCTGTGTGTGCCATCACCTCGTACAACATGCATATCTATCCATTGGCACTGGTTTGCAGTCCCACATGCCCACTTCTACCTGGGCTTGCACAGATCTGCCCACATGCTGATGCCACATTCAGCCCCCCATATCTCACCTGTCCATTCTTGCACAGATCTGCCCACATGCTGGTGCCATCTCCCCCTCGCATGAGGATGTGGTAGGTAAAAAAGTAGATGCCAGGAACTTGGCAGGTGAATTTGCCAGTGGAGGGGTCATAGTGATTCTCCAGGTTGGTCACCACATCATCAAACTTGAGCAACTCGTAACCCTCATGAGGGCTTTTCAGTCCCACATAGAATGCAATCCGGGGAGATGGAAGAGCACTAGAGACAGAACCTGGCATTGAGGTACCCAGTCCTGGAATGCCAGATTTGCCTGGCTCCCCTCTCTCTCCTGGAGGGCCCCTTGGTCCAGGTGGTCCAGATTCTCCAGAGGGGCCTCTGGCTCCTGGCTTTCCAGGTCTGCCTGGGTCCCCTTTGGGCCCCTGGATGAAAGGAGGAGGGGCACCACTCAGATCCTGTAGAGCCTCCCCGATAGCAGTGGAGGGGGGCCCACTGTATGGGTCACAGATCATTCTGCAAGTGCCCAGCATCTCGTAATGACCCTCCCCACGTGGGGGCAGAACCAGCAGCGGGATCACAATGACCAGGACTAGCAGCATGGCAACCCCTAGGGCCACCAATGCCACCCGCCTTACAGGCACAACCCTGGGTACCAGGGCCCGCTGCTCTCTGCCACTGGGTGAGGGAATGGTGGAGTCTGGCCAGGGAAAAGGGCAGAGTTCAGCCAGGCAAGACTCTGCTTACAAGACTCTCAGGTGCTGAGTACTAAACCAGTTGAAGGCGAGAATCCTAATCTCTAGATACGAGACCAGCTGGATAGAAAGTTCCAGGCACTGATTATTAGCGTTCCAGGAGCAGAAAATTCAAGCCCTTGGGTACCAAAGCAACAGAGAAAGTGCCAGTCCCTGAGTATCAGCCTGACAGGAGAAGAAGGTGCCAGTCCCTGGGTACCAGAACAGCTGGTGAGAGTGCCAAGCACTGAGTATTAGAGTTCCAGGAGCTGAAAGTGCAGGACCTTGGATATCAAAGCAGCATAGAATGTACCAGTCCCTGAGTATCAGCCTGACCGAAGAAGTAAGTGCCAGTCCCTGGGTATCAGCCTGACAGATGAAGGAGTGCCAGCCATTGGGTACTCGCCTGGCTGCAGAGACAAGTTCCTGTAAGTACCAGAGCAGCTGGAGGAGAGAGTGGCAGGGATGACTGAGCTGGGCACAGATATCTTGCAAGTGACAGGGACAAAGGAGGAGGGGCTTTCTAGGCACTGAGAAAGGGTTGGGGTCTAGGGCCTATAGACAGGGAGGGTAGAGTACAGAACTGCAGTACCCCCAGTGTGGAAATCACCCTGTATGTTGGGCCAGAAAAGGCAAAAAGTGAGTAGTGGAATATAACTGTGTGTGTCACTATGTGTGTGTAACTGTGTGTGTAATTGTATCACTGTATAAATATTTGTGTGTCGCTGCATGTATAACTTTGTGTGTAAGTGTCAATATGTGTGTTAATTGTGTATGTCATTATGTGTGTGTGTTGTGTATATATATATTGTCAGTTTGTCTAACAAAGTGTGTCTGCATGTAACATAATATATGCAACTGTGTTTGTTTAAAGATGTGATTGTATGTGTGTTACTGTGTGTATATGTTTATAACTGCGTGGTAGTGTGTTGGTATCATTGTATATGTGTGTTACTGTGTGTATGTTTATGCGTATAACTGTGTGCTAGATGCTTGAGTGTGTGATGCGGAAGGTTCGGGGTTTTTTTGCCTCTCTTAGGGGGCAAGTTAAGAAAGGGTTACAGGGAGTGGCATAGAGGGACTGTGCTACTGCTGCTGGGGGAGGAGTCAGGCTTTCTTACAAGGAGTCGTTTAACTCTTCTGAAGGATGGAGAAACTTTATACGGACTAGGCATGTGTTGCAGGTGAACTGAAATAAGAAGGTATGTGATGCAGGTGAACTGAAATAGAAGTAGCATATCTGGATTGTAAGCTCTTGGAGCACCCTCATCTTACAGAACCATTTACTGGGGCATAACAAACAAGGGGAAGTTGTGCTCACCACTCATTTTTAAAAAACATGAAGCAGGGGTGCAATGAGGTTGCGACCACAAAATTCACATGGACATGGCAATATATGGACAAACAATCCCTGTTTTGTTTAAAGGGGAAGGCATTTTTAGTAGCAGTATGCACAAAATGTTTCAATGTCCTCAATATATCGATAATGGGTTGAGTGCAGCGGGTCTCTTGTATCTGTCCATTTATTGGGGCAAACAGCTTTACATAGTCACAATATTTTATATAGTTAAAAAATGTAACTCATTGCATTTTAAGAGGGATTCTGATTTTCTGGTATTGCTGGCCCTATAAGCAAGCGTTAAACTATTTTATGTCATTCAACAACGTTCATTTTTGGTTGATTTTTGTGAAGAATATCTAATTTGTCCATTTTAACTACTCTCCTTATCCTTATATAATGAATATATGTATATTATATCCCATTACTATCTATATCCTGTACATAGATCTATATCTTTTGTGTGTGTGTGTGTGTGTGTGTATATATATATATCTTGATATATTACAAATATGTTAAGCATATAGTATGCATAGTACTAGTTTAATATTTGTCTTGCACTTTTGAGAGGGGACATGATGTGTGTATGTAGGGATGCTGGGTTTCATTTGAAGTAGTTGAACTTGATGGACCTAGGTCCTTTTCAAGCCGATTTAACTATGTAACTACTGTATATATATATATATATATATATATATATATATATATATATATATATATATATATTATACACACATATACATTAGGGTTAGGAGTGATGCAAAAGTCAGCCCGTGGCTTAGCAAAAGGAAGATGATTAAAATATTTGGGGATCACTTTGCAATATTCAGTGTGCCCCAATTAACTTTCCTACAGAAATCCAGGTAAATGGTCAGTTCTAATATATTTTGTTTTTATTCGGTGTAGGAGGCAGATACGACCTTAGTGGGATTCTACCCATGGGGTCTGAGCAACAGTGCCCAAAGCCACAAGCACAATTCTCATTTATCTGGTGCAGAGTCACTTGCCCACAGCAACATCTGACCCACCAAAGCATTCAGACCCCCACTAAAGAACTCCATGCATTAAATGGTTAAACTGTAACATGATGCAAACCAAAATCATTTCCACTTATTTTCTCTGTTGTCTGGAAATATGGCTGCTGCAGCCCTAATCCCTGTAACTGTGTATGTGTATTTATTGCAAAGTTTGTTTGCTTCTCATACAGCAGCACCATACACACAAGGATATCTGTTCACTCACCATTTCTTTTAATCACTGAGGAAATATCCAACTATCGACATTAGCAATTATTTCCTGTCCCTTTCATGTCGAGATGCCACAACACCAACAGGATTAGTTTCTAGATGTACTGACGTAAATAGATAAAAGCTGCCGACAGACCGAGTTGGCATCTTACTGGCCCGTGTATCGGGCCCCCTGACTGGCTTCCACGATCGAGATCTGGCCGAAAGTCGGCCAGATCTCGATCGGATGGGACTTAAAATCCCGGCGGCCTCATCTATTCGTTGAGGTGGCCCCGCGATCCAACCGCCCATTACAACTTGTTAGGATCTGATCGTTGGGCCCTAGGACAATGATCAGATCAGCCCGATATTGCTTCAAGGTGGGCATATTGGGGAGAGATCCGCTCGTTTGGCGACATCGTCAAACGAGCGGATCTCTCTGTGTATGGCCACCTTAAGTCAGTATAATAGTACTGGTATCATTAAGTAGTCAGTACCACAGTACTGGTATCATTAAGTCAGTACCACAGTACTGGTATCAGTAAGTCAGTATCACAGTACTGGTATCATTAAGTCAGTACCACAGTACTGGTATCATTAAGTCAGTATCACAGTACTGGTATCAGTAAGTCAGTATCAAAGTACCAGTATCAGTAAGTCAGAACCACAGTACCGGTATCAGTAAGTCAGCACCACAGAACAGGTATCAGTATGTCAGGACCACAGTACCAGTCTCAGTAAGTCAGAACCACAGTACCCGTATCAGTAAGTCAGTAACTCCCAGAAGGCAAGATTGTATCAGCAGCGGCTGAGAGAAACGACAGCTCAGTGACATAATTGCTACTTTGTCTCTCTTCTGGGATTCACCGCTGCTGAATGCACAATAGCCAATAGATTTCTTCCCATGAATAATATGACCATGAAACCAAGATCTATAAACATTCCAAGTGCTGAATTCTCTGCAACTTATTAAAGGGAAAGATGAAAAATGGTACAGTTTTTGGGGTGAATGAATGATATTTACACAA
Source organism: Xenopus petersii (assembly GCA_038501925.1). Taxonomy (NCBI): domain Eukaryota; kingdom Metazoa; phylum Chordata; class Amphibia; order Anura; family Pipidae; genus Xenopus; species Xenopus petersii. The sequence goes on along the minus strand of CM076689.1, from coordinate 73,476,080 downwards.
TAGAGAGGGCACTGGCCCTTGGCCCCCAGCATCCCCTTTTTTCATTTCGGTTGGTTTCAGATTGTCCACCTGAAATAAAGACTTTTCCCAATTACTTTCTATTTTCTATTTGTGTGGGGGGGGTCGCCGACTCTTGAACTGTTTGAAATTGATACATTTAGTTGATACATTTGTTATCTTTGTCCCTGTTGAGCAGAATCCCTGAGTTTCATTAAAGACAGCTGTTAGAATTGATACAATAGTTGCTGATATTCCACAGATGCGTCTGAAAAATGTATCAACTAATCAGCTAAATGTAGATGCTCCTGGATCACTGAGCTGCCAGAATGAAACACCAGAAACATTCAATTTTAAACTTAAACAACCTGAATACAAGTGAACTGAAAAGGTGTTTGGAAGGTGAACAACCCCAATGTCTGAGTCTCTGTTGTTTTGATCGTTCAAGCAGAAAACCCAAAATAATCCGAACATCAGGAAGTGAAGTGAAACTGCTGCTCCCTCATCTGCTGATGCACCATTCACTGACCGACATGCACTGGCATACAAGGCACTTACTGCTCTGTTTGTTAGAATGACCCCCCAGCCGGTGTCTCAGGGATCAGCAGGTATTGTACATGCATGCATATGGAACCCCTGTATCCCAGTCCCATCTATTCATTCAGCATGCCAGGCTGCAGGTTAGGGATTTCCATGTGGGATGTCTATTATTTGACTGCTTGCACTGATATTGGGCACATGCAGGGGGAGACAGTGAGGCAAAATATTGGATGGGGGGGTAGTAAAACTGAAAGATACTCATAATAATAATAATAATGAGAAATAGGAATAATGAACTCCTCAAATATACACTCATGTCTCACTAGCCAACTGCCCTCTGAACATTCTACCTATCCCCCTGCCCCTATATAACCCAAATATCCCCCTGCCCCCTGCTCCTATACAGAGTCTCACAGGTACCCATTAACTTGTCTCTCCCATCTCACCTGCTTTATATGTTCCCCTTTAATCCCCACATTGATTTAGAGAGATAATAGATGTATTTACAGTATGCATGCTCTCCCTGTGTCTGTGTCTGTGTACTCTGGTCTCCTCCCACAACATACAGGCAAGTGGATTGGCATCTGATATAAAAGGCCCTTTCGTGTGTATTAGGGGCACTGGATATGTGATAGGGACCTCAGCTTCACTGAGGCAGGGACTGATGGGAATGTGACAGGGACCTAATATTGTAAGCTCATTGGGGCAGGGGGCTGTTGGGAATGTTAAGGGACCTTAGATTGTAAGCTCACTGGAGCAGGGACTGATGGCAAGGTGATAGGGATCTTAGATTGTAAGATCACTGGGGTAGGGGATGACGGGAATGTAGTAGGCGTCTTAAATTGTACGCTAACTGGTGCAGGGACTGGTGAGAATGTGATAGGGACCTACAACTGTAAGCTCAATGGGGCAGGGACTGATGAGAATGTTATAGGGATATTAGATTGTAAGCTCCACTGGGGCAGGGACATATGGGAATGTAATAGAGACTTTAGAATATAAGTTCATTGGGGCAAGGACTGATAAGAATGTGATAGGGACCTTAGATTGTAAGTTCACTGGGGCAGGGGCTGATGGGAATATAGTAGGCATCTTAGATTGTAAGCTTAGTGGTGCAGGGACTGGTGGGAATGTGATAGGGACCTATGATTGTAAGCTCACTGAGACAGGGGCTTATGGGAATGTGATAGCAATCTTAGATTGTAAGCTCACTGGGCCAGGGGTTGATGGGAATTTGATAGGGATATAATATTGTAAGCTCCACTGGGGCAGGGACCAATGAGAATGTAATAGAGACCTTAGAAAGTAAGTTCACTGGTGCAGACTGGGACTGATTAGAATGTGATAGGGAAGCTTTACTGTAAACTCATTGAGGCAGGAGCTGATGGGAATGTAATAGTGACCTTAGATTGTAAACTCACTGGGGCAGGGACTTATGGGAATGTGAAAAGGGGCCTAGATTGTGAGCTACCTGGGGGTCTAATGGGAAGGATGTATAAACCAGCTCTATATAGATAAAAGCTAATAATAATAGAGTGATACAGACCCCCACTTCCTCATGATGACTGTGATTCCATTGCATTCCACAAAAGCCCTTTTGTGTCCATCCACTGAAACTGACATGACATCCTAATAGCCCCCTGGGTGAGTATGGTACCCCCGGACATGATCATCCCTGTGTGCAGCTAGCCCTTTGCTCCAAGTAGCCCATGGGAAGAGGCTTGTTTCTGCTAGAAGGTTGGCTCCTTGGCCGGCGAGGCTGAAGGGAACATGTGAACTGATTGTGTCAGAGCAGCTCGCAATCCTCCTGAGGGTGCAGGGAGTCAGCACCAAATCCATTCTGACATTTCTATCTCAAATGATCCTTATCACATGGCACACATCTCTCGCCAATGCCCCTCCTCTGTGTGTGTTTGGGGGGGGGGCTAAATCATCTCATAACTTCACATTCAATGTTTGTAGCAATTCACTTGGTTCTCAAGGGATGTTGGGAGTTGTGGTTCTGAATCCCTTCCTATGAGCTCTCTTTTCCTCCCCACCAAGTAATCTCTCATTCCCTATCCCTCTCTTGGTAGGGAATCCATAACCTGATTGCCTTTACAGTAAAAAAAACAAAACCTTCATATGCTGATAGTTATATGTCCTTTCCTCGCCCACCAATGAATCTTTAATTTCCCCTATCTTGGTAGAGAATCCCATAACCCTTACAGTAAATAGCCCTTCCTATACTGGTGGCAAACTCTCCATCCCACCACTAACTAATTACTTATTCCAACTCTCTTGGTAGGGAATTCCATAACTTGATGTCCGGCTGAAATACACAAGCCAAGAATCAGCCGCAATGGTGGTGTAAGTTTCCTGTCCTGCCTGCACCTGGAACAATTGTGCCGGACCCTGGGTCAGGCACATGTGGGGGATTTTGGCACAAAAATGCTAACTTTTTGTCAAGATGTGCTGATTTTCAGACTTGTGTGGCATTGTCATTCCTAGGATGATGGTAAAATCTCCTTTCCTCGAATTTTTGTAGTAACTCTTATGGCTCCCAAATAAGCAGCTCTCATTCTGATATCAATATTTAGGATCTGTATCCTATTGTGTGTGTGTGTTTAGCATCTCTGCCCTTATTATTAAGCCTCTTGTGCTCCTGACACGTCCCGTGGGACACAACTGATATATGTATTTATCCAATATCACCAGGATGGGAGACTTTTATGCTTCTCGGGTTCGCTCTGTAGATATTTCATGCCATTAATGTGCCGCAGTGATGCTTTTAGCCAAGCAGAATTGGATTCTGTGCAATTAGGGGCAGGAGCAGAGAGATCGGGTTGAGCTCATTATTTCCCAGATGCTTCATATCTACCTACCTTATATGGAGATTTCCTGCATTTTCTAAAAGTTCCACTTAATTTTGGGTACAAGGGGAGGTTCTATAATGTGGGTTAGTGCTCTGAGGGCACAGCAAGAAGTGTCCCTATTTGAACTATGAGTAACTCTCACACAGCGCCCCCATCATTTGCGCTGCAGTGGCATAACCTGCAGGGAGAGCAGACTCCGCAATGGGGGGATTCACAGAGAGAGGGGTCCTGGTAAGAAACTATAGCCACCCACAGCCTGTGATCTCTGGTATGAGTGAGTGTTTTAGTGAGTAAATGCTGTTAAGATAATGAGTAAGTGTACCAGTGAGTGAGTGAGTGAGTGAGTGAGTGAGTGAGACCACTTAATGCTAGCTAAACACAGATAGAGTTTATTATGGTGTATATGTTTCCAGCATTGAATGCAGGTGATGATCAGACACTTCTCTGTGTGTTATTGATACAGAAGTCTGGGGGCTGCTGGTTTGGAAAAGGGATTTCTGTTTAAAATATCTTGAAAGCTACTAAGGTATACATAAACAAAAAAAGAAGATACTGGTATCAGTAAATGTACAGAAATCTTAAGCCATCTTAAGCCAGTAACTCCTTCATAGAAGCTAATGGAAACAAGGATGTTAATAATTCCTGCTGAATTGTGCTTAGTACAGGGAAATACCTGTGTTGTCAATATGGTATCTCTCTGTACAGACTATGAGAAAATGTGGTGGCTGTTTCTGTGGAATTGTACTTAGTACTGGGAAAACCTACTGTATGCTGAACGGAGGCACCACTATTTTGGATTCGGCCGAACCCCTGAATCCTTTGTGAAAGATTCGGCCAAATACTGAACCAAATACAAACACTAATTTGCATACACAAATTAGTGCTTGGGAAGAGGAAAACATTTTTTACTTTTCCCTCCCGCCCCTAATTTGCATATGCAAATTAGGGTTCGGATTCGGTTCGGCCAGGCAGAAGGATTCGGCCGAATCCGAATCCTGCTGAAAAAGGCAGAATCCCGAACCAAATCCAGGATTTGGTGCATCCATAGGGGCATGTTTACTAACATTGGAGATAAATATCTGGAGAGATTTCTGGAGATGTTGCCCATGGCAACCAATCAGCAATTAGATTTAAACAGCCACAGCCAAGTTAGAAAACAAAAGCAAAGATCTGATTGGTTGCTATGGGCAACATCTCCAGAAATCTCTCCAGATATTTATCTCCAATGTTAGTAAACATGCCCCCTAGTATGCTGCAATAGTTTTATGGTATCTCTCTATACAGGTTATGAGCAAATTTAGGCACTGTTCCTGCTGAATTGTGCTTAGTACTGGGAATATATTTGCTGCAATTGTTTTGATGTTTTCTCTCTGTACAGATCTTTGGATGCTAACATTGATACATACCTATATCGCCCTGTATGGCCACACCTCCTGGCAGTTTCTTGTAGCGCAATAGCAGCATTATAGAAAGACAATGAAACTGACAGCTCAGGGTTGGTCAGTGACACCTTCATAGAAGTTACAGGAAAACAAACCATGGCAAGGACAATAGAAGGGAATGGGTTAAACTGGATCACACATATTCCTGAGCTCTTATTCATTAGACGCAAAATAGAAATCTGTAGCAGTAGGCATCAAGGGTCCCCATTATTACACTCGATGCTGCAAGCCAAGGGTTAATTCACTGGAGTAGGAGGTGCAATTATCCAAGATTTAAGTGGTGGATAAGAAGGAAAGTGGGAAGGAGTTAGATATTAGCGCAGAGCCTGGTGGATTTGACACCAGAGAAGTGGAGATTTAGGGATTAGCATCGGATCAGCACAAAGAAATACATTCCACTCAGAACTGCGCTAATGAGATTTTCAGTCGCCCCCTTTACTGACAAGTAAATGTCTGTGAGCCTCAGCCCTGGCTCCTAGATTAGGGGCAGCCTACTAACATGATATATTCCCATAGTTCTCTTTGTCCCAATATTTGGTTCAGAGAAATGAATTTATATAAAGTAAAACCTTACGCAGGACAAAGGTTAGAGAGGAAGGGGTCACTAGCTTTTTAAGAGGGGCATTATACAAATCAGCCTTTGCATGTGCGTGGGATGCATCAAGTTGCAATACAACTGGGGGGGCACATGTTTATATACCTGATATCTAAGAAATATACACATATAATATTTAACATGTTCCACTGCCCCAAGGGCCTCTTTGGGTGTGTCGGAGCCCACAACATGCCAGTCCTGCACTTTCCTTGGACTCTGGTTCCATATACAGGAGATTCCTTGATTCTGGTAAGAAATGAACTTGCTAATATTATGATAAGCTCTTTAGCCTGTTCTACAGTTGTAATTGATTACTTGCATTCCCATTGGCTATCTGGTCTTTGGAAGTCTAAAGCTGGCCTTAGATATCAGATTTTACCCTTGTATCTGACGAACGATTGGACATTCCACTAACCAAGTAGAATAAGAATAAATCAGGCGATGTTCTGGCCTTGACAGCAATCATACAAAAGTCATGTCCTACAAATAGTAGTGACAGTCACCCACTGATATAGATGCAGAGAAATTATCTGTAGCCAACATAGATGTCTTAACCTCTTCGACCGCCAAGGTATGAAAAATGTCGGGACAATCCACACATGGCCCAAAAATCGCACAAAACTTTTTTGTCACTATATCTTTGCGTCCATGGCCGGCTTTAGGCTCTGATTGGTTAATTGCTTCAGCCCTGCAGTTGATCCCAAATCTGTTAAATTCACACAAAAAGGACAGGTTAAGGGGAGCAGATTAGGAGGGAGGGCTAAAATATCCCAATGTTGGTAAATTCTGCCGTGAGTAAACATAAACAATCATTCCCTGCAGGGAGGGAAGAGCAGAGATGGTGGGGAGGGGGGGGGGGAGATGATGCATAATTGATTCCCTAGTAGTGCAGACATTGCTATATGTATGGGAATTGGAATTGGGGGGATTGATTCACAATAGATCCAACTGTGGCCATTGTTCCTTTGGCCTAAGGGAATGCAGATCTGCACTACAAAGTGGTGGGGGGGCATCTACAGAGCAAAATGCTCACCTGCCACCCATCTTGTTCTTACTGTCTCAATCTCACCCTACTGTCTCTATCTTGCTCAACTGTCTCCAGTTCTTGTATTACTGTCTCCAGCTTGCCCTAACTCCTCAATCTTGTCCTACTGCCCCCATCTTGCCTACCATCCTCATCTTACTCTCCGTCTCCAGCTTGCCCTACTGTCTCCATCTAACCCCCTTTGTGTCCATATACTTCTGGTAGATGGCCATTGGTGAGTGACCCCCTGTCCCCTCTCCCACTAGTCTCCATTTGTCACCTGTTATATACTACTAATCACTTTTCCAATTTACAAATGCCACTCTGATGTGCTCTGGGCAGTTGCTAATATTGGGACCCCATCACATAACTGATTGAGGCCCTTAGAACTTTCATAGGTTACTCGAGTGCCCATTTACAGGCTGGTATCTAAGGTGAGTGTTACTGTCGTGTATAATGGAGGAAGTGGTGGTCAGTCCCAGCCACTTACAGGCATTGATTGCTGCGGTCACAGAACTGCAATGACCAGCTCCACAGACATAAGGCCAGAGATCCCCATTTCCGATTAGCAAAATCTATGCCTGTTTTTTTTGGATATTTTCTATTTTGAAGCTGATTTGAGGTGGGAGACGTGAGGGATCTGGGGCAGGGGGGGTGCGGGGGTTGGGTTGGCTGAGAAATACAAACAGTGCCATGACTAATAAGCAATTCCTGAAGGAGAATATTTCTTGGAGGGAATAATCAGCCGACAAATCAGTTGCTTTTAGAACAGAAGAAACTGTCACAATTCTCAATCTGCCTGATGTGATTGGTTGGACAACTGAAATTGGTCCCAATAAAGCAATAAATGTTCTATTCTTCTGTTCTACATGTTCCCCAAGTGATACAACCAGCACTGTCCTATCTGCCCCATTATTATTGACCTTTAGGGATGTAGCGAACTGTTCGCCGGCGAACTAGTTCGCGCGAACTTCGACTGTTCGCGTCCGCCGCATGTTCGCGAACGTCGCGCGACGTTCGCGACAAAAATCATTCGACCATTCGATTCCTTCGCCCGCTAAAATCGAAGGATTTTCGTTCGAATCGAACGATCAAAGCCATTGGATTGAATGAAATCATTCGATCGAATGGCTTCGATCGTTCGATTCGAACGAAAATCCTTCGATCGAACGATTAAAATCCTTCGATCGTTCGAATCGAACGATTTTCGGATGTTCGAAGTTCGCGAACTGTTCGCATTTTTTGCCGGTGTTCGGGAACGGCGTTCGCGAACACATAAACGGCAGTTCGCTACATCCCTATTGACCTTCAGCCATTCTCCCACACAAGTGGCATTTTACACCGATCCAGAGTAACTTGATCTCTTTTGCTTCAGAGATATAATTAATTCCTTTCTCAATTCTAAAATAACAGTCAGACAAGTACCAGGATCTACAATGTCATAGCTCCCAACTGTGGGACACAGTGTTGGACTGGCCCACTGAGATACCAGGAAAACTCCCAGGTGGGCCCAGGTGTCAGTGGACCCTCATGCTGATAAACTTTTGGCATATTTCATGGCCATTCCCTATTTCTATAAGAACAAAGAGGCTAAATAGATGGAATAATTGATTATAGTATAAAGAAAACAGACTAGGAGAATAGAGGTTGATTGAGGAGATGAAAAATATTAGTACTGAAAACCCTGGTCTAAGGTTTTATGGTGGGCCCCTGGTCTAAGGTTTTTGGGTGGGCCCCTGGTGTCCCAGTCCGACACTGGTGGGACAGTCCCGATTTTGACAGCTCAGCCCGTAGTCCCTGATTCTTACTGAAATGTTTCTCTTCGATCTCCTGCACTGACCTCAGGAAAAGATACTACATTTTTAAAACTAGTTATATAAGAGGCTTTTGACAGAGAGCATAGCATACTCATCACCTGCACTTAGATACATTTGTAACAATTTAAGATAAGCAAAGAAACAATTGTAACTATTTAAGGTAAGCACGTCTTGCAGCTTAAAGGGCAATTCACTTTCAGTGGCAACACATAAAACCTTGCACTATAACACCAGAAATGTGTTACAATTTTTATAACTTGCCATATTATATTTTGTAAAATGGACATGGTGATTAGGGGGTGTGGCCATAAATTGGGCATGGTTAAAACATTTTCGCCATGCTACGAGCGCCAGATCTGTTTGTTCTGCTTTGCATTTCTCAAGTGTTGGGAGGTGTGCAATGTAAGTAGCATAAGGGCAGGGGCACAAGGGCAGATTCGGGGAGATTTAGTCGCCTGGTGACTAATTGGCTCTTCTGCGGGGCGACAATCTCCCCGAACTACCTTCCCCCTGCCTTTCGCCTGCTACAATGAGATTTTTCCAAGTAGCTTAATTGACTGATAACTGTATCTACATGTTTTAGTGTATTCAGAGTATTTTCTGGTGTTTTGTAGCTGTGACAGGTAGATGCTACAAAGGGCAGAGACACACGGTCAGATTCGGGGAGAATTGGTCGCCCGGCGACAAACCTCCTGTTCTTCGGGTGACATCTCCCGAACTGCCTTCCTGCCGGCTAGAATGAAAATTGACGGCAGGATGCCACTATTCCTTACAACTATATATGGTCAGAGGGGTCAGAGCTGTAATGCCCTCCTCCATGCCCTGGCTGATAAGAGCCATTCCATGGCGAGGGGGAAGAGCAAGGAGTGAGAACTTAAAGTTCCAGCAAGACCCTCACAGGTGAAGTGAAGGTCACATATAAGGTATACTCAAATATATTTACTCACAGAACCTATACCTGTTGTACCAACAGTATAAAAAACTGGTGATGGGTTCAAGGCAATTTCAGATTTCAAACGAGTCCAAACATGACTAGGTTTGGTACTCTGTATATCAGATGTGAATATCTGGGCAGGGGCAGGTCACACAGTATTGATGTTTAGTATCTATGGAATCCCTGAGAGAATTAATAGTCAATGATTATAATATCATCTCTCTCCTATGTTCCAATAAGGAGTTATGGTCATTATATTCTTGGTCCAGTTCCTACTCACAGGAGGTCATAAAAACTCAATTGTGTTGGTTGGTGTTTGGGGTGCTTTTGTGTTAGTCTAACCTGTGTGCAAGGTGGGTGAGAGACTGAGTCAGTGACCCCTGATCACACCTAAAGTCACGTGCGGTTGGAAGTACCCTGTCCGTGACATACTCCAACTGTGTTAACTTGTGGATAGAGCATGTAAAATAAAGCACAACTTGAAACAGTATTTGTTGTTACTTTAAAAAAAAAAAATGTTGCAAAAGCCATAAAATATATATAATATAAACCCACATATATATAAAAATATCCAGAATGAAATCATGTGTCTCCATGGACTGTGGAAAACCAATTCCCACAGAAAACAGTGGGGCTTATATATTACTGCCTGTTGCCCATATACACAGTGTTATGAGCCCAAATGAGCCAATTAAAAGCTTTCAGACAGTTTCCTGACTTACAACAAAAACATTGGTGCTGGAAGTGTAATAAAGTTTTATAATGGCACTGCAAGAGGCTGGACTCTATACAGGACAATACTAGGTGGTCTAAATAAACGGAAATAATAATAGCCTGAAGTTTTCATACTGAGGAAATCAGGTATTCAAATGTACTTCCCTGACAGGCCAGCAGGAGGCAACACTGCATTGCTTTACATTACTGGAAATGGGTGAAAGAGCTTTCCATATTGAGGAAAACATGTAAAGAACATTTAATTGGGGAGAGGGGGCACAATAAAATGGTAGGCCTCCTCCAGTGAAATAAATTCCTAAGCTCCTGTGCTGACATTTCAACTTGTAGTCTTCAGTGTCATACTTACCGTGTTTGCTGAATTGCACATATATTGCATAAATAAAAATCTTTCCTAAAGGCACCTGGGAAGCCGGGAAGCAAATGTTGGAACAGCGCATGGAGAGTTTTTTTCACACAGTCAGTGGCATTTTCTCTGAGCATCACCAGCCCAGGGAAAAACTTTAGTGATTTATTTTACTGGGGGTACCTAACATTTTATCAACCCCTCTCATGAAATACTCTTTACATGCCCTTTACTAGCAGTGGCTCCAACAGCAAAGCATACAAAGCATCCTCCGCCACCAGCTTGTATCCCTGCAACCCCATCACCACTTGCTCCCAGATAGAAGAGTGGTCCACGAAACCACTACAGAGTGGTCCAAGCCCCCTTGAGACTGTGGGGTCTGCTTCCACTATAGTGCTGCCAATGCAGCCATGTACTATGCATCTATATATTCTGGGGTGGGAAAAGGAAAAGCGATTTCACCAAAAGCATTCAGTCAGTTCATGAGATTACATCAGGTAAGGGAAATGATTGATTTGTTGGTGAGTGAGGAAAAGAGATTTCACCATGAGCATAGGGAGGGTTTCTCTACTGAAAGAGCAGTCCTTACCAGGAAAGGGGAATCTGTGGCTTATTGGTTAGGAGGAAAGGAGATCTTCCCATTGCCATAGGAAGGGGTTCTTTACTGATAGGGCTATCAGTTTATGGAATTCCATACCAAGGAAGGGGAATGAGTGAATCACTGGTGGAAAGGGAAAGGAGATTTCACTATCAACCCAACAAGTTAGCCTAAGACACAAGGTTTCATGTGCACTTTATTCACCCATTATTAGGCTGGTAGGTAGGGGCCCCATGGAGCTCAATGGTTTTACATAAATGTGACACATTTTCAAGCTGTAACTAGGCAAAGCTCTGTTATCAGCCTCAGCCTGTCTGTTGCAACAATGTAGCATGAAGAGATATTCTCAGTCAGAAGTGCAACTTCTTTCCCACAGCCCCAACCAATAGTAGGCAGGCATCAATCTTGAAGTAGGCACTTTGGCCAAAACTGATGGAAGCTTTTACAACCATTTACTTCAGAGCGTAAAAATGTCCTGTGTAAGTTCCTATTTATAGAAACATTTACTCCTCCAAATGTGCATATGGACATTCCAAAAGCTTCCACTAGTTTTGGCCAAAGTGCCTACTTCCGGATTGATGCCTGCCTACTATTGAATTTTTTTGACTATCCTTATGGAAACTAAATGTGAGTTCAATAGATTTAACAAGGGGAGAATATTGGTTATTACATGCAATAACTAAAACCACTATCTTGTAAGTAGGCACGTTGGCCAAATCTGGTGGAAGCTTTTGGATTAAGTCCATACGTACGTTTGAAGGAGTAAATGGTTCTTTGAAGAGGAACTTACACAAAATATTTTTCTTCTTCCCTTTTCCAACACATGGTGTAAATTGAGAAATCTGAACATACTACACCATATCCTTGTTTTGTTGTTTGTTTTCTATGTTGCCATAGGCGCTGATCCGCTTTTTTACCTATGAGCTTTAGCAAACTGTAGACAGTCAGCAATATTTTTTGAGGGAGAGCAGTGACTTTCTCTTTGCTACCCTGCCATACATGCCATTTATGTTCAGTGTTCTCCTGATGGTGGACTCATGAACAAAAACATTCGCCAATGTGAGAAAGGCCTTCAGTTGCTTAGTAGTTACTCTACCTACCCTACGCCTTGCAGTAATCTTTGATGATCGACCACTTCTGGGTAGGGTAACAACGGTCTTGAATTTCCTCCATTTGTTGTTGATTGCTGGAGTCCAAACTCTTTTGAGATCGTTTTGTAACATTTATGAACAGCAACAACTCTCTTTCTGCTTCCATTTGCAGATGTACAGTTGAAGCCAATTCCTGACTTAGCCCAACTGCGCATGCTCCAGCAGGCCTCATGTCCACAAAGAGACCATAAGACAATACAAAGAGCTGGTAGATGGCGACCTGGAGCTCCGCTACGCTTCTCTGCAGTTAACTAATTTTAACTAATGCACATCGCAGGGAGGAAGAGTTGGGAGGGGCAATTCCAGAAAGTTTAGGGGGGACTTTTGGTAGGGGGGGTTATTTCTCCTTTAGATAAAACAGGGTCTCTAACTCACACCTGATGGACTGGCATCCCATTGATTGAAAACATCAGCCTCTGATTTCACCTTCAAATTATATAATCTATATGATAATCTTCCTTTTGCCACATGCAGATATATTATAAAAATCACATTCAAAGGGTTCACAAACTTTCCAACACCACTGTATTCTTACAAGCAATGCTTAGTGATGTCATCAGTTGTAATCGGTGCTTAGTTATGTCACCTGACTCACTTAAACTTGTGTAATAAATAATTTGCCCCCTGTTGTAAAAATATGAGGATATTAGAAGTCATGTATATTATTATTTATTATCCCTTTTAACCAACATGCTACAATTATCCATTGTAACAAACACCCTGTAGACCTGTCATAATTCCAATATAAACAGTGATCAGGTGTGTCAGCCCCAGTCATATCAGTGCAACAAACCAATCTACTCAACTGGTCAGGCTCCCTTTGTAAGTCTGTGGCATCACTGGGGGGTAAGGCAGCTAAGCAAAGTGCTCCAGAGAGACACCCACCCCCTGAGACTCAAATAATGTGACCAATTCATAAAGCCAGGTTTTAGATTGATCTATACTAGATATACCATGACCTGAATAAATGATAATCATCATAGTCAATGATATCTTATAAGTACCTGCACTGTTGGGGCAGATTTTATATTTATTATAGTAATTTACGAGACTTGCCCCTTGGACTATGTGAGAGAGCAGAGATTGGTTTAGCAGCCACACATGATACAGGCAAGCTGAGCAGGGATTGATCTGAACTCCCTGCAATCTTAAGAGACAAATGAGCTGGGGGGGGCAATTTGACACCTCCCATGTGTAACGTGGACGCAACAGGGATGTTTTGAACAGAAGTTTGAATGTGACAAACGTGAGTTTTTTCAATTGCGCTGCTGTGTGAATGAGCGACACCCACCCAATTAACGGATATCCATTGTCTCCTCCAATTAACTATATGCGTGGGAGAACGGTGCTGCTACTTTAATTCCACTTTTATCTTGCAATGGTTATTAGGGAGGTTGGGGGATTAGAATGGAGATAGTATCCCGGGGTAACGCTGAGCCCTAAATCTCTTTTATTTGCAGTCTCATCTGGGATTGGTGGCGCTGCTCATTAGCACTCTGCACACATTGACATATGGCCGGAAACAAGCCTTCGATGGCAATTTCTACAAGTTTTACCTTCCCTCCCATCCTCGTGGTGCCCTGTGCCATTATCCTGGCCAGAGTTGCCCTCCTCCTGCCCTGCAAACCCCAAACACTAATGAGGATCTGCAGGGGCTGGGTGAGGAGGAGTTCCTTCCAGATCATGATGCCAAATTACAGGGAAGAAAGTTCCCACAATGTCTAAGGTGGCCCTTACCACGGGGCTGGAAGATACTTTCGCACTCAAAGACTTAATCTAAGCAATGATGATGTTAAGTGTTGGCCTTATATACAGTATGTATACTATATAATACACAAAAGCCATGAATATCTTATAAACGGTGAGTTCTGATGTCATCAGTTATAAACAGTGAGTTCTGATGTCATTTCTGTCACATGACTTACTGAAACTTCTGAAGTACCTCCAGTTGCAAAATATGAGGATATTAGAAGTTACCTCAGAGTTCCATGGCCTGTATGAAAACACTCGGCCTTCGGCCTCGTGTTTTTATATGGTCAAGAAACTCCTCGGTAACTTATAATATCCATTTATTTTACAATAGGGTGTACTTTATTCACTATATAATACACAAAAGCAATGAATATCTTGTAAATAATATCCTTATAAATGGTGACTAGTGATGTCATCAGTTATAAACGGTGAGTAATGATGTAATTTTTGTCACATGACTCACTAAAACTTGTGTATTATAATAAATAAAGTACCCCTTGTTGAAAAATATGAGGATATTAGAAGTAACCTCGGAGTTCCATGGCCTGTATAAAAACACACGGCCTTCAGCCTCATGCTTTTATATGGTCATGGAACTCCTCAGTGACTTATAATATCCTTATATTTTAAAATAGGGGGTACATTATTCAATATTATATATATATATATCTCAAGGAACAGGCCCCCAACACATGAACCTATGTGGGATGCCTCTAGTCCTTTCTACTCTTGCTGGAATAATTCTACTGGGTCCCATGCCAAAATAATGGGCATCTCGCAAGGGGCAAAAAGAATCCTGACCCCAAAGTGCAATGGCACCAATTCCTGGTTCAGCCTGGTACAATATGAGTATTAATAGCCAGGTAACTGCCAGGAAACACCAGAGGGCAACAAGGAAAACCACTGTTCGGTTTCTGATACACCATTAAAGCCCTGTGCCTCACTATGCCTGTTACGCTTACCTGTGCCTTGCTATATATGTTTTAACCGCACCTGTGCCTTGCTATATCCTGGCTTGCTATATCCTAGTGCTTGAACTAAATCACATGAACCTGTTGTTCGCTATATCGCTTTCTCACCCCTATATTTTTATTTTAATTTTGGCATCCCCCACATACGTACCTCTTTTTAAATATAGGAGACGTGAGCTCAAAGTCCCTTCCCCCAGGTGTTGTCTTCCAGATAAGTAGGAGTTCATACAATAGTTAAAACTGAGTTAAGGTTTGCACCCGAGAACCAAGGACAAGTGACTGAGAGAAATGATTTTACTGTTCTGCAATGATATTTGATGTATTTCTTGCAATAGAACAATCATGAAAAAGCAAATGATTGTCACAGGAAAGGAGAAACTTTCAATATATAACATTATATAAGTGTACAAGAAGGGTTTGCACTTCAGTATTAGCAGCCAACAGCAACAGCATTCAGTACATGTATTGCTGGAGTCAGATCTGGTCGCAGAATAATACATTAGTAAACCTGTTTTATTTAAGAAGATACCATTGATATTAACTTAAAATTCATGATAGTTGCCTTTTAATTACAAGTCATTGGTGTCATGATGAACACATGTTCAGATTTACCTTTCAAAGGGGTCCTACTGTTCGCTTATGGATTCTAGGCATTGGGCCGAACAGTTGTTCCTGGTTTCCTGATGGCTCAGCACTTCAATACGATCTATGCACGCCTTCTATTCATCAATATTCCAATGACAAAAGGGGGGCAGATCTGACTAAATATAAGGCAATATTCAATTAAACTCATTCTCTGTGGTTGAAAAAAAGCTTTAACCTTTTGTTCCAAGGGAAAGGAGTCTATCTATAGCAGGAAACAACAACCCCAGCATCCCTTTATAGCCAAAGATTTGGGGGAGTTTGGGAGTTAAAGTTTAGCAATATCTAATGATTTAATCTAAGTGCCATTTAATCTATAAAGACTACCCATTTACTTGCTGGAATATATTGCAGAGATGATTTAATAGATTTATATTCCCTGATACAGAGTCAAACTGGAGGAAGCTGCTTTATTGGTTCACCCATTGAGATATTCTGGGCCAACATTACCTGTCCCAATCCACCCCAACTGTATTCTCTAGGCCCACTCCCACACAGTGAATTAGGGAACGAGGATTCCAGGCTGATCCCAACAGCCAGGAAATGTATTAAAGGAAAAGTTTCCAATACAAATATAAAATGTAGCATGTGTAAGCCAACCATGCTTGACTTATATTACTCAGCAACTCTGGCACTATGAAAGAGGTACCCCTGGCTGATGGAGGCACTGTAGGATTTGGGCACTTGTCACCACTTGGAGACTGGATTTGCCTTGTAGAGCTGATAGTCCTTGTGGGCTGTGGATGGGGAAAAATAAGAGAGTCAGGGGTACAAAAAAGGCAGTTACCCAAATGCCAGACTCCAGGGGGTGCCAAATGGCAATAAAGGCTGATAGTGGGGTAACAATACTGATACTGTCAGTGCCAATCTCTACCCCCTTTCCAGTCAAAGAATGGTAACACAGTAGGGTACCGGGCAATAAGGAAGGGTTGGGGGTAGAGGTGGCAGGTAACAGCAGTGTTACCCCAGAGTACAATACAGGCTCATAAAGCAGCATCCCCCCACCCAGAAGGATCACTTCTAAGTCTCTGTAGCTGCAGAACTTGCTGATGATTAATTCATGGTGCGGAGAGAATATGCAAAGTCAGACACAAATTGGTCCCTTCAAACAGCGCTAATTATCCACCTGGGAGGCAGTGGGCTAAGCCCCATACTGCAGGTTCTGAGCATTCGCCCCAGCAGGTCAGCACCTCTCTTACACCTATGCCAGCAGCCTGATTAATTCTGGACAGCGCTGCACATAAGGACACTGGGCAGAGGAATGGCTGGGTCCTTAACCCTCTCACTGCCAGGCATGCAGAGAATAATGAGAGCTGGGGCCACATCAGGACATGGTCGGGTATGGATTTATCAGTGCTGCTGGGAACCTGTTTGGGGGGGGGGAGTATCTTGCCACCATCAATGTCAGGTCACAGCAATGCCAAATGCTAACTGCATTTTTCAGAATTTTTATGGATCATTTGCTCTAGATATTTTGCAAGTCATGGTTAGTTTTAGGGCATTTGCCCTGGGGAACAAACTTCACAGAGACCCTCTGGGAAGAATAAAAAGCATTAAGGACAACCTATACTATATAACAGTATATATGTACTGTATCATAGACCACAATAATTTCAATCAAGTGCCCCCCCCCCCACAGCAATTCCCATCAGCCCCCTGACAGCTGAAGTAACATTGTTGTATTTCCACAACAGACCCCTGGAGCTTCAGGTTTAATATTGCTGATTTATGTGATTTTTTTCCCTCCCTCAGATAGGGGCCCCAGTCTCCTCTGCACTCTTTCGTGTGTGTTATTACAGCTCAATACCGTATATGCATGAGAACATGCACATGGCTACACATTGAAATCAGGATACCTGATAAACTTCAGACTGAGCTACGGGCCCTAATGTATCTGGGACACAGACCTACAGCTCAGAGGCTCCAGATCCCATTATACTTCTCCCATAGAGAGACAGTGCCACCCAGTGGCATCTTACACCTTATTAGAGATGGGGCTATACTGCACACATTACCCACAACAATCAATCAGCAATTAGTTTTGAGCCGTCAGCTACAAGCTATTGGTAGCTATGTGTAAAGTTGTGGCGGGGTTATACCCTGAAGAGTTGGGGAAGAAGTATTTCAATTTTTCTCTGTAGTCAATGACTGTTGGTGAGTAACATGTTCAGAATTGGCACAGTCAAGTTCATACCTCCCAACTGTCCCTTTTTCGGAGGGATGGCCCCTCTTTTGACACCTCAACCTGCAGTCCCTCATTTGTACTGGAAAGTCCCTCTTTTCTCTGCGCTGAACAGCCAGAAAAAGAAACAAAGTTTCTCACTTTATTGGCTTTTAGCAGAGAGCACAGAACAGCTAACAGTTGCAAATAAGATACTGTGTAACAATTTTGAGACACAAAAAATACAGTTTAGATAAGGAGAAATATTTTCAAACTTTCATAACCTGCCAAATTTTGTAAAATGAACATGGTAATTAGGGGGTGTGGCCACAAAAGGGGCGTGGTCAAAAATGTCCGCTGTTCTACGCACAAAAAAAAATTTTGTCCCTCTTTTTACTTCCAAAATGTTGGGAGGTATGTTTAATCCCAAACTCAGCATCGGCGGCTAAATGGGTTACAAAGTAACCGCTACCTCTAATTTTTACAGTTGGTTTCCTGTTACATTACAAGGTTATTGGCCTCCACTGCCATGTTATAAAGATGGGACCCCTTCTTAGGCTCCCACTCATTTCAAAACACAATAACTGGAGGGCTTCCCCATCATAAATGAGAAGCTCTGAAATACAGGGAGTTGTCTATTATCCCAGACCGCCATTACCAGTCTCTGACCATTTTCTCTGTAATTAGATGCTCCCCATTTGTTTGCATTGCCTTCTCAGCTCACCCATTTCATTTCAGTTTCCTACTTTATCTCCTCCCCCTTAAAGGAAGAGTAACAGCAAAAAATGAAAGTGTTTTAAATGAATGGCAATTTAATGTACTGCAGCCTTGCACTGCCAAACCTGCTATATTTTGCTTCAGCTACTGCCTACTTTATAGTTTTTATAAACAAGCTGCTGTGTAGCTATGGGGGCAGCCATTGAAGCAAAGAATACACATTAAACAAAAGATAAGTTCTGAAGATTCATATTGTATACTAATGAGCTTATCTGTGATCTGATGTGATTCCTGTGCCTTTTCTCCCTTTTTACAGCTTCAATGGCTGCCCCATGGCTACACAATTGCTTGTTAATTATATAAACTATAATAGTCTTTCTAAAGTAAACACACCAGTTGTACCAGTGCAGGGCAACAGTACATTATGTTTCCATTACTTTAAAACACTTATTGGTGTTCCTGTTCCTTTTATGCTATATTAGCTACTCCCCATTTACTGTAGCTGTACTTACTACTTGAGCTCCACCCCACCCTTACTCCGACTTCAACGCCTCCTCATTTAGTTGTACTTCCTACTTCAGCTCCCCCCATATAATTATACTTTTACCTCAGCTCCTCCCAATCTCTGGTTAATTAATTACAGCCTAATTATTTCAGAACATTTAATAATAAGGAATACTACCCCTTTATGTATTGGGGGTGGGAGGATATTACCCCTTATGTGTATGGGGAGGGCAGTAAAGTAAAGTAAAAAAAAAATGTAGAAACTATGGGACTAAACAAATCTTAGGGCTGAAATGCCCCATTTGGTCCTGGAAGAAAGTGCCATATAACTAACCCACACCAGCCTCTCTCAGAGTGTGCTCTGGTACCAGGATCAGTCTCTCATCATCCTCCAGTCCCACCACTAATTCATTGGTCTGTGGGAGAGCAAGTACAAGTATAAGCTGTATCAACAATGACACTGATTCAATCACACATAAATATCAAGATTAATAGTAAGGGGGTGGCCAAATGCCCTCCTGTTCCCATTGTACCTGATGTGTTTCCTGCACTGATATTTGTACAAATTTGTAAGGATACCAGGTGGCCTAGATGTGAAGCAGTTATGCCCTATGTATGCTCTGTTTGCAAATAGCTCCTGGGTGTGCTTTCTGTTCTGACTCTCATGTTTAAACCCCCCCCCCCCCGGTGCTAAGCAAGACACATACCTTGGCCCCATGTGGCTGGTGGATAACCTTCAAGGTATCTATCTGCACCAACATAGAAAGATCTGTAGTCAGGGAACAGGAACTGTGGGTCGTGAATCGAGCACCATTGGGTGAGGCATAGGGGGTTAGATGTACCACGTGATGCATCAGGACATAGGAGAAACAATTAATAAAATGGGGTGGGTGGCCCTGCTGCCCAATGTGTTTTCTCTGGTATGTTACTGGTGCCCATTAGTGGCCCATGGCTTGATGGTTACAAGGCACAATGCATTTAGGCAGAAGGGTGGGCACTCGTACAAGTGCCTTTTATATGGCTGTGGCAGAGAGGACCTTTGGGGAATATCTGAAAAGAAAAGGATGGCACCTTAGTGCTCCAATTTAGATGTTCTGTAGCTCTAGCAGGAGTGATGAAAGGACTGCAGATTATGGGGTTTAACCCAGGGGTTCCCAGCCTTTTTTTACCCGTGGTGAGCTATATTTAAAAGTCAAAAGAGTTGGGGAGCAACACTAGCATGAAAAAGTCCCTGGAATGCAAAATAAGGGCTGAGTCTGGTAGCCCTTATGTGGACTGACAGGAGGATCTTCTCAGCAGTACACCTATTTTTATGCAACCGAAACTTGCCTCCAAGTTAGGAATTAAAAAGTAAGCATCTGCTTTGAGATGATGGAGAGCAACATCCAAGGGGTTGGTGAGCAACATGTTGCTTGTGAGCCACTGGTTGGGGATCACTGGGTTTAACCCATCCCATCCTTACCGTTACCCCTCCCCCATGTGAGATAGATTCAGCACCTCTAGGTTGTGCATTTATGTTCACAGGGGCTCTTTGGTCACACCTGAGGGGCTACAGTCACACCTGAGTGCCACTATTAGTAAATTGGCCAAACCACTTTTCCACCCATTAAGCTGTTGCAGGATCCACAAAAGGAAAACAATGAATGGTACTGACCAAACAGTAACAATGGAGGCGCTATTACTTACTGCACTCTGGGAATAAAATAGCAACCTCTGACCAAACAGTTCACTGGGTCACTACAAACAGGACTTTGAAATGGTTTAGTTCCCCTTTAATTGTAGAAGAAATATCTCAAGCCTGTGTCTGATTCACTCTCCTTACACTCACTCTCATTTACCCTAATTTTCACACTGCATCTGCAGAGTGTTTTGATGGCAGTTCCTGCACACAAAGGTCCCACACAACACCTGCATATAAGGGGGGAGGGCTGTATTAGTGGGAATTGCCCCTGGAGTTCACCGTTTATATCACCAGTGGGGCACCTGCCATACTTTGCCCATAAAGCTAAGGCTCAGCTCTGCAAGGTTATTGATAACTGCATCCAACCCAGCAGTAGAATAGGCATTGGGATAGTCCATTATTTGAAGGGGGGCTGACCACAAGATGTAAGCCTTTTATAAAATTATTGCAGGTTCTTAATGGTAATTTTAAGAAATGTTTCATATAAAAAAAATACCAAAAATATGTATACATTTGGTAAGGGAATATCCTTTATTATGAAGTACAAATCCAGGGAGGGGCAAATGCCCCCCCCCCTTGCCCCCATATCACCCATAGCCACATACCATCACTTATCTGCATTATGAACTCCTGCACCGTCTGATCCAGGTTCACTCCATGATAAACCATCGGCTGGAAGTTCCGATGCTCAACCAAACGCACAATGACAGTCACCCCCTGGGGCATCATGGGAAAACTGCAATCAGACACAGAGTCAGTAACCACTCCCAGCACACAAATACCCCAGCTCAATCACAAACCTTACACAGGTTTAAGGAGCTGGCCAATCTATCTACTCACAAGCATCTGCACCATAACCCACCCCTCAAGGGCATACTATACCTCACCCCCATCTCAGCAAACATGGAGCCAACTGTGGCATTTTTCCAGGCATCGCTGTGCCCACTGCCATGTGCCCTGACATTCGTACTCACTGTGATACTCAAATTCCAAATAGGCGCATGCGCAGCAATTCGAGGATGAATACTGGGGAGGGAGGTGAAAGGTTTTCAAAATGTTTTACCTGCTAAAAGTGCCATCATCAGGCCCGGATTTGTGGAAAGCCCACCAAAGCCTGGGCCTAGGGATTTTAGGGGACGGCATGCTGCCCAACCACATCAGAAACACTGGGGATGCACAGGAGATACAATAGTTTTTTAAATTCCCCATGTGCCAATCCCCATTGCTTCAGTCCTTAACTGGATGCCCGCTGTCTCATAAATCTGAAAGGAGCCGCGAGGAGTCTTGGACCGGAACTCAAGGAAAAGGGAGGAAACAGAGTAGTTTCGGACCTTTTTTATGGAAAAGATACTAAAATAAACCTGATTCCTTCTATTTTACATTAAGGAACATATATTAATGCACTGTGAAAAATTAAAGTATATGACCCCCTTTAAAGCCACACCAGGTTGTTTCTCTGCACCGGGAAGAAAAAAAATCTATCTGCATCCATCTGCTCTGTGTGTAAATATGCTGGTGGTGAAACATCCCATAAGCTGGCTGTTTCTTTCTACACATAGTTCCAGCCCTGATGCAAACTCTTGCATTTCTTTGGCAAAATTTTCTGCATGTACCTGCAGTGGACGAAATTGTTCTATAAATAAGATAGCTATACAGCAGTACTGTAAAGTGCTTACTAGGACAAGCATTTTTCTGATTGGGGTTCTTGGTTTTTCCGCACCTTCTAACCACCCATCACCACTGTTTAGAAGTCCTTTAATCTTAGACATGCAGACAGCTCTTAAAGATTAACATGAATTTGTACCAGAAAGAAAGGAACTACAAAGAAGAGCTAAAGGTCGCACAACCTTGTTAATAAATATAATTTGATTGCGTGTGTAACTTGGAAATCATAAAAGGAATAATTAATGGCTTAAATTTTTTTTTGATGAGTGCAAATAAATTAATTCAAAATAAATTTATTGTATCCACACTTTGATGTGTTGTCATTATTATATCTTGTGATAAACAATTAAGAGTTAATAAAGTGCAATAATGTAAGGGGTGCTAATTACATAAGCAACTGTCCGCATTCCACTAGTCTATAGAAGAAGGAATCACTCAATAAAACATAACATTAAATAGTTCATTTAAAATCAAAAGAGGGAATTAATGAAATATAAAACACTTAAAAATATGATGTATCCCAATCTGGTTTCACAGCTGTAAGGATTGCAGTATATCTGAGTAATGAAAATACTCAGAGCAGGCTGCACTCAGGTCTCTAATTCGCCCTCTCGCAAGTTCCCCCTGAAGCTCATTTGTGTGCCAGTGACCTGTCTCCCGAGTGCACACAAAAGCGGAGTAGAGGGAAGGCGAGGAACAGAGCTTGTACCGCAATAGGGACCCCGCCACAGACAGGCCAATGTGTGAGAGAGGGGCCACGAGAGGTTGCCTGGGTCTGGGCTGTCTCTTACTTCTGCTCTCCCTGGGACTGGCTTGGACTTACCGAGCAGTGGAGTAACTACCGGGGGAGCAGGGGGTGCGATTGGGCCAGGGCCCGCACCCCCTCAGGGCCCCCCGGCAGCTTGTGAGGCACTGTGTTCTTGGGCCGTATATGCGGCTGTTTCCGAGCGTATTTCTGTTACAGAGAGAAAGACGGATGGGTGCCTTTCTCTGAGTATATAATACAATATCATTTTCTCATGCACAACACTCCTGCGCTGCCCCATTTCATAGCACCTTTACACTATGGGTGTGCCATGCCAGGATACTGTGCTGCCGTGTGGGCAGGTAACTCAACTTATGGGTGCCTCTTTATACTTTAATACTGTACTGTATTACTATGGACTGATAGGTGCCTTATTATACTGTGTTTATATAGGCAGGTAACTTAATATAATGTAAGGGTTCCCCAATATATTATATTTCCGTGGACTGGTAACTCAACTAATGGGTGTTTTTTTATACAGGTATGAGATTCGTTACCTGGAAACCGAAAGGGCATCTCCCATACACTCCACTTACAACAAATAATTGAAATTTTAAAAAATTATTTCCTTTTCTCTCTGTAATAATAAAACAGTAGCTTGTACTTGATCCAAACCAGGCCCCGACAGGCAATCTGTCCAGTGGCCACCCTGGCCTGATAAAGAGCAGAAGAACACGGTATGTCAAACTAGCCGATGCCACAGAGCTATACTACATCCCACGCGCATGCACACTGCCTAGCAAAGCGTCATTCCTTGGGAGCAAAGGCGGGTGGCTCAAGCACCTCGAATGAGTCCTGCGAACTTCCCACTTATTGGTTGTATAGAAAAAGGTGGAATCGTGCAATGACTTGACTTTGTGTGGCACTGGACATGTTTAAAGATGGCCAAATGAAGGCTATTGTGTAGTATTATAATATAGCAAGCAAGATGTTGCCACTCAAAATGAGCCACACTCCCAGGTCTTAAAGGGGTGGTTCACCTTTACTTTTATTATGTTGTAGAACGACCAATTCTAAGCAACTTTTCAATTGGTTTTCATTGTTTATTTTTTATAGTTTTATAGTTATTTGTCTTTTTCTTCTGATTCTTTGCAGCTTTCAAATGGGCGTCACTGTCCCCTTCTAAAAAACAAATGCTCTTTAAAGCTATATATGTAATGTTTTTGCTACTTTTTATTACTGATCCTTCTATTCATTACTCAGATCCTCTCCTATTCATATTCCAGTCTCTTATTCAAAAAAAATGCATGGTTGCTAGGGTAATTTGGGCCCTAGTTACCAGACTGCTTAAAATGCAAATTGAAGAGCTGCTGAATAAAAAGCTAAATAACTCAAAAACCTTCAATAATAAAAAAATTAAAAAACAAATAGCAAATTATCTCAGAATATCACTCTCTACATCATACTAAAAGTTATCTCAAAGGTGAACAACCCGTTTAAGCTATTAACCTTTTATAAAAATTGTTAATTTCTTAAAACCTGGGAGTGCAGCTCCTTTTGAACTTTCTACATTTTGTCTGATTTTGTCTCATACTAGATTGTAATTATTATTATTATTATTATTATAGAAATGTTGTGTCCCCAGGCCTTTTGTTTCTCATGGACAGTTGCACCCCTGGTCTGATTCAGTCCATTAACTATTTGTAATTTATTTTGAATCAGTGTGGCATTAGATTGCCAGCTCTTGGCTTATACAATGTAGTCAGCTATTGCACCTCCAGACTAGAAACTAATTATAGAGGATAATATATATGTTTTATGTCTTTACTGAGAAAACTAAAATGCTGTCCCCAAGTCTGTAAAAACATGGGGAAGCACTAATATTTATTGTAAATTCCTTTTGTCGCCAGTATTTGGTTCTTATGCCCTTTAAACCAGGAACTGACAGTAACCCATATAATCATATATCTAATTACTATTATTATTATTATAATTATATACATATCACTGATGTGTGGACTATAGTGATACTGCAGGTGAATGGGAACTGCACAGCAGCTCTGCTCCATATCTATGCTTCCCATCTACCCGATAATACTGCTTAATCCATTTCTCCCTCACTCACACTTTTTTATGTTACAGGAACAACTGGATAAGATTGTGACTGATTTTCAGCTGCCGGAATCACCTGTAAGTGACATTATTAGTATTAATATTAGTAACTGGGTGCCTTAGTAACAGTATTATTGACTGGATCTTTTCTAATCTCACCCACCTAAGTCCCATTTTCAGCAGCAACAAAACAAAAGCAAAAACTGTTGCAATGCAGTGTGGGTTATGCACAGAGGCCCCTCATAAGAACCCTAATAACATGGGTACAATGCAGTGTTTGTATAACATTGAGTCTCTTCTCCCACAGCTCAGAGACATCAAAATAGACCCAGAGGAGGTTGCCGAAGCCTTTCAAGTAAGTGTCCGGATCACTGTCTCTGTCCCTCATGCTTCCTCCAATACAGAGTATAAATGTCTTATTTACCTTTTGCTCCTCTCCTTGTGTCTTCCCCAACAGACTTTAAGATCAATCTCGGAGGGCATGGAGAGCAAACTCCTCGAGAAGGAGAAGGAGCTGGAAGAAGCTGCCATGTATGTATTTTACATTTCATTTTCCATTCCAGTTTATGACATATATGAACAATATATATATATATATAGATATATATATATATATATATATATAGATATATATATATAGATATATATATATATATATATATATATATATATATATATATATATATATATATAATATATATATATATATATATATATATATATATGAAAAATGGATGTAGCCCGTCAGAGCACTGTTGTCAGCATTACACGGTTTCATATTCCTCTGCTTCTTCTTGGACTGCAGGTGCCACCACAATCTCCCAGAATTCCTCAGATGCAGCCTACAATTAGACATCTAATTTAATCTAATCTGGATTAAACAGAAAAAGTCACTTGTAAAACCAGTTGAAGTGTGGCTTTGCAATAGTATGAATTGTGAGTGAAGAACCATTCAGTCCAGGCAAAGAGCGGACAGAAATAGGTTCTATATAATGATCTTAACACAGCAAGAAGGTGAAAAAAATTATATTGGAAAACCTGCTCTTTTTATCCCATTTTCCACAAAAATTTGAGCTGGTCTGTCAGTTTACTCTTATCTACCCATATAATATACTAACCCCCACCCCCATCAACACATCACAGACTATCAGGGAATATATTATTACTTCAGTAATGATATTTGTAGTCTCAACACTTTGGAAACAAATTACATTTACTGATTGTTCTCCATTATACCCCCTTTAGGACCAGTCAACAGGAGAAAGTGGAGGAAGATCACCTGCAGGAAGAGGAGAACCATCGGGAGGAGCAAGAAGAGGTGGAACACCATATAGAGGAACAAGAGGAGCAAAAGAAGGAACAAGATGAAGAGGTTCCTGCTGAAAAGAAAGAGGATGTGGAAGACCTAGAGAAAGATGTTCCTCCTGAACAGCAAGAAGAGGGGATAGAACTGGAGAAACAAGAGGAGCAAAAGCAGGAACAAGAGGAAGATGTTCCTGATGAAAAGCAAGAAGACGCAGAAGAACTGGAGAAAGATGTTCCTGCTGAAAAGCAAGAAGAGGTGGAAGAATTGGAGAAAGATTATCCTGCCAAAAAGAAAGAAGTGGTTGAAGAACTGAAGAAAGATGTTCCTCTTGAACAGCAAGAAGAGGTGATAGAACTGGAGGAACAAGAGGAGCAAAAGCAGGAACAAAAACAGCAGGAGCCAACCCGGAGAAGAAGGGTTGCAATCAGGCTCCAGAGGATCTGGGTAATATATCTAATTACTGGCTTTCTATTTTCATATGCTAATGCACCATGTTGGCTCTCGTGTACTTTATAGCCTTCCAGTCGTTCGGGCTGTCTACCCAAATGATTGGAGAAATTTAAAGGTTGCCATAGGTGCCTTGTATATTCTCTGTCTTTTTTTCCTGTTGCCTGATCAGTCAGAGAATTTCCCCTATTGGCCAGGGAATGGCTGCCAATAGGTTGTACTAGGTTACTGACTCTGAGCAGAGATCTGGCCAAGTCTCCACATACCGCTGTTGATTCTCTAGTAGACCAATAAGGAAGAGGTTTGGTAACTCTCATAGGGTTGTTGTAGCTCTTCCCTTCTTTGGGAAAAGCTTTGCTACTAGAAACTAGACTCACACCAGCTGATCATTTTAAGAATAAAAGTTGTTAGCTGACGTGGTAATAATTATTTATCCGTAATTAATTCTTCTTTAACAATTTACAAGATATTTCCTTTCTTTGCAGCATTCCACCAAGAAGTTCTTCAGAGGGATAAATTGTCATCGACCCACTCCTGCACCGTGAATACCTTACACTCACACTGAAACCCACACAAGCATTCACACATACACACATACACTTACACATGCACCCTCCTTTCCACACAGACATATTAAAATCATTCAGTATTAAAAATAAACATTAGGTAAATAGATAGGATGAGCAAAATAAAAAATTTTCTTAGTAAGTTAGCCAAAAATATAATGTATAAAGGCTGGATGACTGGATGTCTAACATAATAGCCAGAACACTACTTCCTGCTTTGCAGCTCTCTTGGTTTCCACTGATTGGTTACCAGCCACTAACCAATCAGTGACAGAAGGGGGGCCACATGGGCTGCAAAGCAGGAAGTAGTGTTCTGGCTATTAAAAGACATCCAGTCACTGCAGCCTTTATACATTACATTTTTGGCTAACTTACTATATTAGAAACATTTTTTATTTTGCACAGCCTATATATTCACCCAGTTTTTCTTTTTTACATTGAACTGAACATAGACATATTAAAGGAACTGTTCTGTATAAAAATAAACACTGGATAAATAGATAGGATGTGCAAAATAAAAAATGTTTTGAATATAGTAAGTTAGCCAAAAATGTAATGTATAAAGGCTGGTGTGACTGGATGTCTAACATAATATCCAGAACACTACTTCCTGCTTTGCAGCTCTCTTGGTTTCCACTGATTGGTTACCAGCCACTAACCATTCAGTGACTTGAAGGGGGCCACATGGGCTGCAAATCAGGAAGTTGTTCTGGCTATTATGTTAGACATCCAGTAACTCCAGCCTTTATACGTTACATTTTTGGCTAACTAACTATATTAGAAACATTTTTTATTGTGCATAACCTATTTGCCCAGTTTTCATTTTTACACTGAACTGCTCCTTTAAGCCATGATCCAGGGAGTAATACCGATTGCCATTTGGAGTCAGGAAGGAATTTTTCCCACTCTAGGGTTTTTGCCTTCCTCTGGATCATTAGCTGTTATGAATGCCCAAACCAAATTGACTTTAATATAAATAAATCCTGTTTTTTGCCTGGTCTGCTTTTTACTCCACTTCCCACAGATTATCAGACATGTACGGTAGATGCTGTATAAATAAAGACTAATAATTATGCTTTATTATGTGACTGTTAATCAGCTGGCTTCTGCTTCGTTATTTTAAGTCAGACCCTGCAGTGCAGAAAAAAATCAATGACAGCGAGATTCTGCTTTCAATAGCAAACACACTTGGTAGATAGTGCAGACCAAAGTCTCTGCCCAAGGTGAATAGCAAACAAAGCATATCACACAGATTATAATTCGAATAATGTTGTTTATAGTTTACACAAAGTATATATTTGAGGATTCTATACTTTTAATGACCCAGACTTCTGTTCATGTGACATGGATCAGTCTCTGTAATTTGTACTTTGATCATGTGCTGAAGGCTCATCACAGACTGATCACAGGGAGGGTATGGGTGTGGGGCCCCTATCTGAGGCAGGGAAGATTTATTGTAACACTTGCAAAATGATGTAGATACTGAATATAGTTATCAATACAGTGGCGTAACTACACGCAGGTGGGCCAAGGCACAGGATGGGCACCGGGCCCCCCTATCGAGCCCTCCCCCCTATGAATTGGGTGCTGTAGTATTGCTGGCATGCATGCTGTAAAATCTCCCCCTGCCCAGCCGCGCACGATAACCATTATTGTGGCTCCAGGGGCCCCAAGGGAGTGCGGGCCCTGGTGCGTTCGCACCCGCAGGACCACTGGTAGTTACGCCACTGTAACAATATATGTTTGTGTCCCTATGATGATAAGGGCCCAAAGCCAATGCCCTCTTTGCCACACCCTGAACTTGGCCTCTGGGTAACAGGCATTTACATCCTATAACTATATAATGTGCACAATCCACAGGTTAGCAGAACATAAACTGCCCCAATGGCTGTCTGTGAACTCTCGTGTGACCCCTGTTTCACTGATCAGTTCCCATGGGCCAGATTAATGGCAAGAGAAAGTGTCTCTGTGTGAGGAGATTTGGATCTGGAGGGAAGAAGCTTAAAAGGGAAGGAAACCTAGTTGGCGCAAACCCCCCCAACCCCCCTCCCGTTTGTTGCCCACCCTCCCTCCTCCCCCCTGGCCTACCCCTCCCGCTGGGCGAATGCCCCTAACTTGTTACTTACCCTTCTGCGCAGGTCCAGTCCAGGGAGTTCACCGACGATATCTTCTTCCACGCAATCTTCTTCCTGCTTTGAACGGCGCATGTGCAGTAGGATCATTTCGCCGGTACGATCTACTGCGCATGCGCGTGACTTTTGGCACATGCGCAGTAGATCCGTACCGGCGAAATGATCCTACTGCGCATGCTCCAAAACACCGTTCACAGCAGGAAGAAGATCGCGTGGAAGAAGATGTCGTCGGTGAACTCCCTGGACTGGACCTGCGCAGAAGGGTAAGTAACAAGTTAGGGGCATTTGCCCAGCAGGACTGGTAGGCCAGGGGGGAGGAGGGAGGGTGGGCAACAAACGGGAGGGGGGTGGGGGGTTTGCGCCGACTAGGTTTCCTTCCCCTTTAAAGCACACATACAGCATTGTGCCATCTCACACACACTCAGAACCCACACATCACCCCACCACTCTGCACCAATCCCAGGCAAAGGAGGGACAGGCAGGCACAATAGCTGGGCCCTGATTGGGCCACACAGTGGTCCATCTTACTAACAATGGCAGTGCTTCCAGGAGGGTTGCCACCTGTTTGGTTTTGAACCGGACAGTCAGGTTTTTCTGGGTACAGTCCAGTTTGAAACTATCTGCCCAGTTGTGTCACTTCTGAAAACCGGACAAAAATGTTGCTGCTCTGCCTGCCCCTTATCCCCTTAGCTGTTGCGAGTGTTCCCAACTTCCCTACCTGCCTGTCTGCAACGCTACGTGCTGTGAAACCTCCTCAGTGAAGTAAAATCTCCTGTAGTAACTGAGCACACAGAGTTTTGCTTGTACTGAACGCATTTTAGGACATCCTACAGCGAAATACCCTTCCTTCCTGCGATGTCCTAGGCCTTCTGAATGGTGCTTTTACGGTCACTCATTGTCTAAATGTGCAGTCACACCTCTGTCCTCTACCCTCCCTTCTCAGCCGTCAGTCATGCTAACTCCGCCCTCATCATTCAGCCCACAGGCCTCAGCCCTCAGTCCTCTTCTCAGGATTGAGGACTGAAGGCTGAGGGCTGAAGGCTGAAACTGTTACAATTTTGGAACATTTAGTTGATACAGTTCTCAGCAGCATCTCTGGAGTATTAGCAACAATTGTATCAATTCTAACAGCTGCCTGTAATGAAACCCAGAGATTCTGCTCAGCACGGACAAAGATAAGAAATGTATCAACTAAATGTATCCATTTAGAACAGTTTACAGGATCGGCGACCCCCCCCCCCTTCCCAGAGCTGCTTCAGAAGGAGAGAAATAAAACTTTACACTTTAATATTAGAAAAACTGCCACATGTCTAGGGCATTAAATGATCTATTTTGTCTATATTCAGGCTCCTGGGATATTAGTAAAAAAAAGTGGCCACTTCAAGCAATTTCAGCAACATCAGTAATAAAAATGTCCATAAACCTTTAATGTGGCTGCCCTATTCAAATTGACGGTGTAAGAGGACTAATGAAGTTTCACAAGGCAGAAATGAACACTAACGAAACAAAGCAGTGCTTTTTTCGCCCTTTAGTGAATTTGCCCCATATTCTTACCATGCCTTAAAGTACCCCTATGCGCTCAATAGTAGTTAAGATGTTAATCTGAATCATAAATCAATTTATAAACCAAGTTTTAACAGCCAGTGACAACTTAGGAGCAAACAACCCTCTTTCTTATGCTAGAAAGTTGCAAATATTGTTTCTAAAAAGTTTGTCATTATGACATACTTTGATGAACACTGACAGTCGCATGCAGTGTGCCTAACAGCATATATTTGTGTTTATTAGGGGTCCCGTTTGCTGTGGTTGCATTAAGACAAATAGCTGCAGATTCATTGGAAGGCTAGCATATTGGTTTAGAGAACTGAAGCTGCTCTGTGGTGTTGCTACTACTGCAACTCCTCTGGACTAGACATACTAAATAAACATAAATAACATGTGTATGGTGTTGAATTCTGCCTTTAAAGTTGAACATTACCTATAGATTGCAAGAGAGTAATTAACAAAAAACATGTTTAGAAACCTTTATGAGCTAGAAATGTGTCTTTGGTACTGTGAAATGAAATGC
Source organism: Xenopus petersii (assembly GCA_038501925.1). Lineage (NCBI taxonomy): Eukaryota > Metazoa > Chordata > Amphibia > Anura > Pipidae > Xenopus > Xenopus petersii. Next base: position 73,444,580 of record CM076689.1, on the reverse strand, counting down.
AATCATGTACACGCCAGCATGGGAAAGGCCTATATAAATATTTTTTCAATGCTGCTTATTGACATCAGCACATTGAGTTTCCTCATTGAGTATCAAATGTCATTATAAAAACTATCCTGCAACCAAGTGAGCATCTTCGTTGGCATTCAATGAAGGAAGTGCCATGACACATTTTTAGTGTGGTCTTGTGGCACTTAAAGGGATACTTAAAGGCACAGAGCCCAGAACAGCCACAGCTGCAGTTAAGATACTTTTGTAACAATTTCGAACATAGCAAATAAGTAATTGTAACACTATAAGATAACAGGTCCCTTGGGAAAAGTTAGACTCGCAGCTTAAAGGGCAATTCACCTTCATTAGCAAAACTGTAATAACTGAAAAAGACACATAAATATGTTCAAACTTTCATAACCTGACAAATTTTGTAAAATTAACATGGTAATTAAGGGGTGTGGTCACAAAATGGGTGTGGTCAAAAAAATTCCCCCTGCTAAGTGCGCCAACTTTTCTGTTCGGTTTTGGTGAGCAAAAAGTGGCAACCCTAGCTTCCTGGCTCCCAGCCAGACTGAGTGCAGACTGCATGCAGAGCACATTCAACTTTTTATTGGGGGGGTATTGGGAATATAAAGTATGTGTTCTTAATCAAGATAATGTCAGGAGATGATGGGACTGTAACAGTTAGACAGTGTGTGTATATAATAAGGCGAGATAATATCAGGGGAAGGGCTGTAACTCTGGGCCAAGAATGAGCTGTAATTGTGGGATGATGGTTTAGGGAAATCAAATCTACATTCTGGTTGACTAATGTATTGCTAATTAAGACTCACCCTCCAGACTGCACTAGAGTTTATGAAGAGCAATCGCAATCTATCATCCACTCTGTATTCCATTGAGCACTTGACAACTTGAGGCGGCAAATGTGTCGATTACAAATGTCAATCTCTGTCCCAGGCCAATCTGCCTCCACCAACATGGTCGCCCGCCAATGACTTTTGACCCACGTGCCATAGCGCAGATGTCTGATTGGTTGACGGTGACGGCTTGTTGGGAGTAACCTCAGCTCAGCGCTGCCCATGTGTTCAGTGGGAGTCAAACCGGCGGCGCAGAGGTAGAAGTCGTATTAGGACGGATAGCAGCAGAATGTCTCAGGTATTGGGTGTAGTGGACACTATTGCTTCTGATACCAGGGAGAAATGTATGGCAGCATGAACTAGTGCCGCAATAACGCGCCGCTTTCACAGTTATCCAGAAGCACCGAGCCATAGTTGTTATCTGCCTTTGTCTCTCTCCCTGGGGGTCGGAACGGGGAAATCTGACACGCTGGGTGACAAATCACATGAAGGGAAAACTTCTGGGCGTAGCTTTAGGTACCAATCACATGCAGCTGTGCGGTTCCGCATCGTATTGTCCCAGCGTGGCCCGTTGCCTGGATCCTGCACTTCACTCATGGGGCTTCTCTTTTGTTAATTTATGGAACAGTAATCAGCATGGCAACAGGGTGGGTCAGTTGTTTTATTAGAGCTGTTGGTATATGGCAGGGTCAGTTTGGGGATGTGCATATAGGCTGGCAGATTTATATATGGGCTGTCTGGGTCAGGCTGGCTGGGAGCAAGCCCGGACTGGCAATCTGTGGGTTCTGGCAAATGCCAGAGGGGCTGCTATAAGGTCCCATAGAAAGTCAGTATTTAGTGGGCTGGTGGGGGCTGTTTGGGCCTCTATGTACCTGAAATGCCAGGGCCTATTTCTCAGTCCGGACCTGGCTGGGGGAATAAATGGACTGGCAGCTTCAGGCTGGGGGAGGGTTTATGGGCTGTGGAGTCAGGCTGGGGGGTATATATGTGCTGTCTGGGTCAGGCTGGGGGGTATATATGGACTGGTAGCTTTAGGCTGGGGGAGGGTTTATGGGCTGGCGGAGTCAGGCTGGGGGGTATATATGGGCTGTCAGGGTCAGGCTGGGGGGTATATATGGACTGGTAGCTTTAGGCTGGGGGAGGGTTTATGGGCTGGCGGAGTCAGGCTGGGGGGTATATATGGGCTGTCTGGGTCAGGCTGGGAGGTATATATGGGCTGTCTGGGTCAGGCTGGGGGGTATCTATGGGCTGTCTGGGTCAGGCTGGGGGGTATATATGGGTTGTCTGGGTCAGGCTGGGGGGTATATATGGACTGGCAGCTTCAGGCTGGGGGAGGGTTTATGGGCTGGCGGAGTCAGGCTGGGGGGTATATATGGGCTGGCAGTCAGTGGCGTAACTAGATGTTACTGGGCTGCCAATATATACAAAGATTAACCTGTTTTACCAATAAATGTTGAAATTGCTCATTTATTTGGGTCTCATGGGGCCCCCTGCTGGCAGTGTCAGACTGGAGGTACACAAGAATGTGGGTAGATATGTTGCTGAGCCTGTAGGTGCCAATTAAGATAGGGGCACAAACTAAGGGACTGCAGCAAAAGTGACTAATTATTGGGTTTCACAGAGCTCTGCAGTATGATATAGAAGATAGATACTTATAGGGGGACCTATGTGTTTAAGTTCTGTACTATGCAGTGTATGGGGGTGTGGATACTACTACCAGTGGGTTTGGACCTGTACATTGTAGGCAGGGGTGCCCAAGAGGTAGATCTGGACCTACCAGTAGACCTTTAGCTGGTGACCAGTAGATCTCAAGACAGTGTCAACAAACTGCTTGTCTAAATCACCCTACTATTTCATGCTTTTCATTCAGATATTTATTATGTTAAGTTACATAGAAATAGTGGTTTGTTAGAAAATATCAATATAAATTCTCTCAAATCAATATAATATTTAAATAATGTTTTCCATGGAACAGTATGCTAACAATGCTTTTATGGCTGTAGATCATAATTGGGACATCATTACTAAAAGTAGACCTCGCATTAGTAAAGTATGGGCACTCCTGCGGTAGGGTATTAGTTTTGATTATTCGGAATCAGACCACACTGCAGTAAGATTATGGGCATGGATACTACAGGGGTTGGGTGATTTCCTTACACACAGAGTCCCTCCTTTTCCTGCCCCTCTCTCATTGGCTGATAAATGTCAGACTACAAATCTAGCCTTTAGCAGCAACTGTGGGCCGATATTGGCCAATCGTCCCCCTCCCCCCTACTGCTGCTTAGCACATTTGTGTTGCAACACCCAACATTGCCCATTATAAATATTGTGACCGGTGTTTAGTGCATTTGATGGTTATATACTTAATGTATTCATGAGCTCCATCATTAGGACAGTGCTCCACAAGAATTTCTGGGCATTATGGGTTCTGCTGGGTATCACCAGAAATCATTCTCTAGGGCAGGGGTCCCCCAACATTTTTCACCCGTGAGTCACATTCAAATGTGAAAAAATTGGGGAGCAACACAAGCATTAAGAAAGTCTGGAGGATGCCAAATTAGTACTATGATTGGCTATTTGGTAGCCCCTGAGTCGACTGGTATCATACAGGAAGCTCTACTTGACAGTATACATATTTTTTATGCAGTTAAAACATGCCTCCATCTCTACTACTGGCAGGGCAGCCGACAGGGGGGAGAGTTTTAGGGGGCGTGGCCACGCCACACTTACTTGATTAGCCGGGCCCCCCTGCTTTCTGAGAGCTGCCGACTTCGGGAAGGCAGGGCGGGAGCACAAGGGGAGGTATCTTCGGTCCATTACTTCCCCTTATTGGTCACTGAGTTTAAGTCCCAGTTGAGCTGCTCACGGATTGGATAGCTGAGGTTTGAACTTCTCCTCCAGCTCATCCAATCACCATGCAGCTTTACCAGGACTTGAAATTCTGTGACCAATAAGGGAAGAAAATGCTGTCATGGGAAGAAGATGCAGCCACCTGTGCTCCCCTCCTGCCTTCTGTAGTTGGCAGCTCACTTACAGTAGGTGGGCCACACTAATGAAGTAAGTGCAACATGGCAGGGCCCCCCTAAAGGTAACCCTTTGTGGTCCCTGTTGTGTGGTGGGGCCCTGGGCACCAAATTTTTTTTAAACTTCTGGGAGGGCAAGTTTTTTTACATGGACGTTTAAGGGGGGCCCTGGCCACCAATTTTCTTATAACATGGGGGGGGGGCCTGGCCACCAATTTTTTTCCCCATGTGGGGTCCTAGCCACCACTATTTTTTAATGGGGGGGCCCTGACCACAATTTTTTTTCCAATTTTGGGGCCCTGACCACCAATATTTTTTATTAACACGGGGAAACCATAGCCACCAATGTGTTTTTTTTTTTTTTAGTGGGGGGTGGACCTGTGGAGTGGGGAGGATGGACCTGTAGGTGGGGCTTGTGGTGGGCGCAGCCCAGGGGGCCCAAGAAATTTGTTTGTATGGGGCCCTGCGATTTCTGATGGCGGCCCTGACTACTGGGAGCAGGGCCGCCATTAGAAATCACAGGGCCCCGTACAAAAATTTTTTCTGGGCCCCACCCCAGACCCCGCCCACTCCCCTGACCACACCCCTGATCCAACCCAGCCAAGCCTTATCCTTGCACTGCTCATGTGATAATGAACTTAATGAAAGCTGTATGCTACCCAGATGTGGACTGTTCCACCATGGGGGGCCCAGGGCCCACCGAGACTGCTGTCCAGGGCCCCCCCTAGCTGCGGCACCTGCGCGCTCCCTTGCTGCGCAGACGGGGCAGCACGGCTTTTTTGGAGGAAGGAGGGAAGGGGCGAGACTGTCGGCTGGGGTATAGGGACGGTTCCCAGGAGAAAGGCGGGTGGTGCAGCCAGTGAGTGGTAGGCGGCACGTAGGCATAGCCAATAGACTTGGATGTAGAGTTGGAAGGGGCGGGGTGTAGTGCTGAGGGAGGTAGTGCGCGCCATTGGGGACAGGCCCGGGAATATCACTCTACTTTAAGGGGGGCCCGGCTCTTTGAAAAGTGCAGCACTGCCGGGCCCCCTTTAGGCCCAGGCCTGGTACACTTGTGCCCCCCTGATGGCGGCCCTGACTGGGAGCAATATCCACGGGGTTAGTGAGCAACATTTTGCTCACAAGCCACTGTTTGGGGATCACTGGCTTTGTGTGTAAGTGGATATCTGTGTTATGAAAAGTGAATGTGGTGCCTCCGCCTCTCACTGTATTTGCCCTCCATTCCAGGCAGCGTTTGAGAAGGCAGCAGAGGAGGTGAAGCAGCTGAAAACTACCCCCACAGATGAGGAAATGCTAGAGACATATGCCCTGTACAAGCAGGCCACCGTTGGGGATGTAAATACAGGTATGGAATCTATACTATGTGCCATTTTCTGGGGCGCCCCTGCTTTAATACTGGCTCTCTAAATCCCACACTGGATGGGAAGTGCCACCCTAGGGTGCAGTCATGCAAATGTGAACTCTGATAGTTCTTGTGTGCTGGTAATTTGCACCAAGAGTTCTGCTGTGGCCCAAGAATTAACCACGCAAAGGGAAGGAATGAGCATAAAGGGAATGTGTTGTTATCAGTGTGTAGGGCTGGTGAACTTGTGGCCTGTACAGCAGCTCTATGACTTTGATACCACTGTTTTTTTCTCTTCTCATTGGCAGCCATTGGGCAAGGCTTCCACAGCCACTTTGAGAGCCTTAAAGGGGTGGTTCACCTTCAAGTTAACTTTTAGTATGTTATAGTATGGCTAATTATAAGCAACATTATTTCTTTTTAATAGTTTAATTGTTTGCCTTTTACTTCTGACTCTAACCAGCTTTCAAATGGGGGTCTTTGACCCTATCTAAAAACAAATGCTCTGCAAGACTACAAATGTTATTGTTATTGCTACTTTTTAATACTCCCCTTTCTAGCCAGGCCTCTCCTATTCATATTCCAGTATTTTATTCAAATCAGTGCATGGTTGCTATGGTAATTTGGACCCTAGCAACCAGATTGCTGAGTTTGCAAACTGGAGAGCTGCTGAATAAAAAGCTAAATAACTCAAAAACCACAAATAATAAAAAATGAAAACCAATTGCAAATTGCCTCAGAATATCACTCTCTACATCGCAAAAGTGAACAACCCCTTTAAAGGTTGTGCCCAGTGCTAGGGGCTGATGCTGAGCCAGGTGTGTGATTGTATGTGCCAACCTGGAGTTGTCATGTCTTTACACCAGGGACATAAGGTGGGAAATGTCAGAGATGTGCAATAAAGCATTCTGACAGTGATGCTCATTAGCAATGTGCTATACAGCTGCTACCATACAGGTAATCCACCTGACCTGTCCCCCAAGGTCCAGACTTAGATTCAAATAGGCCATGGTTTTCCAAGTACAGAGGTCCAAACAGCCTCCCACCAGCTGACAGTCTATGGGAATTTAAAGCAGACCCTGTGGCATTTGTCAGCATCTACAGATTGCCAGTCCCACCTTGTCTGTCCCCAGACTGGGATCTGCAGAACTGTACTGGGCAGGTAGGTGGGGTTACGCTGCTGCTATCTGTGCTTGGGTTTCTTGATGCTTTATACAGTATGTCTGTTCCCTGGAGACTCATCCTCTGTATCCCTTTGTTACTATGCAGACCGGCCTGGAATGTTGGACTTCAAAGGCAAAGCCAAGTGGGATGCTTGGAACAAGAAGAAGGGTAAGTGGGCCTGTGCAAACCCGCAGCCACAAAATGTGGGCTGTTTTAGGGAGTAGAGTCTGGAGTATTTTGTGCCTGAGACATGAGATGGAGGCTACTGCTTAATTTAACCTTTTCCTTTCTTTGCCCTTAGGAACCAGCAAGGAGGATGCCATGGCCCAGTATGTGGAGTTAGTTGAAAAGCTAAAGGGCAAATACTGATGCTAACTCATCCCAGCATGCTTCTGTGCCCAGACTGCATGTTGTCCTTTGCGTGCTGCAGGGGGCACTGAATAACCGTTCCTTTTTGTACATTTCATACATCAGCTGCGCAGTAACAATAAAACTACTCTGTTCCTTTCTGTCTGTGTTGTGATTGGTGTTTGCCACAACGTCCTCCCCTTCGAGATCATGACCCCTTTACTTAGCTGCAGTAGCGTAACTAGAGGGGGGCGGGCCCTGGTGCATGACGTGCTGCTGGGCCCCGCCCCCCTCAGTACCGCCCGCATTTTCAGTGGCGCGTGGGCTGCCGCGGGCCCTGGCCTGCTCGCTCCCCCGGTAGTTCCGCAACTGCTTAGCTGCTAAAAAAAGTTAAGGGTTTGCCATAAATGCAGCTAAAGAAAAATGTAATTAAAAAAAAAAGGCAAGAACTAACCCTCTCTCTAGGAGACCAACTCCAGGACCTCTATTGTTCAGTATTTGTTACAGCAAGGCATTGCATCTGAGCCGAAGAAACCCTTCTCATTCACCGTGCAGAACTGTTTTAGTGTACCACTTAGGGGTAAATAAATGTACTCTCTCTTTCTTGCCCTTAAGATGGGATTAGTTACATATCTGACCCCCTCATAAACTTGGGGATTTTGCAGAGAGGAAGGGATAAGGGCAATAGGAGGAAGTAGCCGGAGTTGTTCCTCAGGGACCATGTGCACTATAACAGTCATGGCCTCCATCCAGGTCTGAACTGAGAATCAAAATAGGTCCTGGCATATCAGGTACCCAGAGGTCCAAACAGCCCACTAAATAGTGAGTGTCTATGGCATCTTACAGCAGCTCCTCTGGCATTTGCCAGAACCCACAGATTGCCAGTCCGGGCCTGCCTCCATCCCCTCCTCTGGGATACCAGCTCTTTCTGAGTGTATAGACAGCATGATTGGAGTCTGTGTGACAGATCATGAAGCTGATGGAGAGTTCTGGGAACCAGCACCATCTTTCTTGTTGACTGTATCCCAAGATCTAAAAAGCTTCCAGTTCATGTGAATAGGACAGACACCCTCTTTCTTATTGCACAGGATAAAACATAGCCTACCATTATTGGTTAATCTCTTTGCACTGACAATGTTCTTTTGTGACTGGATGGGGTTGCTGGGTGATGTAGTCAGAGCTGTTTCTTATTCAACATATAGTTATACTGCTTTTGTGCAGAATCTTGGTGTGGGTCATTCCTGTATGGGTCAGGGGGGGTCTTGCAGTTCACCAACTGAATGGTCCAGTTAGAGCCTGTCAGAGAGGATGCTGGGAATTGTAGTAGCAGGAGGGCTGCAGCCTGCAGGTTTGAGCCCTAGGATTAATTATATGGGGTCTATATATGTGGCCCCGAGGCGTTCATGCTCACTGGGTTGGGTGGATTAGAGTGCATCGATTTATATATATGGGGTCGTAAAGATTTGTGAAGTTATGTGATGTTACACCGGTACAACTGCATCTGGGGCAATGTGAGCCTCTAACCCCCTCCGCATTGGGAAGGGCACATCTGGGCTATTTCTCTTGTTCGCTCTGAGGGAGTGGGGCCATCTCCTGGGACGTGCCAATGAGCACACAGTCGAGGGGGGGGAAAGGTAAGAAAAGGAATAAAAACATCAGCCGTTCCCTTTGCTCTAACCCCCTCCCTTTCTGATCAGAGTCGCTGATTCAGCAGGATCCGGGCACCCGGCCCAAGTAACGTGACTTATACTCGGCTACTTGCCCTCATGCCCAGCGTGGGACGTTACTCTGGAACAGCGCACAGCCATGACAGCTATAGGGGTGCAGGTAACGCTCTCTCTCTGTCAGGGGGTTGGTGTGGATGGGATAGAACTAGGGACTTCTGCCCAGCTCTCCCTGGGACGGGATCTCGGCTTTGGGGCAGCACTAAAGGGGCAGCACATTCTTCGACTCCGACGTTATTATGTTTTTTAGGGTTGTGCGCCCCTAGGCGAGTCCTGCTTAACCTCTAACTTTCCCCGAGGCACTGCCTCTTTAATTGTTGGGAAGAGGGGTGCACCTAGAGTGTTGCTCTGGGGCAGAGGTGCGCAAGACTGGAAGGGAGTAACAATCCCAGAGGAGGGATACGCTTCATGGACAGGGATCTGCTGCCCTGGGAGGGAATTGTGTTATTATACAGAACATTTAATGTTGTGCAGGGAGTTTGCAGCCCATTAACATTTACTTGTCAGGATTTGCCAGACTCTGCTTGTTTTGCCTCTATCCAATGCATTGGGTCCTTTGTGTGAGACCTTTATCCCCTTGTCTGCTCCCAACCTTTCCCACTCACTTGTATTTAAAACCAAACAAATCTTTTGCACTCCAGGCCAAACAGTTACAGGTGGTTCGCAGAACTATCCAGAATTAACAGTTTGTAGCACAGAAAGAAAGTTCACCTCCCACTGTCTAATGCAGTTTGTCACAGGGACAGAAAGGTAAAACGTAACTTCTTAAAAACAACAAAATTGTTTTAAAAACGCCCTTACCCTGGGTATAATAAACGAACCGGCAGGCGACTGACACTGTTTTTTCATACACCGCTTAAAAGATGTCTCCGTATCTGTTAATTTTTACCAACAAAATGAGGGAGCAGGTCACAAACAGAAAAATGCCCAAACCATATGCTAGGCTAACTGAAACCAATAGTGCCACACTTGCACCAAGTGGGGCTCATTTATAAACACTGGGCAAATTTGCACCTGGGCAGTAACAAATAGCAACCAATCAGAGGCCTGCTTTCATTGCTCAACCTGCAGCTAGCTGAAAAAAAAACACTCACTGATTGGTTGCTATGGGTTACTGCCCAGGTGCAAATTTGCCCAGTGTTTATAAATGAGCTCCAGTGTGTTTATTACCCACCCTAACCATCCCTATCTATCACTTGGAATCACGGAATGGGCAATAGCTTCAATAGGTACTGGAGATTCGGTTCCTTCCTTCTATCACAGAGAATGTATGGGGGATTGGGGCATGTAAGTTTTCATTAGCACAAAAATATTTGCAAACACCTTTTTTATATTGTGAGCAGCACTAAACATTTGCAAAAAAAACAAAAAACATTTTAAATAACGCTTGTGAGTTTAGTGTCATTGCATCCACATATTTTTAAAGGGGCGGTTCACCTTTAAGTTAACTTTTAGTATGTTATAAAATGGCCAATTCTAATCAACTTTTCAATTGACCATCATCATTTTTTTTTTTATAGTTTTGTAACAATATCCAGCTTTCAAATGAGGGTCACTGACCCATCTAAAAACAAATGCTCCGTAAGGCTACAAATTTATTGTTATTGCTACTTTTTATCACTTGTCTTTCTATTCAGGCCTCTCCTAATTATATTCCAGTTTCTTATTCAAATCAATGCATGATTGCTATGGTAATTTTGACCCTAGCAACCAGATTGTTGAAATTGGAAATGGGAGAAGTGCTGCATAAAAAGCTAAATAACCCAAGAACCACAAATAATAAAAAAGGAAAACCAATTGCAAATTATCTTAAAATGTCATTCTGTACATCATACTAAAAGTTAATTTAAATGTGAACAACCCCTTTAAATGCACATACTGCAGAGTAAGCCTGATACACATTTCACTCCTCACACTGACATTTCTCAAAGGCCTTAGATACAAACAGTATCAGTCACCACTAACCTGCTGATACATACTGTATATTGAACCCAGGTTAATGAGTTTTTTAAAAAATATTTTTGTTGTTTTTAAGATAGTAAAAGCTATGTTTTTACTTTCTGTCCCTGTGACAATCTGCATCAATTGATGAGAATGTGTGCTTTTTATTATGTCCCCGTTTGCTCCCAGCCATTCCTCTCACTCCCTGTCTAGTCTTTCCCATTCATTCCCTGTCTGTTCCCAGTCTTTCCCCACTCTCTCACTGTCTGTTCCCAGTCTTTCCCTACTCTCTGTTCCCAGTCTTTCCCTACTCTCTCAGTCTGTTCTCAGTCTTTCCCCACTCACTCCGTGACTGTTCCCAGTCGTTCCCCACTCTCTCACTGTCTGTTCCCAGTTTTTCATCACTCTTTCACTGTCTGTTCCCAGTCTTTCCCCACTCTTTCACTGTCTGTTCCCATTCTTTCCCCACTCTTTCACTGTCTGTTCCCAGTCTTACCCTACTCTCTCACCGTCTGTTCCCATTCTTTCCCCACTCTCTCACTGTCTGTTCTCGGTCTTTCCCCACTCACTCCCTGACTGTTCCCAGTCTTTCCCCACGGTCTCACTGTCTGTTCCCAGTCTTTCCCCGCTGTTTCTCCCCACTCCCTATCTGCTTCCAGTCATTCCTCTTACTCCAAGTCAACTCCCATTCTTTTTCCCTACACCCTGTCTGAGTTCCTAATTGTATTTTCAATACAATGTTTACAATTTTCAATAAAAAGCATAACACTGTCTGCACTTGGCTTTCCACTAAGGCCCCGGACACAAATGCGGATTTTGCTGCGGTTTTTAAAAAAAGCTGACAGCCGAGTAAATTCGCTTAGCGGTTTCAAGCTTCGGCAGTGGCACATACGCTAGCATATTTATGTGGTGGTTGACTTTTTCAAAAAACACTGTGTGAACCGCGGCGAATATCCGCATGTGTGTCCATGACCTAAAGGCAATGGGCCAGAAGACATGATTGGGTTTACAGTAAGGTTAAGGTTACATTATCAGACGTGTAATTGGTTTCCCATAGCAACATTAACTGAAATAAATAGGAAATCATGGCACCCCAGCCCATTGTTCCCTGGGCAGTCAAAGGTGCATCTGCTTCGGCACAAGGGTAAAAACACAGAGACTGGGAAATTCCCTATTGTCAATCTATCCTGTGGACAATAAATGGTTAATCTGGGCCATGGCTGTTACTATTTGTACCCTTGGAAGTGAAGTTGATAAATCTCAGCTCAGAGGGTAAAGTGCCCCATTTATTGCCACCAACTCGTAATATAATGGAACAAAGGTCTCGCTGAGCTCACAAACAACTGGTAATCTACATCTTGGCATACACACCATTAGTGTTTTACTCTTATACTCACCTCTTGTAATGGGGGTGGGGACTGATAAAATTACGCATGACCTGATTTTCTGACACAGGTACCCTGTCTCCCATATGATCAAACGGCCACCTCTACAGGGAGTGGATTGCCTGTGAATCCCATAATATAATACAATCATATAATCCCAACTACCCCATCTGAACTGGTGCATATTCCCTCCCCTGTCCCAGTTGAACTGATGTATAACTCCTCGCCTAGACTAAAATGTACTGGTATATAATCTCTTCCCTGCTCCAGCTGTACTGTTTATTTATCCCTGATCCAGCTGTACTAGTATATGCCCCCCCCTGCCCTAGCTGTACTGTTAATCAATCCCTGACCACCTGTACTAGTATATAATCCCTGACCTATCTGTACTGGTATATAATCCCTGACCCACCTGTACTGGTTTATAACCCTTGACCCACTTGTAATGGTATATAATTTCTCCCTCTGCTCCAGCTGAGCTGGTTTACAACCCCGCTATGTAATATAGCTGATTATTACATAGAAGGTAACACCAACAGGGGCAGCAGATTGCCAGAAAAAAAATCCTTTTCTCATGCACAAACAAGTATATTATATTAGGTATATTGCACTATTCTTGTGTGTGTCACCCCTAAAAGTATTGCCCTCTCCCTCAGGCACAGAAGCCCCACCATCACCATCGCAACATGTTCTTCGAGATGTTCCTGCAGGTACTGATCACAGTCAGTTCTGCCCTGGCCATTATCCTTTCCTCCATTTCCGTGTGTGATGGCCAGTGGATCTCAACCCCAGAGGAGACAGTTTTCGGGGTTTGGGACACTTGCCAGAAAGGTTCCATCCAATGCAGTGAAGAAATGGCCTGGCTAAGCCAACACATGGTGCTGGTCCGTACCACTGTGTCTTTGGCGGTGGTGGTGGCCATTTTTGGCCTACAGTTGCTGATGGTTTCCCAGCTGTGTGAAGATGGTCACTCCCATAAGAAGTGGAACATGGGATCAGTCCTACTGGTCATCTCCTTCCTCCTGTCCTCTACGGGCACCCTGACTTACATCATCCTACTGAAGGACTTTACTGGCCTTGGCTCCTTCACTCTCCTCTTCTGGTGCCAGTTTGTGGGGGTATTTCTGTTCTTCCTGAATGGAATCAGTGGCATTTACCTCAGCCGCCTGACAGCATGAGCCCTGGAACAGCGGCCACGCTACTGCTCTGTAGTGGGGGCTATGTATATCATTGCTGTGGGACTGCTATATAGCATTGCAGTGGGGGACCACAATACAGCACTGTCATGGTGCACCATAAAACACTGTTGTGGGGGCCACTTTAGCACTGTGATGGCAGCCACTACTGTATATCGAACTGCAATAGGAGCCACAGCGAGGGCCTCTAAGTAGTAATGCAGTGGCAGCCACAACTTAACACTGCAGTGCGGGCCACAATGTAGCATTGCTATGGAATCACTATATAGCAGGGGTGCCCAAAAGGTAGATTGGGATCGACCAATAGACCTTTAGCTGGTGATCAGTAGATCTCAAGTCACTGTCCACAAACAGCTTGTCTAAATCACCCTCCTATTTCATGCTTTTCATTCAATTATTACATTAAGGTCACATAAGAAATAGTTGTTTGTTAGATAAAGCAATATACATTTTTCTCATAAATCAATATTTAGTATCTTCATAGTGCAGAAAGCAAACACCTTTTTATGGAAGTAGATCATAATGGGACAACATCACTAAAAGTAGACCTGGTATTAGTAAAGTATGGGCATTACTGCTATATAGCATAGCCATGGGGCCCAGCTATGGGTGTGATTCTTTAGCACAATAATGGTAGCCACTATACTGTATAGTATTGCAGTGAAGACCAGTATATAGTATTGCAATAAGAGGCACAATGAGGGCCACTATTGCTACGGGAGGGTCACTTTGTAGCCACTGTGATGGGGGCATTAGGTAGTATTTAGTGCTGCTTTTATGTTCCATAGCTGCTCAGCCTGCAAAAATAGTGTCTGGAATGAATAAAATAGTCATTCTCTCCCTTTCCTGTGGTAATCTGGATACCCACCAGTGCTAGGGTCATTAGGCCAGCCATTATATGCAGAATAGGATTTTTGTGTATAGTTTCTTACCTTTTTTATGAGAGAGCGATGTTATGAGAGAGTCCGCTCTTGTGGCCAGTTACATGCTAACTGGGTGAATAAAAATTGCTGTGATACTAGTTTTTTTTGTCTCAGCTGGTTTCTCTTTGTGCCTGTTTGTGTGTCACACTACATGCGCTTGAGGCGTTGGGTTAGAAGGGCCTCATTATATTGTACCTGAGGAGAAGTTAGGTATGGGTAGCCAGGATTGTGGGAAGTTGTAGTTTACCAAAAAAAACCAAGGCTATGTTATTGCTGAGCCAAAGTAGCATTTATGTAAATTATCATGTAAAATATATTATTATTTTAAAGGAGAACACTATCCAGAACTGATTTTTTTTTAAAAAAAATCGATATCTGCATAACTCTCTATAATCATTCGCTCCTTATTCTCACCGGGTGACCATCTGTCAGAAAATTGATCGGCCAGGTTTAAAAATCGGTCCCAGTGCAATCTATCTATGTTTGCAGGGCCAAGCAGGCAGCTACTCTTCAGTTTTGCTGGGAATATCGCCTGAAATGGTCTTTTTAGTTGATGGACACATCGTACATTTAAACGACCATTTTGAGTTAATCGTGGTCTCACGATAACGATTGGATCTTTTAAAGATCTTTGGCCAGATTAACCGTCATTGCTATTGTCTTTCACTAACTGGCTTTCCCTTTCTGTTCTCTGGATCTAATCCTGAACAATGTACAATAACCTAGAAGAGAACTGACCTGCTAGATTCAGGAGTCAGAACCAGCAGTGCAGAGAACCGAAAGGGCAGATAAAAAATATTTTGGGGTTGAGTTTCCCTTTAAATGGATACCGTTATGGTTACCATCTTACCCCAACGAAGCAGGGCACATATGCATCCACAATTTGGATTCATGACTGCACAAAAGTCAGCGAGGCGTGCATCCAACTTACATCATCTGTATTCAATAACTGTCCTGCTTTAATAATGTTTCTAATATAGTTAGCCAAAAATGTAATGTATTAAGGCTGGAGTGACTGGATGTCTAACATAATAGCCAGAACACTACTTCCTGGTTTCCTTGGCTCTCTTGGTTTACACTGACTGGTTACCAGGCAGTTACCAACCAGTGACCTGAGGGGGCACATGGGTCATAACTGTTTGCTTTTGGGTCTGAACTGCATGCCGAGGATCAATTGCAAACTCACTGAACCGTTATGTCCCATGTGGCCCCCCTTAAAGGAGAATTCAAGCCCCCCCACTAATAAAAACCCCTACCCTACATTGCCCCCCCCTCCCTGATCCCCCCCCCCCAAACACACAGGTGTAAATGCCCCATATACTGTAATTACCCCTCATTGCAGAGTCAACACAGCGATTCGGTAATCTTCGGGTCTTCTTCCTTCCCTTCGGCAATTATCGTGACTTTAGGCGCATGAGCAGTTATCACGAAGCGGAAGACTGCTCCAACTGCGCATGCGCCGATATGGTGCTTACATTCTGAAGGCTATCGAAGAGAAGAAGATGGCGCCGGTGAGCTCCGCTGCGCTGATCAGGGTTAATTACAGGATTAGAGGCATTTATAGGTGTTAACGCGCAAAGAGAGAGCTGAAAAGCAGGAAGTAGTGTTCTGGCTATTATGTTACACATCCAGTCACTCCAGCCTTTATACATCATATTTTTGACTAACTATATACATTTTTTATTTTAAACTTTCTATCGACCCAGTTTTTATTTTTACACTGAACTGTTCTTGTAAAGGATGAGATGGTAGCTCTAGATACTGTCATCCCATAGTCCCTTGTTTGAATCTCTCTCTTCTTTCTTCTGCCCAAAGCTACAGTAAGCCGTCCTGTGTTGCATTGCGGCAGGGTTCGACAAACACCCAGGAATACAGCCACGGCCTCACAGTTTTTCTGTTGTTTAAACCACTGCTGCCTATATGAGAATAGCAGGGAATGTATGGAATGTGCTGATCTGATGGGGCAGAGGCTCACACAGAGCTAAGTAGGCTTTTATTAAAGGTGAGATAATTAACACTGGTAATTATTTGATGATGGTATCCTTTTTAATATTCAAATAACAAAACAGTTTTTTAGGCAACCCCAAAGAAACACAAACCTGGATTCCCCCCCCCCCCGGGCACCACTGGGCCGAGTAATGAAATGCCATTTGCCAGACTATTCTCTCTATTCAGAAGGGAGGCGGTAGCAGAATGGATGGAGAGTGAAGTAAATTTCTGTTTCTAAAAGGGAATTAATTGAGTTCTGGAGCCAAACAAATTTCCATCATTGTTATATCTGCTCCAAATGCAAAGCAATGACACTCCCAGTAGGAAAAACAGGGAACAGCCTTCCAGCATGGATGGTGGGACCATATATAATATATTAAAGGAATAGGAGGAGAGTCTGAAAGGGAACATAAGGAAGTGCTACGTTACAGAAAACTGATACCGGATTAGTAGTATTTTAAACAATTTTTCTGTTGGTTTTCAAAAAATAGTCTGGATGGCATCTTATTTATTAGCTGCCCCTTATGTTGCCTATTCTGCAGATGAAAACACTGTGATTCAAAGGCTTCAGTTTTATAAACGCTTTACTATTTTTATTAAATTTTGACTTTCAAACTGCTGCCTCACGAGGAAACTTTGGGCGACTTCGGAAAACAAAGCGATATGTATGCCGTCCTGCTGGCGGTTCTCATTTTTGCCAGCAGGAAGGCTTTTGGGGAAATTAGTCGCCCGCAGTAGAGAAGATTTGTTGCTTGACTACTAATCTCCCCATGTGCCACCACCCTTAGTTTCTAGTGTAAATAAAGCTTAGCAGCCAGAACGTGGATAAATCCTGAGCAGAACAAAAAAAAAATGCCTAAGATTACCTGAGATTAGGATCCAGTGAAATTCTACACACAATTCTATCTGCTGTCTGGGTTGGACTGAACTTTCTCTATTAGAGATGATATCTGTATAAGGGACTGGCACCACAGGGAGTTTTGGTGCCGTTGCTACGGGTATGTGCTACTTACCTACCTCTGTAACAATTGTATAGTGTTTAATGCAAACTTCTCTTATACTATTGTGCCTCCCATATCTGTTGTGATGGGATAGGTGGGAGTTCATGCAGGTATACGTGTGCATTACTGTCCCATATTGTGTGTGTGTACAAATGTACAGCTAAAGAGGCGCACTGCTAGGATGGCACATACCCCCGGGTAGGAGAAAGGCGAAGTCAAGGGCATGGTCCCTCACCCTTGTTAGAAGTCGCCCTGAGGGGTCCCGTCTTTGTCCCCACTGCACAGGACAGGGGATGGGTACAAATATGGGTGTCAGGTATGGTTGCCACCTGGTCAGTATTTTACCGGCCTGGCCGGTAAAAATTATGGTTGATAACAATGTTATTAATAGGGATGCACCGAATCCAGGATTCAGCCTTTTTCAGCAGGATTCAGCCGAATCCTTCTGCCTGGCCGAACCGAATCCAAATCCTAATTTGCATATGCAAATTAGGGACGGGGAGAGTAATTGCGTGACTGTCACAAAACAAGGAAGTAAAACATGTTTTCCCCTTCCCATCCTTAATTTGCATATGCAAATTAGGGTTCGGTATTCGGACAAATCTTTTGCGAAGGATTTGGGGGTTCATCCAAAATAGTGCTTCGGTGCATGCCTAGTTATTAATAGGGAAAAAAAAAGATAAATATACAGGAAGATATTTTTTTTCCAGAAAAGGTGGCAACCCTAGTGTCAGGGCCATAATGTCTGGTATGGAACTGAAGAAAGCAGGGGCTTATATGAACACAGGGTGGGACTATTTCACAGCAGCAGTTTATCACAACTTTGCATTCACAAGATCAAGATTAAACAGATGTTAATATTTATCTTTATATGTGGCAGGCAGTACTTCCGAATTGCTCTCCTTTTGGATCAGACCCTTCCCATTCTGGATTCTTGTCCCTTGCTGTGAGTCTAGAAGGATCTACTGGATTTTAGTTGTAAGTGATTCTAATCCAGTGCCTTCTGTAGTAGTGATCAACCAGTGAGGTTACTGGGTGGGGCCAATCACATGGATCACTTGGAGGGATTAAAGGGGATGGAGGGGAGACAATCTATGCGACATTGGGGCAGATTTATCAAGGGTTAAGGTTATAATTCCATTTATTTAAAAATAAATTTCAATTGGTTGCTTTTTTTTCATATTTCGAGTTCATGGGAGTTTTTAGAAACTTCCATGAACTTGAAATTCGACCCTTGATAAATCTGCCCCATAGGGTGATATAATAAAGTGAGTGGGCCCCATAGCAAAATCCTATTGATGACTCCAAAAGGAAAGTGATGGCTCTGTCACATACTGTATGATGTAATTATACACCATTGTGCTTTCTGGGCCCCTAATGAAACTCTGGATCTATTGTTACATCCAGGGCAAAAATCTTTGCCTTATGGTGTTTTCTGCCTTCCAAAACCCTGTGCCAGTCCCAACTTGTTCTCTGGGATAAAAAGATTAAACTAATCTGAGAATAAATCAATGTTACCCTGCTTTCCACAAGGAAATTGTACAATGCATTGTACCAGTGTCACTGCAAAACAACACACTGTATTTGCAACCTGTACACACAATAAGGTTATTAGTGCCAGGCCCGAAAAGGATATCTGTAAATACATCTCACTGTTTATCAAAACGCTGTCTATAGGAAACCTGGAACAAAATTTTCTCCTAAAATTTAATTCATCCATAAGTTTTCAAGTGATAAATCAGACAAATAAGGTTTTCCATTGAATTGAATCTGGCCCATAATACTGTACAATTCAGTCAGTTTGCATATGGTACAGTACAGTCACATGTATATACACAATATACAGTAGGGGGGGTTCAGGGGACCCGGAAAATTTTTTGTAAAATCAGGGAAAATGTAAAATCAGGGAAATGTGTAACTTTTTCTTCAAGTACTGAAAGGATAAAAGCACAGGAGTCCGTTTTACCTTGAGATACAATATTGTGTTAATAAGAAAGGGTTAAGCATTGCAGTGTTAATGTTACACTAAGGGGGGCATGTGCAAGGCCTCTCTATGACAGTCACATACACAACCTAAAGCAATAAGTGATTGGTGCAGGACTGTATAAGGGGCAAGCTAATTGGAATTGACCATTTACAGGCAGAACCATGGCAAAGTATATCTGGTTAGTGTTTTAAACCTTTTTATTTCACAAATAATAACCCATTGAAATACATTATAATTTGGTGGGACCACAAAAATGTAAAATGCGGGAAAACTTAAAATTGAGCTTTCACTGTAGTACAGTGATGGGTATAGTGCACACATAATACACTTAATAGCTGTGTAAATTGCACATACAATACATCATACGGCATATTGAGTGTATAATTCCATGATAATATATAGTCTCCCTTAATATTATTTAACTACCTGTTACAGGAGGAGGTACAAGTAGATTGGACCAATTAGTCTAGGGACCCTTAAAATGACATTCAATAAAGTCAAAGGGGTGTGGGTTAGCGCTACACTGACAGGAGGGGGCATAAACTGATGCCCGAGGAATGGGAAAATGTGAAATATGAG
The DNA here is from genome assembly GCA_038501925.1 of Xenopus petersii. NCBI lineage: Eukaryota > Metazoa > Chordata > Amphibia > Anura > Pipidae > Xenopus > Xenopus petersii. The sequence continues at coordinate 73,425,127 of CM076689.1, read as the reverse complement.
AAAAATAAGATGACAGTGGCACTGAGAAAGGAATAAGAGGAGGGAGGAATGAAATTTAAGATGGAATGAAAAAGAAAAGAGGAATGAAATGCTGGGGGGTCAAAAAGAGGAGCAGATTGGAATGTCATGTACTTGCAGGGAAATTCCCTATTAACAATCCCCTGTCATTCTGCCCCCTGCCAAAACTCCAATCTGTCCCAATCCAATCTCCCCCTCTAGTATCATGCATCTATATACCTCTGTCCTCCACACCATGCCACTTTTGCCCAAAACTACCCCCCCCTTTTATGTCATCAGTTTACCTCCTTAACTTTACTGCTCCACCCTACATCATCACCTTGACTATTTCTGCTGATACAAGATGGCAACCCTAGGAGTGCATTTGCATACTGAGGGCCATAACAATCCTGTAGAAGGCTGTGTCCAGGCTAACATGCCTCCAGCTAGACGTTAGTCAAATGGCTGATATTCATTTGTGTTCGTTTTAGTTTTGATGGGTTGAAGATCCCCAAAACTAGATGTTTCTGGATTTTCCAGTAGATCTGTGGCCCCCCCTCCCCCCCAGTTCATTGTCCCTATGTTGTTGGCATGACTCAGGGTCCTAGCTGTACTTGTGGCTAGGGTTGCCACCTGGCCGGTAAAAATGATGGTTGATCCCAATGTTATTAATAGGGAAAAAAGATAAATATATAGGAAGGCCGGTATTTTTTTCCAGAAAAGGTGGCAACCCTACTTGTGGCTTGAATATCCCCAGAGTTGGATGATTCTGGATTCCAGGTAGATTCCTGACCCCTGGTTATTTGACCCTATATTGTTGGTGATGGGTTGAATATGCCCAAATCTAGATGCTTCTGGGTTTCTGGTAAATGTTTGATTAATTAGCTTTATGCTTTATTGTTGATGGGACTGAAGAGCCTCCAATCTAGATGGCACTGGATTTCTCGGCTGACTTCTTCCTCTGCTTCTCATTGCTGCTCTGGCTGTCTGGCATAACCTGTGTAAGGATGGTGGGTGCACTGCTCACCATTGAGTTATTCTGCTGCCTTAACAGGAAATATTCCCTAAAATGGCATCTGCACCACTTCCTGTGGATCTCACTTTGTACCTGGCAAGACATGCACACAACATATCTGTTATCACCTGCAGGATTGCCCACACAATGACCCAACCACAGACAACAATACAGGAACCTTTTGGCTTGGAATAAGGGGATGATCCACTTACCTCTCTATTGAGGAAACAATAGAGCACAGCTACCAAAAAACCCTGAGGGAAAACAGAACTATTATTATTATTCCAGAATCAGATAATCAGCCTCAGAACAATGGCAGACTCCATGCATCCTAGTAAAGCTAAGGGAAGGAAATCTAGGTCTCTTGGACTTCAATGATCACCTGGAAGGATCCCAGTGTTAACTCAAATGACAGGCGGATCTTAATCGTGTCACTGCTCACATCTTCTGGGAAGAAGGCAAAGACCATATAATGGATCCCAAAGAGTGGGATGAGCAGCAGAGTGGATCTTGCCAGCCTTCTATGGGAAACAGAATGTCAGAAATTACCATGATTATTCCCAACTGTGTCCAACTGTGTCCAGGTACATTCTGCCAAATGTAGCAAAATGGTCATAAAATGACAGTGCCAGCCACAGTACTGGCAGTGTCACCATGCAGCATCTCTGGCACTTACTTGTACTGCCCCAAATCATTCCTTGAAACCACATCCATCGTCTTCAACTTCTTCATCAGAATGCGGATGATCCTCACGAAAAGGATAAAGTTAATCTAAAGGGGGGCAGTTATATGACAATATTTACTGGAGATGCCCTGATGGGGAGAGACCTATTGCAACTCTCAGGCAGTCAACGGGTGAATAATTAGCATTCTGCCACTTCTACAGCCTTGGCTAAAATAATCAGTTTGGGGCACTAATAGATCCACCCTTACAGTGCCGCTATTTGGTAAGGATCTCCTTTAGGTCATAACAACAGAAAAAACGGCTCTATCAATATCAGCCGATGAGCTGTTTTTTCACAGATATCTAGGACCAGAAAATTCGTACTTACTGAACTTTACGACAGCTGTTCAGAAGAGGGTAACAGAGCAGACAGACATTCATCCTAACCTCAAGATTGCCACCCCCCATACTATCTCTGGTTATCTGAGCTTGAAACTAGGGCCTTGGAAACTGAGATTTATAAGGTGTTGATGGAGCGCCACCTACTGGAGATCTTGTGTTACAGGCTGAAATTATGAATCAAACTCTCTTGTAAATTATGTACTGCCAGTATAGCATCACATTGGGGCCAACAACAGCACTGTCCACAAGCAACTCCACAAGATCAGCCTACTGGTGGCTTCACATTCCCATAGTAAACACTACTTTTATGTATTTTCTCTTGTGTTTGTTAGATTTCCCATAGCACTGTAATTCTGTCCATGGGACACATCACTACTACAGGCCCCTGACACCAGTAGAGTCTGAGAATACCTCCTCTAGACTAAGATAAAAAAAACTATCCACTACTCCCGGCATCCTCTACAGGCAAGATAGGCAAGGACATGCTTGGAATTGCAGTTCTGTAGCAGCAGTTGCCTGTAAGTAGGTGGGCCCAGAACATATTATAGCTGGGTTTTATTTCTGACTTACAAAGATGGACAGAATGACTGGGCCTCGGATAATCCACCAGATACTGGCATTGGAATTAATGTCCCAGCACCTGCAAGGAAGCATATGCAAGTCATTCATACTGTATACCCTCGTAGGGGACATTCATATATACTGCTGGGATGGAGACTCCTTTTGGCAGAAATACAGACAGCTTGGGTCAGGGGGAGTTAAGCTCTGTACCCATATTTAGGCCTTGTCCCTAGAAAAAAATCACAGTGTTATCGTGGGGCCCTAGTGAGAGACAGTAACTTGTGAGCAATGGCTCTGAATTGGTACTGTGCTCTTTTACCCTCCAGACAAGGGAGGTGGGGGATGGGCTGTGACTGTTCATTTCATCCAAGTACCTAGAATTATCATGAACATGAAAAACACACTAACAGCAGGGGGAATCGGATGGCATGTTAAGCCAGTTGTTTCTTAATGGATAAATGTGATATTTCCTACTTTTAGGTCTGATCTGCCTTAGGCTTTTGTATGTAAAGGTGCCCCCAGTCTGACACAAATCAACCAGCTCTTTCCTGGTAGGATGGTACCAGCTGCCACAGACTGAGTCTTGTGATTGTGTAAGCCAATGGCATAGCAGACACATAGAGGCATCTATCTGAGGCAAGTAAACTGGACCAACTGAAAAAATTGCCACATGTGAGCCAGCCTGCTTAGTTTTGACTGCCGAATGGAAGAACAGGGTCAATATTATATTACTTGTAGATAGATGTTTCTGCCATGAAGGTGCAACATGGCTCTCTAAACTGATGTGTTGCAGTTATAAATAGAAGTAATTTTTGCATCCCATCACTCGCACTTACCCAATGTTCTCATAAAGATGGCGGCACACAGTCCAGGCAATAATGAAAACCAATGGAGATCCTGGAAAGCAGGACGGAAACAATTAGCTTGCCTTATGGTCCATTACTCCAATATTGAGACTCCAAGCCATCTGTTTTGTCCTCTGTCATTCTTAAAATAAAAGATGACTGTGCCCATCCCCTCACCCCAACCTCAGACCCTGATATACTGCACTCACCCCAACCCAAGGCGATGTACCAGCAGAAGTACTTCCACTCTGAGAAGAAGGAGATTACCAGCAGGGTATGGAGATACAGTCCTTCCACCAGAAGCCAGCTGTAGTTGGCCATGATGCAGTACTGGAAAAAAATTATAACGTAGCTGCAGTCAGTCTGTGGATAAAGGAAAGGTATTTTCAGCTCTTCTGTGCAGAGGGTGCCAAGTAACACAAACAAACAGATCTGGAGAATTTCTAGACCAGATATATATCTGCTGAGAAATATATAAGACAGAGCAATAATCTCTCTGGCACATTCACCCAGTCAGGGTATAGATTACATTTATGGTTCTGCCAAAAAGATATCCCTGGCGCTGAGCACTAAACAGTATGTAATTGCACCTGCCAAATGTTTCTGCTCCCAAATTCCTACTTGGTTTTGAAACATAAATTCTATTAAAATGACTAAGATTGAGTGCTACTTCCCCTCATTGGAATCTATTTGTTCCTTTGGATTGAGGTGGAACCGATCATTGAGCTTCTCAAAAAAAACTGTCTTCGCAAAAATAACACAAGCAGAGTTCACTGGACCCTATAAACTCTGAATCCCCGAATAAATTCATTCCAGTGAATAGAGCTTTATGGCCACTCACTGAGTAGGCGTTGCAGTGGTCAATGTCCTCCGTGGAGTATAGAACTTCATCCTTGATGAAGATGGACATTGCACGCAAGATGAAGGATGCAAACAGGTGCATGTGGATGTAGTTGCGAGTGCAACGCAGTCGTCTGTGACCAATAAGAAGAGATGGGCAGGGTCACCTGATGTGATGTACCCAGGTGCTAAACTGGCCCCATTCCCATCATTACTCACCTGAATGATGCCAGGAGAGCCAGGGCAAGGACAAGGGAAGCCAGAGAGGTCCCATAACCAGTGGTGTACAGAGTCTTCAGGTGCATGAAATAGACCTGGGGGAGGGTGTAATTAAGGGTACAGCAACAATTTCATTAAAGTCACAACATTCCCCCTAACTGTCCAGATGGGGCATCTCAACCTTACGTCATAGTTTCTAACTACCCAGGGAAAGTTTGGTCTTCCCATGTTCAGTTTTGCACTGAACTGAGATGTAACACAAGTCACAAGATTTGCACCAGCTCTTCTAACCCACAGCATTAACGGAAAAGGCAGAATCTACTGATCAACTGTATGGAATCTAATTGGTTGCTATGGTAACAAAACTGGTGCAAACGTTGAGACTTACATAACCCCATAGTGCTTTGGGAAAAAAGGGAAGGGAGTCAAACTCTGACAGCAATAAGCCTTTTTTTGTCTTATAAAAACAATTGGCACTTTGGGTGTATGTGTTGAAATAAAGATAAGGCCCTGCCCCTGGGCACACATGCCAGTCACTCACCACATTGTCTGGTTCTGTTATATTGGCATCATATCCACACGCCACATCAACTGAAGGGAATCTCATTGACCAGCCATCCTTCGTGCAGTTTCTGTATAAGGACCCTGGGTGGGGGTAAAATTGGACTTAAAGTTTAGAGCTTTGAGATACATTTGAGCTACATTCTAGCAATGCCCAGTGGGATAAAAGGAAGCCTCGGTGTAAAGCCACTCACTCACTAGTCTCACAAGTCATCTTGTTACACATGGGCCAATTTAGAAAAACCGATGCCATGCTATTATTTTCCCATTGTTTTATCTCATCTCACTGTTCTCTGTGACCAAAGCCAACAACTAACCTTCCTCCTTTCTGGCCAGTAAGAGACCAACTGACCAGTAGGCAAATACCTACTCAGAGCAGGAATAAGAGAACTGGGACACACCTTAGTAGCTTGGAAACAAATAAGCTCATAGTGAAATTGGATTTATTATCCATTCCAGCCAATCAGATTGTCCCATGTACATCATTCTGTTTCAATATAATATACTGCACATCAATCAAGCAGTTAGCAGAGAATCTCCTGCTTTGCATTTACCTTGCTGATCTGTGAGGCCCTGCAGGAATTTGGGGCAGGGGATGGTAACGGTTTCTCCAAAGGCAGAGGAAGGCCAGCAGCTAATCCTATCCCATATCCCGGCACATCCTAAAATAACAAAAAGTTTAGTACTCAATAGAATCATTAACACTGTCACTAAAGTGAAAGACTTTTGCTGGGACTCCTTGGGACCAGGCAGTGGATTCTTCCATAGACATGTTAGCATCTGAATCTGACCTGAAGAAGGCTTTGGCGGGAGAATGCAGATAAGAGAGAGAAAGAGTTTGCAGAACCTGCCTGGCCATGCCTACCTGTCTCAAGCAGGAACAATTCAGTACATCTTTATATAAGGGTAAGATGTTAAAGGAAAACTATAGCCCCAAAATGAATACTTAAGCAACAGATAGTTTATATCAAATTGAATGACATATTAAAGAATCTTACCAAACTGGAATATATATTTACATAAATATTGCCCTTTTACATCTCTTGCCTTGAATCACCATTTTGTGACTCTATCTGTGCTGCCTCAGAGATCACCTGACCAGAAATACAACACTAACTGTAACAGGAAGAAGTGAGGAAGCAAAAGGCAGAACTCTGTCTGTTAATTGGCTCATGTGACCTTACATGTGGTTTGTATGTGTGCACAGTGAATCTTACGATCTCAGGGGGCGGCCCTTATTTTTTAAAATGGCAATGTTCTATTTATGATTACTCAATGGCACATACTACCAGAAAAGTATATTATTATGATAATGGTTCATTTACATGAAGCAGGGTTTTACACATGAGCTGTTTTACTCAGTATCTTTTAATAGAGACCTGCATTGTTTGGGGGGTATAGTTTTCCTTTAAGTAAAGGATCACTTACAGCAAATACTCATTGTTTTCCCATAACAAGCCCATACTACTAGCTAGATATACAAAAATAAAGAAACGATGGGGCTGCTTAGCCAGTGTTTGATGGCAGCCAGACCCATTGCTTCTTACCTCCTTCTGCCCAGTGATTTGTTGAGGCATTTTCAGCTGCTAGAGCCTCAGTGCAGAGGTCTTCTTGAATTTGTAGATCCCTAAGGAGGTCACATGACAGCTGGAAGGCTGCAACCTACAGAGAGGAGACATTTACTGTAGTTACCCCATGATATAACAAGAGGAACTAGAGCAGTGATGTATCTACAGGGCACCGCTCCCTCCATGGCATAATTATAGACAAAGCAAACCCCCTTGGGGGTGGGGGTCGCACACTAGTTATGCCACTGCTGCCCTCCTTGCAGAAAAATCTTCAGAAGGGCAGAGCACAGACTGCAACCCTACCTTGCCTGGGGGTCTGCATCCTCTATAGCAGTGATCTCCAAACAGTAGCTTGTGAGCAATATGTTGATCTTCAACCCCTTCGATGTTGCTCTCAGGGTCCTCAAAGCAGGTGCTTATTTTTGAATTCCAGGCTTGAAAGAAAGTTTTAATTGCATAAAAACTAAGTATAGTGCCAAGTACAGCCTCTATAGGCTGCCAGTCCACATAGGGGCTACTAAATAGTCAATCACAGTCCTTATTTGGCACTCCAAGGGACTTTTTCATGCTTGTGTTGTTCCCCAACTCTTTTTACATTTGAATGTGGCTTACATGTAAAAAGGTTGGGGACCCCTGCTCTATAGTTACACCCCTGAACTAGGGACAGGGCAAGGGTACTAAAATAATGGGGTCCATTGAAATCACATAATCACAGGGAGAACTTTCATGTCTGAATCAAACAGAAGCAGCCCCACCCTAAAACATACCAGTTGACTCCATAAAGACAGTGCCCTGTAAAGAATAAAGCCCAAGCATCCCTTTTCCCAGGAAGAACATACAGACTCCTTGGAGAAAGTGCCCTGGACAGAATAGCACCATAACTCATCCCCCCCATACAGATACCTGAAAGTTTCTTTCTAGCCCAGATCAATATTATACTAAATGCATCAGTAGCCTTATATTTTCTCCTTTGCTAAAAAGGCATCTGACCATTCTTTGAAGTGTAAAATGAATCTGCTCGTATATGTTTATAAATGGTGACCCTCTGTCTGACCCCAGAGCACCGCCATTCAAATTTTCGAATGGGTCTCCTGTATCACTGCTAAATACTGACCATGAATATGAATTTCCTCTCTATATGGATGAAATGATATTGCTGCTCAGACAAGCGCTATCTTGGTTTTCCAGTCAGAGGCAAATTATAAACTGGGAGAAAAATTAGATATAAGTATTCTTCAATGTTGGGTTAAGACGTTTCTTGCGGAAGTCATTTATTATATCAAATTATGAGAAGATTTAGCGATTTTTATAAACTCTTTCAGTATTTTACGTAGAAAAATTAGGGCTGGTACAGACTCATTCTCCATCATAAGTCAGACAAATTATATTTCCCTTTAACTCAATCACATGTTACTGCTGTCAGCGATATTATTTTATCATAATGCCTTATTTCTCTTCTAGTACAGGTGGCAGTTCCCAAACCCTCAGCAGTTTCTGTGCCAAAATGCAAGATCGCAATGCAGTTAAAGGAAGACTTTCAGTGGGACTGAGTAGGAAAGTATATTATACATGAAAGATACAGTTATGTAAAAGAGTGTGTCCTGGGGCAATTTGTGACTTCATTAAAACAGATATTATATCTCCGTTCCAAAGATGATTTAAGGGATACAATGTAACTAATGTCAGGCACCTGTCACATTCTGTTCCATTTTGTGTCATTTACATAAAAAAAGATACAGATTTTGCAAGAGGAAATGAGAATTGCCTCCGTTACACACCTACATGTAGAATTTCCTGCACCAGATCAGGGGCAAATTATAAGAATATGGTTAGAGAGGATCTTGGAGCAACCTCATTTAACCCTCAGACATGTACAGTAGTTGGGATGCTTTTTTTTTTGCTTTTTGCTGTTGGAGTGGTATCAGAGGGCCTGGTTAGGGAGAGCTCTCTGTGGCTTTTAGAAAAAAAAAGAGTATAGGTGCCTGTGAGTCTGGCAAGGATCCCCAAACAATTTGGCACCAATCATTCCACTGTCCAGGAGATTATCAACAAGTGGAGACGATTTCACTGCCAAGTTGCCCAAACCGAGCCGACCCAACAAGCAGAATCCAAGAACAGAACACAAGATGAAAGACTTCTGAAAGAAGTTTCTAAGACTCCCAGAACTTCATCCTGGGACCTACAGGCAGCTCTCCCCAATATTTTTGCCTCAATAAATGGTGCTGTCATTAGACAGAGGTTGCACAAATCAGATCTACATGGGGGCTCCAAAAGGAAAACCCAGTACCAAATGTAAAGCAAGGCATATTATGGCACTGTTTTGCTGCATCAGGGCCTGGACAGCTCTCTATCATAGAACCCACTTTGAATCCTTCATTGTACCAGAGAAACTTAGGGGTAATAGGGATCCATCTGTCAGAAGATTAATGCTCTACTGAAAGTGGACCTTTCACTAAGACACTGACCTGAAACATTCCAGTAAATCCACCCAGGAATGGTAGAAAGAAGAGAAAGGGAGGGTTCTGGGATGGGCAAGTCAGAGTCTGAATCTAAATCCCATTGTGATGCTTGGAGAAGGGGGGGGGTATATGAAAAGGGTCGTGCAATCACAAACCCCTCAATATCTCATAGCTGTGGATGTTCTGCATAGATGGACAGGAACAAATGTCAAGTCGATGTCATGGACAGACAAACAGTTATAAGAACATCCTACCTGGGGCGGTTTCTGGAGGGCATTGCCAGGCATAAGAGCCAATGGGGTTAATTCTCCCACAGATGGAATTGACAGATCTATTCATTGTTTGTAGCGTACATGATTGCAGAATCAGTTTCCCCTTGTTTTTTGGGGTTTTTTTTTCATTCAGTTACTTCCCTTTTATCTTTCTGTTTTCTTTGGATGATGAGCAAATATTGATATTGGCACATACATAAGACACAAACAAACTATACATGTGGGGCACTTAGTGTTTCACATGACTGTATGTATACTATCAGCCATGAGAGAATGCATGGGAAAGTGAGCCTGTGCTTATCAAAGTTGATAAGATGATGGGCTGGGGCAATGGGAAAGAAGGATGTTGCATCAATCACATCATGATGCAGGTTTTTGCCTACAAAATGATAACAAGATGATTCCCTGAAAATGGAGGAGGCCGAAGGTTAAAGCATGTATGTTTTGACATGTAAATGAGCTCTAGTTTCATGGACTGATGGTTTTGTCTCCTGCATTTGAGCTGAACCCTGATTTATCCCATTGGTGCTAAGGAGGGACTCCTAATAGATCAGTAACAATTATTATATTTCTGTACTGAACCTTGGCTTCAGTAGCTCTAAAGGAAAAGTTATCTTCAGAATTAACATAAATATCAGAACGAGATTTTGTTCCATTTTTATTATTATTCTCTCTTTAAACTGAAATGCAATGTATCTGAATTCTGTAATGCTATCTGGTTGCTATGGTCAATGCCCCCAGAAATTAGAGATTCCTTTTGAGTCTATTCATTCTCCTAATGGGACCCTAGCAACCAGAGCCGCATTGACCCTCCTGCTATGGCAGTTACAGCAGAGCCAATCAATAACCAGACCTTATTAGGGCATATAGAGTATATGATTCCACCCCATGGGTGCACCTTGTAAACAGAGGTTCTATTGCTCTAAAAAATAATGTTTGTGTATCCCGGGAAAGCAGGAAGCAGGGCAAAACATTACACTTGTTATTAAACGACACAGATTATTCCACATAATAAGCACATTTCTGTCAACAACATAAAGACCAATTCCATCTGTACAAATCAGCCACTGTGGGCAGGTCTGGACTAAGATTCAAAATAATCTCTGGTATAATAAGTATACAGAGGCCAAAACAGCCCACACAGAGGCCCAAACAGCCCCCCACTAGCTCAGATTGCCAGTCTGTACCTGGCTGTGAGCCCTATGTTTCCCAATCGGCCCAGACTGTGAGTTACAAATTCTTGTGCCTCCTGTAGCCAATCCACTGAGAAAAGGCTCAAGACATGCCAGTATTGCTCAGGCCAAACACATACCCACAGTGTGGCAGGACATAGAGAATGTGAGCAGAAGGGAATTTTAGGGCTCATTTATGAACACAAAGTGCAAAGCCCAAAATACCATAACAATAATAGTGCAGGAAATGTGATGCACAAAGGTACTTGTGTATATATACATATACTGTATGTACATAATAATTTTTTTAAGGGTTTCTTTTTAGCAGAAAACATGTCACATATGTGGTGCTCCTGCCCACATGCTGTTATGTTTTGGATAAGGGTTCTACATTCAGTTCTATAAGTTAATTTACAGAAAGATCTTGTATGTTATATTGATGGGAACTCCCCAAGGGGGTGCACCATGAGTCCCGAACCCCATATTCATATGATATATATATATATATATATATATATATATATATTTATATATATATATATATATATATATATATATATATATATATATATATATATATACAATATCAACCTGGAGCACTCCAAATATAAGTCCAATGCCTGGGTGCAGGTTATATAATAATTATCCAAATAGCACAGAAACCGCACACCAGGTCTTTAAAGTGAAAAAAATCAAATCATATTTATTCCGATGTTTCGGCTCCTAACTCAAGCTGAAAACTTCCTGAGTTTGGCTTGAGTTAGGAGCCGAAACGTCGAAATAAATATGATTTGATTTTTTTCACTTTAAAGACCTGTAGTGTGCTGTTTCTGTGCTATTTATATATATATTTATTTATTCTTGTTATTTTGCATTAATTTAACCTATGGAACTGGTTTTATCCTTTAATTCTACTGGGTTGGACCCAGTACTTACCTCGTATAACCTGTAACAAATGTAAAAAAATTAATGTTGCCCTTTTGCTTGTACAATCCTTGACTCTTAACCCAAAGCAAGTGGACTGAGGGGCATGTTTACTAACATTGGAGATAAATATCTGGAGAGATTTTTGGAGATGTTGCCCATGGCAACCAATCAGCAATTAGATTTAAACAGCCACAGCCAAGTTAGAAAACAAAAGCAAAGATCTGATTGGTTGCTATGGGCAACATCTCCAGAAATCTCTCCAGATATTTATCTCCAATGTTAGTAAACATGCCCCTGAATCTTCGTTTTTTTGCAACAACTGTGAATCCAATAAAAACACAAGATGAAAAAAATCTATTTTTTTCCAGACATAGAGCGAGGTCCCCTTAAACTAGTGAGTGTGAGTGCTTAGGAATAGAATTTCCCAGAAAAGGAAATGCCTGAATGGGATGATTCTGTTATTGAGCAGAAGGCTAGAGCTGCACAGGGGAGGTAAGTGTGTTCCCTTTGCTAAGCAAAGACATCCGCTCCATGCGCCGCAGCTCCAATCCAATATTTACTGAGCAATGCCAGTGGAACAAAAGCTCTGACCCCACGACCCCATCACCCTACTGTGCCTAATCTGTGAGTTTAACTTTCATCTTAATTTCATTCTGTGTCTATTAGGCAACTTAATCTGGGAAAATCATAATTTCTGCTAATTTGAGCCACAAACCCCAGATTGCATCCCGCATTCGCATCTCCATCAGGGACTAACTACAACTCTGTGATGCTGTTAGTTAGGGATGGGCGAATTTTTTCGCCTTGTTTCGCTGCAGAATTGACGCCCATAGACTTGTATGGCGTTGTGCGACAATAAAAAAAAAGACGAGCGTCAAAAAAATTCGTAGCGAGACAAAACTTTTTTGCCATCCATAGACTTTAATGGGCGTTGGCGACATTTCATCGGCGGTGAATTTTTGGCAAAACGAAATGGGTCAAATTCGCCCATCCCTACTGTTAGTGGAATTGTAGCTAAACACTGCAAGTTGTACATCCCTGATATGAAATGTTACTGTTGCAGCCCCATCTAGCTCTGCTGTAAAGTGTTACTTTTCTTCCCCTTAAAACCCTGGTATAAAGTGTTGTGCTACATTTACTATCCTGGTATAAAGTGTTATTCTTCCTGACTCTTCGAATCCTAATAGAAAGTGTTACTCTTCTTGCCCCTTTCAACCACAGTATAAAGTGTCACCCTTCGAACTCTAGTATAAAGGGTTGCCCTTCAAACCCTGAATAAAGAGTTGCCTAAAGTGTTACTTTTCCTACCCTGGTATAAAGTGTTACCCTTCCAACCCTGGTATAAAGTGTTACTCTTCCTGCCCTGATATAAATATAAACTTCATTGCATCTGCCTAGATCACAAAATGTCAAAAACCATCTGATACTTACAGGTCTAAGAAGAAGGGCCAGTGCCCAGATCCCAGGGCTACAGAGCCAGTTTGAGATGGTCATTCTGTAATTTTCAAACAGGAGGCAAGTACTGACATGGAAATCCTCAGTTCAATAATCCTTGTGATGGTGGCAGGAGTAGAGCAGGTAAGAGTGGCAGGGGGCAGGAGCAGCACAGGAACGAGTGGAAGGGGGGCAGTAGCATTCCACATACATGCGATGTGAGCAATGTGAGCAACTTCAGAGCAATTACATTTCTGAGCTGGAGTCTCACAACCTGGTCTGAGCCAAACTCCTCCCTGCCCCAGCCATTGGCTTTACATATTTCTAATGAAATAATCACACTGGCCGTGCCAGGAACGTGCTTCAAGTGCTGCAGGCGCCGCAGGGTGCCTTTAGAACAGCCTTTATTGACTGTTTTTAAGGACCTTATCCTTGGATCACTGAGATATGTATTAATGTACAATCAACGGGTATTTCCCCATTCCCTTTAGTCTCAGTGCAGCCCATAATGATACTGTTATTCCAAGAATATAGTCCTATATGGGAGCCAGTATACAAGAAAGAAATGTTATATGTCCATTGTACCCACTGCACATTGTCTAAGGCAGGAGTCCCCAATTTTTTTTACCCCGGAGCAACATTCAGATTTAAAAGGAATTGGGGAGCAATACAAGCATGAAAAATATTCCTGGGGTGCTGAATAAGGGCTGTGATTGTGAATTTGATAGCCCCTATATGGATTGTCAGCCTACAGGAGGCTCGTTTTGGTAGTACACCTGTTTTTTATGCAACCAAAACTTGCCAGTAATTAAAAATTAAGCACCTGCTTTTAGGCCATAGGGAGCAACATTCAAGGGGTCAGAGAGCAACATGTTGCTCATGAGCCACTGGTTGGCAGTAGGGATGTAGCGAACGTCGGAAAAAAAGTTCGCGAACATATTCGCGAACTTGCGCAAAAATGCGAGCGGTTCGCGAACGGTTCGCGAACCCCATAGACTTCAATGGGAAGGCGAACTTTAACATCTAAAAAAGACATTTCTGGCCAGAAAAATGATTTTAAAGTTGTTTAAAGGGTGCAACGACCTGGACAGTGGCATGCCAGAGGGGGATCAAGGGCAAAAATGTATCTGAAAAATCTGCCTGTGTGTGCTTGGAAGAGATAGTGTAGGGGGAGAGCTGTTAGTGATTTCAGGGACAGATGATAGTAAGTTTGCTGGCTAGTAATCTGCTTGATACTGCTCTGTATTGGAACAAAAAAATAAATAAAAGCAGTCCTTACAAGGACTACTGTTATTGCAGCAGTCAGCAGATGAGATCAGAAGCAGGACAGCTGCCCACTGCAGCTACATACAGAGCACTGCAGTAGAAGGTAGATTACTAGCCAGCAAAGCTACCTAAGCTTAAATGTCCCTCAAACCCCTGCAGACTTCTGTCCCTCCAATAACAGAGCAGTATCAAAACGATTACTAGCCAGCAAACTTTCAACTGTCCCTGAAATCACTAACAGGCAGCAGCTCTCTCCCTACACTATCTCTTCAGCACACACAGGCAGAGTGAAAAAACGCTGCAGGGCTTCGGTTTTTATAGGGAAGGGGAGTGGTCCAGGGGAGAGCTTCCTGATTGGCTGCCATGTACCTGCTGGTCTGGGGTGAGAGGGCAAAAAAAAGCGCCAACAATGGCGAACCCAAAATGGCGAACGTCGCGCGACGTTCACGAACTTCCGGCGAGCGCGAACACCCGATGTTCGCGCGAACAAGTTCGCCGGCGAACAGTTCGCGCCATCTCTAGTTGGCAGAGCCGGGCCAACCCGGCCAGGCGCCCTAGGCAACCTGGCAGGCCACGGCGCCGGCTCAGTGTTTTTTGCTCCAGCAAGCATGCGCAAAATGTGTTTGCGTATTTAAGCTAAAGACACCAGCGCCAATCGGGGAGAGACAGGACCGGACACGGGGTCTGCCCCTTTTTCTTGTTACAAGGGGTATTTTAATGCTGTGTTCCTGAAGGTGCTCTAAAATAGACTTTAAAGGGGGAATCCACAAAAGTGGAGCATACATATATATTATATATATAGTAGCTTAAGGCACAACATGTCTCAATGTCCTAAATATATATTTGTCTTTATGTATTTTGTTGTCACAGCCTCATTGCACCCCCGCTTAATGGTTTTAAAAATTAGTGGTGAACACAACTATCCCTTGTTTGTTATAGTTTATACAGGAGCAGTGGCCAGCTCCATGTTGTAGCTCCCACCCTTCCCAGCTATAGTCAGGTGAACCCAGTGGTGGCCAATAAAAGGACAGCCAAGTTTGGGTTTTTGTGTTCACACAAGTAACTGCACCTAAGCTGGTATTAACGCCTCATTGCATAGTCAGTGCAGCGAAGCTCACAGGCACCATTTTGCGGTGCTTCGGTAATCTTGGGGTCCCTTTGGCAATTTCCATGGCTTTCGGCGCATGCGCAGTTTGAGACCGGAATATTGCTACAACTGCGTAAGTGCCGATACAGCACTTACTTACTGAAGATTCCCGAAGCTTTGAAGATGGTCCCCCGATCTCTGCTGTGCTGACTCTGCAATGAGGGGTCATTATCAGCTATGGGGCATTTTCTTGTGTGAATACCTGTGCCAGGGGAGCTGGGAGGGTGGACTATGGAGGGTAGGGGCAGGGATTTTTAAACTTGTAAAACCTGTGTCCCTGCGAAAAATGTATACTATATATAGGGTCCAAATTACTACCCATGCTCTGATTTGAATAAGAGACTGGAATATGAATAGGAGAGGCCTGACTAGTAAGATAGATGAGTAATAAAAAGTAGCAATTACAATACATTTGTAGTCTTACAGAGCATTTGTTTTTAGATTAGGTCACTGACCCTCATTGGAAAGCTGGAAAAAGTCATAAGAAGGCAGCAAATAATTCAAAAACTATAAAAAAAGAAAAATTGTAAAGTTGCTTTTGCTTAGAATTGGCCATTCTATAACATTACACTGATTTGGACCACCGAACAAACAAATTATTTCACACATATCTAACTTTAGCTTCACTTTACACATTTCCATACTTTCTTCTGAAACTCATATACCACAGAGTGCTCTCCTGTTTGACTGGGGTCTGACTCCATGCCATTACTTTGAGCATATTTAGAGGGTATGAGCAGGGTGTAAGGGTCATTTTGGCACAGAATTAATATTCACTGATACCAATTTAAATAAGAGAAAGTTGAATCGTGATATCTTCCCCTGTCACTCAAGTTTCTTTCACAGTCAATAACATCATCTTTCAATCACCTTGAAATGATCAATGCCTTTGAATTATCTTAGATTTCCTTCTGACTTTAAAACTGCACATCCTGTCTTATTAGTCTTATTTGTCTGTATCTGTATCTGTAATGGGCCAAGGATAGAGGCCCCTACTGCCGCAACAGGGTCCAAAAGCTCTAGGGAACCAATGAAAGTAATTGCAGTAAGTGTCCAATATCCCTATATGTTATTGGACGCAAGCATGGCTGGTGCCTAGATCCCATGCATTACTGTAGCCTCTAGTCTGCATCCTATGAGGGACAAGGACCAAGCACTGTAGGTGCCCAGGTCCCATGCTTTACTCCTCGTAGCCTCCAGGCCATGAGGCCATGAAACCCTGGGCCTAGGGTGGCATAAATTAAAGGAGGCATGCCTGAGTAATGGAGAAGACACTCATTATCCACACTGAAGTTCCATAGGTACTGGCAATAATTGAAGCAGCTTCTTTATCTGAATTGGCCCCAGTGAGTTCATGGAATAGAAGGACACACTCCCAGGGGTCCTGCTGCAGCTAGGGTTGCCAACTTTTTTGGCCTGACCGGTAAAAATGATGCTTGACCCCAATGTTATTAATAGGGAGAAAAATCTAAATATAAAAAGGCCGGTATTTTTTTTCAAAAAAGGTGGCAACCCTTCCTGTAGACTTGTGGCAAAGGGGGTCTGAAGACCTTTGCCTCCTGTAGGTCCAGGGAGGTTGGGGTTAACTTTGGCAAAGGGGAGTCTGAAGGTTCTTGATCATTTTTGTACCCTTTCAATAGGTGATCCAGAGTTTGGACTTGGCCTTTTTTTTTAAAGGGCAAGTCAACCCCAAAATAAATTTTTGTCTAATAAAAGAAAACATAATTCTAAGCAACTTTCCGATATAAACCTATCACAAATGTTCTACAGATTTTAAGTTATTTGTATATGTACTGCTATTGAAAGCAGTGTTTGTCCCTTTCTATTGTCTGCCCTGATGGCCCAGACTGTTGATACAATGTAAGACAAGGCGGCTGATTAACAGACCTGTCTTTACTGGGGATAAGACTTTAGCAACTTTGTTTAAATTGTAACAACCAGGAGTTGATGAATTGCTGTTTTCAATAGCAATTGTTTTTTTATTTTATTTTTTTAATAAATGTATATTGGAAAGTTGCTTATAATTATGTTTTCTTTTATTATGCTTTTTATATTTTGGGGTTGACTTGCCCTTTAAGGATAATTAAGTCATGCACCCATATGCACTTTTGTGTTTGCATTTTTGACACTGGGTCATTGGAGCACACTTGTAAAATAAAACTAAAAGATTCATCAAACAACCACCAAGTCTGAGCTGTAAATAGCGCACAGATAGAGATGTTCCACCTGCACAGTCTGTTCTATCCTCGGCAGTCTGTCTGCTCAGACCACGCAAAGTGCAATAGAGTCCCAAAAAACGCAGGCGTCTTTTACATTTTTCAGTGTGATAGGCTGAAAAAGATCAAAAAATGTTTTTTGGGGTACCCTCCTTCCCCCCTACATTTCCTAACATATGGCACCTAACTATACAGTGGGCACATGTATAGGGCAATATAAGACCTCTATTTTATTTAATGAATGTTTCCCAGGCTTGTGTAGTGTAATGTAGTTTATGCTGCATATAGGTCCATTGTACTTTAACTTGGCACCGTATGCAGATTAAGCATCGCTAGCGTAACTTCGCTTTGCTTGACAAATTAATGCTAGCGCATCTTCGCTGCCTTTCGCCTCCCTGGGCGCAATTTTGGATTTTAGTGAATTTGAGCATACTACACCTGAACTTGGCGAAACTACACCTGGCGATGTGTGGCGAAGTGCAGCGAAGCTGTCACTAGTGCATTTTCATCGCTTAGTGAATTTGCCCCAAAGATACAGTCATACAAATGTTTTTGTAAAGTTTCGGAGTGTTCTGACATTTTTTGTACGATGGCAATCAGTCATTTAGTCAATCGGATAGGTTAGAAAGTTTCTGCCCAATAACGATAATTTCTCTGCATGTATTGCCTATCTGACATATTATTGGGTGACTGTCACTACTATTTGACGTTTGTACGATTGCTTTCTGTCAAATAATGACCAGAACTAGCGTCTAGCGACTGGCTCATTTTCTTAATAAGAAAACATGCTTTAAATGGGGGCCAACTGCTCTGAACTTCCTGGATTAGCCGGGCCCCTTGCCAAAGTTTCTGAAAGCATCTGAAAACAGCCAAATGCCCGAAGCCATGAACATAGCTGAGTTGAAGTCCTCAATCTGTGAAAAGCCCCGAAGCCACGAAAACAGACAAAGTTGAAGTCCTGAAGGACTGCTAGATCCTAAGCCACAAATATTGCCGAAGTTGAAGTCCTGAAGCCACAAGTTCAGTTCTACTGTGTTTTTTATTTTTTTGAACCCCTGGCCACCAATGTATTATTTTAATTCTCTATAGGCCCCTGCCACCAATGTTTATTTTAATTCTCTATAGGCCCCTGCCACCAATGTTTTTTTTAAAAATATTCTCTGGGGCCCCAAAAATTTTTTAATTGTAAATGGGGCCCTGGCGCCAATGTTTTTTTAAAAAAAAACTTTTATGGGGGTCCCTGGCACCAATGTTTTTCTTTATTTATAGGGGGGCCCTGGTCACCAATTTTTTTTTAACTTGTAGGGGGGCCCTGACCACCAATTGGTTCTCTGACCTAAAGTAACCAATGAAATAACTGAGTGTCACTACCAGTCAGAAGTTTCTAGAGCTTTCAGCATGCAGTTACAGTGGAGTGCTTTTTTAGTCTTTATCGGGAAAAAATCTAGGGGCTGGAAAATCTAGGACTGGATCAGTATCAAATATTTAACTGGGAGATTGTCCACTTAATAAATCAGAACAATAATCTTACACCTATTTAGTTATAACTGGGACATAGCTGGACTTTCATTCTGCCAGTTGAACCCTCCAAGATTTTTACAGTCAGGATTTCTGATACTGTCAGTTGATGTCAGGTGGCACAAACTGGACCCCTCAAATGCATGGATATTTTTAAGTTAGTTAGTATGTATTTTCATATAACAGCTTTTGTTTCCTGGGGCCTGGTACAGTTGAACACAGGAACTGTTGGACTCTTCTGGCCTTGTGCAGTTGGACACACATACCATTGGTCTGTATGTCCAAGCCTGATATGGTTGGACACAGATACTGTTGGTTTTACTCTCTAAGCCTGGTACAGCTGGACACAGAGCCTGTTGGTCTGACTTTCCCAGTTGATAAGGTTGGACACCGATACTGTTATGTTTTCGGTAGCCGAGAATGAGTAGAGTATAACAGTGCTTTATTAGCAGAGACTCATGCATCCATTACAGAACAGTAACTTTCACTTTTAAGCTGTCAGGAAGTATGCACAGTATAAGTCTGAGCACAGTGACATCTACAGGCCATTTGTATAAACACCACATATTCCCCATATAGTAGGAAAGCATTTGGGCAAATGTAATAAACAACAACAATGTATCTTAAAGCAATAATATACATTATTCACATCACATAGTCCTGGGTCCATGCAGATAGTTTTCTGATTTACGCGAGTACGCTTTATAGGTTCACTTTCTTCAGGCCTATTGCAGTTGACATCAGGAGTAGGAAAATGTCCTTCATCAAATGGAGCTTCTCCAAAGTCATATCTAACAGGAGAAAGATGACTTGCATTCCATATGCGTCCATCAGACAGTTTATATGTGTATGGTCCTCGCTGGCATTTCCTTAGCACTGTATTTTGCCTGTGACTGTGCATTATTAGGCCACAGTGCTGAATTCACAGTCTGTACATTCCCAGCAGTTCCCTGACTGAGAGTTTTAGCCTCTGCCACTGCTGTTTCAATTTGGCTAGAAACTGTAATAGCCTTTGCAAGGGTTAAATTCTGCTCTAGGAGCAGTCTCTCTCTCTAATGCGAGGTGAGTTTGTTTTTTCCACTATTTGGTCTCTTAGCATTTCATCTGTTAGATTCCCAAACTCACAGGTAACAACCAGCTCTCTCAAAGCTGCTACAAATTGTTCTGTGGATTCGCCATTACGTTGTCCACGTTGGATCCAATACTACGGATCCAAGTAGTAAAAGTTATGGTAGGCTCGCCAGGGTTTGGAAGAAAAGGTGCAGGCTGCTGCAGAGGTAGAAGATCCCATCCTCGTCGCCAATTTGTTATGTTTTGGGTAGCCGAGGATGAGGAGAGTATAACAGTGCTTTATTAGCAGAGACTCATGCAGCCATTATACAACAGTAACTTTCACTTTTAAGCTGTCAGGAAGTATGCACAGTATAAGTCTGAGCACAGTGACATCTACAGGCCATTTGTATAAACACCACAATAATGGCCTGTGTAATATCTGTATAATAAACCACTAGGTTTGTTGTGTTCTCTGGGTCTGTTATTTTCAGATCCACATTCTCCCTGATATCATAATATTGTTTTTATGGAGTGTTGAATCCAGTTGAACTCATATTTACCCTGTGTGTTTTTGTCTGTTTATGAAACAGGAGCTCATAAATATCTCTTCAGATGTAATGAATATCCATATTATACCGCCACAGACAAAGCATTTCACCATTAACTACAGCAAAGCAATAAGTACTATTTAGAAATTTATGTTAACAAGGAGAAGGTGAAACAGCAGGATTAACTGCTCAACTTCTGTGTTTATTGCCACACAACATGTTTCGAGCCCTGTGAGGCCCTTTGTCAAGTGTGAGGACCTTTATCAACATTTCTGGATATTACTATTGCATCCTCGGCCGGGGCTCATACAAGGTAATTGGCTGAAAAAGTTTTTCTGCACTTTTGGATATAATTGGTACCAGTCAAATTGACTTTGTTCCTGCAGTAAGTACTATTTATACTTGTTGGGATGGGTCCTTGTAATTATAGTTGAGATGCATTGCAGGTTGATTGTCAAGGGTACTGGTGGTTAGTAAGCTTAGAAGAAGGATACTTTGGTTCTCCAAGCATCAGGTACAGGATCTCCATCAGAAATCACTGGCCATGTATGACAACATTTTCTGAGCCACCCCAGCCCTGCCCACAAGCCCCACCGCAGCCTGAACTCAAGCCCCACCCCAGATCCTGCCCACCCCTCCTACAAAAATATTGGTCGTCAGATCCCCCCCCCAAGTAATAAAAAGCCATTGGTGGTAACCCTCCCTACACACATACACAATTAAACTTTGGTGGCTATGGTCCCCCATAAACATTTTTTAAAAAAACATTGGTGGCCAAGGGTGTTCAGAGGAACTTACCTTTAAAGTTTGGTGGATGGTCTTCCTCATTATCCTCTTCTTCAGCTCCCTTGCAGTAGCTTTGGCTGCCTTTGTTTCCTTTAATTGACTTTAGCTTCTTTTCGTCAGCTTTGACTCCCTCACTGCGGCTTTGGCTCTATTCAGTGGCATAACTAGATATTACTGGTCCCCACTGCTTATTATTTTTCAGGCCCCCAAAATGTCTAGAGGTTGACCTGTTTTACCAATATTGAAAGTGACGGTTAACTTTAAGTATGTAAATGTAATAGAAGGTTTTTTTAATTATTTGACTCTTTCCAGCTTTGAAATGGGGGTCGCTGACCCCATCTTAAAACAAATGTTTTGTATGGCTACAAATGTATTTTTATTGCAACTTTTTATTACTTGTCTTTCTCTTCAGGCCTCTCGTATTCATATTCCAGTCTCTTATTCAAATCAATGCATGGTTGTTAGGGGAATTCAGACCGTAGCAACCAAATGGCTAAAATTGTCTCAGAATATCCCTCTCTACATCATACTAACAGTTAACTTAAAGGTGAACAACCCCTTTAATGAAACTGTATATAATTAGGTCCTCGTGGGGCCCCTATACCTCCTGGGCCGCCCTGCAGCCATAGGGTCTGCTTCCTCTGTAGTTATGCCCCTGGCTACATTCACTTCCTTTCATCGGCTTCATTTCCCTTCTCTTCCTTTCATCGTCTTTGGCTCCCTTCGCTTCCAGTTCTAGTTTCTAGTTTTCCCCTGATGAGGTAAGGGACTGCTGGATTAGAGCATTGTGCTAGAGTGAGTTTGCATATAAAGGTGAGTTTGCTTGAGATTGTGTGTTTTGACTGTCGGTTGTGCAAGTGCATGTTCATTCGTAAAAGTGCACATCTGCTTGTTCTAGAGTTTGCATCTGTGTGAGCCTGGAGCGTGACCATTAATTGGTTAATAACACATGGCATGTGTTGAACTGATTCTATGCTAGTGTGAGAGTATATATTAATTTATTCTTGTATGCATAAAAGAAAAGTTTGGATATCTGTGCCCTTTATTAGTAGTGCCCAGACCGCATTACCAGGTAGCACTGACCTGAATAGATTGGCACGGGGCTGAGTATGTCAGAGCTGAGACAGGTTGTACTGTTCCCAGGGAGGCGAGATGCTTTTCGTAGCTTTGCATGCCTACCCAGTTATGAACCAATTAGATTTTCCATTGCATATCAACTTATCAGATGTTGCCCTGGGACAGTGGTGAGTTGCCTCGCTTGATATTCTGCCAAATTGAATGACAAATATTGATTTTGTGTTTAGAAAATTCTTGTACCATTATAAAAAGAAAAAAGACTCTGGTGTGTACCACTTTCGCCCACACACAGCCACAGTGGGATTATATATTTCCCTTTCTAATGCAGATAAATACAATCTGATTGATGTATCTAGGGAGGGTAAACAAGCAGTTATAAATGTAACTGAGAAAACAACACTGCAGTTTCTTTCCTATGTCTTCTGCATACACTGACATTTTGTTTATTTGCTAAGTTTCCAGCATTCCCAGCTGGATGTGGCTCGTACCGCCCAAGAATGCAGAAGTTTGGCACTGGCCTTGGGAGAACAAAATAAAGCTCACAATAATATCAAAGTTGTAAATCCCTGCAGCAGACTGTTTGATTTACAGAAATATACAAAAAGTTTGTTTATAAAATAATGGCTGAATTTCCGTAAGACGCTTGGCAAGACAATGTGCCTTGACAAGAGAGTAAAATGGAAAAGGCTTCCTGTGTTTATGCTAAACTGATACAAGACAAAATGCACTTCATACAGTTATCTGGCACATATCATTAATTCATATTACACTTTCCGACACTTTGATTCTCATGAAAAAAAGTTCCCTTATAATCTGCTCCCATCAACATCCCAAGTGTTATGTTTTGGTAGCCGAGCATGAGTAGAGTATAAGTGTTTTATTAGCAGGCTCATGCAGCCATTACACAACAGTAAGCAAAAAACACCACATGCTGTATAGAAAGTATGCACAGTATAAGTCTTGAGCACAGTGACATCTACAGGCCATTTGTATAAACACCACACCAAGCAATGTTTGTGTTGCAGATTAAATGTACCTAGCAAGGATCTTAAGCAGCACCAGTCCTAGACTTTTGCCTAGAAGATGTATTAGAGCTCACTCTATTAAAATCACCATAAATCCAGTCTCTCTACATGCATCATTTGTGCAAAAGGCAGTTATTTTGTTAGATTTTGTTTGTGCTGTTATTTGAGTGAGCTCTAATTCATCTGCTAGGAAAGGAAGACCCCCTAAAGACATATTGGATCTAACTGTCAATGACACCCAACTGCTGCATGAAGACACAATGAAGAGAAACGGATGCTGAGAGAGGGATAGTGAAGATACATTTGATTATTTTAGAAACAATGCAGAATTTTTAATTGATTATTTTTAGAGAGTTTCTTAAGGTTATGCTAAAGCTTATATTACATTTTCATTTTCGCGATAGTTCCCCTTTAACCTTACAAGTCTCCAAGGTTTGCTAACACCATCAACCCTACCTAGAACTCAAGATTTGTAACATAATCAACCTTCCCACTACTACTCTTACCCAATATTTGTAACACCATCAGTCCTACCCAGTCTCTAAGACTTTTAACACAATCAATTCTACCCAGGCTCTAAGACTTTTAACACCACCAGCTGTACCCAGCCACCTGGACCTGTACCACTATCATTCCAACCTCTGAGGCTTGTAACACTATTATACATCTATATAGATCAGGGATCCCCAACCTTTTGAACCCATGAGCAACATTCAGCACTAAAAGGAGTTGGGGAGCAACACAAGCATGAAAAATGTTCTTGGGGTGCCAAATAAGTGCTGTGATAGGCAATTTGGTAGCCCCTATGTGGATTATCAACCTACATTAAGGCTCTGTTTGGCAGTACACCTGGTTTTTATACAACCAAAACTTGCCTCCAAGCCTGGAATTCAAAAATAAGCACCTACTTTGAGACCACTGGGGGCAACATCCAAGGGGTTGGAGAGCAACATGTTGCTCATGAGCTACTGGTTGGGCATCACTGATATAGATCTTTGTTCAGCTTGAGAAAAATAAAAAAAAGAGTTGTGTACAAATGTATACTGCCTATGCTTTTAATTAAAAAATAATTCTTATTATGAAGCACTGATTGATTGATATACACTCTTACTACTGACTACCTCCATTATTTAGGAAACATAGGTTAAAGAGCGATAGTGAAAGCTCCTTCCTTCCACCTGCTGCGGCCGATGTCTTAGGCTTACAGAAAATTAGGTAGTATACCGGAAAGGGTGATTTAATTATCTGACTTCTTCGCAATTACTCTAGAACCAGGACGTTGGAAAATGGAAGCACTGGTGGTTTTACTGTTTGTCCCTGTTAGCTCGTGAAATAACAAAAATCATAGCTATTTCCTAAGAAAAATAACAGGCACAAAGTATGCTCTACACAAGCCTTATTCTGTGCACTTGCGATGCACAAGGAGGGTACTGCCCCTTTAATAATCAGCAACAGCCCTATTCATTATACTCAAGGGGGTACACTGTCCATTTCTAGATCAGCATAAACCCTATTTATTACATTCTTGTTTTACAAGAGAGATACTGCCAATTAACCATTAACCAGTAAAGAACAATGGAACTGTTAATATGAAAAAATATATATTCTACAGAAAAATCACCTGAGGGTAATGTGGCCTATGTGTTTTGTTGGGTATATCCCCCAATTTATTTAATTTTCATATTATGTGCCTCCTTATCACTACAGCAAACAGTATGTGGTCCCCTTGCACTGCAGCTGCTGCCATTGATTTTGAGTTTTGCGTTGAGATCATTCAGGCTCACAAAGCTTCTAGTGTCTCACCAACATCAGGTATGTGGAGATCTCTGACACTAGCAAAAAGGTTTCTCGAAAAGGTTTTATATGGGGCCCCTGACCACCAATGTTTTTTTTACTTGTAAGGGGGGCCCTGGCCACCAATGTCATGTTTTGCTTTTAATTTTTTAATGGTATTTCTAACTTATAAGGCCCTGGCCACCAATTTTTTTTTTTGAAAAAATTCTATTAGGCCCCCTGACCACAAATGTTTTTCTTAACTTGTGGGGGGGGGGGCTAGCCACCAGTGAAGGTTTTTACATTTTTATGGGGGGGTTGACCAGCAATTGATTTTTTTTTTATTTGTAGGGGGGGACCCTGGCCACTAATGGGTTTTTAGCATTCATGGTTTATTTTTTATATTGGCTTCTTTACGGTGGTGTGGGGGTCTGAGGTTGGGCCTGTGGTGGTGGGCAGGGCCCTGAAAATTGTGTTGTATGGGACCCCGTGATTTCTGATGATTGGCCTGTCTATGTGTGAAATTATAAATAAACAAGTTTGTTTCACACTATATGGAGTGTGGTTCCTTCTAATTAACTATTTGACACATCTGACCCTGCACCCTCCCTCAGTTACTAAAACCGGTAAGAGTGTGAATACCAAGCTGCGTCAAAACAAGACGTGCGTCAAAAACATTTTTTGATGCCAATAGACTTTAATGGGTGCCGGGGACATTTCGCCAGCGACAAAAAAAAAAGACGTGCGTCAAAAACATTTTTTGATGCCAATAGACTTTAATGGGTGCCGGGGACATTTCGCCAGCGGCGAATTTTTGGCAAAAGAAACAGGTCAAATTCGCCCATCCCTGGTTGCGAGTAAAAAAGGTTGGGGACCCCTGGTGTAGCAGGTTCTGGAGGTAACCTACACAGACATGTTTAGTAGGGTATGGTAGTGTACAGACATGTGTACCACCAATGCATAGGACTGTAGGTAGAAGGTACCCGGGGGACGGGTCAGGACATCTGCATGAGCCATAGCATTACATGGAGGCAACCAGAAGGTGAGTTTATAATAGTTTATCAAGCTGGCATTAGTGCAGTAAAGCCAAGTTGCATTTTTGCTTTTGCAATAATGACTGAGATGGGCAGATAGTACTAGTGCCAAATGGTTCTGCAATAACCAAAATGCAGGATCAGGGGCTATCGGCCTTCTATGTAGTCACTGGACCTTCTGTGTAAAATAACTGCCCCACCAGGAGGTGCAGGTAAGATTAGGCAGAGTAGCTGTGCCCTACTCATTATTTTAATATAATCCAGCCCAATAACAGATTGGAAAGTATGATAATCATTCCACTAAGGGAAAGGTTGGCCAGTGCTGCTGCTGTGCAAGGTGATGTGTCAGCAGCCGATAGCCTGCATCGTATCTGCCCTGTTGTGATGGAGTTATACACTCCCAGCTGTTATTGACATAGCATAAACAGATGCTCAGTGAAGGATTTTCTCTTCCATGTAAGACAAGTATAGCAAAGCAGCTATAAACATACCGGGCCAACACTAACACCATTGTTTGTTTATTGATTGCCCTACCTGCCCGGAGATTAATGATGGCTACCTGAATCCGCAGGAGGCTGCCAGCAAACTTCCCAGGGTACACGAACATTTATTATCCAGCACGTATGAATTCCAGCCCTTGTACTAATCTTGGTGACTAACCTTGACACATGTGTGTGCTCTAAACTTACACAATGGCTCCTTGTGCCAAACTCATAGATTGCTCTTTTCATCTGCTGCCTTTCAAATTTCTCTAGATAAATATCTTGAAGCTTGGTGGTGTTTATATCATGTATCCCCGAGGGGGGCAGCAGGGAGTATGGGAATTATTCATTACTACTCTGGTAATAAAGTGCTAATTGACAATTGATTTCATGCAAATGCTTTGTCATACCATGTGACAAAACCCTTTATTATTTAATTGCCAATTGTGTTTCTGTTGATCCAGTTAGTCTTTATTATTGCTCAGTTATAAAATCCCCAGTAGGACTATTTATCAGTCATGCTTGCCAGATTAAATAACACTCATATGGAAAGTTCTCCCTGATGACATGCTGTAGCACCTGTATATTATTAGAAAAACAAACAGGGTTAAGAATCAGTAAACTGGGACATAAGCACCCCACATTGATTCATTTAGCGTCACAAAAGGGGTGTTCATTGTTACCTGCACTGATTGTTAAAGGACAAGGAATGTCATATTCTCTCAGAGGTGGCAAGTTGTTAAGTAACTTCCACCTGTGCATATAACTAATCCTGGCTGGTTCTCCTCTTCACTGAAATCCGCGCCTGCCCAGGGTACCTTCTATTGAAGCAGCAGCACTGCCATCTTCATGGTAACTTAAAGGGAATGTCAAACACAAACAAACCATACATGTTAGGTCACATTAACTAATTAATGGACAAAGCTCTGTATTTTGCTTTTACACTTGGCTCAAAGGAAAATATGTAATTCTTTAATATGCCACATAATATGATATGAATTATCTGTTGCTTAACTATTCATTTGGGTGGTATAGGTTTCCTTTAATATACTCAAATAATTGGGGGTTCGTTTTTTCCTTAACCTCATTCAATTCCTCATTTAAAAAAATGTGGGGAGTTAGTCTTAGCCTTTGCTGCAACCAGTTCCTCTTTTTCTCTCTTTGCTTTCCTGTTTTAAAACTATTTTTATAGTGTTTGTATTTCTATGTAATTCTATGATATCTGAATAAAGCTTTCCTTACTAAATAGTGGAGCTTCGGTTAATTACATTAAACTGATCTAGAACCCCAGTTCACATTTGCCTGGGATGTTTCAGCACAACAACTACCTCTGTAAGTGATATCTGATCAGGCACCTATCTTATCTATGTGTATAACTTTAATTGCAGTGGAGAAATCACCCAGAAATTATTTGTTTCTATGGGAGATGCACAGATACCAATGGCAATAATATCACACAAGAAAAATCACTTACAGGCAGTGCAGCAAAATGCATCCAAAGTAAGAGGAGTGAAGTAACACATACACAGCATAGTCTTTTCATCCTATGCTATTGGGGGCAATCACATTTTTTTCAGGATAAACTGGACTTTATTAATCCACTTCTGTAATAAGATATAAGGGTCTACATACAAAAAATGCAATTTTGCATAATATAGGTATGTGTATCAGAAATGTTTTATTGTCTTAGGTCAAGTGTCTGATGCTGAAAGTAAAAAAAATGACTGGGAGGCTTTACTCATTCATTAAGCTAAAACTAGTAGCTGGGGTGTTATTATCAGCAGTGTTAACTAGTATCAGGGGTTATTTTATTAGTATGGTTTGCTAGTAGCAGGGGTTATAACCAGCAGGATTTTAGGGTAACACAGCAGGTGTTAAATAAACCCCTCTGATAGTAACCCCTATAACTAATAAATCCTTCTGATAATAAGTACTGCTACTGATAACCCCTAGTAATAATATCTTCTGCTGTAAATAAACCCTGATGCTAACAAAACCTGCAACTAATAAATCCTGCTACTAATATACCCTGCTGATAACCCCTGCATTTTATTAATCCTGCTGATAATAACCCTTGCTGCTAACAAAACCTGCAACTAATAAATCCTACTACTATTATACCCTGCTGATAATAAACCCTGCTGATAACTCCTGCTTCTAATAAACCCTGCTAATAACCCCAGCTGCTAATATATCCTACTACTAATATACCCTGCTGATAATAAACCCTGCTGATAATAACCCCTGCTTTTAATAAACCCTGCTAATAACCCCAGCTGCTAATTAGTCCTGCTACTAATAAACCCCTGCTGATGATTTACCCCTAAATGTCCTTTGTACTCTTCTTCCCATCACAGGTCATTGAGTATCAGAACCTGAGGTTTCCAGTTAATCTGTCCAACCCTCACGCTGTGGCTTCAGTGCTAAACCAGCAGCCTGGCAGGTTAAGGGCCAAGGACCTGTGAGAAGGTAAAATAAGTTTTTTTATTATCTGTCTTATACCAGTCACATTATTGGCATGAAAGTGGTTCCCAAGCTGTTGAGATAGACCCCTAGGGTGGCCAGGAGCAGACCATATGCCTGACAGAGTAGTGTTTTCAAATATCTGTAACCTTGTTATGGGCTAAACGGGATCTGACCAAATAGTAAATCTCAAAGCAGTGTCATAATTGCACTGGTATAGGGTGACCAATATAGTCTCCTGTTCCCTTTTCTCAGGATCCTCTGACCACAGCATGAGACATATAACAAGGCAAGAGAAGGAAGCCATGCAGTGTCGGACTGGCCCACAGGGATACCAGGAAAACTCCCGGTGGGCCAAGGTGTCAGTGGGCCCTCCTGCTTCTAAACATTTGGCCTATTCATGGCCATTCCCTATTTCTATGAGAATAAAGAGGCTAAATAGATGGAATAATAGATTATAGTATGTAAAGAAAAGAGAACAGGAGAATAGAGATTGAGTAAGGAAAGGAAGAAAATAATACTTTGAATGCGCTCCTGGTTTAAAGGTTTTTGGGTGGGCCCCTGGTCTAAGGGTTTTTGGTGGGCCCCTGGTGTCCCAGTCCGACACTGAAGCCATGTTTGAACACAAGGTCCAACAGGGTATAATGGAGGAAGAGGCCAATAAACTCTGCTGGTGAGTACTGTATAGACTCACTGGGTAATTTATAGTAGTTAAGGTTGAGAGTGTGGGGACAGTCATTGTACAGCGGAGCTGCTGCCTCTGATACAGTTACTTTATGGCTGGTATCTTTCATATATTATTCAGTTGCACTTCTTATTGTTTTAACAATCTGCTGATCTTATAAGGAGGTCATCTGTCCTGAGGGAAAATACATAAGTTTTAGCCTTATCCAGCCGTCTCTCCTAATTGAGGGATACTCTGTCTCTTATTTTCCTTATCCTGCAGTCATAACAAACCCTAAGTGTTTCATCCATAATAGTCATATCTCTCCAAGCAGTGTCATCTCGGCAGTTATCCAATTTCTCCAAAAAGACGTCAGAACTTTCTCCATGACAGAAAATTGGCAGAGAAAGAATATCAGGTCAGTAACATTTTAACAAAGCCTTAGGGAAGCAAAACACATGAACATTTGTCACCACAATTGATGGCCCCATTCAGTAACAATACAAGTTCAACACTTAGCCAAAAAACATTATCAGCTCAACACTTTGGCTCATTGTTTGACCAGTCTGATAAATACCCTTGTTCAAAGATATAAATATGTAATCTCAGTGGACAAGAGTATCACTTGGCCAGTAATATAAATACATGCAGATAATTGTGCTTGAACAGTAAGATAATTCAGCCAATAAGATAATTTTTAAGCCCGGTACACTAAGGTGTCATATGTGCAATTAAATAAATATACAGACTCCTTTCTTATTAATGCCACCAATTTCATAAATATTCTAGGGTATTAAAAGTAACTACTCCGAACTGTCGACATCCTATCATGAGTAGTAGCTGCACCATTAAAAGCATCCGTTGTGTGTTTCTGTTAAATGCAGTTTAAAAAGGGGACACCAGTCCCTGAAGATGAGTACAGAAGAGTTACTATGTTTCCCAGAGAGTGTTATAAGCAATAGACCAGGTATGTGACTAATGTTCAATAGCTACAGTTGTGTTCAGAATAATAGCAGTCCAGCATTACTAACCTGAACAATCACTGTTTTTGTAGAAATTATATTTCTACATGGCAAATAATTTACTAGTAGGTGTAGTAGAGTAGAGAGGTTGTCCTGTTTTTCCAACATTTGTTGATATAGGTCATTTATTAGGGCCTCCTGGGCCCCACTATATGTAAGGAGGGCGGTCCAGCGCGTCTATCCCCGCCGGCGTTCAGTCCAAAATGGCGGCGCCCAGGGCGGGCCACGTGGGCATAACAGCATTCCTCTCCTCTCCTTGACAACCCCTCTCCGAGTCCTGGCAATTGACTACAGACCACTCTCCACAGCGTTCATCTCTCATGCCACACAAGCACTGTCTGTTACTATTGGAGCCATGCATGTTGAGAGACTTTCCTTTCTCATTATTTACTGTCCTTCCACACCTATAGTCCTGGGGTTGCCCTGGCTTCAGCTCCACAATCCGACCATCAATTGGGTTGAAAGCCAGATTTCTCATTGGAGCCATTATTGCGAGCAGAACTGTTTAAATTCTAATACAGTACAGAAATGATCCTCTGTCTCAATAAATCCTCACTCTCTTCCTCCAGCATACCAAGACTTTTGTGATGTGTTTTCTAAAAAATCTGCCTAAACCCTTCCTCCTCATCGGCCCTATGATTGCCCCATTGACCTTCTCCCTGGTACCATGCCTCCTCGTGGCCTTACCTACCCACTGTCTCCATCTGAAACCAGAGCCATGAAGGACTACATTCAAGAAAACCTGCAGCGCGGTTTCCTTCGTCCTTCTTCCTCCCCAGCCGGAGCTGGATTTTTCTTTGTAGAGAAGAAAAACGGCACTCTTCGACCTTTTATTGACTATCGGGGTCTCAATAAAATCCCTTCGAAGAACTGGTATCCGATATCTCTTATCACTGAGCTCTTCGACCAACTCAAAGGTGCACGTATCTTCACCAAGCTAGATCTCAGAGGTGCATACAATTTGATCAGAATCCGGGAGGGCGACGAATGGAAGGCCGCTTTTAATACCCGAGAAGGTCGATATGAGTATCTTGTCATGCCGTTCGGGCTCTGCAACGCGCCTGCGGTCTTCCAGGAGTTTATTAATGACATTTTTAGAGATCTGCTTGGTGTTTATGTAGTCGTCTATTTAGATGATATACTCATCTTTTCCAAAAGTCTGGTTGAACACAGAGTCCATGTTCGGGAGGTTCTCTCTCGCTTAAGGAAGAACACACTTTATGCCAAGCTGAAGAAATGTTCATTTGAAACCTCCAAAATCCCGTTCCTTGGTTATATAATTTCTTCTCTGGGCTTTGAAATGGATCCGGTCAAGATTTCCGCCATTCAAGAGTGGCCACTTCCTACAAGCACCAAATCCATACAGCGGTTCATTGGCTTTGCCATTTATTATAGGCAGTTCATCAAAGGCTTCTCTTCTAGAATTTCTCCTATTTTGGCTCTCATCCGCAAAGGTGGGAAACCCGACTGCTGGTCTTCACAAGCCAAGGAAGCATTTGAATCTTTGAAAAAATCCTTTTCTTCCGCCCCTGTTCTAAAACATCCTGACCCGCAGCTTCCTTTCTTCATTGAAGTCGATGCCTCCTATATAGGTGCTGGGGCAATACTTTCCCAAAGGTAACTCAGGGATGGGAAGCTTCACCCGTGTGCCTTCTTTTCGAAAAAATTCTCCCCGCCTGAACGAAATTACGATGTGGGCAACAGAGAACTTTTGGCGGTAAAATTGCCACTTGAGGAATGGAGACATCTCTTGGAAGGCTCAACAATTCCTGTGACGATATTCACAGATCATAAGAACTTAGAATATATTCAAGCTCTTAAACGTCTTAATCCCAGACAGGCTCGGTGGGCCCTTTTCTTTCTTGTTTTAATTTTATCATCAGTTTCCGTCCCGGTTCCAGAAATAAAAAAGCGGATGCCTTGTCTAGAAGTTTTTTCCCGGTGGACTCATGTCTACAGGACGATGATCCCATCGTTCCTCCAACAAAGATTGTGGCTGCTTTATTTCCTTCCATGGCATCACAGATCCTGTCGGCACAATCCTCTGCACCACCCGATACACCGTTTGGCGTGGCCTTTGTACCTCTGGATCTTCGCCAGACTATTCTTCATCAATCCCACAATTCTAAGCAAGCCGGTCATCCCAGAATCAAGAAAACGACTGAATTATTGTCTCGTCTGGTTTGGTGGCCTTCTCTACGGAGAGATGTCAAAGACTTTGTATCTTCCTGTTCTGTGTGTGCCGCTTCGAAGTCCAGTCATTCCTCTCCTATGGGGTTACTACTACCACTGCCTATTCCTGCTCGACCTTGGACACATTTGGCCATGGATTTTATTGTGGAACTTCCACCATCCCGTGGTTACACGGTCATCTGGGTGGTTATTGACAGATTCAGTAAAATGGCCCATTTCATTCCTCTCCACAAATTACCTTCTGCTATTGAACTCTCAAAATTATTCATTCAGCATATTTTTCGTCTCCATGGTTTTCCTGTTGAAATTGTTTCTGACAGAGGCTCACAATTTGTTTCGAAGTTTTGGAGATCCTTATGCAAGGCCCTCAACATCTCTCTACAGTTTTCATCTGCGTATCACCCTCAGTCCAACGGTGCCTCTGAACGTGTCAATCAAGCACTAGAACAATTCTTAAGATAGTAACATAGTAAGTAAGGTTGAAAAAAGACACATGTCCATCGAGTTCAACCTTTTTTTTTTTTTTTTATTAACTACCTATCTGCCAGTTGATCCAGAGGAAGGCAAAAAACCCATCTGAAGCCTCTCCAATTTGCCTTAGAGGGGGAAAAATTCCTTCCTGACTTCAAAATGGCAATCGGACTAGTACCTGGATCAACTTGGAGTATGAGCTATTTCCCATAACCCTGTATTCCCTTACTTGCTAAAAAGCCATCCAAACCCTTCTTAAAGCTATCTAATGTATCAGCCTGTACAACTGATTCAGGGAGAGAATTCCACATCTTCACAGCTCTCACTGTAAAAAAAACCCTTCCGAATATTTAGGCGGAACCTCTTTTCTTCTAATCGGAATGGGTGACCTTGTGTCAGCTGGAAATACCTACTGGTAAATAAAGCATTAGAATATTTAGGCGGAACCTCTTTTCTTCTAATCGGAATGGGTGACCTTGTGTCAGCTGGAAATACCTACTGGTAAATAAAGCATTAGAGAGATTATTATATGATCCCCTTATTTATTTATACATAGTCATCATATCACCCCTTAAGCGCCTCCTCCAGCGTGAACATCCCCAATTTGTCCAGTCTTTCCTCATAGCTAAGATTTTCAATACCTTTAACCAGCTTAGTTGCCCTTCTCTGTACCCTCTCTAATACAATAATGTCCTGTTTGAGTGATGGAGACCAAAACTGTATGGCATATTCTAGATGGGGCCTTACAAGTGCTCTATACAGTGGAAGAAGGACCCCCTCCTCCCTTGACTCTATGCCCCTTTTAATACAGCTCAAGACCTTATTTGCCCTTGATGCTGCTGACTGGCATTGCTTGCTACAGCCAAGTTTATCATCTACAAGGAATCCAAGGTCCTTTTCCATACTGGATTTGCCTAGTGCAGTCCCATTAAGGGTATAAGTAGCTTGGATATTTTTACATCCCAGGTGCATGACTTTACATTTATCAACATTGAATCTCATTTGCCACTTAGCTGCCCAGATTGCCAGTTTGTCAAGATCATGTTGCAAGGATGCCACATCCTTGATGAAATTAATTGGGCTGGATAATTTTGTGTCATCTGCAAACACTGATACATTACTTACAACACCCTCCCCTAAGTCATTAATGAACAAGTTAAATAAAAGTGGACCCAATACTGAGCCCTGGGGGACCCCACTAAGAACCTTACTCCAAGTAGAGAATGTCCCATTAACAACTACCCTCTGTACCCGATCCTGTAGCCAGTTTCCTATCCACGTGCAAACGACTTCATTAAGCCCAACAGACCTTAGTTTAGAAAGCAGTCATTTGTGGGGCACAGTATCAAACGCTTTGGCAAAATACAAATAGATCACATCTACTGCCCCCCCCCACTGTCCAGAATCTTACTTACCTCATCATAAAATTCGTCTGACATGACCTATCCTTCATAAAGCCATGCTGATTGTTGCTCATAATGCCATTCATTAGGACAAAATTTTGAATGTGATCCCTTAACAAGCCTTCAAATAATTTGCCCACCACAGATGTCAAGTTTACTGGCCTATAATTGCCAGGCTGAGATCGTAATCCCTTTTTAAATATTGGAACAACATCAGCTTTTCTCCAATCCATAGGCACCATACCAGATGACTGTGAATCTGAGAAAATCAGAAATAAGGGCTGGTCTAAAACTGAACTAAGCTCTCTTAGAACCCGGGGGTGTATGCCATCAGGCCCTGGAGCCTTGTTTACATTAATTTGTATTAAAGCTTTTTGAATCATATCCTGAGTCAGCCACTGACTAGATTGAGCTGAACCATTCGTGCAGTTATAAAGTGAGCCTGGGAACCCAGACTCCTCTATTGTATACACTGAAGAAAAGAACTGATTTAACACATTTGCCTTATCTGTATCTGTTACAACCATACTGGTACCATTATTTAATGGAGCAACACTCTCAACCTGCATCTTTTTACTATTAATATATTTAAAAAACTTTTTAGGGTTAGTTTTCACCTCCACCGCAATTAACTCTTCATTTATTTTCTTAGCCTTCCAGATTGCTGATTTACAACATTTATTACAGTGTTTATATTCATTAAATGCAGCTTCTGTCCCTACAGATTTGTAATTTTTAAATGCCTTTCTCTTCTTTCCCATTAACTTCTGTACTCCTGTATTAAGCCACACAGGATGATTCTTAGAGCTTCTACGTTTAGTCCTTAAGGGAATAAATTGAGAACAGTAATGATTTAATATCATTTTAAAGGACAACCATTTCTGTTCTGTGTTTTAAGCTGAAAACCTAATGCCCCAATCAATGCTCTGTAGGGCAGCCCTCAAGGCACTAAAATTAGCTTTTCAAAAATTCATGTTTTTTGTTGCCCCAGTATATTTTTGTTTTTTGCACCAGACATTAAAAGATATAACATTATGGTCACTATTACCCAGGGGTTCAATGACATTTCCTATAAGTTCCGGGTCATTTGAGATCACTAAATCAAGAATAGCATTTTTTCTGGTAGGCTCCTCAACAACCTGTGCTAAAAAATTGTCGTGCAATAAGTTTATAAACTTGTTCCCATTAACTGATCTAGCAGTAGCGTTGCTCCAGTCAATATCTGGGTAATTAAAATCCCCCATTATCATTATTTTACCTAAACTAGTAGCCTTTTCTATTTGCATTAGGAGCTTTGTCTCTTCCTCCTCACTTACATT
The DNA here is from genome assembly GCA_038501925.1 of Xenopus petersii. NCBI lineage: Eukaryota > Metazoa > Chordata > Amphibia > Anura > Pipidae > Xenopus > Xenopus petersii. The sequence goes on along the minus strand of CM076689.1, from coordinate 73,388,731 downwards.
AGGGGGTCTATAGCATACTCCTACGATTAATTTGCTGGATTCTTTACAATTGGTGAAGAACTCCACCCATACTACTTCTGCCCCCTCATTTTCTAATATAACCTCCTCCTTTATATGAGCTTTTAAATCCTGCCTAACATACAGACATACCCCTCCTCCTTTTCTATTGCCTCTATCCCTCCGAAACAAAGTATAGCCACTGATATTTACTGCCCAGTCATGCGACTCATTCAGCCATGTTTCGGCTACACCAATCACATCATATTTTCCTTCCAACACCAGCAGCTCCAGCTCTCCCATTTTACCAGTCAGACTTCTTGCATTTATAAACATACATTTAATACTGGTACCATATTGAACATATGACATGTGGTCCTCTGTAATAAAATTACCTGGTGGTCTAGTGGTGCGGCGGCGTGGACGGCCACCACGCCGCCGCGCTCCTGTTCCGGCCTCCAGCACCATCTTGGTTCTCTAGGGAGCTCGCGGCGCGTCTGCACGCCTCTTAAAGGTACAGGCGTGCTGGCGCGATTACGCCAGCGCGTATTGGGCACGTTTTGGTGCGAAATTTGGAGGTATTTAAGGCCCATTCTTACTCCCAGCCAGTGCATCTCGACTACTCTTTCTGCCTGACCCCATCTGTTTGATTACCCGGTTTGACCCTTGCCTGCCTGACGACTTGATATTTGCCTGCCTCGACCCTGCCTGTCTGACAATTCTCTTGCCTGCTCCATTTGTACCGTGACCTTCGGCCCAAAAGACTATCTACCTGCCGTGCCCCTCTGCTAGCCAGAACATCTCGCCTTGTACCCCTCGTTAAGTCCAGGTGGCACCCAAGTAAGCTGAGGGCTCCTCCCGAAGCCCAACGGTGGTCACACTACTGGTGAAGCCGAGACCAGGGTACTTGGCACCTGTTCTGGTATTGGGTGCCGGCCGTGACATCCTCCCTATTTTTAACAGTATCCCCAGCCAAATCTAACCTGTCTTCCACTGAATCTTTTACTGAACCCTCCCCCCCACACCTAGTTTAAAATCATCTCCTCCAACCCTCTAGCCATCTTCTCTCCCAAAACAGCTGCCCCATCATCATTGAGGTGCAGCCCATCCCTAGCAAAGAGCCTGTAGCCGACTGAAAAATCAGCCCAGTTCTCCAAAAACCCAAAACCCTCCTCCCTACACCAATCTTTCAGCCATGCATTAATCTCCCTACGCTCCCGCTGTCTCCTTAGTGTTGCTCGTGGCTCAGGTAATATCTCTGAGAAAATTACCTTGGAAGTCCTCACCCTCAGCTTTGCACCTAGTTTTTTAAAATCATTTTTGAGGACTTCACCACCTCCTCTAACTTTGTCATTGGTACCTATGTGTACCAAGACTGCTGGGTCTTCCCCAGCCCCTCCCAATAATCTGTCCACTCGTTCCACCACATGCCGAACCCTAGCACCAGGCAAGCAGCAGATTGTTCAGCATTTAGGGGCCTTGCGACAGATTACCCTATCCACCTTTCTAATAATTGAATCCCCTATAACTAGAACCTGCCTTTCCTTCCTTGCACTCCCCCCACCACCCATATTAGAGCCACTGCCTCCCAGGGTGCTCCGAGAGTCAGCCTGCACCATACACGCCAGTTCTGAGTTTTCCTCCCCAGCATCTTCAGCCACAGCAGCGAATTTGCTGTTTTGGACAAACTGTGGACCAGCCCCCCTACTCTTCTGTCCCCTACTTCCCCTCTTGACTGTCACAAACCTTCCTCCCTCATTAGCCTCCACTGCCCCTTCTCCTCCCCCCACTCACTAGCCCCTGCCAGTGGTTGCTCTGTGAGCCTCCTGTCATTCCCCTCGTTTGCCGATACTCTCAGTGCTGCAAGATGCCATATTTCTTTGTGTCAGGATGATTGGGCTGACTTACTTCCTTGGGCAGAATTTGCTCACAATAACTCTCTGCATGCTTCTTCTGAGAGATCTCCTTTTTTCTGTGTGTATGGTCAGCACCCTTTGGCTTTTCCACAAGATTTTCTTCTCTCCAACGTACCAGCAGCCAATGATCAAGTGGCTCATATGTCTGCAATTTGGCAAGCTACTAAGACCAATCTGGAGAAGAGTTCTATTCAAAAAGCTTTTGCCGACAAAAGGCGGACTCCTCCTCCTCCATATGCTATTGGGGACAAAGTATGGCTTTCCACTAAGAACATCCATCTCAAGATTCCTTCAGCTAAATTGGGTCCCAAGTTCATCGGTCCTTTCCCCATAATTGAACTTATTAATCCTGTAGCGGTTCGTCTGCAACTTCCACCCGAGATGCGGATACCTAATGTGTTCCATGTGTCCCTTCTTAAACCTGCATTGATTGACCTTCTTCGTCCGTTCCTGCTCCTGTTTCCTTGGACGGTCATCTTGAATTCGGAGTGGAGAAAATTTTGGATTCTCGTATGTCCAGAGGAACTCTTCAATATTTGGTGGAATGGAGAGGTTTCGGACCTGAGGAATGCTCCTGGATCAGACATTCTGATATCCACACTCCACTTCTTCTAAAAAAGTTCCATAAGGAATTTCCTTCTAAACCCAGTCCTGGTGGTCCGGAGGCCCCCCGTGGGGGAGGTGGTACTGTAAGGAGCGCGGTCCAGCGCGTCTATCCCCGCCGGCGTTCAGTCCAAAATGGCGGTGCCCAGGGCGGGCCACGTGGGAAATCAACAATGGCACCTCGTCTGGACGCAGCGAATTTGCGCCAGCCCCAAAACGTGCAGCGTCAACGCGCAGCGTCAGTACGCAGTGTCAGCACGTGGCGCATGACATAACTGCGCCAAAGATTAGTTTAAAAGGCCAATTGAGACTCTCTGCCTTTGCCCGTGTATAGGTTCTACTTCATTGTGTTCCTGGGTGCTATTATCGTGTGGATTCTTGTTACCGACCTCTGCCTGTTTCTGTTTACGACTATCTGCTGCCTGAACTGATCTTCTGCCTGGCTGACTACTCTTTCTCTTGACCCCATCTTGTACTGCGAACTGTGTTTGGAAACCTGCAAGCTTCCTCCTTGGTCCGTTACTTCAAAGTGAGCCTTCGGGCCTGACACTATACCCCCTGGACCCCCCCTGCAGCCGCAGGGTCTGCTTCCTCTGTAGTTACGCCCTTGACAGCGTACTTTGATTAAAAAGTTGATTGGAGAGGGGGAAAACATATAAAGAAGGGCAGTAAATGATAGGCTGCTCAGCTAAAAAAAACCTGAAAGATGTGGAAGAAAACAACCATTCGAATGGATAAAAGATTAGCCAAAATGGCACAAACTCAATGATCAGCTTCAGGGATGGGCGAATTTGACCCGTTTCGTTTCGCCAAAAATTCCCCGCCGGCGAAATGTCGCTGACGCCCATTAAAGTCTATGGGCGTCAAAAATAATTTGTCGCGCGGCGAAATTATTTTGTTGTGCGTCTTTTTTTTGACGCACGTCTCCATACAAGTCTATGGGCGTCATTTTTTCGGCAAAACAAGAATACCAGAATAACTTGTGGGCCATACGGCAAAAGGCACTGATCACTTCCAGCAAATGGTCCAGAAGGTAAGGATCCAAAACCTGAACTGACATATAATGCCAACTCTGACCAGTGATTTGACCAGTACTTTCCTGTCCCAAGTAGTCCCCACCAGTCCAATAAATAGTGACTGGCTATGGCAACTTACAGCAGCCCCTCTGGCATTTGCCAGAACCCACAGATTGCCAGTCCAGGCCTGCTACGGAGGGTACTGTTTACTAAACTGCATGCACTGTATGTGTGTTGCAGTTTTCATTCACTGTTGGGTAGATCACATATTAGTTCTGGTGAGGACACTGGTTCAGCATATGAAAGCAGCAGAAGAAAACCCGACTGCACCAGCTAATGGTGCCCACACATGACCAAAACAGTCCATTGATCAGCCAGTTATTTATCAGAGGGTGAGCTCTAATATTTCTACTGCCCTGATACATTCTTTCCATTGTAGCTGGAGCTAAGTAGCCACTGTTCAACACAGGAAGAGCTTCATGGCCGCAGCCACTGCTTATCCTGCACTTCACTGCATCATTACATGGATTCTGCCAGCCGCAGACCTCTATCCCTCCGCCAGATCTCTTCTGCCCAATGATCATTCCTTTGGCATCTACTTTGTTATTTTTAAGATTTCCAGATAATTATGCTCCCCCCCAGGAGAGTGACTGTGGGAGTGTTTCTGCCCAAAGATCATTCTTTTGGCATCTGCTTTATTGTTTTCTTTATGATTTCCAGATAATTAAGCCCAGTTATAAACTAATCCCACTGATCCCTTGGTCATACTGCAGTGGGATGTGTTCTGAAATTCAGTCTGTAGGATGAAAGACTTTTAGATTGTACCATTCAAATGGGGCACGTGAGGTGCTGGAGCAACTTGGCATTCTGTAATCATATATAACATGTAACTGTATTAGTATATAAACTCTTCCTGCAAACAGAATGTGTGCCATTGGTTGCTGTGCAGTGAAGGGTGTGTCCAAGGCAAGCTGTAAAATATAATATAAAAAGTGATTTTTTTTTCCCCTTGAATATTGTGCCGGAACATAAAGGGGCCTATTCACTAAGTTCGAGTGAAGGAATAGAGCAAAAATAGTTTGAATTTCAAATGTTTTTTTTGGCTACTTCGGCCATTGAATTGGCTACTTCGACCTTCAACTACGACCTTCGACTTCGAATCGAATGATTCAAACTACAAATCGTTAGACTATTTGAAGTCGAAGTACTGTCTCTTTAAAAATTTCTTCGACCCCCTAGTTTGCCGCCTAAAACCTACCGAGGCCAATGTTAGCCTATGGGGAAGGTCCCCCATAGGCTTGCTAACAATTTTTTGACCGAAGGATAATCCTTCGATCGATGGATTAAAATCCTTCAAATCGTTCGATTAGAAGGATTTAATCGATCGAACGAATTGCGCAAAATCCTTCAACTTCGATATTCGAAGTATTTTAATTCGGCAGTCTAATATCGAGGGTTAATTAACCCTTGATATTCGACCCTTGATACATCTGCCCCTTGATACATCTGCCCCAAAGAATTAATGTAGTAGCTTATTGATGTTGTAATTGGCAACTTTCCATCCAGAAGGGTGGGTTCTGTTTATGTTATTGGGTTTTCCTGTATGAGATAAGTACAGGGAACTGTTGTCAGTAAGTTTATATACAATACCAAGTATGCTGCTTTCTTTTTCCATCTTTGAAACGTAAATCCTTTATTTCTCTATTTTTATAACTTCCAGTCAGAAGCACAATACACTTGGACAATAGCTCCTCTCTAGTTATTCTGGGGAACTGCCTCTCTACTCATACAGGGAGACTGCATCTCTGCTTATACTGTAGACAGGGCCAACGCAGTTAAAAGACCACACAGACATCAGCACTAAAAAAGGTAACCCCCCCACACACACACACAAGTTATAAAAAGCTATTGGGGACCAGGACCCCCCTATAAGTTAAAAAAATATATTGGCACCAGGGCCCCCCATAAAAGTTTTTTTTTTTTTTTTTTTAAAAAGCATTGGTGCCAGGGCCCCCCTTACAATTTAGAAAAAAATTGGGGCCCCAACGAACATTTTTTTTAAAAAAACATTGGCGCCTGGGCCCCCCTTACAAGTTACAAAAAAATTGGGGCCCCAAAGAAAATTTTTAAAAAAACATTGGTGGCAGGGGCCTATAGAGTATTAAAATTATACATTGGTGGCCAGCAGATTAAAAAAAAATAAATATACACACACATTGGTGTTCAGAGGAATTGAACATGTGGCTTCATGGGGCCCAATAAATGAGCTCTCCATGTCACAGAAACATTTGGGGATTATATATTGACTAAGAAGTAACACATACCTGCCTCAATCTCACCCTCATTGTTGTGTGTCCTCTTCTAAATAGTACAAACCAAAGGGACATTACCCAACGTTTTTCAGCATGAGTTGAATGAATGGTGCTTGTGCTGAATATAATTTCTGCCTATTCTTTTAATTTTTGAATTCTAATTAAGAACTATTTATGGTCTCTCTTAGTTTTGGTGGTTAAAAGAAAAATTAAACCAGTTTCATGTAAGCACTTCCTGTCACATCCTCCTCCACAGAGATAATGATAATGATCTTAAGCTTTGTTTTTTAAAAGGAGATTTGGAACTATGAACAAATTGTTTATAAAGGGAGAAGGGGAGATTTGAAGTGAATAAGCCCAATTTTGAGTCAGTGCTTTTTATTAAAATGTATTTTCAACACAAATCCTATGTATTAAATTAATGGTCAACATGGGGGGAACAACTCTTTTTATTATGTTCATTTTTAGCAAAGTTGTTTTTAGGTGTATGCTTCCCCTTTAATATGAATGTGCTATAATCCTGTGATGTTACATCCTTCCTTCCATCATATTGTGATGTCACGTCCCTCCTGTAACATTTTTTGATGTCAATTCCCTCCTTCCATCATTTGTGAGATCACTTTCTTGCTTCCAGGTTTTTTTATGTTGCATTCCTTCTCTTTATCATTTTGCCACTCCAGTTCCCTTCTCTCCATAACTCTGTGATGTCATTTCTTCACAACCATAAACCCCTACATGCAAATGTGCATCATGTTGTTTACTTTCTCCATTATTCCTCCCATGATCACAGTCTGCAGGAGGCCTCACGTCAGCGCCCCCGAAACCTACAGATGTTCAACCATTGTACGACCTAAGGTACCCTTCACTGCTGTGGGACATTTATATCCTTCTGACAGAATTACGTGTAAGGGGATGGTGCCCAGTCTTGCACCAGGTTAATATGTGACTCTGCTGCCCCCCTGTGTGCAGTATATAATGTGTAGAGTGTTAGGCGCAAATTTTCGCTAGCGACGTAACTACGCAAATTCACTAACTTGCGCAGTGTACTGAACGCTACCTTTTACGCTAGACTTCCTTCGCCACCTCAGACCTGGCGAAGCGCAATAGAGTAGATAGGGATTGTTTCAAAAAAAGTCAAATTTTTTTCTAAGTCCCAAAAAACGCTGGCGTGTTTTCTACATGATGGGTGATAGGCTGAAAATGATCGAAAATATTTTTGGGGCTCCCCTCCTTCCCCCCTACATTTCCTGACTCATGGCAACTTACCTAGACAGTGGGCACATGTGTAGGGCAAAATAAAATTTTTATTTGCTGATTTGAAGGTTTTCTAGGCATTTGTAGTGCTAATACGTGTTCCTCCATTGAAATTTGAATTTCGCGCTGTATGCAAATTAGCCTTCGCTAGCGTAACTTCGCTTTACATAGCGAATCAACGCTAGCGCAACTTCGCAACCTTACGCTACCCCTGTGCGCAACTTCGCATTTTAGTGATTTTGCGGAGCGCTGGCGAAACTACGCCTGGCGAAGTGCGGCAAAGTTGAGCCTGCGCAACTTCGCATCTTAGTGAATTTGCCCCTTAGAGTTTCTGTATGTACAAATAGCCGCACCTCTCACCTTTCCTTAGATATTCCTGCTTAGGTGGTGCAGAGTTCTCAAGACGGTCGGCACACGTCATAAGGGCTCTTACAGACGACGCTCCCGTCGCAGGGGAGCGCAGGAATAGATGCATTACATTTTTACCAATGGGGCTGTACACACACAGGCGCGTGTAGGCGCCGAACGCAGGAAAAATGCAGCATGTTGCGTCTCAACCTGCGTTCGGCGCCTACACGCGCCTGTGTGAGTACAGCCCCATTGGTAAAAATGTAATGCGTCTATTCCTGCACTCCCCTGCGGCTGAACGCAGAAAAATGGAACGCAGGGGAGCGCAGGGAAAAACGCTTGTCTGTAAGAGCCCTAACACTAGCGAGAATAGAAAGAGAATCGCACAAACACCAAATATGTTGCAGGTTCAGGATCCTGACGAAGGGAGGGTTAATCCCCCCTGAAACGTTGATGCACAGGTGGTCACAATAAAGAATTGGGGAAGTTCCCCACCTGCAACATATTTGGTGTTTGTGCGATTCTCTTTCTATTCTCGCTAGAGTGTTAGAGTAGCATCACTCTGTGTGCATAGCTCAAATGGTTGTAATATACAGTAGAACCCCCATTTTTTGTTTTTCAGGAGACCAGAAGAAAATGGTGTCAAATCTGGGAAAATGTAAAATTAGGGAAATGTGTTATGCACCAAATAAAATACAGGGAAAAGTAAAACCAGGGTATTTAAAATGAAGGTTTCACTTGGGCATGTTCCTGGCGTACAAGTGCCCCAGCATTACAGACTGATGGGGGTTGAGTCCAAGTTCTTGAAGCATCATCCAGCCACAAACTACAACATCTGACAAGACCCCTGAAGCGAGGGGCAGAGGTTACAATGTATCCCTATTCCCTTTTTATATACTGTATGATTTCACTTGTATGAATCAGTGGGAGTGTAAAATCTCACTTTTATTTCTTCTTGAAAGATGAGCTGGCACCAGCTATTGGGACCCTAAAGTGCCTTTCAAGCCTGATCCATCCAAGTGAAGCGTGCTGAGTGTGCCCATCAGAAAGAGAAATCACAGATGGTCTCATTCATTCCCCCAGAGCAACTCTTAAACCCCCTGGACTTTAACCCATGCACGTGTTATTGGTTTATTCTTCTCTGGGTCCATTAAGTGGATGCCACTGGTGTGTCAGCTGTAATTGGAGACTGGGCTATTGAGATCCTGTGTCACAGGCTGTGGCTAATGCCTTATAGGAAAGTCTGCCCTGAGCCACATGTTTAACCTAAGCATTTCCGTGAATTATTTACAACCCTGAAGATCTCCTGTGCATGAGACATCTCACCTAATGGTCCATGGGAAATCTAACTGCACATCTTTCCCTGTTCTTGCTGCTCTATCTGTCTTGTCTTACACAATTCTTTCTCTTCATAGAGTGTCTCATACTCTCCTAAATATTTACCCAGAAACAGAATCACCAGAGCCAAACCCTTCCCTGGGCTGAACGTCACTCTGGCAACTCACAGACCTAACTAAGAACTATCCTATACTCTGAAATCTGCGACTCCTAAGTCTCTGTTATTAAGTAAATTTGTGCTGCATTAAAGGCCACAATAATCATCTGTATTTTCTGTCAGTTTGAGGCTGGTGTGACCTGCATTTAGAGTGGAGTGTGGCTGGGTAGGTGCCCATTACATTCACTCCTATGAACTGCTAGCATCCCTCACTGAGACCCACTAAAGAAAACAGTTTATATATGCCGGGGTGCATTGTGGGGTGCTGAGGTGTTGCTTGACTAAAAATTAATCTTACAGTTACTTTGTACAAGTAAAGGTCCATTTCCATCTGCCCGTGGTAAGTGATTGCAATATTCTCACCCTAATACTAATACTTACGCAGACCTCTTACTCCCTGATATGGGTTGCTCACATGTTGGGTTCCTATCTGGCCACTGGAAAGAGAACAGCCCAAAAGCATGGAGTATCAAGAATCAGGGCCGTTATGGGAGATCACTTACCCAGAGAAAGATTCCTGCATTGGAAAATGAGGATTTTCAACTTACCGGAAAATCATTTTCTAGACGGCCTGGACTGTCAGTGCAGACACCATGGGGTTAAGTATCCACCTCCGGAGGCAGGACAGAAGAAAAAATCTGAATCTCGACTCCACCCTCTTCATATAAGCTCTTGTTCCTCCTGATTCCCCTCAGTTTAGTCTGTCGGCTCAGTTAGCAGAATAGAAAGGACAGCAGAGAAAGAGATTCATAACAACATAACATTATTAACTTGCTAACCATTAACGTTAACTTGACAAAGGGCAGGGCTTACTGCACTGACAGTCCAGGCCGTCTAGAAAATGATTTTCCAGTAAGTTGAAAATCCTTATTTCTCTAGAACAGCTCTTCCTGTCAGTGCAGACACCATGGGGACGTCCAAAAGCTGTTCCATTTCTACGGTTGGGTCTACGAATTAGTGTTGCCTCACTGCAGCTTGAAGTACTTTTAATTTCTACCAAATGCTGCAGGGGCGGAATGAAATACATGTAGTCTATAATATTTTGCAAATGTAGATAGAGATGCCCAAGTGGCTGCCTTACAAATTTATTCTGGAGTAGCTGAATTAAGTAATGCCCAGGATGTACTTAATGCCCTTGTAGAATGTGCTTTGACAGTGAAAGGTCTAGCCTTATGACTAAGGTCATATGCACAGTTAATTGTCTCCACTAGCCATCTGGCAATTGTGCGTTTTGAAGCAGGTGAACCCTTATTGAAGCCATAAGTAACTAAAAAAACATCAGACTTTCTATAAGATTTGGATCTGTCAAGATAGTAACGTAATGCCCTAACTACATACAACTTATGATTTCTCTTTAGCATTAGAGGGTTTATTGCAGAGGGAAGGAAGGTTTATTTCCTCATTAATATGGAAGGCTGATACAACTTTTTGAGTGAAAGAAGGTAGAATTCTGAAAACAACACGATCTTGGTGCAGCAGGTTCTTTGTGAGATAAGTCTGCCATGTCTGATACTCGTTTTGCTGACATAATAGCCAGAAGGAAAGTCATTTTCCAGGTAAGGAATTTTAGGGTACAGGTCGGTAAAGGTTCAAATGGGGGTCCTTAAAGTACACTGAGGACCATGGTGAGATCCCAGGTAGGTGTTGGATATCTGAACAGTGGTCAGACCTTGCCCACTGATGTAGTAGCAAGGAAAGAGCGGATACTTGTCCTTTCAGGGTAGCTAATGAAAGACCCAAATGGAACCCTTGTGTGAGGAATTTGACAGTAGTCTGAACCTTTGCTTGTTGCCACTGAATCTGTGTGGACTTTCACCCATCTATAAAAGTTTTCCATATCTTATGGTAGATCTTTGTTGTGGACTGCTTTCTGGCAACCCTTTGGAGCGACATATGTCGGTCTCAATAGCCAGGCCGTCAAAAGCAACCTCTGCAAATTGTCGTGTTTGATTGGGCCTTGAGTGAGTAAGTCTGGTCGAGGTGGCAGTCGCTATGGTGGAGCTGCTAGCATAGTGATTATTTCTGAGTACCATGTTCTCCTCGGCCAGTCCGGGGCGATGAGAATAGTCTCCACCCGCTCTTGTCGAATTTTGGGTATCACTCTTGGTAGGATTGCGAGATGGGGAAAAGCGTAAACTTTGTTGAAAGTCCACAGTATGACTAAGGCGTCTCGGAGCGGTTTGTTTGTCAACTCTTGGGACCAATGCAGTAGGGCATTTCTTATTGCTCTGATTCTGCAGATGACCATGTTCCCTGGCATGTGTGAGGTGGCCAAGTTGCCCCCCAACCTGTCAGACTGGCATCTTTAGTCACTACTGTCCAGCTGGGGGAGGCCCATGTCCAGTCCTGGGTTAGGTTGTGAGGTAATGTCCACCAACTTAACGACCTTTTGATCAACAGGGGAATTGGAATTGTCTGGGCCAAGTCTGTGTGGTTTCTGTTCCAATGGTGTACAAAATGATTCTGAAACTTTCTCATATGAAATCTGCCAAAAGGTAGTGCTTCCAGTGCTGCAACCATGTAGCCCAATAACTGTAGACAACGTTCTGCTGAGATTGTGGTCTGAAGACAGACCTGGTGAGCTGAGTGTGTAATCGTTTGTATTTTCTCTGGGGGTAGAGAAATGGTCTGAAGGGCTGAGTCACAACATCCCCAAGAATTGAAGTGACTCTTTTTGTGGTTCACAATCCACCCGTATTGCTGCTGCGTCATGACGCAAGTTTGAGTGTCCCTGAGACATTGGTGGCATGATGGGGACCTGATAAGCAGGTCGTCTAGATAAGGAGTGATTGATATCCCCAGATGCCTGAGATGTGCAATCAGCGGGCTAAGTATCCTTGTGAACACCCTGGGTGCTGTGGAAAGGCCGAATGGAAGTGCCCGAAATTGGTAATGTTGTTCCAGTACAGTGAATCATTGATACTGCTGAGATTGCTTCCTGATGGGTACGTGCAAATATGCATCTTGAAGATCGACTTTTGTCATATAGGAATGGTGTATCATTGACATTACCACTGAGCGAATCTACTCCATTCGAAACTTTGGATAAAGTTTGGACAAGACTTTGTTCAGTGACTTTAGATTTAAAACCGGCCTGAAGGTGCCCTCCTTTTAAGACTAAAAATAGATTTGAGTAAAAGCCTTTGTAGCATTCTTCATGAGGCACTAGTGAAATGACATTGTTGTGTTGTAGGTAATTGAAAATCTGTAAAAGAGCTAGTCTTTTGGCTGTATGTTTTGGTGTGGTTGAGCGTTTGAAATTTCGAGGGGTAGGCTGTCGAAGGGAATGCGATATCCCTCTGCAATGATCGATAGGACCCAATTGTCTGGAATGTGGTCTTGCCAGATTGGGAAAAATTGTTGAAGACGACCACCCACTCCCCCTACGCTGAGCCTTGAGTCAGCCTGAGTTGGGCTTTGGGGGACCTGGTTTCCTGGCCTGTCTTTGTTGATTGGACCAGGTTGGTCTACACTTTTTTGTCTCTCCACCTGATTGGGAAGAGCGAAATGAGGAGTTGCGAAAGGAACAAAAGGAGCGTCCCTGGAAGCTCCATGGCCTATTGTAGGGTCTATTGTAGGAGCTATTGGGTTGTTCAGATCTGGATTTTTTGCCAGAAGGTAAAAATGTGCTCTTTTCCACGGTAACTTCAGTAATAATCTGTTTAAAGTCGGGACCGAAAAGAGCATCTCCCTTAAATTTTAGATTCATTAACTTGGTCTTGGACGCTGTGTCTGCAGAACAGTGGCATAACCAAAGTGCTCGTCTCGCCACCACTGTGTCCACACTGGTCTTAGCCGCTAGCCTAACTGTGTTCGTGACTGTATTCGACAAAAAAAGCTAATGCTGAGTTAAGGCGTTGTAGTTCCTCCTGAAGTTCTTCCTGAAGTTCTGGCACCAGAATCTGGCTGTGCGTGCCAAACCCGCAGATGCCACTGCCGGTCTAAGAATTGCTGTGGCATGGGTATAACCCCGCCTTAGAGAGACCTCCATTTTTTGTCCATGGGTTCTCTGAAAGCTGCCTCCTCAGTAGGTAGTGTTGTGTGTTTGGATAGACGAGCTATTGCTGAATCCACTTTACTGGCCTTATCCCAGATTTTTCGTTGTTCCTCTGGAACAGGGTAAGTGTTAAGGAAACGTTGAGTTTGGGAGAGCCGGTTATCTGGTTTGGACCATTCGCTGTCTATAACTTGGGTTACTGATTTGAAGATAGGGAAGGCCCTAGACTTCCTTGGTTGTACACCCAACACTTTGTCCGCCTTTGATGCGGCTGTTGTTTCGTCTTTAATTTCTAGCGTAGCTAGCATTTCACGCAGTAATCGTTTGGCTATTTCTGGCCCTGCAAGTGAGCGGTACTGCCGCTCTGTGTCCGAGTTATCAGAGGAGCTCTCACTGGCAGAGATTTCTCCAGACTCAATATCACTATCTTGATCACTAGCCTCATCAGAATCAGATGATTGTGTGTGTAAAAAGTCGCTTGTGCCTTTCTTTTCTTACTATGTTTTGTAGGTTGATTAATGGAAGTTTGGATGGTTGACTTTATCCAGTCAAATAATTCTTCCAACTGAAGAGGTTTTGATGTAGAAGGACCTTGAGCCTCCAAGGTCAGGGGAGGGCTGTCGTCTGCCTGTTGCAATGGAATTGGATGTGGTGACAGCGTAGGTGCTGAGTCTGCTGGTTCTGCACAATCTAGGCATACACCATGTTTCCCTTTGCATAGTGTATGTTTACAAAACTGCATTTTTTAAGTTGGGTGTGGGATTTTCTAGCTGCCTTCCTTTTCTTGGGTGTAACTGTGTTAGTCATATCCTTCTTAAGCTCCTCCAGGCCCACATCAGTATCCATGGTGAATATCTGAAATTAGAGTATATACCATAGTAATCACTGTGCCTCTAATAAAAAACCCAAATTAGTACTAAGGGCTAGCCTTGCTTTGCCCTGTAGGCATTGATAAGGCTGTAATTATGTGCCCTGTAGGCATAAGTACTGGGAAGGCATAAATGTAAGGAGAACAGCAGCCTAAAGGCTGTGAATGTATGTGACACAACTTGGATGCATGTGCATAAAACTAAAGGCTGTATAATGTGCTCATTGTGTATATACAAACAGCTTGGGTTAAAACCCTTGTGCTGCGATCCAAGTTATAGGCTTGTACCTGGTGTGAGCTTAATACAGCTCTTCCCTGTGCTGTTCACATGCGGCTCTGGTGCGCAGTATGATCCACAATGGGTGCCAGTATGCCTCTAAACACGTGCGCACGTGCACACCCGCCAGGTTGGCACTAAGAAACAAACCCAGAAGTGCGCGCCGATACTGTGAAGGCGTCCTTTGTGTTACGCTATGGCGCCAAGCTATCTGCCTTCCTTGCGCTTAAGATCGGCTTGTCCTCCAGAGCAACAGCAGCACCTGTCTCTGAGAGAGGGTGGCTGTGCTCTATCTGGTGAAAAAAATCCTCCAGAAAAGCCGTGCCAGTCCTGAGGAGTGGATTAGGCTGGGGAAGGTGCACAGGGATTGTGCCATTAGAGCTAGGAAGCCTCCTGCTCTTAGTGGATTCCTCTTCAGATCTGATAAAATTAAAAAAAAAGAGAAAAAATCTGAAAGGAAAAAAAATATATATATTACTGTCTTAACCTCCTAGAAGGACAGAAGAAAAAAACTGAGGGGAATCAGGAGGAGCAAGAGGGAGGAGTCGAGATTCAGTTTTTTTCTTCTGTCCTGCCTCGGGAGGTGGATACTTAACCCCATGATGTCTGCACTGACAGGAAGGGCCGTTCTAGAGAAAGAACAGCTCAGGAGTAAGAAGTAAATGAAACTAGACTGTCCTACCTGCAGAGGCGATCCTGGCCCCTCCGCCGCCTGAGGCAGCAGCAGTTGCGATCCTGCCCCTTCCTCCCCCGGAAATTCGCTCTCAAAGTACCAGTAGAAGCATTTTTGCTGCCCCTGGTACCTAGTGGGGCTCTGCCTCATTGGCGAAGCACCCCTGCCTACCTGGATAAGTACTGGGGTTGCTTACCCAGGGGAGATCCTGGTGGTACTAAATTTATGGTCCTGTCTCTCATACTAATCTAATATTTACCCCTCTGTATATTAGAACTGATTAGCTCTGCGAAAGATATAAGAAGCGCTCCTTCCCCTGAGGTAGGTGGCCCAGTCTGCCAGACAGTTACTGATGGGTTAATTTCATAACACTTTGCTTGTAAACGGCTAATAAAGAACAAACCAATCTATTACTGGTGTTGTGACCCCTCTGGGAATGTAATTAATGCTGTGCCTATGAAGTGAACTCATCCTAAATTGAGGGGGGGGGCAAAGGGGCTCCATGAGGGAAATCACATGGCTAAGCACATCACTCTTCATTAGACTGGTTATTGCAGGCAGCACAATAGGAGACACGACACCAATCTGTCTTATTGAATAAAAGAAAGGAGCTGCTTCTCACATGCACAATATTGGTTTACACTACTGAGTCTGAAAATAAATCCCTAAAAGTGTCTCTTGGCTCTGTGTGTCCTATCTTACTCTCCCATTAATTACTGAGCTCCCTGGCAGGGGCACAGCAACCACTCGTTCAGCAGGACTCAAGCCAATAACTCTGTCAGGCCACCCCTGAATCCTTAGCAATTGGCCAAAGGCAAATACAGGATTTCCCAGGGGCTCTGCAAACTGCCAGACACTGTAACCCCCATACCTCACAGTACATGCCTGTGATGTCATTTTGAAAAAAGAAAGAATTACCAGCACACAGGACTCTATGCAGGGTTTATCCCACTTCTATGGAGTCCTGTGTGCCGGTAATTTTTTCTTTTTCCTGGTGAATTTGGAGGGTGCTGATCCCTCTTACTGTGCACCAGACCAGCTTTTGCAGAGAGGCCAGGGTGTGCTGGTGGGTTACATTTGTGATGTAATTTTACCACACATTTTCTGTATCCAGCAGCCTTAGAAGATGATGCCATCTACAGTAGACTTCAAAGCTCAGTACCCAGAGAACTTGCCAGTTTGTGTTCATTGGGACATAGTAAGTTAGGTTGGAAAAAAGATACACGTCCACCAAATCCAATCATGTTGATATAAAACCTGCCTAACTGCTAGCTGATCCAGTGGAAGGCAAAAAATCCTGAAGCCTCTCCAATATGTCTCAATTCCTTCCTGACTCCAGCCGGACCAGTCCCTGGATCAGTTTGGTCCTTAGAGCTATTTTCAATAATTCTGTATTTCCTCACTTGTTGAAAAGCCATCCAACACCTTTTTGAAGCTATGTTTGCTTCAGAAACACTACTATAGTTCATATAAACAAGCTGCTGTGTAGCAATGGTGGAAATTGAAAAAAGGCTATATGGCACAGGTTAAATAGTGGATATCAGATAACATCATTATGTTCTACAGAGCTTATCTGTAGTAATGGGCGAATTTATTCACCAGGCGCGAATTCGCTGCGGATTTGTGCAATTCGCCACAGGTGAATAAATATGCCAAACGGCAACGACGCATTTTCGCCTAGTAGTGTTTCTGAAGCAAACACACCAGTTTTACCAGTGCAGGGCAACACTGCATTATATTTTCATTACTTTGATTTTTTGATGTTACTGTTCCTTTCATAAAGAGATTAGAGAGATGATTATATGGTCCCCAAATATATATATTTATGTATAGTGATCATCAGTGTCGGACTGGCCCACCAGGATACCTGGAAAACTCCCGGTGAGCCCAGGTGTCAGTGGGCCTCTTGCTTCTAAACATTTGGCCTATTTCATGGTCATTCCCTATTTCTTTATGGGTTAAAAAAGAGGCTTAATAATGGAGGAATAGAGTATAGTATGTAGTGATAAAAGACTAGGAGAATAAAGAGGTTGAGAGAGAGGAGGAATAATAGTTTGGAGAGTGGGCCCACAGTCTAAGGTTTTCTGGTGGGCCCCTGACATACCAGTCCAACACTGGTTATCATAACCCCCCTTTATTTGCTTCTTATCATAATCAATCCCAACTTGGTCAGTTCTTCTTCATAACTAAAATCAATAACTACACCTTTACCCTTTTTCAGCTTCATTGCCCTTGTTTGGACTCCCTACAATTCAAGCAATATCCCATTTGAACACTGGAGACCAAAACTGTACGGCATATTCTAGATGGGGCCTTGCCAGTGCTGTGTGAAGTGGATGAATGACCCCCTCCTCCTATGAATCAATGCCCCTTTAAATACAGTTCAATCCTTGTCTGCTCTTTCAGCTGCTCACTGGCATTGCTTGCTACAGCCAACGTTATTATTTACAAGGCAACAAGGTCCTTCTCCATTATGGATTTGTCTTACACATTCCTCTTAAACGTATAAATGGCTGCATATTTTTACATCCCACGTACCTGACCTTAAATCTATCTATGTTGAGTCTCATCTGCCACATAGCTGCCCAGTTTGGTGCATCCCGGATGGAATGAATTGGGCTGCATAATTTTGTGTCATCTGCAAACACTTAATACATTACTTACAATACTCTCTAAGTCATTAATGAACAAGTTAAATAAAAGTGGACCCAATACTGAGCCCTGAGAGACCCCACTAACAACCTTACTCCAAGTAGATAATATACAATTAACCACCACCCTCTGTACCTGATCCTGTAGCCAGTTTCCTATACATGTGCAAATATCATTACTAAGCCCAACGGTCCTCGGTTTAGAAAGCAGTCATTTGTTGACATTCTATCAAATGCTTTGGCAAAATTGAAATAGATAACTGCTAGATAGTCTGCTCCCCCAAGAGACTAAACAGACTTCTCCCCCACTGTCCAACTTCTGTCTAACCTCATCATACAAGCCACTCACATTTGTCTGACATAAAGCCATTACTTTGATTATTGATGATAATACCATTCTCCAGAACATGATCTTGAATGTGATCAGTTAACTTTAGAATACCACAGATGTCAAACTTACTGGCCCATATTTGTCAGACTGAGATCGTAAGCCCAGGGCAGTAAGATCCCATTTGCCTGTTAGCACATAAGGTCATAAGTAAATTACAAAAAAGCTAAATTCTGATTGGTTCTTGTGCGTTGCTGCTGGGGGGCAAATTTGCCCAGTAAGTGATGACATGTTACTAATTTGTCCATTAGCCACACTTAAGAATGTACCCAAAAAAGTGCAATGGCTTGAGTTTCCGGTGTAAAATAAAGTACCTTTCTATATTTAGCAGTAAGTTCACATGTAGTGCACATCTGGGCTAGTTTCTATCAAAAAGTAAATCCTGTACAACTTATAGTTATATCCAGCAAATGGCTGCATTCCAGCTCGATAACATTCTCTGTAACTGCCTGGCGTAACATCCCAATGTTTCCTGTCATGAACAGTTTTAAAAATAACGTTTAGATACTAGAGTTACACCAGCACCCTCTAATGTGTTGATTAGTAAGGACACAAACTGGGACAATTCCTGCAGGCAATTCCCCAGCAGGGTATTTTGAGGGGCATAGTGAGTCCTTCTCATGTCCCTTGCAGGACCCCAGAAGATCTCTTAGCTTAGGGATATGTAACAGCTGGGCCTGGGAATGAGCAGCTGTGTCCTGCCTCACAGATCAGTTCCAGAACCCATCAGTCACAGAGTACATCCCAGGCCCTCAGAGTGAGACAGTAACTCCCAGCAAATATGGAGACAATCTCTGCAATTCAATGGGAACCAATTCAGTTCTGCGTTCCGAATTATAGTTTGAGGCAAAAAATATATCAGTTTGACCAATAGGAAGTCCTCTTCCAGGCAGGACTGGACTGGGATTCAAAATAGGCCCTGGCATTCCTAGTACAGAGAGGCCCAAACGGTACCTACTAGCCCACTTAATAGTCACTTTCTATGGCATCTTTTATCAGCCCCTCTGGCATGTGCCAGAACCCACAGATTGCCAGTCCGGGCCTGCTTCCAGGCTCAGTGCAGACATTAGATTCATATCACATATTTCTGTGTTAAAGAGGCAACTTAAGTGACATCAATGTGAGTTGCAAGGGATGAACCTGATGGATGTTTGTGACGCTTATCTAAATCGTGCATCAGTCAGTGTGCAAGGGCCCAACACACGGGATGCTGCAGGGGAGCATCAGGTGACAAAGAGCGAGATACATTGTTATAAACCAGGCATGTCATTGGGTAGCGGCAGAGGTAGTAATGTAACATATTCAATATTCACTACAGGGGAGGAGTGTCATAACCCAGTGTGATCACAGACTCATCAATCTCACTAACAGGAATGAAATCTCACACTACTTCTACACACAGTCCCCTACTTACAGCTCCGATAAAACACTAAAATTAGTACAATTGGCCACAAGATTGAAAAGTCACATGCTGAGTGACTATGTCCCAGCCAGAGCCTTCCTGGCAGTACAAACAAGGCTGTATTTATATATAGGCACCCAAGGGACTGTGTCTAGGGAGGCAGCATTAAAGGGATTGTTTCAGCTTCAAACAACTAGTTGTTTTCAGATAGATCACCAAAAATAATGACTTTTTCCAATTACTTTCTATTTTCTATGCGTTTTCTAATATTGAAGTGTAAAGAGTCATTTTTCACCTTCTGAAGCAGCTATGGGAGGGGGTCGCCGACCCTGTAAACTGTTCTAAATTGATACATTTCGTTGATACATTTCTTATCTTTGTCCCTGCTGAGCAGAATCTCTGGGTTTTATTACAGGCAGCTGTTAGAATTGATACAATAGTCGCTAATATTCCAGAGATGCTGCTGAGAAATGTATTAACTAAATGTTGCAAAATTGTAACAGCTTAGAGTCTGCGCCTGAATTACTGAGCTGCCAGACTCAAACACCAGAGACACGAACATTCAACTTTAAACTTAGATTTTGGAAAAACAGTAAACAATAAATAATGGAAAGTAATTGAAAAAAAAATCTTTATTTCTGGGGATTAATTTAAAAACAACTGAATTGAAAATAGTGTTTGGAAGGTGAAAAACCCTTTTAAGTTGACAGCCCTTTTGGTGCCTTTATAATCACAAATTTTTTTTTAGAAAAATAAAAAAACCTCCCCAGCTGCCACCAGAGATTACCTGCATAAATCTGGCCGAGGAGCTGGGGGTGGTGTGTGAGGGGGTCAGCCACCAATCCCTGAAGGGCATGACATCATTTGTAGTGGTAGTGACATCACACATAGCAGATGTCACTTCCGCAAACTGGGGGTGCAGTTAGGTCCGGTGCCTAGGGTGGAACCAGAGTACCAAGTAAAATCCTACACAAGATTGTGACATTACTACCTGAGAATGTCACGGTGAGAGAAGATTGAAATAAACTATAGGTTACTGAGAGAAAAGAAATAAAGCAATACTTGCTGCTGAAAAGGTATTTTATTTACACAACATTTTTCAGGCTCTAGGCCCTTTATCAAGTATATATCACAAACAGTGATCCAAGTACATATTTACACAATTTCAGGGAATGATGTGCAAGGGAACACTTACCAAAGGGTGTTTTATATGTCCATCAGTCCTTGTATAGTCCATAAATGTGCATAAGTCTATCAGTGAGTGAATTAACACAATAGTCTGCCAACTGCCATCTACTGGCCTACCTTTAGCATGATACTTTGGAGAAAACTTTAAACATCAGTTGAACATTAGCATAAAGATATATAATGCCCCTCTTACCAATTAGCTGCATACTGATTATGATCATTCCTACATTCTAGCTTTTTTGTTTATATATGGACTACTAATTATCTGCAAAGGAATCAATATTGCATTAGTTAAAGCACATTGTTATCATAAACATTGTTACAAAAAACATTTTACACTTCAGCTATCATTCACACCGCTTAAACCAACAATCATTTCTCACTACTAATACTGCTTGATCTCTCAGCCGCATTTGACACTGTAGATCACCCTCTCCTCCTCCAGTCCCTCCAGTCGCTTGGCCTTCATGACACAGCCCTGTCCTGGTTCTCTTCTTACATCACCAATCGTTCCATCAGTGTCTCCTACAATGGAGTATCATCTTCTCCCCTACCTCTTTCTGTTGGAGATCCTCAAGGCTCTGTCCTGGGACCATTACTATTCTCCCTCTATACTTCCTCCCTTGGCAAATTAATAAATTCATATGGTTTCCACTACCACCTCTATGCTGACGATACTCAGATCTATCTCTCATCTCCTGATCTCAACCCAGAACTCCAAACTCGCATCTCCTCCTGCCTGTCCTCTATCTCTACCTGGATGTCGCAACGATACCTTAAATTAAACCTCTCTAAAACTGAAATGGTTCTCTTTCCTCCAACTAATACCAGTAACATAACGGAAGTATCCATCATAGTTAATAATTCCACTATCACCCCCTCTCCCCAGGTCCGGTGCCTTGGTGTTATCCCAGATTCTGCCCTGTCATTCACTCCTCATATCCAGTCACTTATTAAATCATGTCACTTCCACCTAAGGAACATATCCAAAATACGATCATTTATCACCCAAGATGCTGCCAAAATTCTTATTCACTCTCTCATCATATCACTTCTAGACTACTGTAACTCTCTTTTAATTGGCCTTCCCCTCCAGAGACTGTCACCTCTCCAGTCCATAATGAACACTGCTGCAAGGCTCATACACCTCAGCAACCGCTCCTTCTCTGCCATGCCATTCTGTCAATCCCTGCACTGGCTTCTGTTACCTTTCAGAATCAAATTCAAATTAATGAACCTGACTTTCAAAGCACTTCATAACTCTGCCCCACCCTACATCTCTGAACTCATCTCTATATACTCACCCAACCGCTTACTATGCTCCTCTATTGACCTGCTACTCAACTCTTCTCTCATTACCTCCTCACATGCTCCCCCGAAGTTGCCTCACGAAAAGTTCGGGCGACTTCGGAAAACAAAGCGCCGCGAGTGCCATGCCGCAGGCGTTTTTTCATTGAAGCAGATGGAAGACACGGGGAAGCAGTTCGGGGAGATTAGTTTCCCCAAAGAAGAGGCGATTAGTCGCCGGGCGACTAAATCTCCCAGAATCTCCAGGTGTGACCTTACCCTTAAGAAAGGACTACCTTACTTACATTAAAACGTTATGATAATATTGTTATCGGGAAGGCAGATAAAGGAGGGACAATAGTGATAATGAACAAACTGAATTACAACAATGAAGTAATCAGACAATTAGAAGTCCCTGGACATCATAAAAAAACCCAAACAAACCCCACTAATATGATTAAGAAAGAGATTAATCTAATAGCCACTCAAGCTTATGAAATGGGACCATCTCAAAGCATGTAAGGGATTTTCTTTGTGTTGAATACCCTTGTGTCCCGGTATTAGACTTGTTACAAAAGATTTACAAATCACTGGTAAACCCTCCCAGTACACCAATAGTGTCAGGGATTGGCCCTGTGTTGGAACCGTTATCAAAAATTGTTGATAGCTTTTTACAACCTTATGTAAATAACACTGCAACTTGCTTAAAGGGCAGGACAGCCCCAATGTACTGCTGTGCAGCATAGACAAGTTTATACACTTCCATCCCACAAGAGGAAGGTATACAGTGTGTAGAGGAGGCCCTTTCAGATATACCACATCATCTCCTGTACTTTTTAGTAGATTGTCTCACCAGGGCCAGATTTTCATACTTGGCACTCCTAGGCCACCAGCTACTAGCGCCTGTTCTTTAATTGCGCATGCGGCTAATCACTGGGGAGCTGCGGCTCACTATCATCTTCTTGGATGTGGTTATTAACATTAAAAATGGTCTCATTGATACCAGCCTGTTTAAGGAAGGAAAGAGTCTGTAATAATCTACTACTGGCATACAGTTTCCATCCTTTAAGTGTAATCCAAGCAATCCCTAAAGGGCAATTTATAAGAGCTCAAAGGATCTCCTCAAATGAAACATATTTTATCCAGGCAGCAAATATCCTTAAGTCAAGATTTCAAACTAGGTGTTATAGACAGAATGAGATAGAAAGAAGTGCAAAGGCAGTTGGGGAAATGAAAAGAGAGGAACTCCTAAAATATAACTCTAGAGATGATAACAAAAAGCAATGTTTACCACTTATTTTTAGTAACAATAAAAGGAAAGCGTATTAAGGATGTATTGTGCCCTGCCGAGGTCTACCCTCCAAAATGATCCAAAGATTTTTAGGTAAACCTAAATCAGGCACATATGCGTGTACAGGTTTTGTCGCTCATCTATTATCAAAGGGGATGTAGTAAGACTTCCAACACAGGGCACCCCCTTAAAAATGAAACATTATGCTACCTGTGACACAGAGAATGTGGTATATCTATTAAAATGCCCTTGTGGTAAGGGTTATATAGGCCAGACAAGCAGGGCCATCAAAAGCAGGATTAAAGAACATTGGGGAAACATCCGTAACTTGTCTACAGTGTCTAGCCATTTCAATGAAGCCAATCACAACTGAAGTGGATGGTAGTGGAAGTGATTGAGCCTTTGATGAGTGGAGGTAATATGAAACATGCTTTACAGCAGAGGGAATCCTTTTGGATTTTAAGATTGGATACATTATATCCACTAGGTGTGAATGAAACCTGGAGTGTAAATGTTTTTAGTGTTTTTAGTAACAGTGTATAACGATGTGCTTTAAATACTTATGCAATTTGCAGTTAACTAGTTGCCCATATATGAAACAAAGAAAACCTAGAATGTAGGAATGAATGGAACTCAGTATGCAGCTAACTGGTAAGAGGGGCATTATATATATATCTATGCTAATGTTCAAGTTATGTTTACATTTTTTCTCCAAAGGTCATGCTAAAGGTAGGCCAGTAGATGGCAGTACCATTGTCAGCTTTTAGATGGATTTAAATATGTCACTATTGGTGTTAATTCACTCACTGATGGACTTATGCACATTAATGGACCCTCTCTGGCTGTAAAATACTACACAGCATTGTGTCATTACTACCAGAGAATGTCACGGTCAGAGCCTCCCTGGCAGTACAATCCTACACAAGATTGTGACATTACTACCTGAGAAAGTCCCCGCTGGATCCTCCCATGTAGCCAAATCCTACACAAGATTGTGTCATTACTACCAGAGAATTTCCCAGACAAAATATTCCATGCAAAAATTGAGGACAGTTTTCACAGTTCTAAAACAATACTGGAGGTGGAAATGGGGTGGGGGAAACAGACAAGTTTAGGGATGTATGCGGAGGGGTGGAGGTTAGAAAAAAAAGGGGCATAAAGTAGGAGATGCTGTAACCAGACCTGCTAATTATTTAGAGAAGTCATTTGTACTGATCCATTTCATTAAATTCTAGCCATTTCCACCAAATGTCAGTGAAGATTGAGTTTTGCTCTTCTGTAGTTGCAGAGAGTTCTTCAAAAACATATAGAGAACAAATCCTTTATTGTTGGTACTTTTCTGGTTTTCTATTGTAACAGGATAAGATATTTTGCAGCATTAAGTAAGTAGGGTTCTAAGGATTTTTTGAAGGCGGAGGTGGGTTTCTCCATATGGAACAATAGGCAATAAACAGGACATCCTTATACAATTTAAAATCTCTTCAGACAGAGAAAATATCTGGTCTCAATAACACTTTATCTGTGGGCACTCCCAAAAAAATGTGTAACATGGTGTGTTTTGTTTCTAAGCATCTCCAACATACATCCGAGGTCTATGGAAATATGTTCTTGTGCTTTGAAGGGGCTCTGTACCATTAGATAAAAATTTTATAGTTCAGTTGCTCAAGTTGACTACACCTAGAACTGTAAAGATGGAAGGTTTAGGTCTGTGTTCCATTAGCAAATAAAATGTAGGTTTTGTAAATCATCTGATTTTTGAAGGCATTTTTAGATCTTGGCAATTGGCCTGGGTGGGTCATCAAGTGCACAATATTTTTGAAAGATTGTCAGCCGTAGGGATAGAGTTGATACTTTCCCTAGTGTACGACAGTAATGTGTAATATGGGTACATACACACAGTGGGGCTAGGGCTTTAATGCATTGACATTTTTCTTTATTAATAAGTTCAATTATTCAATCAATTATTTCAGTATTCTGTCATTCAAAGGAAGATGTGCGCTGGTCAGGGCGCCGAATTTACATAGTGGGCACCCCTAGGCCTGTCCCCTCCCCTTCATTCGTGCACATCATCAGGTCGGGAACACTGGGGATTGGCGCACAAGAAATTTAAAAAACAATTGTATCTCATGAGCAGCACTAAAGGGCAATTCACCTTCATTAGCAAAACTGTAATAACTGAAAAAGAACAAAAAAACACAGAAATATGTTCAAACTTTTATAACCTGCCAAATTTTGTAAAATGAACATGGTAATTAGGGGGTGTGGTCACAAAATGAGCGGGGTCAAAATGTTCACCACACTACATGCGCCAACTTTTTTGTCCCTCTTTTTATTCCCAAAATGTTGGGAGGTATGATGTAGGGAAGACCGGCAGGGGGAGGGTGAAGTCGGGACTACAATAATCAGTGATTGGATGATCGACGTGTCATTCACTGCAGAATCCAGACCAGATTTCCTAATTTGGAAAACTGGGCAACACTAAGGAAAACTGGATTGGGTTGTTAATAACAGTACAGCTGGCAAGCATAGTTGGTAGAGGGATACTCAGCCCCGGATATGTAGAAAGGCCATCTAGGGCGGCAGGATTTTAGGGGGGTGGCATGCTGCCCAAATACACCCACATTGGTTCAAAAACACTGGGGATGCGCTGGTGATATAATCATTTTTTAAATTTCCGTTGCGCCAATCACCCTGGAGGGGACAGGG
This sequence comes from Xenopus petersii, assembly GCA_038501925.1. Classification (NCBI taxonomy): domain Eukaryota; kingdom Metazoa; phylum Chordata; class Amphibia; order Anura; family Pipidae; genus Xenopus; species Xenopus petersii. Next base: position 73,363,062 of record CM076689.1, on the reverse strand, counting down.
GTGACAAACGGCAGTGGGCCTAGGGGCACCCATTATGTAAATCCAGCCCTGGGGATACTTAAATTTAGGTACCCCATGGGGCCTTTGTTTCACAGAGCTAACAATCTATTTAATTTAAGATAAGGAACTGACACAAGAACTAAAGCCAAATTAGTCTGCCTTTTGCCCCATTATATTCTAATAAATCCAACCAGTTCCCCATTACATTCTAATGAGCCGGCCCTGTGCATTGTGCTCAGCTCAGTAGTGATTAATGGAAAGGAACGTGGAAATGTAACTTATTCCCTTATGGGTCTCACTGATAACAGGCACATCCCTGGGGCACCAGCAGTCACCCTGATATTTCTAGACATACAACTCCCTCCTCCTGCTGGAGGCACAGTAACACTCCAATATGTATATGTTTAGGGGCCCAATTAGCACGCCAATATGTTTATAAAGTCTTGGGGCCCATTGTGGCTGAAGCGCAGTAACTCTCCCATCTATATTTCAGGTTTAGGGCCCCATTCTTGCTCACTGCCTGTTCTGCGCCAGATGTCTCAGTGTCAGTCCCAACTGCCCTCCCTCCTCGGGGTGTGTCCGGGCGGTTCTGGAGGCACCTGGATGGGACGGGCCCAGGGAATGTGCGGAGATGTGTCGGCTCCAGCTCTTCAAAGACAAAAACAGACACTCACTCGGCCGAGTCTCAAAAGACCGACACCCGGAGAGTCGCTGCGGAGGGAACTGACACCCGGTGGCCCGAATCGCCCGGGCATGGCACAGGTCCCACAGGTGACTCATAAAAAGCCCGAAGAGAAGAACCCAGGTGACCCCCAGTGGCCGGAGATAAAGCCCGGTGACCCTAAAGTTGGTGAAATGTCCTGTGAGCCAATAGCGGGTGAGTTGAATCCGGGGGACCCTCTGGCAGAGACTCTGTACGGGCTGGGGCTGCCGCTGTTCCTGGCGCTGCTCTATCTGTTCCCCGTGTACCTGTGCGGGCGGCTTGGGCTCAGTACCACGTGGCTCCTGTTTGGACTTTTTCTCTGGATGTACTGGAAACGGAACAAGAAATTCAAATTGGCCCGAATTCGGGCGGCCTGGGACCTGCATGAGAATGAGAAGCTCGGGGTGACCCGCGGGCTGAACCCTCAGCAACTCCCGGTCTGGGTGAGTCCTCATACTCGCTACCACTGTGTATTGCAACAGTCTTACTGTTCCAGAGTTCTTAGTAACCCCATTTAGCAGCACCTTCATACTCTGTACCCTTTTACCCTGACACCTTCATACTCTGTACCAGCCCACCCTGGCACCTTCATACTCTGCACCCACACACCCTGGCACCTTCATATTCGGTAACCCACACACCCTGGCACCTTCAGGGTGCTATTGGAACAAACATAATCTGTACCAGACCAAACTTTTCTTTACTACCTACATTGATTCCTCCCCACCTGGGGCTTACACTGCCTCCCCACATAGGGAGTTATCAGCCAATCAGAAGGTTGCCAGTAAATGTGTTACCGTGACTGCTGCTCCCCAATAATAATGATAATGACTGAATATTGGCAAAGTATCTGCCTGTGCTTGTTATTAGTATTGCATATATTTATAAAGCCCCGTAGTATATGGGAAATATTGTAGAGAAGGAAGGCTAACTTGCCCTTTATATAAAGAATGTATAATTTTCATGAGAAGCCCCCCCCCCCCCAGGTCTGGATTGGCAATCTGTGGATTGTGGCAAATGCCAGAGTGGGTGAGGTAAATTGCCATAGACAGTCACTATTCATTGAGTTGGTGGGGGGGTTCCACGTGTCAGAATTTACTAATAAGCCACGCGTCCCTTCCAGGCCACTAATTCATTCAATCACCTAATGCGATTCATATTGAGAGAGAAATAATCTGTAACATTCCCTGAGCACGTCTTCAGTGATATCGCTGGGAGCTGCATCCCTTCCACATACCCCAAACTCTAACACCGCAGTCTTTAAAGGGGAACTCAGCAGAAAGAGAATCTAACTCTAAGCAACTTCCCAATATCCATCTATTCCTCATTCTCACTGGCGTATATTTATTTGTAATTGTCATTGCTATTACCTTTCACTCTCTGTCGGTCCCTTTTTACATTGCTGGTTCTGACTCTTCAAACAATGCGGGTATTTATACCTGCAAAACTATGCAGTGGCATGAGCTGTAGTCATGGAATGCCGCATGTTGCGTCTCCATATAACTGCTTCTGCAGCTGCAGAAAGTTGCAAATGGTCAGCAGGATTAAAGGGCAACAAAGCTAAGAAATAGCTCAAGGAAGATATGGAGTCCGTTATTGAATGGTTCAGCTTTGTGTTCATGCCTTTGTTTGGAGGTGAAAGTGAGGTCTGCCTGGGGTTTAGCACCCCCTTATGGCAGTGGCAGATCAGCATACACCCAACTAAGACTATAGTGGTAGAAACAATAGAATTCCTCCTGTATCTGACGATTCAGCGCTAACAATTGCCGATGTTTGGGTGCCTTCAAAGATGCCCCATTAAAATTTTCAGTCCAGCCCGATCGACGTGCCGACCGATATCAGTTGGCTTTTTTCCCACCATACACGGAGCGAATATCGTACGAAAATTAATTTTGTGCGATATTATCTCTGCGTCTATGGCCTCCTTTACTCTACGGCAGCTTCTTCATTCATCTCTGGCAGTGACAGTAGCAGATTCTTCTTAGCAGGGCCCCGCCTTGTAAGTTGAAATCCACTGGACCCCAGACAACTGTATGCCCTGTGCCCCCTGATGGCAGCCCTGTCTGTGTGTAGAACTGTGTAATTGTGTGTGACTATGTAATTGTGTATATCTGTCAATTTATTATTATTATTATATAACATTGATTGACTGGGAGCCTGCGGGTTCCAGAACTGTTGGATTTTGTCTTTGTTCTTTATTTGCTGGGAGGTTTTAGTCTTCAGTATCAGGAGGTATTGACCATTCCAGATTCCATACTGTGCCAGATGGTTGCAGGGGTCTTTGTAGGTACTGAACTGGGCCATTCTGGAATGGAAGGCACAAACAGTTTGAGTACTACTCAATTAGTTATGAGTAGTACTCAACAGGCCTGGACTGGCAATCTGTGTGGGGTTGCTGTAAGATGCCATAGATACTCACTGTGGGGCTGTTTTGGCCTCGATCTACCTAAAATGCCATAGCCAGGCCTGGACTTGTGGAAAGGCCACAAAGGCTCTGGCCTAGGGTGACTGGGTTTTAGGTGGCGGCGTGCTGCTCAACCAAATTCACATTGTTTGTATGGGCAGAAGATACTATAGGTTTTTTTTACTTTTTCAATGCGACAATCCCCAGTTCTCCATGCCAGATTATGAAAAATTGCGCATGTGCACAAATGGAGGGGCGATGAATCGCAAGTCGGCCTAGGGGTGCCCTCTACATAAATCCAGCCCTGGCAATAGCCTATTTTGAGTATCCATTTGGACCTGGTACTGGTCACCTGGTGTGCTCTCTGAGGGCTTTGGGGTTTGTTGATCTACATCATCAGTGTGGAAACATTGAGTGATGTATGGTTATATGACCTGGTCTGACAAAATCACATGGAGTGCACCTTAAAACCAAATCTTCTGAGAATTCAAACCCCAACCCCCCCACCCAGGCACAGAAGCTATTGTACGAACTGACAGTATGAAATTACACAAGATTAGATTAAGGACAGAATTACACAGAAGCAGCGCTACAATACATTTGATCCAAAAGAAAAACTTCTTCTTGTCTTTAGCTCAGCCTTCTCTGTAAACATGAGACTGATCCTCAGGCAGAGACTGGCAGCAGCCAATCACAATCCCGTTTCTCTAACTCCTTAATCTAGGTTAGACCTCCCCACCATGTGCGACTGTGACCCAAGTTATATGGTTGGTGCAAGGGATTTAGGGGCAGTTCTGGGGTGATGGTGCCACATAGATTGGTGGTACTCAGAGGTCTGGGGAGAAAAGTGTAGGGGGGGATGTGTGGACTGCAAATATAATGAACCATAGTGATTAAGACTCACTGTGTGAATGATTTTTGGCCCAGCGGGTGCTTTATCTGTGTTTCTACCTGTCCCCTAATTCTGAAGGATCTGCGGAATTTAACCCTATTTACCATTGAGATAAAGTGGACTAGAGAGTAACAGGCAGTTACATTGGTCACCATAGGACTGGTCCTGGACTGTGTGTTAGACATTAATGAGAAGGAACACTGATTTGGGACGCTGTCTGCTCATAACACATCATGGACTCTTGTTTGGGCTTGCAAACTTGCCCAACTGGCCCTGCGACTCCCAGTTTGTCACTGCCAGCAACCTAATCACTCTGCTTCACTTGGGAGCAGAGCCCTTGGTGAGGGCATCTGTGGTTTTTATGGTAAAGCAGAAAATATTTCTCTCAGAATGTAGAGATTTTTTTCCCTTCATGTGTTTGTGTTCATCTGTGGTTTTTTACTTTCTTAGTGGGGTCCACAAAATTTTAGGGTAACAATGTAGGGATGGCAACTGGGGCTATTATGGCAGCTGTTCAAGGTACTCATGTATCACTGAGGCCTTATTAAAATCATGGTGAAATTGAAGGCACATTTACTCACAACTTTGCACACAGGTACAGTAAATAAAGGCACTGCAACAAGTGGTGGTGCCAAGGTGCCCCCAGCCTTGCAAGCAGCGAGCATGGCTCTGTCTTAATAACTGAAGAACTAAGATTTGGGTAGTAACATTCTCTGTTTTTTCTCATTTCAGGTGAATTTTCCTGACGTGGAACGAGTCGAGTGGCTTAATAAGGTGGGGCTCCTCCTGCCTGTACTAATGAGAGGCATTAATTAATGTCCATCCTGCTAATGACCTTTATGCAAAAACAGATTATAGAGCAGATACAGTCAGTGCTTTCTGCCCGTTAATAATTATTCCTTTATTGTTATTAAGTCTCCCCCCCCCCCATTTATCTGTGTTGCATCAATAATCACCAATAATACTCTATTCGCTGGTACCCCCTTGCTCCATTTTTACTCTGGTTACATAGACCTGATATAATGGTGCTTCATTGTTTGTAGTGAGGGGGGTACCACGCTCCCTAGTGGGACATTGATTGATTGTACAGAGCTGTACTTCCACCATTTAGTTCTAAGAAGGAACAGGAGCATCTAATAGGGAACGTAAACCTCTATAACCTGATTCTACGGGCAGCAAAATGTAAATAGAATTGCATTCTAGCACTTGCCTCAAATCTGCCCCTAAATGACCTTTAGAAACACTGGGGTAACAGTCACCTGCTATAGTACCAGCATACCCAGGGCACAAATAAGCACTCGCCCTACCTGTCCTTCAGACTGGGCCCCATTCGCTCATAACATGGTTACAGATATATAGAAACATTGGGGTAACAGCCACCATGCTATAGTTCCAGGGGTACCCAGTGCACAAATAAAGACTCACTCAAATATCACCCCAACTGGCCTTTTGGCTCGGCCCCTTTTATTTCATAAAAATGTTACCAATATATAGAAACACTAAGGAAACAATCACCCAGCTATAGTTCCAGGGGTACTCAGGGCAAAAATAAAGACTCGCCAAATATCACCCTAACTGGCCTTCAGGCTGGACCTACTTAGCTCATAACAAGGTTACATATAGGGATACCCACATATAACCAGCTACCTCACATTTCCCCTTTACTAAGACACCAACTATACTATTTGGGCCCTATGGAGGAGTAATTCCTTACTTTGGGACTTCTGCTTTTATGGACCAGAATATGAGATGATTTTTCTTCCAGGAGCAGGAAGCTACAGTGTATACAGAGTCCAACTAATGAGAGATTTTGAAAAATTCTCTGTATGTAGCAGGGGACTCAGTGTCCCCCTTGAAGCTTAGTTTATGAGCTAAAGCTTAATCACCTTTGCTCTATAAAAGCTATGGACACCAGCTTTGGCACCCTGCAGTGCCATATACATGGCAATTTCCCTGAGGTGATATTGTACTGGGTGTTGGGATTTGCAGACTGGTGATGGGGCACAGGCTGGCTCCTGGTGACCTCTTCTCTTCTTCTCTTGATCAGGTAGTGGGACAGATGTGGCCCTACATTGGGATGTACATGGAAAAAATGTTCCAAGATAAGATAGAACCTCTTGTGCGGTCAACCAGTATCCACCTCAAGGCCTTCACCTTCACCAAGGTCCACTTTGGAGAAAAGGTAACACAAAGTGAGGGCACCTCAACCTTAAATAAGAGGTCTGCAACTAACAGCAACTGTAAGCCAGACATGATGGCTCTTGTGCCACCTCTGTGTGTGTTATGGCTAATGTTAATATTTTCACCTCTGTTCTCCTCAGTAGCTTTGTGGTTAATATTAATTGTTTCACCTCCATGCTCCTCAGTAGTCTTGTGGCTAGTATTTATGGGTGTAATGAGGGTGCAAGAAAGTGATTGTGGAAGATAGTTGTGATGCAGAGCCAGGAATGAGGTTTAGCTGGTTCCTCTGGAATAATTATGGCATGTTAATGGGAGGGCAGGGTATCTGGGTGAGTCAGTGCCAATGGAGGAAATGAAATTCAGGTAGTGTTGAGATCTAATTAAAGGATTTATGTCCCTTCTCTCAGTTCCCTAGAATTAATGGGGTGAAGGCCTACACCAAAAATGTGGACAAGAGGGAGGTGATCTTGGATCTGCAGCTCAGGTAGGTACAATGTGCTGTAATCATACCACATGTATGGCTTATTTTGATGTTGGTTCTTGTTTCAATTCTGCAGAGATGGGCTGACTGCTCTAGGCAAACTGCAAAGGATTCTGGTTGGTTTCTGGCTACAGGTACATGTGGTTTTCAGGGTGCGGTAGAAAATTGGATACCAAACAATGAACCCACTGGAGCGGATTAACCTCAGCTTTGTTTATTTACCATCTGTACTGTGTCAGTATGGGGAACAGGTGCAACGTTAGCACCCAGGTCTGTGTATATGTGCTTGTGCGTGTACTGTGTCCTTCCTGGCTTCACCCCTCACAGTCAGCCAGCAGTGGACAATGGCATAGTGTTAGAAACACTGTGTGTGTTGCACGTCTGTACTTGTAACCTTGGCCAGGACACAGATCTCAGGACACCTAAACTGCCTCATTCCTAATCCAGGGCTTCTCCTTCCATGTTGTGGGTCAGATGATAATATATTGGTGATGTCATGGGTAGAAGTCTATGAACCCTTGAGAAAAATGGAGGGCCCTAATTCCAGGGCTAGTAGGAGTATACCTGCTTTATGTGGCTGTCCCTGCTGTGCAGTGTAAATCCAAGCACAGAACTAAGAGGTGAAGTCCAGAGAGTCATTTCTTAAGTAAACCAGTGTGACCTGCAGAGCCCTATAGCTATTAGCCCAGTACAAAGCCAGGGCTAGAGGTCAGGGATATGCAACCTGTAGTCCTACAGCTGAAGGCTGGCAGGGATTAAAGGAAAACTTTACCCCCAAAATGAATATCTAAGTAACAGTTTATATCAAATTAAGTGGCATATTAAAAAATCTTACCAAACTTGTATATTTTTAAGTAAATATTGCCCTTTCACATTTCTTGCCTTGAACCACCATTTTGTGATGGTCTCTGTGCTGCCTCAGAGATCACCTGACCAGAAATAACGTAACTGTTACACACTCACACTATGTAACACGACCGCGTAACCTGCCATTTTATCACTGTCATTCCCGTGAAGTCCCCCCTCTGGGATGAGCCCCATTCTGAGTGTTTCTGGCTGCAGGGAGGTGCGAAGCCCTGTGATTGGGAAGGTTGTACATATTTTGGGCGTGACCCTATTTTGTGTTTGTTATTCCAAGAAGCAGGTGTTTTCTGTCCTTCCAGGGACTTTACTGTCACTGGTACCTTCTCTCCAATGTCAGAGATGGGCTTCTCCCTCATTATCATTGTATTCTGCTCATAATTTCCCACAATGCATCATTGTCTGTCCTGAGCAGCTTGCACTCTTTGGTTTGTGGAGCATGGGCACAGGGACATACATTGACACTAGAAGATCTACCCCAAAACACCAGTAGCCACTCTCCACTGTGCCCCCTATTCTCCATTATTAGGTGTGGCTGGGGGTCTTGTGACATACATATGGGGGTCTCTGAGCATGTGTATATTCAGAGACACACACATGTATTATGCACACATTAACCCCCAAGTGGCAGGTCTGAAAATAAAGGGTTACAGATGATGCATAGGAGTGGGATACAGCGGTCGGTGTGATCCGTTGGCGGTGGTGATACAATTGCTCCCTCAAACATCATCAATTATTCACTAAACTCACTCTTTTTATGAACTGTCACCTGGTACCCAGAATACACCTGGGTAGGATGGCAGCAGGTAATCTGTGAGTTCTGGTAAATGCCAGAGGGGCTGATGTGAGATGCCATAGACAATCATTGTTTAGTGGGCAGAGCAGGGAGTTGGTACCATTCTGTAGGAATAAATAAATATATATATATATATATATATATATATATAATCTCCAATTTGTGATGTTAATTGCCCTCATCCATGGAACCCCATTAAAGTAATTATCTTGGTACTTTGATGCTAAGTCTTTCTTTTATAGTAATATTATGTTATTCCCTGTTAGCAGTTAACAGTAACCGTGCCCCTTGCTAATGGTGCTGTCTGGTAGTTTGGGGGCTTAGATTTCTTTAGCTGAATGTCCTGTGTTTAGGGTCCTGAGGAAGCTTGTGCCATGTTTTCTGCTTTGATAAATTAGGTAAAGGCATTCGCTGGTGTATATGTTGGTGTGCTCTAACCTGCATAAGGCTCAACACAATTGTTTGGTTTGGACGTGGCTTGGTATATGAATGAATCATATGAAAACGTGATGAGTCGAAGAACAAACACTAGTGTATTTAGGGTTCCTCATGGGTGCACTGTAGGGCAGACTGCAGAACAAGCATTGATGGGAAAATGTACCTGTCTGTCTCTCTGCAGTTACAATGGAGACTGTGAGATCAACGTGGAGGTGAAGAAGATGTGCAAGGCTGGCGTGAAGGGGGTCCAGGTGGGCAAGTAAAACTGGGTACACTCCCTTATGGGCTGAAGGGACAGCGCCACTAAAGTTTTCTTTCTTTTGTCCAACACAATCAGTAAGGGTGTTCCACCTTATGGTGAAAGGGTGCATTGCAGCTGTCTGTGCCCCCTCATTCTGAAATCATTACCCCCCAGGCAGGTGGTACAAGCGCCACGTATTTAGTTCCCTCTGGCCCACTGAGTAAATATTAACTATTATTTATTCTCCCTATTCAGCTGCATGGGACCCTGCGCGTCATTCTTGCCCCATTGCTGCCTGATCTGCCTTTTGTTGGAGCAGTGACCATGTTCTTCATCCAGAGACCTGTAAGTACAACACTTTATCCCATGATCCTCAGCGGGTAGTGTATCCCATGATCCTCAGCAGGAAGTGTATCCCATGATCCAAAGGGAAGAGTTCAATGTGATTTTTGTGTTTCTGTATTTCAGCACCTGGATATTAACTGGACTGGACTCACCAATGTACTGGAAATTCCAGGAGTTAGGTAAATCCTTCATTATTCTCTGTGCTTTGCTGTTAAAAATGCTCCTGAACATCCAAGCGGTGCAGAGTTGGGTTCTGGCCATCCCAGCGGAGCAGAGTTGGGTTCTGGCCATCCCAGTGGAGCAGAGTTGGGTTCTTGCCATCCCAGCGGAGCAGAGTTGGGTTCTTGCCATCCCAGCGGAGCAGAGTTGGGTTCTGGCCATCCCAGCGGAGCAGAGTTTGGTTCTGGCCATCCCAGCGGTGCAGAGTTGGGTTCTAGGCCATCCCAGCAGAGCAGAGTTGGGTTCTAGTCATCCCAGCGGAGAACAGTTGGGTTCTAGGCATACCAGTGGAGCAGAGTTGGGTACTGGCAATCCCAGGCAGAGCAAATTTGGGTTCTGGGCATCCCAGCGGAGCAGAGTTGTTCCATGTGTATGCAACCTGTATAACTTTAAAAATTATTTTTTGGGTAAGGGCACCAGACTTCATAGGATTGGTCTCAGGGCACCCAAGTTTGGCAGGTACCAAGCGAAATGAATTAAACTTTTTAGTTGGAATATGTGAATATCTTGGAACTGTTATGCTTGGCTAAGCTTTAAAGGAAGGTATCCAGAAGACCAATAAATGGGCATGTGCACATATCCCTATCCTCCCCTTATTGTCTGCAGGGGGTATCTGATCATTTTTATTAGAGGTTTGTTCTTTGCCCGGGGGCAGAATTCCGCTCATATTTCTTGCTTGTCTGTAAATACCAAAGGAATACACATTTGTTATTTGCTGTAGAGAAACTGATCATTTTGTTTGTGTCCTAGTCGGGCAATGGTCTTCTCATCAGCCAAACTGCACCAAGCTCCCTTGGTCTTGCCTACAGCCAGATCTGAAGTACCAGAGGGGTTTTCATGGGCAGGTCCCATCATCTCTGCCCTTTGTCAATTGGCTACCACCATGATACCCAGGGATGTGCCATAAGTAACAGGAGGTTTGCTAAGCATTGTGTGATTGATTTGCTGCACATAAAGTAAATGCCTGGCTGAATTGGGGCCTGTTATATGGATTGTACCTGAGAACAAGCTAGTGCCAGCTCAGTGCAATTTTGTTGCCTCTAATAAATACCACATCTAAACAGTATGGCAGCTCCCTCCCATGTATATAAGTCTGCAGTTGGATGAAGTAGATGAATCGAGAACAGGCTGATTTCCTGTTGGAAAGGAACCAGTTCTACTGGAATCTTCCTGCCAATAAAGCACATTTGGCTCCACCCTGGGAGATTGTGCAGATATTCTGAGGCATTGTGGGAATGGACGGGTGACTGTTTCATTTGGGTGACTTGGTTTTGGTTTTCTTGGTGTGAAGTATAAAATCCAAGTCTGTTTAGGAGCATAGATGAACCTGCAGAGGATTGTGGGACCTTTACAATGTGTGGTTTATATTCCCCAAAATTTCACAGGAAAGGCAAGCACTTCACCACTTCTTGCTGTGCCAATAATCCTTTATTTTAGCCAGTTTTAACACTCCTAGTACAGAACAACTTTTCGGGGGGTTTGCACCTCCCTTTGTCAGGGGAGGGAGGTGCAAATCAGCCATTAAGATAGTATTATTCTTATTATACTGAGGGCTCAGGTTGGGGGGGGGGGCAGTTGGAGCTTTCTATTTATGTCTCTACCAGGGGCCAGGTTACTACTTTGATACTTCCCAGCACTCCTGGCCTATAAATCGGAGTTGTGAATATGTTCCCATTATTTTTCTTTCAGTGACTTTTCGGACACTAGGATTCTTGACATCATCGCCTCCCACCTGGTTCTGCCCAACAGATTCACCATCCCACTGAGTAGCCAAGTCCAGACAGCCCAACTGCGCTTCCCAGTGCCCCATGTAAGTGCCACCAAGTGCCTCACAATCTAGGAGGGGCTGAGGGATATTACTGGGAAGTAGGAGGTATCAGTGGGACCACCACTATGCTAACAGCTGGGCTCTTTTATGCATTATACATTACCTAGTGGCCCTTACAAACTGCCCCACTGATCACAGGGAGTGCCTGACAGTTGATATACTGTATCTAGCCCCCAATATTTCTGATTGGTCTGTGGCCCTTTAATAGCAGCAGTCTGGCTATATCTATGGCTTCTGTTCCCAGTAGCTGGGAGCGAGGCGAGAGAAAAGAAGGGTAGGGTGCATCATGTCTGTCAGGATCTGTCCGATTATTGGGGCTGTTGTTACTTTTGGAAGCAGTATCTAAATACAGGGGCCTCTGACCGTGTTTCTAGACTCATTTTGCATTCACATTGAAAACTGTTGGTCATGTTGCTGAGCTCTGGCAAACAAGAGGCACTGCTTCTTAAACATAATGGGTCAGAACTGTCCATCAGCAGTATCTGTGTTTGCCATAGAAACCCAAACGACCGTAGGTGCTTCCTATGAGGACCCAATGGTCCCAAGTGAGGAGCCAATCACAAAGAGTCTAAGCACTTCTAGGGCTTAGACTCTTTTTGATTGGCTTTTCTCGGTGCCCCTGCGCCAGGATCCCATGCAAAAAGCTAATTGATGATCTGATTGGTTTGTGCTTTGCAGGGAGTGTTGCGACTTCATCTCATCGAAGCGGAAAACCTGATCCCAAAAGACAATTACCTGAAGGGAATCATTAGGGGCAAGTCAGACCCCTACGCTGTCCTGCGCATTGGCAACCAGACCTTCAAGAGCAAAACCATTAAAGAGAATCTCAACCCAAAATGGGGGGAGATGTATGAGGTCAGTGCCACAACCTGATTGAATGAAATGTTTAAGGTTAATGTCACAGCCTGACTTGATGGAATTTATGAGGTTGAAAACTAAACTGCAACCTGACTGGGCAGTATGCCCCCACAGTCAATCATTATCATTGCAGAAAAGACCCAGAATCAGAATTGATTTAAAGGGCAAGTAATAAATATGAGGTTGTCGTCAGGGAGATGCTAGATTTTATTGATACTGGAGCATTAGGGTGGCTTTGATAGCTTTGTCACTTGCATTACTGCTTCACAATAGTATTGCTATTTGGATGATTTATTCCATTGACTGTAACAGAATATTGCCACCACCAGCATGCGGAATATTGCTGCTTGAATTCAATTTTAAAAGATTCTCTTTATTCTGTGGCAGTTTGTGGTGCATGAGGTGCCCGGACAGGACCTCGAGGTGGACCTATACGATGAAGACCCAGACAAGGATGACTTTTTGGGCAGGTCAGTTGGACATAAACTTCCAGGTTTTGGGAGGAGCTTGCTTAGCAGAGGGTTTCACACAACCTGTGAGTTAATGGGAGGGACAAGGTTGCTCATTCCCCAGTACACTTTGGCTGGAGTATCTAACATTTCCATTCCTGTTCCTTTCAGCCTGGTCATTGGTCTGGAGGGAATCATGAAGGACCGTGTGGTGGAAGAGGTAAGTTATCCGAGCTGTGGAACCTGATGGGTTTGGGAAAGTTGAACAGTGTGAATAAGTGGGTGCCGTTCCCTATTGGAGGATCCTATAAACTAAACTAAGCCCATGTGCTGCGGCAATAAAGTGAATACTCCTTCCTGTTACAATGTAACTCTTTCTCTTCTCCCTGTGCCCAGTGGTTTCCCCTGAGTGATGTGCCCAGTGGGTCGGTGCATCTGAGGCTCGAGTGGCTTTCGCTTTTGGCCAAGTCAGAAAAACTGTCTGAGGTGGGGCCCATCCCCCTAATATCAGCTACTTACGTCTGTCTGTCAACCTGCGGCCTCTAATATCAACCTCGATTTGTCTATATTCTCTTACATCACATATTATACCGCTCTCTTGCCCCTGTGGTAAAGTGTCTGTCTCTTTCTTGCCCTTTTGCCCCTGGCACTGGTAACTGTTTGTGGCTGAACTGCACCTCTCAATTCTAGGCTAAAGGCGGATTATCTACAGCTATGGTGATTGTGTATCTGGAAAGCGCCAGCGCATTGCCTGTGAGTATCTTTCTCTTGTTGACACCATGAGGGATATTATCCCACATCCGTGGTGAGGTTGAGGATGCTGGGAGTTTACATTGGCTAGAGGGGACATCCCAATCTTTTGGCACTATGAAGCAACCCCCCTCCCATCTACACAGCCGCATGCTTTGTATTGTAAGAAGAAATTCTCCAACCATGTATTTAACCCCCTGATTCCTTGCACCCCCAGAGGAACCACTTTGAGTTTTCAAGCAGTGAGTACGCGGCAAGGAAGCAGAGACACCCGACTTACACCAAGGTGAGAGCATTACTAGGTGGTGGTTAGGGAGTGTCTGTGTGATTGGAGTGAAAACATCTTGTATGGTACAGGGAGTGGCCCTTACAGCTGCAGGGGCCACACTCAAGTCTCTATCAAGATCCTGCACTCGAATGTGAGCAGCGTAAACACATGGGGGCAAAAAATTGCCTGTCTATAAACAGTCAAAAACTGCCCTCAAACTTGTAGGGCATAAATAGTCTATGTGCCCTAATGTGTATCAGAGACATTTCCACATTGGTCTCTGTGGCACATTCATCTTACCTTTAGGGGCAGTTAATGTGGGTTCTTCAGGTTTGGGGGCAGTGCGAGACTGGACTATTATGGGATATAATAAGGCAACAGAAGAATGACCTTATGTTACTGCAATAATAACAGGTGTTTGTGACAGCCAATCAGATACTTATTGGGCAGTGCAGTTGAGTTAGTCTTATAACTCATTATTTAACAGGCTCAAAGTGGGGTAAATAAGCTTTCCTTGTACTTGTCCTTTTTCAGCATTGGCAATGGATGTCTATTAAATACAATGATTTATACCCAGACATTTATCTTCTGGATTAGTTCACTACTGAGAAGGGCAGCAACATTCTCTGGAACCCTTATTTCCCTGGCAGTCACTGACTCTTCCCCCTTTCTCTCTATACAGACTGATAAGGACCCCAACAGCTATGTCCTGATGTCATTGGGCAATAAAAGCATCAAAAGCAAGGTGAGACCTGCACCAAGTGACCAGAGATCTGTCTGTGTGATGTATAGGCCACAGGAAGGTTTGGTCCTTATATAATGTATAGGACACAATAAGGGACATGACTTGTGTAATGTACATCACAGATTGTAATTTCATGTAGTGAAGCATAGGCTACTGGGTAGGCTGCCCAATTAGAGGTTTAGGGATCATTCAGCCAAAAGGGGTGTCACATGACAAATGAAAATCTGATTTTGTCCCCTTTCCCCGCAGACATGTATAGGGAGCACAGAGCCAGTTTGGGGTCAAGCTTTTTCTTTCTTTGTACAAGATATGCACATGCAACATCTCCACCTTGAGGTAAGGTACCAGCCCCTACCTGCCCCACCTGAGCCAAGTATATTTTGTGTCTGTATATAGTGTGGATTTATTAACAATTGTTGTTGTGGCAGGTGAAGGACAATGCGAAACAGTGTGCCCTGGGGATGTTGGACGTACCCTTGCACCGGCTGCTCAGCCATGAGGAACTGACAGCAGATCAGAGATTCCCACTTACTAACTCTGGACCCAACAGCACCATCAAGATGAAAATCGTCCTGAGAGTGAGAAGTTGCTTGTGTCGGTGGGGTAACGGTGACTGTGTAACTGTGTGTATGATGTGGTGCAAGTGTGACGGTGTAGAAGTGTGCAGTGGAAGGGTCCGTCCTCAGGGGGTGTTATAGTGTCCTGGTTGCCTCCTAGTGTGCTTAAAAGGACAGTGTCACTGACTTTTCCATTACTGCCCAGGTCCTACAAATAGAAGCTCCAGAACCAGAAACTATTTACACTGGAATTAACTCCCTCGAACAAGGTCCTGTTTCCATTAAGGGGGTCCAGCACCAGAATTTCCATGGGAAGTCCGACCAGGTCCAGCAGACCACCCAGAACCACACTGTTCAACAATCCAAAGAGGAAAGCAAGGAGAGCACCAGTACTACCATCCAGCAAGCTAACACCTCCAGCTCCAAGTCAAACCCAGCACTAAACAAGAACTCTGATAGCACCAGAACCATCCCAGAATCCCACACTCCCAGTCTAAGGCCTTTGAAAAGAATTGCACCCAGTCTCCTCTCCCTCAACTCTATTGCCTCATCTGTGTACGACCTGAACGATGAGAAGAGGTGAGACTTGCATACATTATTTATAAAAGGGACCAGAAGTGGTGGAGGAGAATTTCCCTTCAAGTGAAGTGAAGTCACATATGAGTTTAAATGAACTGGCTCACAAGGCTTTTGCAGTTCACTCTTAAAGGGGTTGTTCGCCTTTTCAATTGCTTTCCATCTTTTATTTTTTACTGTTCCCTATTCCCAAAATTTAAGTTCAAAGTTGAATGTTTGTCTGTCAACTCAGTGATCCAGAAACATTCTGAACTGTTACAATTTTTTACATTAAGTTGATACATTTCTCAGCAGTATCTTTGGGATTTTAGCTACTATTGTATCAATTGTAACAGCTGCATTTAATGAAGCTGAGAGATTCTGCTCAGTAGGGACAAAGATAACAAATGTATCAACTAAATGTATCAATTTAGATCAGCTAGAGAGTCGGCGACCCCCCCCAGAGCTGCTTTAGCAGGTGAGACATGAAATTTTACACTTCAATATTAGATGTTGTAGTAGTTGTATAAAGTCTTTATTTCTGGGGAACTATCTAAAACCAATAGAACTGAAAAAAGTTTTGAAGGTGAACAACCCCTTTAATTTTCTATTTTGAAGGGTTTGAAGGCAATAAGCTGCTTTATTGAGGCTTGTGGCTCTGCAGCTGTGTTAGAGGCCAGTGGTTAATTTAATATGTGGGCTGCATCTCCAGTAGGACTATGCTCTGCATACTGCTCTTTGCCCACATGGACTGCACTGAGAGTTGAAGGGAAGTATTCCTGCTGTCAGCTGGGATATTACTCACTAACTGTCAGCATTAAATCCAACAGAGGGAGCACTATGCCAAGCATCATCTTGGTGGATACGCTGACTTTATGTTTAATTAATCCTTGGGCTGCCAACTCAAAGCATTGACATTTTAGGCCACACCTCCGGGGGACTTTGCCTTTTTTTCCTGTACCTTTCTATTGCATTTGGGGTCCACTAATCTTGGACCATTGAGAAGTTTAGATTCATTGGAACAATAAGTTTTAGCACAGCCTTTATTCCAGTTCTCTCTGTGCCACTGGTTACTGTCTCTGTGTTTCAGGTGGCCCAACGAGATGTCTGGAGAGGTTGAGGTCTCTGTGAGGTATGCTTCCCTGCGGCGCTGCCTTGTCGTCCTTATCAACACTTGCAGGTAAGTGTGGCTTTAACTACACTTGATATGAAAAGGGTCAGGCTTGTTTAGGCGGCATTATTACACTCCTGGCACTAAGGGGAATGCAGAAACATACGCTGTAGTGATAAACGGAAGTAGTGGTGTCCCTTCAGGCCACTTCTAACACCTGGATGCCTCTCTGTCACCACAGGAACCTGATCCAGTGCTCAAGTAATGGGGCCAATCCATATGTCCGGATCTACCTGCTGCCTGATAGGAAGTGGTCCAGCCGAAAGAAGACATCAGTGAAGAGGAAGACTCTGAACCCTCAATATAATGAGAGGTGAGGAGGGTGCAAAGAGGGACACTGCAGCCACTGGCCTTAGATAAATCCTTTCCTGCAGCCTTCTGCACTGCCCACAAGATTATCGAGTTATACATCCCCTATTCTGTTATATTTAATTGCCCCGCACACCACTTTTTGTTCATTTGGCAGATTTGAGTTCCTGGTATCGCTGGAGGATGCCAAGAAGCGAATGCTGGACGTCGCTGTGAAACACAACAGGGGTTTTGGGTCCCACGAGAGAAAGGAGATGGGGAAGGTGAGTGATTTGGGGTTCGTCTAGGGGGAATGGGCCAGGGTTCTCTTTTAATTTTGGGTTTTCCTTCCAGTACTTTGTGGGCTTTGCCTGTAATGCTAACTGTGTTACTGTAACTGCACGAAAAATACCCCATCTGTTAAAGGAGACCTCACTGTGAGACTATCGGCAGCTTATATTTACAAATATGCTTTCTGCTCTTTCTCTGAATAAAAGGCTTCTAAGCAGTGACTCCCAGCAACCAGCTGATGATGAGGGTGGATTTTAATGTAATGCAATTCTTGCATGTGCTATAGGGAGTATAAAATGGAACAGTCATACAGCACCCTCTGCAGGTAGTAGTTGCTAAAGCAGCTCTGCTCACTATTATACAAGTTGTGTTTGTGTATTAGCTGGCTTTGGGGATTCCAGCTGTTTCTGGCCAGGTTAGTGCTACTAAGGTTGGAGCTAGTTACCCAGAAGGACATTGTACTGGATCTCCTAACCACTCCATACGAGGAGAACCGAGTCTCCAACCTGCTTGTACCAAGTATGAGCAGGGCCGGATTTACACAGTGGGCGCCCCTAGGCTTGCTGCCATTAGTCACCCCTTTACTCTTCCCTTCATTTGTGCACATGCACAAATTTTCATCATCAGGTCCAGAGCACTGGAGATTGGCGCATGGGAAATTTAAAAAACTGTTGTATCTCAAGATCAGCCCAGAGCTTCTGAACCAATGTGGGTTTGGTTGAACTTCATGCTGCGGCCCCTAAAATACTGCCCCCCTAGGCCCGGGCCTTTCCACAAATCCGGGCCTGAGTCTGAGGTATGTGGGAATGAGCAAGTCCTGGTGGTGCCATGCTGAAAAGTTAAGCCTATTGCCCCTCTTCTTTTACCCTCAGGCACTGGTGGATTTGTCATGTGAGGATCTGGTCAAGGGTTTCACCAAATGGTAAATATATTTTTCTTGGTTTGTGTGGAGAGAGACATATTAATATGTCCCCAGCCCTGAAAGGTGCAGTGTAACTCAGGTGCTAAATTGAATTCTATATTGTTGCCCCTTCACTCAGGTCTCTCCTCTCCCTGTAGGTTTGAACTGACACCCACCGGCCACCCCAGCTCATGACTGTTCTGCACCAGGAGCAGGCATTGCACCGCAGGGACCTGACATACCCTAGTGGTCATGTACAGATGTATATTTGTAATTAGTTTCCTCCTAAATCGAACAGTATCTATTATTTGTGATTCCAACTCATTTGGAATGGGGGAAGGGGCACTTAATCATTTTGTTTCTGCAGCTAAGTTTCTGTACATTCCTGTATATGTTTGTATGTTTTTGGGGGGATAATGATGCACTATGCTCTATCCTGATATTTATCTGTCTCAGGGACAAAAACAGACTTTGCCATTAACCCGATAGACTCCCAAAGTCTCTATTTATGATCTAGGAGGCACTTGCTTTGGTGGTGATAATTATTTATTGCAGAAACAAGAACATGACACTGTATATATAGAGGAATCTAAACACTCAGAGATATTTATTTTTAAATAAAACTCTAACATATCTAACACCTCTGCTTGTGCCACTGATCTACAAACCCTGAGCAGGAAAGTGCAAATGTAATGATCGTGCCACAGACATTGGACAAAGACAAGCACAAGGTCTGCTACAAGAAATGGTCACATAAGTTCTTTATTTATTAATAAAAATCATCAGTAGAAACCCCCTAATGTGACACGTGGTGCCTTTAACCTGCCCACCTCCGGCAAAATCTCATCCAGTTGGTCAATTTCTGAAACAAAACCCTACACATCAAATGCATTATAACCACAGCTGGGCATGCCTGCCATAGTGTTGCTCCCAAAACCCCATATTGCTCGCCGCCCACAGATACGAGATTGAGCCCATGGCCTAACTGTATGTCTGCCATACACACACCCAGCCAGTGTATCCTGTGGGTACCGCAATTAGAAGAAAAGCCCACATTTACCCAGGAGATTAACCAGAGACCAGGTTTACCCAGGATGCTAAGCAAGGCTTTTATTAATCTTTCAAATGCTGGAAAGAAATCCTCATGCTCCTGGATCTTGTTAATGACACTTTAAAGAAAGGACAATGGTGTGCTCACAGTCTGGTCATATGGCACCCCCCCCCCTTCTACCTGTGTTTCATATGGAATTTTTGGATTGCCCTATCAGACACAATCTGATCTATCATCAAACAATACTGTGTATAGATGAGGCTGCCACTCTTTCTTCATACAGTGAACAATACCTGCATCACAGCATGTGCTGGTAACTCATCTTACACTCAATTATATTGATGCCATTCTATACTTTCCTTTTACCAGTGGCAGAACCATGTTGAAGTCTCATACCTTTCAATATCTAAAGTACTAAGGATTTGCTTTAGCTTCCAATTGTCTACTTCCTCCAGGTCTCTGCGCAGGAGCCACACCGCATTAACTACCACACTGGATCTGTAGGGAAAGTAATAGAAGGTCAGCCATACACCACAATGTACTGATGCCCCATGTGGTGGAGTAAGAATAACACTGAGTGTCTGTGATAGAGATAATCTCATTGGTCAATGACAAGCCAATGAACATGGGCGTGATCATTTTGGGTCAGGGGTTAAGAAAAAACTGAATTTTCTACAGCTAACAAAAATAAATAGTATCACAGTGGGAAATTATGTGCCCATGTTCCCAGTTATAAATATAACTATCAATTCCCAGGAGACCGCACAGGCTTTTCATCATGTTGCTCAGCTCTCCCAGCTTGCTGTACACTTCATTCATATGTGGTAAACAACACCAAGGAATGGCACATCGAATAGCTTTTGGAAATGCAAGACCAATGCCAACAGAGTGTTTGTGGGGAGAGACTGCCTGGGTCCTACCGGGAAATAAACATGCAGAACTGAACTCCAAATTGGAAGAAAGACTATACCCCTATCGGCATAGGAAGGACTTCTTTACTGTAAAGACAGTCAAGTAAAGGGATTCCCAACATCTAACTTGCTTTAGGCTCTCCTCATCCTCGATCGTGGAATCCAGCAGAAGCTGCAGATCTTCAACTCGAAACACTGTCAGGGCCCTCTGGTACCATACTTGCGTGTAGGGCAAGATCTTCTCATCAAGCTTTTTGAGAGACCTGCGCAATGACTGCCAGTATGCAGACTCACACATACATGATATATTATAATATAAACAAAGTTTGGCATTACCTTAAAGGAGAAGGAAACCTAGTCGGCGCAAAAACTCTCTCCCCCCCTCTCGTGTGTTGCCCATCCTCCCCCCTGGCCTACCTGTCCCGCTGGGCAAATGCCCCTAACTTGTTACTTACCCTTCTGCGCAGGTCCAGTCTACAGAGTTCACAGACGCCATCTTCTTCCAAGCGATCTTCTTCCTGCTTTGATTGGCGCATGCGCAGTAGGAGCATTTCGCCGGTACGATCTACTGCGCATGCGCCAAAAGTCACGAAGTGAAATCAGAAAACTTCTTGACTTTTGGCGCATGCGCAGTAGATCCATACCGGCGAAATGCTCCTACTGCGCATGCTCCAAAATGCCGGTCACAGCATTAAGAAGATCACGTGGAAGAAGATGTCATCTGTGAACTCCGTGGACTGGACCTGCGCAGAAGGGTAAGTAACAAGTTAGGGGCATTTGCCCAGCGGGACAGGTAGGCCAGGGGGGAGGATGGGCAACACACGAGAGGGGGGGAGAGAGTTTTTGCGCCGACTAGGTTTCCTTCTCCTTTAAGGTAATGCCAAACTTTGTTTATATTATAATATATCATGTATGTGTGAGTCTGCATACTGGCAGTCATTGCGCAGGTCTCTCAAAAAGCTTGATGAGAAGATCTTGCCCTACACGCAAGTATGGTACCAGAGGGCCCTGACAGTGTTTCGAGTTGAAGATCTGCAGCTTCTGCTGGATTCCACGATCGAGGATGAGGAGAGCCTAAAGCAAGTTAGATGTTGGGAATCCCTTTACTTGACTGTCTTTACAGTAAAGAAGTCCTTCCTATGCCGATAGGGGTATAGTCTTTCTTCCAATTTGGAGTTCAGTTCTGCATGTTTATTTCCCGGTAGGACCCAGGCAGTCTCTCCCCACACACACTCTGTTGGCATTGGTCTTGCATTTCCAAAAGCTATTCGATGTGCCATTCCTTGGTGTTGTTTACCACATATGAATGAAGTGTACAGCAAGCTGGGAGAGCTGAGCAACATGATGAAAAGCCTGTGCGGTCTCCTGGGAATTGATAGCTATATTTATAACTGGGAACATGGGCACATAATTTCCCACTGTGATACTATTTATTTTTATTTTGGGCAAAATATGTAAGCTCACGTGCCACGGAGTAGTAACACCAACAGTGCTCTTACCCTTAACTCAGAAGCTCTAGTTAGAAAGCAGGGAGTTTTTAACCCCAACCCATTATATATACTTGTAAATCATTTCTTTGTTTTAAAGGCTGAATGGCAGCTATTGGCAAAATTTGGCTACAATTTTTTTGTCCTGATAACTTCTCTGCATGTATTGCCTATCTGACAATATCAATGGGTGACTGTCACTACTATCTGTAGGATATGACTTTCGTATAATTGCTGTCGGCCAGAACATCGTCTGATTTGTTCTTTTAGTACTTTATTTAATCTGAATGGTTAGTGGCAAGTCAGAAGATTGGGACGTCTGATACAAGGGTGAAATCTGTACGTCTTATGGCCATCTTAAGTCTAAAATAATCACCAGGGAGGTCCCCCCTGCACTCCTCCTGGAATTCAAGTGTAAAAAAACAACTGCACGTGTGCCATCCCTGCCTTTAGTTTATGTCTTGAGAGATTGCTCCTGATTATACCCCTTGTGTAGACAGAGCTTCTTACGTGCTATTATAATGGTAATAGCCAAGGCATCCTCTTGCTGTTTAGCTGCAATTATAGGAGATATATGTGGGAGTAACACAATCCATTCCAAGGACTTTTTGCATCTGCTGCCAACCATACAGACATGGGCGGGGCAGCTGCTTAAGAAGGAAACCTAGTCGGTGCAAAAACCCTCCCCCCCCCCCCGTGTGTTTCCCACCCTCCCTCCGGGCCTACCCGTCCCGCTGGGCAAATGCCCCTAACTTGTTAATTACCCTTCTGCGCAGGTCCAGTCTACAGAGTTCACAGACGCCATCTTCTTCCAAGCGATCTTCTTCCTGCTTTGATTGGCGCATGCGCAGTAGGAGCATTTCGCCGGTACGATCTACTGCGCATGCGCCAAAAGTCACGAAGTGAAATCAGAAAACTTCTTGACTTTTGACGCATGCGCAGTAGATCCATACCGGCGAAATGCTCCTACTGCGCATGCTCCTGCTTTGATTTGCCCAAATTATTATACTAACACCTAATTTTTTTTAAAGGAAACCCATGCGCTAGCAATTTTTAATCGTTCTCCTTGTGTACAAATATTGGCTTTTTATCTATCATAGCAGCTGGTCAACTCCAGATTGTGGGTTACACCAAGCGATGACAATTTCTTTCTGTTTCGCATACATGCAGAGAAATTATCTTTAGCCTACAAAAATCTTTTAACCTGCCCGATTGACTAAAAGGCCAATTGCCATGGTACGAAAAATGTCTGGATGATCCACACAAGGTGGGTCCGAAAATCATACAAAACTTTGATTCGTACGACTTTATCTTTGAATCTATGGTCAGCTTTAAACGCCAACTGCTGGGCCCGTACCTGGAGATACCTCCTGCAGTCGCCTGTTGGAAGCTGATCCACATCTTCTACCTTGCTGCTCTGATGAGCTGGTGCTTTGTTTTCATTCTTGTCACAAATTATTCCACGGAAATTGCAACACAGAGACACCGGCAATGTACAAATAAGTCAACAGCGCTTACCTTTCTGGGTGCAACTAACCCAACCGTACCTGCCTTTCTGGGTGCGGCTAACCCAACACTGCCTGACTTTCTGGGTACCTCTAATAGATCCACACCTGACTTACTGGCTGGGATAATTGTGTGTGCAACAACTGCAAAAGCCTCAAAGTTCCCCTTATTGCCTGTAAATGTAATATGGGTTCTGTCCAAAGGTCCTTTGGTTCATTACTAGGGTTGCCACCTGGCCAGTATTTTACCGGCCTGGCCTGTAAGGATGAAGTGACCTATGCAGTCACGAAACGCGTAGAGCCATGCATTCCCCTGCTCTATACATCTACTCTATATAGTTACGATGTTTTTAACGCATATTTAATAAAATTAGATTTTTTACCAGTACTTATTATACCAGAGTACCCCATCCTATTTCGATCCAGCTACGCTTTGAGCGTGCCTATCAGTTGTTCCAGTGACTCACACAGACGCATCTATGTGCCGAACGCAGGTGAAATGTTCTGAACAAGCAGATTGCCTATGACTAAGTGCTAGGTAAGCATG
This sequence comes from Xenopus petersii, assembly GCA_038501925.1. Classification (NCBI taxonomy): domain Eukaryota; kingdom Metazoa; phylum Chordata; class Amphibia; order Anura; family Pipidae; genus Xenopus; species Xenopus petersii. The sequence continues at coordinate 73,339,339 of CM076689.1, read as the reverse complement.
AAACGCGTTAGGCGCCATAGGGGGAATGTTTGATTTTTTTATAATATGGAATAAACTTGTACTTTTTTTACACAGAGTGCTACGCAATATGTTGGCGCTATATAAATACATGTTAATAACAATAATACATGCATGCTTTGGGAATATTTTTTAAGAGATATGGCTGTACCTCTGTTTGGCCACTAGAGGATCCCAGCATGCTATAGTAATCTTTACCATGCGCTTGATCCAAGGTAACCATATGTAATCCATTCCGAGGTAGCTGGCTACGATCAGGATCATTCACTCCTGGAGATGGACGCGTACACAGCATTTAGGAAGTGGAGTCTGTTTGGACTTATTCTCCGCACCTCATTTAAACAAGAAATCGCGTAGCAGTAATATTTGGGCACATTATTCGTGAAATGATCTGCCACTTGGTCTATACTGCTGCCTGTGTGCTGAAGGTGTTGGCAATAGACACGTACTGGAACGTAGTGACGCGCCGCTATCACATACTTCTTTAGTTTACTGTACTGGTATGCCATTACGTCTATTGCACCTTCAGCCCTAAAGAAGTATGTGAGATCGCCGCGTCACTACGTTCAAGTACGTGTCTATTGCTAACTCCTTCAGCACACAGGCAGCAGTATAGACCAAGTGGCAGATCATTTCACTAATGTGCCCAAATATTACTGCTACACGATTCCTGTTTGCACTGTGCTGGGGGGCCACATTATTATTAATTTCATGATGGAGGCTGAGGGCCGGTGTAATTTTGAAAAGGGGCCTAAATTGGACTTTGAACATGCCTGTCCTATTGTGTGGCCAATCACAGCGCCTCTGCTCTCACACTGGTAAAGATATACTGCAGTCCCCTGTCAGGTCCACCAAATGATTACCTGCCCAGTGCCGATATCTGCAAATTCAAGTGGCCATACACGGGCAGATAAAGCTGCCGATATCGGTCGTTTGGACAGATTTGAAAGCTTATCTGCCCGTGTATGGGGGCTTCCGACGGGTCTTCCCGATCGATATCTGGCCACGATATCGATCGGGAAGGTTGGATTTTTACCCGACCGACCCGTCGGAGCCGCTTAGCGCATCATAATTCGATAGCGTTCGAATTACCCCCGATATAGCCATGCAGTTTAGTGGCATATCGGGAAAGATCGCCAAACGAGCGGATCTTGGGGTCTATGGCCAATAAGGCGCCCAAACTCCCTCGGAGCTTCCTTCCGTTACCACGGCAACGCTATCTGCACGAGTGCCTTGCCCAACAGGGCGGGACTTATTTGGAGTCAAGGTTTTGGGGTTTTACCCCAATTTCTCTTGCTCTTTTGCTAAATCTCAGGCAAACTCTACGTAACCCTAACTTGCTAGCAACCAATGACACGCGAGCTCAACCTAATCCCCCTCCTACTCATTCTACTTTTCCCATATCAGGTATAAATTCCTGGCCTGTATTTTGTACCTAGCTGAGCTGCTCTATCCCCAGCACCTCTGCTTCAGGCGAGTGGAGCTTTTGTCAAGCAGTTCTATGTATCACGGGGCAGTGCCAGGTATTTCTATCCTGTAACAAGCATGTTGCGCAACCAAGAGTAAAGGGCGACAGTTGCTGTCCAATCCTGTCCTACAACGGCTTATGCCACGCCCATAGTCTTTTAGTTGAATTGCGCTCTCCAGACTGTAAACCCGGGCCCGCCCATCTGTCATGTCGATTCTGCCCGAGTAGTCCATCGGCGCTTTAGCCCAGCCCAGCTCTTCCTCGAGAGCAGTTCCCATCATGCTTCTGGTTTCCGGGCTCCTGATTGGCTGAGACGGGACCTGAGGCAGCAGCAGGTTAGTGTGTCACCTGGAGATCTCGGCTCGTGGAAGGAGCAGCCAGCGGGAACGGTACTCGGAGAGGGAACGGGGTAGGACTTGTGTTGGGCTGCAGGTTTATACTAATGATATTGCAATAAGACCTGTGTTGTACTAGAACTCCCAGCAACATATTCTGTGATCCTATAGACATAGTAGGGAGGCTTAGCCAGGGCAGGGAGACGGGACTTGCACTGGGGAGGAAAAAGAAAGAGGCCTGGGGTCGAAGGAGAATAAACAACAGGGTTCAGTCAGGAGATGCTGATGCCCCGAGGGAGGCGTTTTGGTGATTTATTTCAATTCCTTGTACCAGTTATTCTCTTCTTGTCAACACAGCTTGTACTTCACTACATTATAACTCTCTGTGTGACTTCCCTAGTGATGCTCCATGTCATTCTCCCTGGACTGAGTGTGTATGTGAGTGCTCCCTGGGCTGAGTGTGTATGCGAGTGCTCCCTGGGCTGAGTGTGTATGCGAGTGCTCCCTGGGCTGAGTGTGTATGTGAGTGCTCCCTGGGCTGAGTGTGTATGCGAGTGCTCCCTGGGCTGAGTGTGTATGTGAGTGCTCCCTGGGCTGAGTGTGTATGTGAGTGCTCCCTGGGCTGAGTGTGTATGCGAGTGCTCCCTGGGCTGAGTGTGTATGTGAGTGCTCCCTGGGCTGAGTGTGTATGCGAGTGCTCCCTGGGCTGAGTGTGTATGCGAGTGCTCCCTGGGCTGAGTGTGTATGCGAGTGCTCCCTGGGCTGAGTGTGTATGCGAGTGCTCCCTGGGCTGAGTGTGTATGCGAGTGCTCCCTGGGCTGAGTGTGTATGCGAGTGCTCCCTGGGCTGAGTGTGTATGTGAGGGCTGAGTGTGTATGTGAGTGCTCCCTGGGCTGAGTGTGTATGCGAGTGCTCCCTGGGCTGAGTGTGTATGCGAGTGTTCCCTGGGCTGAGTGTATATGTGAGTGCTCCCTGAGTGTGTGAGGGGGTGGCGTGGGAATGGAATAAAGGTTACAAAGTTTCCTACAGTTCTGTTAATCCATAGCAACCAATCAACAAGTAGTGTTTCCTGTCTCCTGTTAGAATGACAGTATGTGATTGGATGCTGCCCGTCAGTATGAAACTTTGTCCTATTTATCCTATTCCCTTATATATGTGTCCTGTCGGCTTTCCATCAGCACTCACTCTGGGGCCGACCCTTCTTATCAGCACTCAGAGGTCTCACATGGAAGCGAGTGATAAGGCAAATAGTTGAGCTATAAATGAAAAGCAGAGAACATTCCTTTTACAATCCTCTGCGCCAACGCAACTCTCTGTGGGCCCTTTGCTCTGTTTATTGTCCGTGGGACAGGAGCTGTGATGCCATTTGCTCAAATAGCTGATACTGCAGCGATCATAAGCTAATGGCATAGTTGTTACTGTCATATCTGTGACCCGTGTGTGTGTGCAGGGCATCTCCTTTTTCTTAACCTTGTACCCTCAGATTGTGTTCTACAAAAACTCCCAGCACAATTCAATATATAACCACGTGTTAAAGCTTTCTTTGATTTAAAGTTCAGGACATCTGGGGGCCCAAGTTTAAGAGGCAAGGAATTGATGTGACTTTGGGATTGGCCCAGTTAACTTGATAGGAAGGGCTGTTACCTTGCCGTGGAATGTGGCCCCGACTCATTGCCTCCTCTATACTGATACAGACATGCCGAGCCCTGGAACTGCAAGTGTCAGACCTGCTGAGAATGGAAGCCAGAAGAAGAGGAGGGGCCCGGGGGCCTTGGCAACCGCTTACCTGGTCATTTACAATGTTGTCATGACAGCAGGGTGAGTTGGAAGGGTGGAAATTGACTTGCATAAATGCCTTTCTGAGCATTACGGGGAGTTCTTCCTGACAGGTGGACAGGGTTGTATTACCTGGAAATTCACTATTAACATAACGAGACACTTTGCAATTGGTTGGCTTTTTAACTATATGTGTGTCATGTGTTGTGGCATTTTATTTATCTGGTTATGAGGTTCAGTGACCTTAACAAAGAGCAATGTGACATGTGATAGACACATGGAACAAGAGAGACCTGGGGTAGGGGGAAAGAAATAATAAATAGGTACAGTTTCCCTTTACTGAGTATTCATATTGTTATTGAGAACATAAGAGGAGTTGGAGCAAGCTTGCAGGGAGTTTCTTCCCATCCCCAAAGGAGACATCCCCAGATTCTGCTCATTTCTCTCTCAATGATTACTCAGCAAGTCCAGTTGTTTTAGATTTACCCATACTAGATGTACCATGACCTGGATGAATGAAAATCTTTATAGTCACATTTCTCGCTCTGTTTCCTCCTTGCAGGTGGCTAGTTATAGCAGTTGGGTTAGTGCGCACCTACCTCAACAAGGGCAGTTACCACAATCTTTACTACTCCATAGAGCGGCCTCTCAAGTTCTTCCAGACCGGCGCTTTGCTAGAGGTATATCGGGCAGGGTATTCTGTGGGGTGTGGGCGAGGGGAAGTGGGAATGTTTTTTTGTTTTTTTTCTAATGGGGGAGCTGTCATGTTGCTGGTCTCATAGGATATAGAATTCTGCATAGAGCAGCACAGGCAGCATAAATTTCTGCCCACTGGGGCAGGACCATGAATAGAACCCCCTCAGCCAAGGCAAGCAACATGGTCATTTTTCTAAGGGAAAGTATATGGCAACTCCTGCCCATCTGTGCAGGAAATAGTGCAGCAGTTGGAATTCACTTTTGAATTTTTTTGAGACCTAATTTCTTGGTGTATTTCTTTTTTTCTTGTTTCAGATTGGCCACTGTGCGGTGGGTAAGTGCATCTTCTAAACAGCCTGGATGCTGTATGGGTCTCTCCTGATTTCAAATCCCAGGCAGAGCATATCCCCCCCCCCCAACATGAGAGTAACAATCCCTTCAGATGTCCTCCTACCTCAATATTTCACATGCTCAGTACCGCACACAGGATATGGATCCATAATTAGTGCTTATGAGGGGTCAGCCTGTAATCCAAGTACACACCCTGTTCTAAAGCCAAATAAAATCTGTTGGTAGGGATTTCCTCGTTCATATACAGATGCTATGGTGTTAATACCACAGTCACCAAGAGATTAAACCCAAGCTTTCAACATTGGGACAGTTGTATGTTTCAGCCTGGTGCTTCCATGATCCCAAGAATAACATTTGTGTGTAGCTGCTAATGCCCAACATACACTACTAGAGAACTTGTCAGGGGGCAAATAACATTCACAGTTACTAACAACATTTGTGAAAATGGTAAAGCAATTTTGGGCCCCCAGGGGATCAAGGCTGTACAGTAGTATTGAGCAGTTTGGTTATTTCTACCAGTTTGTTCCCAATAAATCAGTGCCCCAGCTTTAGTACGTGGTTGGGTCCAAATAATCTTTCCATGTGTGGCCAGCATTGGGGCAATCTACATTATAGCATTATGATGTACCATGTGACACAGAATGAATGGCCTGTATCAGCCCTTCAGCTCTTGTCTATGTTGTATGCAAGGCAGCCATCAGGGAGGAGAGTTGTAGGGGGCCCGAGGGTAAGGGGGGCCCAGCCACGCCGCACTTTGATTAGCTCGGCCCCCCCTGCTTTCTGAGAGCTGCTGACTTCAGGAAGGCAGGGCGGGAGCACAAGGGGAGGTATCTTCTGTCCATTACTTCCCCTTATTGGTCACTGAGTTTAAGTTCCGGTTGAGCTGCTCAGGGATTGGATAGCTGAGACTTGAACTTCTCCTCCAGCTCATTTTTTTTCAATGGGGGGGGCCCTGACACAAATATTTTTTAACATGTGGGAACCATAGCCACCAAGTTTTTTTTTTTTTAGTGTGTGGTGGACCTGTGGGGTGGGGAGGGCGGACCTGTAGGTGGGGCTTGTGGTGGGCACAGCCCAGGGGGCTCGGAAATTTTTTCGTATGGGGCCCTGCGATTTCTGATGGCGGCCCTGGTTGTATGTATCCACTAACCCTCTCAGCTCTGTATCTGTCCCAGTGTAAAGTTCCAATACCTGCAGGTGTTCCTGATCTATTTCTCTTGTTGCCATTGTTCCACGGGTCAGTTTAGTTACCAGCTGAGGTTTGTCTCCCTCAGGGATTGTGCCTTCATCTGTGGTTCTGACGGCTTTCCAGGTGATGTCACGAGTTTTCCTGACGTGGGCAGTGACTCACAGTGTGAAAGAGGTGGGTGCTGCGCTAGTACCCTGATATAGCATGGGCATGATTTCAATTAAAGGCCAAATAAACCTCATGTAGCAGTGACTTGTGACTTTGGTTTCAGGTGCAAAATGAGGACTCCGTGTTGCTGTTTGTTGCCGCCTGGACAATCACAGAGATTATTCGCTATTCCTTCTATACCTTCAGCCTCCTCAACCACCTGCCTTATATCATCAAGTGGGCCAGGTAAGTGGCCACTCCGTACCAGGTAATGCATTGCTTATACGCATGACAAGGCATTTTCCATAGAAATACCTTTGTTTGTTTGGGATCTGTGCAACTTTGTACAAACATTTGTAGTTTTTTCGTTTGAAATTTCCCCTGTAGCCCTTTCCCAGCAGACACTTACATGAGCCCTGTTACCTGATCAGATAAACCCATATTGCTGCTCTTTTCACTGTGCCCACCATGTAGATCCAGGCTAAGCATGAAGCTCCCCAGTAACACAGAAATGAATGAGCCACACACAACCCAGACTTGCATTTCCCATTCCCGGGCGTTGCATGTGTCCCCAGTTTCTGTAGGTTACCTGAATGTATTTAGTGCAGCACTATTAGCACAGTAGCCATGGCCTGCTATCTTGACACAGGAAACACTCTCCTTGGCACAGCCTGTCTGGTTTGATTTGAACCTTGCTATAACTGTTTGTGGAATACCCAGGTCTGGACTGGAAATACAAGTACAGAGAGACCCACACACTCCCACCAGCCCACTAAATAGTGACTGTCTATGGTACTTTAAAACAGCCCATTTGGCATTGGTTAGAATACATAGATTGTCAGTCTAGGCCTAGCATGGATGCGTGATGTTGGCCGGGACTGGCAATCTATGGATTCTGGCAGGCCTCATGTGCCTGTAAGCAGCACTCACATAATTTCTCCCCATATCTATAAGAGCTCAAGTGAAAATATATTTGGAAGTGGGGTGCTGTCAATGTGATTACTTTATTGGTTTGTTCTCTTTCTCACCTCTTTGCCCCCCCCCCACAGGTACACGCTGTTTATTGTACTTTACCCCATGGGTGTAACAGGGGAGCTGCTGACAATCTACGCTGCGTTGCCAACAGTGAAGAAGACAGGTCTTTACTCCATCAGCCTCCCCAACAAATACAACTTCTCCTTTGATTACTACACCTTCCTTATCCTCGTCATGATATCCTACATCCCCAGTGAGTAGTCTGGCTGCTAATGACTATATGTAAGAGTATGATGGTCCTGTGGGGAGGGGCAATTTATAGCACTCACAGATGTAAAACTGCACAGGGTTTCCTGCCGTTTCCTGCAGAATGTAAAGTGAGTCTGACTTGTCTCTGATAAGCTGGATATAATGGATCCCATTCAATGGGAAGCTCTCCCAAACCCTACACTTGTATGATATTGATTCTAGACTGTCAGAATCTTTCCCCACTGTCTCTTTTAATTAATATTTTTTTTCTAATTTACCTCTCATCGATTAGAAATGTTGTTAGGGCCAGTGGCTAACAACACAAAGCACACTGATTTTGAGGCTGTGGCACCAGTGCCTCACAAGACTTTCTTTTGTCACTAACGCAGCTCATGTTTCTCCAGTCTTTCCACAGCTCTATTTCCACATGTTCCACCAGAGAAGGAAAGTCATTACAACTGAGCACAAGAAATCAGATTAACATGCACCCCAGAACCTGACCCCCTCCATATTTTCTTAGCTCCCTTTTTGTTATCTTTCTTTTCCTCCGACCTTCAGAGACCCAAATGCTGCAGTCAGTGAGCGAACAGTGTTACACAAGAGTAAATGGATCAGGTAACTCTGGTTCAGGAATGGACTAACCCAGTGCTCTCACAGCTTGTACAATGGACAGACCCTGCCTCCTCTCTGAGCACTTGGCTCCTTCTGCCTTTTGTACCTGTCAGTTTCTTGCACCCGGCACTGACCGGCTGAAATCTAATTCCTTTGTGCAACCTGAGTTCAAAGCTTGTGTGGGGTCTGTGCATGGGGACCCTGGGCTGTGCCAGGGCAGCTTTGCCAGGGAGGTTACATACCACAGTGTCTGTAATCGGCTGGTACCTGGCTCCTCTCTTTATCAGGGACATGAGAATGGGCCAAAGGCTGCGGCTGTGTGTGCATTAACCCTGCCTGAGAGGTAGGTTGTGCATTGAGTACTGTGTTAATATCTCTTTAAAGGGCATGTAAAGTCTAAAATAGAATAAGGCTAGAAATGCTGTATTTTGTATACTAAATATAAACATGAACTTACTGCACCACAAGCCTAATCAAACAAATAATTTATGCTTTCAAAGTTGGCTACAGGGGGTCACCATTTTGCAAACATCTTTGCAAGACTAAGACTGTGCACATGCTCAGTTGTCTGGGCTGCTTAGGGATTGTCATAAACAAAGCTGCTTGAGTTCTGCACGGCTGGGAAGTAAGGTGGGGGCTTCATAAGTATGATTGTTTCCCTGCTCAGCAGTTAGGGACCATCTGACAATTCCTATCCACAGCAGTAAATGAAGGGAGAATTTTACTGCATACAGTCAGGTTTCTTATAAAAATGGTACAAATTTTTAATTAAAGGAGATTGGAGGTTTCTTTTTCATTAAAGAAAGTAAAAATGGGATTTTATTTTTTGCCTTTACATGCCCTTTAACTCTCTAATGATCTTTGTCATTCAAATGAATAGTGATTAAACCAGGTCCCTGGTTCTCAGTCTCTGTTGTCATGTCAGTTCTGTCCAGCAACCCAGGGGTGGCCCAGGGTTTAAAGGGGAACTGGTAATGCTAAACAAACACCTCAAACTGTGTTAAGTAAATGTGTATTAATGGTCCTAATGCTCAGCAGCAGGAAATATGTTAGATCTGTGTCAGTATAAAAACCATTAAAAATAAAAGGCTTAATTAAGCATCCCCAGCAGTTTGGCGGGCTCTGTACCATTTGCACAATGCCTGTAACCCTGCCAGCCAGTATTCGCCAATCACTTTCTGTCATGCAAGGGCAGAATCCCATGGCAGATCTACTTGACTCTATAGAAACATCACTGGAACTCACTGTGCCTGATCCCTCAGTAATGCTGCTCATGGCGGGATCCTTTATATACTGATTAATACGCTCTGACATACCTCACTTACCCAGGGTGATCTGCACAGGCTGGCACTTTTGGGTGCTCTTTTTCTAGGCCAATGTGCTGATGTGATAAGCAGAGACAGATTTGTTCTGTGCATGGTTTGTTGTTGGCAGTAAAAGCATGTGTCTATCTGCCCACATTCTCCCCATCACTAAGGTTTATTTGCCCTCATGTGTATGGGCAGGTTTCCCTATCATTGAAAGGAACCGGTCACCCTAAAATCGTCCCCCCCCCCCCCAAATAGAGCCTGCACTCCAAATGGGGAAATAGTTGTATATTTAAAATAAAAAAAATATATAGATAGATAGATAAAAAGCCCCACATGAGTCAAATATGTACTATATTGACTGCCAAATGGGATTTATACTGGGCCATTCTGCATTCTAATTTCAGAAAGATAAATGTGCACTTATTTCCACCAGGAGTGGGACCACCCAAAGGTTTCTCAGGCTTATTAGTATAACATCATTTTTATAGAATTTGAGCTGGAAACATGCAGTTTTGGATACTGTGTCCCACCATGTGATACATAGCAGTCTGGCAAGGCCCCTATTTATAAGAAAGAGAAATCCAGGGAAGCATCTGCTGTTTGTGCATGTGACCTAATTAACATAATCAATTGAGATTTCAGTTACTAATTTGGTTCTGTGCCTCTTTGTGTATGATGGGATCAAATTGCTTGTGTTCTTACATTTCCCTGAATGGCTTGTAAAGGGCAAATAAAGGATTTTATCAGTAAATACACAGCAACTGTCTCTTTAATGGGGCTGTGCACACAGGTGTTAGTAGTACAATTGTTCATAAATGTACTGGTGTGTAGAATACATATATTCTATTTACAATCAGTTAGCCTATATACAGAGAGAATTATACAGTTTATGGGCCATCCTTGTATCAAACAGGCTGTATATGGGGGTGGCCCACCAGCTGTCCTTGCACCCCAGATTTCAGTGTCTGGGCCTGAGAGTGCCTAAGACTACAATTTTTTTGTATAATCACTCTCTATACACATTTTCACTTGCTCCAATGCAACCTGCAATGCAGACTGGCCTATTCAGTATATGAAATAACACAGCTATCAGCTAATTGGCAGTATTGGGTCTGTATCAGTACAGCAGATAAAAAAATGGACTATTTGTGTGTTGGAGCTGGAAAAGTAACAGTTCAGTGTAAAAATAAAAACTGGGTAAATAGGCTGTGTAGAATAAAAAATGTTTCTAATAAAGTTGGTTATCCAAAAATGTCATCTATAAAGGTTTGAGTTACTGGATGTTGAACAGAACATTACCTCCTCCTTTGCAGCTCTCTTGGTTTCCACTGACTGGTTACCAGGCAGTAACCAATCAGTGACTTGAGGGGGGGCATATGGGTCAAAACAGTTTACTTTTAAATCTGAGCTGAATGCTAAGGATCAATAGCAAACTCACTGAACAGTTTTGTCCCGTGTGGCCTCCCCCTTCGAGTCGGACTGAGCTGGCGGGACACCGGGAAAAAAAAACGGTGGCCCCCTGGCTCTTGCAGGACCAGATCTGCTCCCACATCCGCGATGAAAGCTTCTTAATGAGATTAAAAACTTTTTTTGCGGCACGCCGGCGAATGTGCATACACACAGCAGGGGGGCCCAGGGGCAGCAGCCCCAGTCCCCCCAGTCCAATACTGCGCACATATAATATGGTATGAAACCAATTTTCATACAATATTCAGTGCATGTATGGTGGAAAGCGAGCCGACCGTTATCAGCAGAAGACTTGGATATTAGTCGGCTCATCGATCGGGCTCCTTTGAAGGCACCCGAGCATCGGCCACTGTTAGTGCTGAATCATCAGATAAAGGTAGAACTCTATGTTTCTACTTGTATATCTGATGATTCAGCTCTACACGTGTATTGAAACGAAAGATCGTAATTTACGTCTATGGCCATCTCAGACTTAGGGGCAAATTTACCAGAGGGCGAAGTGACTAACGCTGGTGAAAATTTGGCAGTTTGACGTCATTTTGGAACTACGCCGATTCACTGGTGTATCTTTGCTAGCAAAGGAGATAGACTCTGTACATTTCTCCCTAACGCCAGATGAATTTGCGCTCTGGCGAATGGACGTAACTACGCAAATTCACTAAGATGCGGATTTTACTGAACGTTATCTCTTGCGCCAGACTTGCCTTCACCACCATCAGACCAGGCGAAGTGCAATAGAGTAGATAGGAGTTCCTAAAAAAATAGTTGAACATTTTTCTAAGTCCCAAAAAACGCTGGCGTCTTTTCATTTTTTCAGGGTGATAGGCTGCAAAAGAGCATACATTTTTTTGGGGATAACCGGCTTCCCTCCATATGGCACATAAACTATACACTGGACTCTTGTGTAGAGCATTATAACAACTTTATTTTCTTTTATTAAGGTTCCCTGGGCTTGTATAATGTAATGTACAGTATTTGCTGCAACATAAACGTCCATTGAACTTTAAGTTCCCGCCGTATACAAATTAGGCAATGCTAGCGCAACTTCGCTTCGCTTCGCTTGGCGCAGTAACGCTAGTGCACCTTCGCAGGGGTTCAGCGCCCTGGACATAACTTTGGATTTTAGTGAATGAGCAGTTTTTATTTTTACATTGATGTTCCTTCAATGTAAAAATAAGAGATAGTTGCAGTATCGCTTCTTCCTGGTGTTAGGCATCAGCTATTTCTCATAGGGCTCAGGGCTGAAGTAGAACAGTGCCACCAGGTGCAGATAAAGTACTTGCCATTGAATGGTTTTGCAAAGAAATATCTCCCAGAAATGGCACATGCTTTTTTGTAACCAGCTGGGGATGCATTTTGGGGCAGCTCTTATACTTAGGGTATTTCTTACCTGGGGTGGCCAAGACCCTGTAACTACCCTTTTGCCATTCCTGTTCATAAAGCTGAATACAGTATATGCTAGAACCTACTCCTTCCGCTGGTTGTCAGTAGGTTGCCCACTGATATCTCTCAGAGACAGTCATTCTGTGGCAAGAACCCTGAATGGCATCTAATGCTGGTTATGTGTTACACTCCGTCACCCACAGCCACGAATAAGATGCTTGCAAACGGGTGACAGTGAATGCTGTTGGATGATTGGTTGCTATAGGTGATTATAACTTATATGCGGGCAGGGTGGTCTGGGACCAATTATTAGATAACCTAGAAGGCGCAGACTCCCCCCAAATATTGTTCTTGTGGCAAAACAGGCTAAATAAATGATAAACTGCAAAGAAAGACAGTTGCGTTGATTTTTTTAATATTCCGGTTGGTATTGGTAACAGGTAACGGGTGTGTGCGAGTGTTTCAATGCCTGAATAGTGTCCCGCCTCTGGTACGGTGATCCTCTTTATGGGTAAAAAGATCCCCTGCCATTTGTCTATAATGTCCTCTAATGTACTTGTAAAGTGTAATCATGTCCCCTCGCAAGCGCCTTTTTTCCAGAGAAAACAACTCCAACCTTGACAGTCTCCCCTCATAATTTAACTCTTCCATCCCTCTAACCAGTTTAGTTGTACTTAGTCTCTGCACTCTCTCCAACTCATTTATAAAACCCCTTACCCCCCACGTAGACCCCCCTCCCTCCAGGCTAATTGCCCCCTGGGGAAATGTCCAATACTTTATACTTACCCCTCTGCACAGATTCAGGCAGTGTACTTCACGGCATCCATCTTCCAGGTCTTCTTCTAGCGATTCGACAATTTCCGTTGAATTTGGCGCATGCGCAGTTGTCCAAACCTGCAAACAGCTCCAACTGCACATGGGCCTAAAATGCGGGTCTCCCACTCAGCTAACAGAGGACGCGAAAGATGGATACCATGAAGTCCGCTGCCAGAATCTGCACCGAGGGGTAAGTATAAAGTATTGGACATTTCCCCAGGGGGCAATTAGCCTGGAGGGAGGGGGGAGGGAGGTCTACGTGGGGTGGGAGGTAGGGGTTTTTTGCAAATGGGTTGAATTCTCCTTTAAGGACTGGAGTCTAAAACTGCCCCCATACTCCAGATGAGGCCTCACCAGGGACCTATAAAGAGACATAATTATGTTTTCATCCCTTGAGTTAATGCCCTTTTTATGCAAGAACTTTATTTGCTTTAGTAGCCACAGAATGACACTGCCCAGAATTAGACAACTTGTTATCTACAAAAAACCCAAGATCCTTCTCATTTAAGGAAACTCCCAACACACTATAAATTGCATTTATATTATTTTTGCCAAAGTGCATAACCTGCATTTATCAACATTGAACCTCATTTTCCAGTTTGCTGCGCAGTTTTCCAACTTAGATAAATCACAAAGTGGCAGCATCCTGCATGGAACCTATAGTTGTGCACAATTCCAAAACCCACCAGCACACCCTGGCCTCTCATTCCAAAATTGGCCCGGTGCTCAGTAAAAAAAGGGGAATTGGCACCCTCAGCAATACGTGATAAAAATAAAATTACCGACACTCAGGACTCCATTCAAGCGGGCCAGACACTGCGTGTTTATTAAACGTAATGTTTCAGGGGGCGTACCACTTCGTCAGTCTAACAAATGGGTACGCCCCTGAAATGTTACATTTAATAAAGACGCAAGGCATGGCCCGCTTGAATGGAGTCCTGAGTGCCAGTAATTTTCTTCTTATCAATTACTGTATAATGAACTTGTCCCTATCTCAAGTGACTCTAGACAGCACAGGTGACTGTCAAGTGACTGACCCGGGAGGACAAGCAACCCCAAGACAGCTGGGGGGGAGAAGGGGTCAGGCGACCCCCCCCCATGACTGGCAATACCCCCCCCCAAACACACACACACAGAGCTCAGTAAACTGGCAGTTGCAGAATAAGGAAACAGAAAAGGGCAGCCATGGAAGCAGACTAATAATCCTCAGCCCAGTCTTTAACACACAAATGATACATTCCAGCTGAAATCCCTGGAATTTCTTATGAGCAGGTCAGTCCCCCCACTTCATTCCCTGACCCCCCCATATTCCTTCTGCCCAGAGACTGCCCTATTACCAACATCCAGACAAATGACAAACACCACATGACACAGGCAGGGGCCTTTGCATTTCATGATAGCACCACTCACTAAAACATCTTTCTGCAGCTGTGTTGTCTCCTGTATGTCTCCTAACAATCGGCTCTCAGCTAGGGTTGCCACCTTTCCTGGAAAAAAACACCAGCCTTAGCCCTGCCCACAGCCACACCCCAATCCTGCCCTGTGCCACACCCCCAATCCCGCCCCATGCCAAACTACCTGTGCCTAGCAGTCCAACTGAGCCAGCAGCCGCACACACAGCACAGCACGGTCGGCTCCCCCTGCAGTCTGCACTCAGAGAGGGAGGTGAGGAGAGAGGAGGAGGGAAGCCGATGCACAGTGAAAGGCTGGGAGGCTTAGCTTGTTTGCCTCGCACAACAGTAGCAGGAACAAGTGTGCGTCGGGAGACTCTAGACGGCCAGGCCAGTGGAAGGGAAGCGAGAGGACCTGCTGCTGCTGCTAGTTGAGCGCCACCAGCACAGGAACAAACTTGGCGCCGCTGTCAGACCAGGACCCGGGAAATTGCAGGAGAGGAGAGCCTGTGACACTGCTGCTGCTGGACACCAGGAGGAGGATGACGGCGATGCCTGTCAGTGAATAGCCAGGGAGGAGAAATCGATTGCTGCAGTATGGATGGTCGCTTTTCTGAAGAGGAGCAGAAGTGGACATTCTGTAAGTTATTTCTTAATAAAGGCTTTGCTATTTAAAAGTTTAATTTGTCTTGGTGTTTATTTTTCGTTGTGCAATAATGAATTTTTAAACATTTTTTTTGTGCTACTGGTCCTGTAATTTACCCATTCCCTGCCTCAGCCTCTGGCACTTATTATACAACAGGAAATGTTCTATTCTTACTATAAATGAGCAGTCTATTTGGGTATATATTAGGGGGCTGTCATACCCCTACTATAATCCCCTAGGGTATGGTACATACATACGGCAGCAGTGGGATTGGGGTGAAACAGGCTCAGTATGTACAGCAGGTACACTCAGTTTGTGCTTTGGTTTTCTCTCCTATTGCTGCTAAATGGACTAGAACCTGTAAGTGTCATGGCGGCCCGTGAGGAGGTGACAGTGTATGAAGATGAGATCAGGTAATGCTGTGTCACTTATACAGACAGGAAGGTATTTGGGGCCCCAGATCAAGTGAGGAATTGGCTGCAGCTCTGGGGTAGGAATGAACCTTACTCCTCAGTTTAGTCTTTGTACTACCCCCATGTACCTTTATACCTACAGGTAAATATGGGTACAGTCAATTTTTGTAGAGCAATGCTGTCCAACTTCTGTGGTACAGAGGACCGGGATTTTTATGGCCAACAACACCCACATTAAACCACAGTCATGTTATCACAAGAACTTTTAAAGGAGAACGAAAGCTAAAAAAAACCTTAAGTTGTTTGATAAGGCTGTTAGAAGAAGCACTTACAGGGCTGAATTAATCTGCTGTCCCTGGTGTCTAGCAGCAGGAAACGCGCTCTGTCGATAATGCGAGTGAAGGAGTCCAGTGACGTCACTGTTTACACAGCAAGCTTCCTGCAGGCTGCCCGAGGCAGCCTTGAGGCGCATTAGGAAAATTAGATACCACTGCGCATGCTTTTTTACCTTCTACAATGACGCGCATGCAAATTAATCTAGTCACACGTCAGCATCAACACCCTGTAAACACGCACCTGTAAATCATTTTGCAAGCTACGCATCTATCGATCGTTGGTTATTATTCATGTAGGCAGGAGTTAAAGGCAGCAAGGGGGGAAAAGTGTTTTTAATGTTTTCTGGCCGCAACTATATCTGATGTGCTCCTGGGGTCAGGGGGATTGATTTTTCGCGCATGCGTAATAGTGAAAGGAAGCCTATATTCCTTTCTCAAGATGGCAACCGCAAGTGGTGAGCTAAAACTATAGCGATTACTGGCATGTGATCTTTTAACGGAGGTAGTGTATAACTTTTGCCTTTCGTTCTCCTTTAAAGGAGAAGGAAAGCTCCAAGACAGTTTATTGCCAATAGAATAGCCACAATAGTGCAAGCTAGAATGCTATATTTATTCTGCAGAATGCTTTACCATACCTGAGTAAACAGCTCTAGACACTGTCTCTGTTTGTTTAGGATAGAAGCTGCCATATATGCTTGGTGT
The DNA here is from genome assembly GCA_038501925.1 of Xenopus petersii. Taxonomy (NCBI): domain Eukaryota; kingdom Metazoa; phylum Chordata; class Amphibia; order Anura; family Pipidae; genus Xenopus; species Xenopus petersii. The sequence continues at coordinate 73,323,060 of CM076689.1, read as the reverse complement.
GACATCACTTCCTGCCTGAGTCTCTCCCTGCTTACTAACAGCTCTGAGCTCAGATTACAGTAGGGATGGGAGGAGGGAGGGGGAGAGGAGCAAACTGAGCATGCCCAAGGCCGTGCCCTGGAGGTTTAAGCTGAAAACAGGAAGTCTGATACAGAAGCCCATGAGTACACAATAAAAGCAAAGAAATGTGGTGTTTCTTTTGACAGAGGACTCAGAGCAGCATTACTTTGAGGGTTTACTGGTGTATTTATATAGACCTTTCTGATAAAGCTTACTTAATTTTAGCCTTTCCTTCTCCTTTAAGACCATCTCAACATCCAAATGGTTGGTGCTCACTGCAGGGATATCACTAATGTGAAAAATGTAAGTCATTTTAAAACATACCCTTAAATCCATATTCTAACTCGGCACCTCCCAGAACATGATTAAACACCTTATGGGCCCCTAATAACAATTTCCAAATGCTAACAACCCCACAAAACAAGCCCTACCAAGCTCACCTCCCACAGGTTACAGAGTAGGGCAGGCAGAGAATGGCACACGCACATGGAGCATAAAGAAGGCAGAGTATGGCACACACACTCAGGGAGCATAGGGCAGGCAGAATACAGCAGGAGACAGGGGAACCTATCAGGACCACTCCAAAATGAACAGTTCATACTATGATACATACAGTGACACAAATGATCACACAATGAGCCGTTTGTATGAGGTGTGAACATCTGAACAATGTAGGCACTTACAGTCTGGATCTAAACTATAAACAGTACAGGGCTTTACAGGTGTGAACAATGGAGATGTTACAGGTGTGAACAAAGCAGGATTTTACTGTCTGAATTTGATGTTTAGGCAATGCTGGGGCCAGTTAATTTCAGTACTGATACATTTTAAAGCTTACACAAGGAAAGCAGTCACAGCAGGCAGACTTTCATGAGGGGGACACACAAGGGCAGCCCATTGGCTGTCAGTTGGACAGCACTGATGTAGAGGTTTCTTTATATGGGGGGGGTCCATTCTGAGGTTAAAAATAGGCACTGGCTTTTACAGTACACATAAACCCAAACAGCTCCCATTGATCGAGTAAATAGTGCCTATTATGGCTATGGCATTTTACAGAAGACCCTCTGGCATTTGCTAGAATCCATAGACTTCCAGTCAGGGCCTTATGGGGGTGATTGTGTAGAAGAGCATTTCCAGTGCAGCTGGTACTATGTGTGATATAGAGTCTCTTCTTTCTGTCCCTGTGCTGCATCTCCCCCCCCCCCCGCAAGTGTGGTACCTATCAAGAGACTGGGACAGTGGTTCCAATGTACTAAACAGCTGAAGGGCAGATAGAGCTGTGAGTGTGATTCTTACCTGCCAGTTGCTTCCTCCTGTTCTGCAGCACTAAGTGCATTGCTGCTGCCTCTCGCCCCCTTTGGCTAATTCCATTAATGTTGTGCTGAAGCAGCGTTTCACAGTATAATCTCTATCATCCCCTGCTTGTCTTGCTGACCTAAACTGGGGCACTTCTTTTCTCCTACCCAGGTCTCACTGCGGACGCCTTGAGAAAATGACGGACCTGGTAGCCATGTGGGAAGTTGCCCTCAGTGATGGAATCCATAAGATTGAGTTTGAGCATGGCATGACTTCCGGGAAGCGAGTTGTGTATGTGGATGGGAAGGTAAGGCAGGAGGGGGGATCCCTCTGTGGTGCCAGTGTGCCACCTTACCCTAACCTGCTCCCAAGTCTCTCTGCTGCTGGTACGAGGAGAAATATTTTCGCCTCAGTAACAAACTGAGGGCTTAGAATTGTCCTAAACAGTCAATGTAGAAGCCACCAAGTCTGCATTGGGGGCACTAACATGATAATGTGCTCTGTGTACACTTTTTATTCACGGATCCGCACACACAATTCTCTGCAGTGGGGAAAGTGCCCCTTCTTTATTTATATCGTATAAATAAATAAATAAAGAAGGGGCACTTTCTCCACTGCAGAGAATTGTGTGTGTATGTGGATATCTGTGAATCTGTGAATAAAAAGTTGCTGTTGCTGTGGGACCGGGCCGGGTCAACTGAGGACCAGCACCACTACTGCAGAGTGAGTGAATGTGGTGTGGTGTATCTATTACATTACTGTGTACACTTTAACATCTGAAACGGACTAGGAGGAGCCCAGGATACCCAAGAGCGCAATTACCTTAGGAAGACACTATTGCTGCTTTTGATGACTCCTCTTTCTATTCAGGCCCTCTCCTATTCATATTCCACTGTATTATTCAAATCATTGCATGTTGGAAAGGTCATTTGGACCCTAGGAACCAGATTGCTGAAATTGCAAACCGAGATGCTGCTGAACTGAAAGCTAAATAACTTGAAATCCATAAACAATAAAAAATTAAAACCTATTGCAAATTGTCTCAAAATATTACTTTCTGCATACTGAAAGTTAACTCAAAGGCACCAGAGCTAATATGTTGGCACAGCGCTTTGCTAGTGATCCCGTATTTACTTACTGTTTCTATTGGATATAACCCCATAGAATCCTTTTTTTTCTTCTTGTGCCAGGAGATTATCCGGAAGGACTGGATGTTCAAGTTGGTTGGGAAGGAGACATTCCTGGTGGGGGCCTCTCAGACCAAGGCCACAATTAATATTGATGCTGTCAGTGGCTTTGCCTACGAGTACACACTAGATATAAATGGCAAGAGCCTGAAGAAGTACATGGAGAATCGCTCCAAGACCACCAACACATGGGCGCTGCACCTAGATGGAGAGGACTGCCGGGTTGTACTGGGTAAGGGGGCTGATATATGGCCGTCAGTATGTAGCCCACTTTTCTGCAACTGCTTGCTGTATCTGCTTACAGTAGGGGGCAGCACAGGCACCATCAATCACTGTCTCACCCACTGCAAAACTTTGTGCTTGGGTCAGAGACGCAGAGGAAATTTCTAAAAAGTCCTTCAATTGCGGGAAACTGTATTCATAATAGCACCCCCACATGGTGTATCTAGCTCATTGTGTTTAAAGGGCAATACACACAGAGAAGGCTATTTCTTCTTTGAGACAAAAAGCTGTTGTAGTAATTACATCCATGTTGCTCCCATGAAAGGAACCCATAACAACTGCAATAGCTCCCACCAGTGACCTGCACCCTCACTGTTTTGTGGCAAAACATGCACTAAGGAGGGTTTAAGGTGTAACCATACAGCAGCCCCTCTCCAGGTGTAACTCTCTTTTCCCCTGGGGTTCTCTGCTGTCACAGAGTGTTCTGTATGGTAGTTACCCCACTGATACAAGCCATTGTTCTGTCTGGCCTGATCACTTTCCTCTTCACCTCCCACAGTTATGGGTATTCCGAAATGATATGGCACATGGTTAATTTGGGTTGAAAAAGGCAACTGTCAGGCTGATAACATCTACCAAATACTACAAGATATAAACAGCATTTTTACTTTTATCTACTGTAAAGGGGGTGTCTTCGTTATCGCTGTTTATGCAGATGTTTGATACTTAGTATTCATACATAGGCGATATCATTGGTTGGTAACTCCGCCTATTTATTCCTTAAAGAACTACTCTTAATTGACCTTTCACTATGTACGCTATATACTGTACTGTACTAACTATCTGCGTGCGCTTACTACTCTAATTACCATAATAACAAACACAACACCAAAGTTACAAATAACACAAAATATATTTAATACGACACTCAACAATAAAAACAGCAACTACCTCTAATGCAGATATACCAATTACACAGCATAAAACAACTAAATAAAACAATCCTCATTTACACTAACAATCCCCAAAATTGACCCACAATCTAACTACACATACACAATCACACACATTATAATTGCCCGCCCTTCCTGGTGCTAAACTTTCCCTAAACCAACAAAAGGGTGAAACAAGTTGGGGTACAGGGGATAGGGAATTGGTGGTATCAGTAAGGGTTTTCGTTGGTGGGATAATAGGGGTGTGAATAGGGGTTAGTGGGATCGTTGGTGGGATCGTTTGTGGGATAGCAGGGGTTTGATCGTTGGTGGGATAGTAGGAGTTTGAGCAGTAGGGGTTAATGGGATTCGTTGGTGGGATAGAGCAGTAGGGGTTAATGGGATTCGTTGGTGGGATAGTAGGGGTTTGAGCAGTAGGGGTTAATGGGATTCGTTGGTGGGATAGTAGGGGTTGATATACTCGGCCAGGTTTAAATGCTCATTGTCCAGGGGGGTGATGTCCTCCGGGCGCTCCACAAAAGAAGAAGAGAGAGAGTGGAGCTGCGCCGGCCCTTTTAAACCCTGCTCAGTCCACCCAGCAGCGTGCACACACGCCCCTCCTCCGGCACGCACCGCTCTAACACGTGGGCCGGTGCGGTGATATGACGTCACCGCGCGTGCGTCTGTTCGGCGCCGCCGGCTTGGAGGATGAAAGCATATGCTCCGGCCAGACCATGCCTGGCTTTCCCTCCCTGCTGGGAGGCAGGGAGGGGTTGGGAGGATGGGACCCATCCTTCCCTTACATCTACCCCTCTGGTTATGAGAGCTCAGTGCTATTACCTCAACCTAATACGTTTCTCTGGTATGTAAGTTGTTCAGTTGGCATTACAGGGGATGTGTATCAGAACCAGATTAACTTGCCCAGAATACTGGTGTTTTGTGATCTTTGGGAATATTTGTAGTGGTTATTTGAAAAGTAAAAACACTAACTCCATATAGCTCCCACATTAATGCCAACTCTTTCCCTTGGCCCAAACCATGGGCACTTTCTCATTGTCTGTGTGGCATTTGTTGCACTGGGTTAGAGATTTTGTTTTTCCTCCCTGGTTAACAGTTTCTTTTGTTTCAGAGAAAGACTCCATGGACATCTGGTGCAACGGCAGAAACATGGAGACTGCGGTAGGTGCAACGTGGACTCACACAGTAATTCCACTCATGACTCTCAGGGGTTTCAGAGGCAAGATTCATTATTTACTAGGATGGCCAGCATGGCTTTCTGGGGACCCTGGGATGCAATTCTAGGGGGTTGAAGAGGGGAGCATTGTTATTTCATTGCTGGCATGAGGCTAACATTGATTTACAGCGCATTCAAGTATCGGATGCTTGTGTCTGTGATGTGCAGCACTACAAGCTTTACACTGGGCTTTATATTTGCTGGTGTAAGTCTTACCTACACAGTATGGCCATAATGCCCCTTTTCCTTCTGCAGGGTGAGTTTGTGGATGATGGCACAGAAACACACTTCAGCATCAGGAATCATGATTGCTGTATCAAAGCTGTGAGCAGCGGGAAGCGAAGGGAAGGAATTATCCACACACTCATCGTGGATGAAAGGGAAATCCCAGAGAGCACAGAGTAACAGACTTAACTCTGCTGTACAAACTAACAGCCACCAGGGAGTTATGAACTGTAGTGATAATGCCTGCATCACACCTCTCCCCAATGACTGCCTGTACTCTAACAGTGCTGTGCTCAATGCAGGTACAGGAATGAACTGGGTCTTTGCAAAGTGAAGTTGCTCACTCAGCCAATAGATATGTGAATAGATGTTCCTCAGTGACCATGTGACATTGTTATTAGGAACTGTAAATATACAGAGATCACTGGGAGATCATACTGTACAAGACACTTACAATAAATGTTTTGATTTTGTAGTGAGTCATACTTACCTGTGTAGAGATGCCGAGAATTAATATTTTGGTAAAAGGTTTAGGCATAATTCACAGCAGTGGCTTTGTCATTCCCTAGTGGACAGAATGGAACCTAGAACAGATACACTCATATCCTAACAAAGTGCTTTTGTGAACACTTGGCAAAGAAAGGTCCATCCCCACCGATAGTTTAACTGGCACAGTTGCTAGTATTTGTAGTTGAACAACATGTGAGGGGCTACAGGTTTGTATTCAACATCTGATGTTACAGGAACAGAAGTTGTTTTAAAGGACAAGGAAAGTCTAAAATAGAATAAGGCTAGAAATGCTGTATTTTGTATACTAAACATAAGCATGAACTTACTGTACCACAAGCCTAATCAAACCAATGATTTATGCTTTCAAAGTTGGCCACAAGGGGCTGTCATCTTGTAACTTTGTTAAACATCTTTGCCTGACCCTGACCCTGCACATGCTCAGTGTGGTCTGGGCTGCTTAGGGATCGTCATAAACAAAGCTGCTTGAGTTCTGTATGGCTGGGAAGTAAGGCGGGAGCTCCCCCTGCTGTTCATAAGTATGATTGTTTCCCTGCTCAGCAGTTAGGGACCGTCTGACAATTCCTATCCACAGCAGTAAATGAAGGGAGAATTTCACTGCATACAGTCAGGTTTCTTATAAAAACGGTACACATTTTCTAATTAAAATATATTGGAGATAGGTTTCTTTTTCATTAAAGAAAGTAAAAATTGGGTTTTATTTTTATGCCTTTCCTTGTCCTTTAACCCTTTGCCTGCCAAGCACGTACGCTGTACGTTCTGGCAGGCAAGGGCTTTAACTGCCAAGCACGTACATTGTACGTTCTTGCAGTTTAACATGCTGTACTCTGCATCAGCGGCTTTAGCCGCCTCTGCAGAGACTTAGCAGTGCTGACAGCCCCCTGGGCAACAAGGCTGGGGGGGCTGTCATGTCGGTCCTGCAACAGGATTGTTGCAGGATCGACCTAAAATCGCAAAAAGAAGCAACTTACCAGCTCCTCCGTCTTCTTTCTGCTCTCTGCTGCTCTGGCGACGCCCACGCACTTCCTGACTGCAGTGACTCAGCACACACGCTGCTGAAAGAGGATTAGACTCTCTCTCCTGCTCCAGCAATGGTAAGTGGACTTTATTTGCTAAATTACACACTACACAAACACTACATACACACTACACTACATTGTATAGATCTGTACACAGTTACACAATCATTTTAGTAAAGATTTTTTTTTTTTTTTAATTTTTTTTGGAAAATTATGTACACTTATTTGCACTTATTTCACACTTATATACACACTGTCACACCACTTTTAGAAGTGTATACACAAAAAACTCACAAAGAGGGATTTTTTTTTTTACTTTTTCATTTTACTAATTTGTGTTTTTTTACCCCTAAAAACCATTTGTTTTGGCAGCATGACTATTGGGTAATCGATTTTGGCCACTAATTATGCTGTTGGATCAGTAATTTTGTTATTTCATTGATTTACACAATTTTTGTGGTTTTATTGCAATTTTATCCCTGCATTATTTTTCCTTATGTATCTTTAGTATAGTTTTGCTGTTTGGTGCTTTGGTATAGAATGATAGATTTTACTTTGTTTGATCCGTCAGAATATGTACTTTCCAAAAATGTATGCTGTTCTGGGGGCTTTTTACAGTTTGGGGGTCTTACAACACATAACGCAAAGTTGGGGTACTGTTTTCAGCAGCTTAGTTGGCTAGTGTGAAAATTCATATGCATGTTTTTCATTTGGGGTCCGTACACACCACATACTTTGGTAAATCTATGCATATTGGGCATCAAGCTATTCATCAGACCTCTGACGTCCATATTTAGGGTGATTTTTCTTTGTACGTAAAACATTGTGTGCGAAAAATGCGGCAAACTGCAGCATTTTTAGGCAATTTTCAGAAATGTTGTAAAAACCTCTAAGTTTAGAAAAGCTTTGCAGTTTGGTAGTTTGATGTAGAAAGACGTCTTTATCTTTGTTGGATTCGTCAGAATGTGTACTTTCCAAAAACATATGGTTTTGGGGGGTCTTTGCTGTTAGGAGGGTCTTGAGGCACATAATATGAAGTCAATGGTCTATGTTCACAGAAGGCGAATCGGCAGCGGAGAAAACTCATATGCACTATTTTTATTTGGGGTCTGCACATGCCAGCTGCCTTGGTGTATCTATGCATATTGGGCATCAAACTGTTCAGTCGTCCCTTGGCATCAATATTTATGTTATTTTACAATTGTATGCAAGAAATTGGGTGAGATAAATGTGGCCAATTTCAATATTTTTAGGCGATTTTCAAAAATGTAAAAACCGTTGCTTTTATCGCCAAATTTAGGAAAGACTTGCGACTTGGTACTTTGGAGTACAAGGACGTGTATACCCAATTTGGGTTTGTGGGAATGTGTACTTTCCAAAAATATATGGTTTTCTGGGGTGAACTTACTTTTTTCTACATTTGCTCCCCTCAAAACAATATAAATGTGTTGATTTTGCAGTATCTGAAATGACAGACCATATGGGGGTCTTCTTTTGGGGCCCCTATATGCCACATGCTTAGGTACACCTATACATATTGGGCATCAAACTGTTCAGAGGACCCTAAGCTTTCATATTTGGGGTGATTTCTCTTGATACCTAAAAGTATGTGGGTAATACGATGCTGCAGGGTAGAAATTTTGAGGTGATTTTTGGAAATGTCACCGAAATCACCACATTTAGGAATGATTTGCAGCTTGGTACTTTGTAGTACAAAGACATGCATACCCAATTTAGATTTGTGGGAATGTGTACTTTCCGAAAATATATGGTTTTCTGGGGTGAATTTACCCTTTTCTACTTTTGCCCCCCCCCAAAACGATGTAAATGTCTTGATTTTGCAGTATCTGAAATGACAGACCATATGGGGGTCTTCTTTTTGGGGCCCCTATATGCCACGTGCTTGGGTACACCTATACATATTGGGCATGAAACTGTTCAGAGGACCCTAGGCTTTCATATTTGGGGTGATTTCTCTTGATACCTAAAAGTATGTGGGTAATACGATGCTGCAGGGTAGAAATTTTGAGGTGATTTTTGGAAATGTCACCGAAATCACCACATTTAGGAATGATTTGCAGCTTGGTACTTTGGAGTACAAAGACATGCATACCCAATTTAGATTCATGGGAATGTGTACTTTCCGAAAACATATGGTTTTCTGGGGTGAACTTACCCTTTTCTACTTTTGCTCCCCCCAAAACGATGTAAATGTCTTGATTTTGCAGTATCTGAAATGACAGACCATATGGGGGTCTTCTTTTTGGGGCCCCTATATGCCACGTGCGTGGGTACACCTATACATATTGGGCATGAAACTGCTCAGAGTACCCTAGGCTTTCATATTTGGGGTGATTTCTCTTGATACCTAAAAGTATGTGGGCAATACGATGCTGCAGGGTAGATATTTTGAGATGGTTTTTGGAAATGTCGCCAAAATCACCAAATTTAGGAATGGTTTGCGGCTTGGTACTTTGGAGTACAAAGACATGCATACCCAATTTAGATTTGTGGGAATGTGTACTTTCCGAAAATATATGGTTTTCTGGGGTGAACTTACCCTTTTCTACTTTTGCCCCCCAAAACAATGTAAATGTCTTGATTTTGCAGTACCTGAAATGACAGACCATATGGGGGGGGGGGTCTTAATTTTAGGGCCCTTATATGCCACATGCTTAGGTACACCTATACATATTGGGCATCAAACTGTTCAGAGGACCCTAGGCTTTCATATTTGGGGTGATTTCTCTTGATACCTAAAAGTATGTGGGCAATACGATGCTGCAGGGTAGAAATTTTGAGGTGATTTTTGGAAATGTCGCCAAAATCACCATATTTAGGAATGGTTTGCTGCTTGTTATTGTGGAGTACAAAGACATGCATACCCAATTTAGATTCATGGGAATGTGTACTTTCCGAAAATATATGGATTTCTGGGGTGAACTTACTTTTTTCTACTTTTGACCCCCCCCAAAACGATGTAAATGTGTTGATTTTGCTGTACCTGAAATTACAGACCATATGGGGGTCTTCCTTTTGGGGCCCCTGTATGCCATGTGCTTGAGTACACCTATACATATTGGGCATCAAACTGTTCAGAGGACCCTAGGCTTTCATATTTGGGGTGATTTCTCTTGATACCTAAAAGTATGTGGGTAATACGATGCTGCAGGGTAGAAATTTTGAGGTGATTTTTGGAAATGTCACCGAAATCACCACATTTAGGAATGATTTGCAGCTTGGTACTTTGTAGTACAAAGACATGCATACCCAATTTAGATTCATGGGAATGTGTACTTTCCGAAAATATACCGTTTTCTGAGGTGAACTTACTTTTTTCTACTTTTACCCCCCCCCAAAACGATGCAAATGTGTTGATTTTGCAGTATCTGGAATTACAGAACTGATAGCTCAAATGAGGTGTCTACATTTTAGGGCCCCTATATGCCACATGTTTGGGTACACCTATATATATTGGGCATCAAATTGTTCAGTGGACCCCAGGCTTTCATATTTGGGGTGTTTTATATTGATACCTAATGATGTGTGGGAGATACGATTATGTAGATTGGAAGCTTTGAGGTAATTTTTCAAAAAATTCACCAATTTCTATAAAACATTATAACTTTAGGAAACAATTGCAACTTGGTAGTTTGGAGTACAACGATATATTTACCCATTTTTGATTCACCAGAATCTGTTCTTTCTAATAATGGGTAGTTTTCTAGGGTAAACCTACTGTTAGTGGAATGTTTGGCCTTGAAAGCAGAAGTATGCCGTTTGGGGAGCGGAGCTTTGGAAATTTGGTTGTGTACTGCTTGTAGATTTTGATCTATACAAGTGAGAAATCTCCATAAAACTATATATATTTGGTATTGCCGCGTTCAGGAGACATAGACCTTTCCAAATAGGCTGTGTTCTCATACATAAAGTAAATGATGTTTCTGATATATGTGATTGTTCTTTGTGAAACATGATTTTTTTCATTTTATTGGACACTTAGAAGCCAATATTTTTTTACAGAAGTAGAATTACACCAAAATTCCTGCATATTTTGAAAGTTCAGGTTGTCCTGAAAAAAACAATATATTGTTTTGCTGGGTAAACTAAAAGACCGCCCCAGGAAAGGCCCTTAAAGTGAAAGAGTGCAAAATATCTAAAAACTGCTTGGCAGTAGATGTTCGCATCTAGGACAAAACGGCTGGCAGGTAAAGGGTTAACCACTAGAGAAATAACTGGGAAAAAAAGCCGATCCGGTGCTTTCCATTTTCATAAATGTGTGCACTGACAGGAACAGGATCAGCTCAACAGCATACGCACAGTGGATTTTCGAACAAAAACGCTAAACTATGCAACAAAATCACTGTGCTGGTCCCATGCCTGTCAGCACACACACAATGAAGAAGAGGTAGTTATTCGCATATCAGAGCCATTAGATGATGGAAGATCTGAACTCAGTGGGGATCATTTAAAAACACTGGGCAAATTTGCACATAGGCAGTAACCCATGGCAACCAATTAGATGATTGCTTTCACTGCTCAACCTTCAGCTTGCCGGAAAAAAGCTAATCACTGATTGCTGGTTGCTATGGGTTACTGCCCAGTGTTTATAAATGAGTCCCACTGTGTTACTGCAGGTATAACAAATTATTCTTTTGTTTTTCTTTTGCTCTGTTGTAATAAAACAGTACATTGTATTTGATACTAACTTGCTGAGCTACATGAATCCATATTGGTTGTTTAAATGTTTTTTTTCATGTATAGAGTTCTAAATTACAGAAAGACCCTTTATCAGGAAAACGCCAGGTCCCTAGCATTGTTAATTTGTTTATAACTATACAATTATATTACCCTTTTTTCTTTTTTTGTTATTTTTAGCTAAATAAACAAGAAATTTAACAGCTGAGCTAAATAAGCAAAAAGCCAGTGTGAGTCGGACAATGAGAAATAATGTCATTGAAAGATTCCACAAATTCTTGACCAAACAGTACAATAGTAGAGGAGTCCGGATCATGTTTGACAACACTGCACCTGCTCATGGAGAGAGGCCACTAAAGAAACATAGAACAGATTTAACACACAACCTGGAATTTACACACAGCAGAGTTTTTGTTACATTTCCTCACAAATTCTGATACCCATTGTAAACAGCAGCCCTGTTCTGCTTTATGGCTGAGATTCTAGCTATCTTTATAACAGAGCATTCTGTCACAGTGACACAAATCCTATCTGATACTCATTGTAAGCAGCAGTCCTGTCCTGAGCAGACCTACTTTTGAACAACTTCTGTCAAATGTAAAATGGAAACCTGCCATAACTGTTTTATGCATATCTGCAAAAAACACAAAGAAACGGAGACATTTTGAGATATTTTATTAAATTACTTTTCCAGATGTATAATTTCTCACAGTTAAATATGTTAAGCTTATAGGGAAATACATTCATACTAATAAAATGCTCCACAAAACCAAATCCCTAAATAAGGAGACTGCGCAAGGGCTGGCCTATCTTAACATTTTCTTCAAAGCTAAGGGCTGAATTCCACGGCACGACTTCTTCCGGTCAGACGCGCTGAGAGGAAGCACAGTGGTTCAAAATGTGGTTGTCCTTTAAAGGGGACCCGTCACCCAATAAAATTATTCAAAATCCTATTTTATCATATTAATCAAGCAAAATTAACTTTAATTACACTATATAAATTATTTGAATCTTGTTTCCTTCAGTCTGGGAATTCATAATTATAACAAGCAGGCAGCAGCTATTTTGTGGACACTTATTAAGACAAGCCTTGTATCATCTCAGAATCTTGTTTGTGCACCAGAATGGGGGACCTGATGTTCATCCCCATGCCCTGGCTACACAATTAAATGGTAACGAGAACGGGGGAATGTGGGGAGAGCAGTGACATCTAGGAAGTGCTGAATGGAAAGTGTAAGTAATTGTCTGCCCCGCCGAGGAGGGGCAGACAATATTTGATTGACAGCTGAGATTTTTAATTGAGCTTACAACAGCTATGAATGCTTTAATAAAAAATAGAAATTGGATTTCTTGCTGAATTTGAAAAGGACTTTTATTATACAGATTTTTGTGTCTGGATGACAGGTCCACTTTAAGTTGCATCCGACACGACTGTCGGATGCGAATGCTGCGTCTTCATCCGACAGTCGTGATGGATGCATGTAGTTTGTAGGTTTTATATTCTGCGCCTCTGACTTGCCGCCTGCACTTCCTCTCAGCACGTCTGATCGGAAGAAGTTGCACCGTGGAGTTCAGCCCTAAGGGCCACCTCCTAAATGCTCTATATGGAGCTACTGCTTTACTTTACTGTAGGCCCTCCCTCTGAGTATAAGCTCTGGTTGGATGTTCCCCTGGGCACTGAGGGACCATAGAAAAATAGTGCAAAAGCAATCTTCAATTATTAGAAAGATACATTCTAAATCTAGAAAGATTATTCTCAAGTGAATTAGATAACATAACCAACACATCCAAGCTGAATGCATTAAAGGAATAAATAGCCAGTAACTTAAAGGACAACCACCTTTTGAACCACTCATTCATAATGCATTTGCAATTTGGTCCCAAAGCATTGATCTGGACTTTCTCCTGATGCCCAAAAATAATATAAAGAAAGTAGGAGAGAGGCGCTACCCTTGCCCCTTCCAGGTTCTCCACCTATATTTTAAAAATGCCACTAGGAGGTAGTGGCAGACTGTATTACCCCCCCCCCCCATAAGGTCAATCTAAAGGTAAGAAATCTGGCACCGTAGAGGAAACACAAACTACAGATCATTGTATTTGCTGTTTAAAATATAATGTTAATTGCAAAAGTGTGCAGAAGAGCTCTATCGATTAAGTTGTTTGGGTGGGTATAGGTGCCCTTTAAGAAGAATTGCTTTTTAGTTGTGTAGGTGTATTACATTTACAACTCCTCTTCTTGATAACTCCATGGTTACATGGGTCTGCCATTTTTCTTACAGGTGAACAGATATTTCGGAAAAGCTTGGTAACTGTCAAAAATGACAACGCTTTGGGGACTGTGATTAGAGTCGACAAGGCTGTTACAGGAATTGAAAATATCTGCCCCATCAAGGGGGATAAAGGGGGTATTCTTGGCTTCTTTAGTTTTTCCAAGCACGACGTCTGCTAGGAAAATGTAGACGAACGTTTCAGAGTTTTCTTGCACGGCCTGAAGGGTCCTTTCCAGATGCTTATAAAAGCCAATGCCGGGCCCTTGTCTTGGATCTGAGATGGGAACAAAGGATCAGAAAAAACACTAGTAATTTCTCTGTACAAAGCAAACCTGATTTACCACTTGGGGTTCTGCCCCTAAAGTTTTAATAATGAGATCCTGGAATTAAAATCCTAAAGACAGATTATACTGATCACTTATTGATTAGATATCACAAGTGGGGGAATGTAATTAAAGTCGGTAATGGAAAAAATATTCGCAATGCAAAAATGTTTGCCTTTGTGCAGACAAATTTTCCTTTGTGCGAATTCAATATAGCTTTTGGTCGACCTCTTCCGACAGTGGAAGAATGTTTGCGAATATTACAGTTAACGCCAGTGCGCAGTGAATGCAATAAAAGTTCTTACTGAAAAAGCTGTTTGCTCCAAAAGATTACGACACCTTCAAGCATTTTCGCATTGCAGTAACATTTAAAGTAAAATTATACCCCCAAACAACGTGGGTCTCTAGAAAAATAAATTGCAAGAAACAGCTGATATTTAAAACATTGCTTCATGTAAATAAACCATTTTCATAATAATATACATTTTTAGTAGTATGTGCCATTGGGTAATCATAAATAGAAAATTGCCATTTTGAAAAATAAGGGCCGTCCCCCTGGGATCCTAGGATTCACGGTGCACACAAACCATACATGGTTAGGTCACATGAGCCAGTTAACAGACAGAGTTCTGTCTTTTGCTTCCAAACTTCTTCCTGTTACAGTTAGAGTTGAAGTATTTCTGGTCAGGTGATCTCTGAGGCAGCACACAGACCATCACAAAATGGTGGCTCAAGAGATGTAAAAGGGCAATATTTACTTAAATATATATTCCAGTTTGGTAAGATTCTTTAATATGCCACTTAATATGATATAAACTGTCTATTCATTTTTGGGGGTATAGTTTTCCTAAGGGACATCAACTTAAAAAAAGTTAAAAGAAAACATAATTCTAAGCAACTGTGCAATATACAATCATTTATTTATATAAGTGTTGCTATCAAAAGCAGCATTTGTCCCTTTCCATTCTCTGCTCGGGTGGCTTTGGTTTTTGAAACAATGTAACACAAACCAAGGGATTGACAGACCATTCTTGCTGGAGGAGATTGGCTTTTGCAACACTGTTAAAAAGTAACAACCAGGAGTTAAAGGGGAACTCCAGCTTTCAAACCAAAATTTGATAAAGAGGCCCACATAACACAGAAACCCCTAATATATCCATCACAGTTACCTGTTTCTTCAAAAGTATAAATGGCATTTTTCTATGCTGAAATCCAGGTGTTTAACAGTTCTTCTCTTTCTGCATCATTTGAAATCCTGGCAGGGAAGGAGGGACTAAACACTGATGTTACAAATTGTAACATTTTCTCCTCAACTTACAGACAGCATGCAGGAACTACATAACCCACAATGCATTGCACTGGGATGTTCTGTTCCTTATTTAAATCACGTGTGCAGGGAATTGTCGGGTTTGGAGGATGCAGGCTAAGGACAGATGGTTGTTGATACAAAGTAACAGTAGTCAGACAGATCAGCAGGAGAGCAAGGGGCTATGCTCGGGGGAACTGTCAGAAACCATTAAAAATCATGAAAATTCAGCATATTTTTTAATTGATGTATTTTGCAAAGTTGCTTGAAATTATGTTTACTTTTCAAAAAGCTCAAGTTTTTGTGGATATCCCCTTTAAGCAAATACTGCTTTCAATAGCAATTACAAATAACTTTTTAAGCATGAACAGTTTTAAATAAAGTCATATTGCAAAGTTGCTTATAATTGTGCTTTCTTTTATTAAGCAAACAATTATTTTTTGGGTTGATGTGCTTTACGGAAGAATTTCTTACATTGCAAAATGGGAATTTTTATACTTATTTGTGCAAATGTTTTTTCTCTTTGCGCCTTTTATTACATAGGATTTTTTTGTCTGCAGATTGGGAGATATCCAGCAATTAGCTGTCACAGATCTGTTGCACATTAATAATGAAAGCAATCATGTGACAATTGTGGTCTTTGTGCCTGAGAAGGCATTTCCCTTATTACCTTTTGCGCCTGTGTAGAACCTATGGAATCCCACGTTACAGATCAGGTTTCGGAACTGCCCTGGTACCTGCTGGTATAACTGCATTACTTTGTCACCAATGGAGTCTTTCTTAGAATTGAAAACAGCAAACAGGACTTGGTTGTAGATTTGTTCCACCTGAAATTATGGATGTTTGAGCTCATTAGTATGCATTCACTCATTAAAGGAATTGTTCACCTTTAATTTAATTCTAAGTATGATATAGAGAATGTTACTTTTAGACTATTTGCAATTGATTTTTATTACTTATGGCTTCTGAGTTATTTAGCTTTTTATTCAGCAGCTCTCCAGTTTGCAATTACAGCAATCTGGTTGCTAGAGTCTAAATTACCATAGCAACCATGCACTAATTTGAACAAGAGACTGGAATATGAATAGGAGAGGGACTGATAAACATGAGTGATAAAAAGTAGCAATAACCATACATGTGCAGCCTTACAGAGCATTTGTTTTTACATGGAGTCAGTGACCCCCATTTGAAAGCTGGAAAAAGGCAAAAGAGCAAGGTAGATAACTCAAAAACTATAAAATATACATAAAGAAACCAATTGCAAAGTTGATAGGAATTATCTATAGAAATAAGACAAATCAACTGGACTTGCTGTGTTTTTTTCCTTGAAGACATTTCACCAGTCATCCAACTGGCTTTCTCTATTCAGAATAACTTGTAAATCTTCCTTCGAGAATATATATCCTCAGGAATGTTTCTCCAATCAGCATAATCTGTTTATCATAATCCACAATGATGTAATTAAATTAGGTGTTGATTGTATTAGCAAGATTGGAGCTTTGATGTGTTATTAAACCTTCCTTGCTAGGAATTGGACATTTCAAAGTCAAAGGGGTGTTATTTTCACAAAACAACCGTGCAACATTTTTGTGGTTATTGGAGTCATTAAAAATATAATTTCTGTAAAAACCAGATAAATTCCTGGTAGCAAGAACATTTAAAATATGTTAAAAATTTAATAGGGTGTCTAAGGCTTATGTGGCTATTAATAGGGTAGCCTATGGCACTGATGAAGGGGTCTTTAAAAGACACCATGGAATGCAGACTTTCTAAAGAAAATTCCTGTTAGATTTCTGAGAACGAAGCCAAATGGGGATTTTCGGGTCATCTAAACCATCTCGAACAATTTCTAAACCAAAATCTTTTAATGATGGAATCGATCCTTTCTATTGCAAAAGTTAATTTATTTTGAAAACTTTCATGAAAATCAGACAAGGCCAATATGAATAAGTAGTGACTTGGTGGCTGAGGAAAATGTGGACCCAGTAAAATGGGCTTTGATGGCATGGAGATTGAAATAATAAAGGACTCATAGATGATGCAGTGGCCACCTTCTTGCCATCAAAAAGGATTTTTCTTTACGTCCTACAGGCAGCACCAAATGAAGGGTTAATAGTCCGACCCTCCCCCTGGTAGGACAGGAGAATAGAATAACCAATCAAAAACATAAATACTTCTCATTTCCCTCACACCCTCAGTGGTATTTTTCCCTCCCAAGGTAGCCAGGAGTCAGATAGCTGTTGACTAACCGCTTGAGAGCAGGTTGGTCAGGGGGAAAGAATGTACCCTAGGCTAAGGAAAGGTAGCTTACACTCTGCGGGTGATGCTAGACAGGAAAGAAAATCTTGTGTACAGTGCTGCTTCTGCCTTTCTTCAAGCGTCTCTCTGCTGCAGTCAGGGAGAGAACACAGATTGATGCGAGAGGAGCAAATTGAATGGCGGCATGCAGGTATTTAAAGATCCTTTTGGGAGAATTCTGGTGCCTCTGTTTGCTTACATGCTGGCACGCTGCTGGGCTGTAGTCACATTGTTTGGCTGCTAAGGTATGGGCCTGTAGCTAGCCTACTTCCTCAATCAGATTATGTAAGTGAGGGTATTGGATTGTTTCTCTTGCAGATGGATAATTCTGGGAAGAGAAAGAGGAAGACAAAGCACCTTGTATGTTCTGAGGGTGACCAATTGCTTCCAGATAACTGGGATGGCAATAAGTGTACTACATGCTCACAATCTCCTGAACCTGGGTCTAATGACATAAGCCAATTTATGAACTGGTTTAAATCTTTTATGTTAAAAGCCATAGATGAATTTAAAGCTTCTTCAGTTCCTTCCTCACAAAATAAAGATTCCTGTTCCTGTCTCTCAAAATAAAAATTCTGCTTCTGATGGGGAATCATCGGGGGAAATTTTATCCAGTTCTTCATATTCCTCTGAGCCACATACTTCTCAAAAAGAAGTATGAAAGAATTTTTTTCGCTTTCCCTTGGAGAAAATGTCTAGACTCATTAAAGAGGTCTGTAAGGTCATATCACATAAGGGTACTAACCAGGTGGTATCTGAAACCCAGGATTTCCCTTTTCTTACTCAAAAGAAGGCATCTGTTTTTCCTGTTCACCCTTCTGTTAAAAATATTATTGATCAGGAGTGGAAGTTCATCTGGCACTTCAGGAGTTCAAGAGCAAACTCAGAAATCATCAAGTCCTTGTTCAATCGGACACGACAGTTTCATACATAAACCGACAAGGGGGCACGAGAGCAGCTCTATTGATGAGGGAATGCAGAAAACGGATGTTTTGGGCCGAGAGTCTGTTCAGATCAGTACACATAAGAGGTGTAGAGAATGTTTTAGCGGACAGAATCAGCAGGCAATCTCTGAATCAGAGCGAGTGGGAACTCAATTCTCAAGTGTTCCAAGAGATCGTGCAGAAATGGGGCTACCCATCGATAGTTTGATGGCATCAAGGACCAACAGGAAGGTTCCTCAATTTTGCTCTTTAGAGAAATCAGACAGCCCCGAATTATCTGGATGCAATGACCATTCCATGGAAATTTCATCTTTGTTACATATTTCCTCCTCTCCCTATGATTCCAAGAGTGATTCAGAAAATAAAGAAGGACAAAGTGATATTAATTGCCCCATTTTGGCAGAGGAGAGCCTGGTTTACAGATCTGCTTCACTTGAGCAATGGGGTTTTCTGGAAATTGCCAGTAAGACCTTCTTCTACAAGACCAAATGCTTCATCCAAATCCAGACAGGTTATCTCTGACAGACTGGAATTTGATAGGGACAGTTTGAGTGTTCAAGGACTTTCAGAGGAGGTGTTCAATACCCTCCTGAACTCTAGAAAATCCTCAACATCAATAGTAGAGTATGGAGGGTTTTCCAAAGATGGGCTCTGGAGAAGAAACTTCTCCCCAAAAAATGTTCAATTCCAGATATTCTAAAGTTTCTGCAACATGGTTTTTATAAGGGACTTAAACCAAACACCTTGAAAGGTGCTCTTTCACCTATGCTTTTAGTAAATTTGGCAAATAATCCTCTAATAAAAAGATTTCTGAAGGTGGTATCAAGACTGAGGCCCAGGATTAAGGAGATTTTAGCTCCATGGGACTTAAACCTGGTATTGTCGTCGCTTGGTGAAAGACCATTTGAGTTGGGAACTGCAAGCATTGGCGGTTGGACCTCCATACACTCAAATTTTCCCTGACAAAGTTATACTAAAAACTCTACCATTTTTCTGTCGTAAGGGTTTCTTCGTCAAATTATCGAAATTCCCAGATTGTATTACCATCTTTCTCATCAGAGTAAATTTGCAGAGCTTGGATGTGTCTGTTGTCATACATTGAGAAGACAAAAGAATTCAGGAAGTCAGAACATTTATTCATTCTTTTTGCTGGAAAAAGGAAGGGATGTAAAGCCTCAAAGCCAACAATATCTTCCTGGGTAAAAAATGCTATTTCCTGTTCCTATGTATCAGCTGGGAAGGAAGCCCTTCTCAAATAAAAGCTCATTCTACCAGATCAATATCTGCTTCTTGGGCTGAAAAATCATCCATTGATGTGGAGGAGATCTGCAAAGCGGCCACATGGTCTAACATCCACACATTCACCAGACACTACAGAATTGACATAGCAGACAAGCATGATACAGCCTACGGCAGTTTGGTGCTGGAATCCGCATTTATGAGGATATAACCCCCCCCCCAATAAGCTTGCTATATACTTCATTTGGTGCTGCCTGTAGGACGTAAAGAAAATAAAAAATTTTCATTTTCTTGAGTCCGAAAGGCAGCACGTATATCCCTGCCCTAATAAAACATTTTGCATCAGATGTGGTGGTTTCTTATTCTTATGCTTTATAAAACACTGAGGGTGTGGGGGAAATGAGAAGTATTTATACATTTTTGATTGGTTATTCTATTCTTCTGTCCTACCAGGGGGAGGGTCGGACTATTAACCCTTCATTTGGTGCTGCCTTTTGGACTCAAGATGATGAAAATTTCAGGTAAGTACAAATTTTCTCTTTTACCACTCCCAAGCATGCTAAAACATGTGATAAATTCTTACCATGGTGTTATTCAAAACAATTTAATCTTTAGAAATTGGATGATGTTCATATTGTAGAGTATCCAGTCGGGAATTGATGTCCAGTTCATTTCTATTCTTAAAGAGCTGATCTATGCTTTAACAGGTACTTAGTGGACTCATATTCAGTGGGCTTGTTTCCACCTAGTTAAAAGTTCCATCCAAGCAGAAGATTGATACCCTTTTCTAGACCTTCCCCCTGGGATTGTTCTCTTGTTCTCAGAGTTTTATGAGTCCTTCTTTTACGCCCCCAAAGGCACAGAATAATTATACAATTATATATAATTATACTTTTTGTGCTGACATCCCCTTTAACATGGATACACTTTGTACCAGACAACCAATAAGAGGGAGTCTACATAGGGTCAGTAATATAGGGTTGTGGGGTGTTTGACCTGTGTTGTCTCACAGGGCAACATAATGAAGGATCAGGGGCACCAGACTGGATGTTATCCTTCTGTACACAGACTTGAAACACACAAATTATAGTTTAAAGGAATAGTTCAGTGTGAAAATAAAAACTGGGTAAATAGATAGGCTGTGCAAAATAAAAAATGTATCTAATATAGTTAGTTAGCCAAAAATGTAATGTATCAAGGCTGGAGTGACTGGATGTCTAACATAATAGCCAGAACACTACTTCCTGCTTTTCAGATCTCTAACTCTGAGTTAGTCAGTGACTAGAAGGGGGGGCCACATGGCACATATCTGTTCAGTGAGTTTGCAAATTTCAGCTCAGATTCAAAAGCCACAGATATGAACCATGTGGCCCCCCTTCAAGTCTCTGATTGGTTACTGCCTGGTAACCAGGGTAACAAGTCAGTGTAAACCAAGAGAGCTGAAAAAGTAGTGTTCTGGCTATTATGTTACACATCCAGTCACTCCAGCCTTTATACATTACATTTTTGTCTAACTAACTATATTAGAAACATTTTTTATTTTGCACAGCCTATTTATCCAGTTTTTATTTTTACACTAAACAATTCCTTTAAAACTGATATTTTTGATAGCAACCATCAAATACTGTTGAAACGTAAGTTATTAAAACCACCAACCAATCAGGCAGTGTATTTTGCACAGAGATTTTCCATTTGTTGACTACTGTGGCTACTGGACTATTTTGCAAAGGGAACTAGTTACCTGGCTCTGTACAGAGACACCCTATTCAACATTCAGTCAAAATCAAACAATGTGGGATATAGCAGTCTTTCTTGTGTTCCTACCTTCACTATTTCCAGTTTGGTTTTTTTGAATTCCCTCTCATAATTGCTGAACTTGTCCCACTTCTCTACCAGTCTGAGTTCTGCCAGCTCACCTGGCTTTGAGTTCGACTTAGAATAATCAAATTTTGAAGGTATAAAGCCTGAAAAAGAGAAATTCACAACATAAACCAGGCAGCAAAATCCAACCCAGCTATGAGCAATATTGCTTTCCCAAAGCCCTAAAGATCCTTCTAGGTGTAAGATGGAGCATAAAGGGTGCCGTGGGGGGTCATCAAGGCCAATTTATATATGATGGAAGGCCCAAACTGCTACACCCAGAAAGAATGATATAAGCACATTCTTTGTCCCATATTTAGCTATGATTGGGAACGCATTATTTTAAAAAATTAATTTTTATCAAAGATAAACCTCAATGGTGCGTTCTACCTATTTAACTATTCATGCTTTACAAGCTGGCACCTCCCTACTTGGTTGCTCCTGGCTATAGAACTGGTCTCACAGGGTGATCTTCCAAGATTAACCCATTTTAAAGGTACAAGACTACTTGTTTCATAAACATATATTTATATATCAAGGAACACAAAACTCCTCTCTTTTTTTCTTAACAAAGAAAACATTTTCTCCTAAACCACCCAGCTAAAAACTCTGAAAACTGCAGAACATGTTACCCCAGGATGGGACCACGCTACTTACACTCTCTGTGCAGCTTAAACTCTTGGCTTGGAGCCTTAACTTTGAAGGCCTTAAAATCGATGGAGTGTGAGATTGTGTTGATATCCAGTTTGGGGTTATTGCGGAACGCATAGGCTGTCTCTATCATCCTGTTTTCTCTTGCTGGGTATTTATGTTCATCATACATCCATTGCACGGCCTGCTCAAACAGCTCCTCCTGCATGCTTTCTGCATATTCTTCCTGTGTATCCAAGAGCATCAGCTCCACCTGAATCGCTGCCTTGATCATGTCCTTTTGTGAACCCTTAATCTCCAGTGAGACCTTGCCATCACGCAGGTCCTCAGAAATATCAACCTGAGAGAACTGTGGGGAGCTTAAGTCTGCCAGCTCCTTCTTGCCAAAAAGATAAATGTGATTGTTCTGTATGAGAACAGACCCAGAGGCATTGATAATATGCTGCAACCAGAACATTGCATCCACAACATCTTCATATCTGGGGCCACTCAAGGTCAGTGACATTTCTTCTGCTGCTGCACTCATTCCCTGGGGGGCTAATAAGGAAAATGTATGTAAATTGATATGTCCAGTTCATTTCTACTCTTAAAGAGCTGATCTATGCTTTAACAGGTACTTAGTGGCTGCTGGGGGGGGGGGGGCGAAAGGAGGGGGGTGATATCATTCCAAGTTGCAATAAAGCAGTAAAGAGTGACTGAAGTTTATCAGAGCACAAATCACATGACTGGGGCAGCTGGGAAATTGACAATATGTCTAGCCCCATGTCAGATTTCAAAATTAAATATAAAAAATGTTTTTGCTCTTTTGAGAAATGGATTTCAGTTCAGAATTCTGTTGAAGCAGCACTAATTACTGATGCATTTTGAAAAATGTTTTTTTTTCCCATGCAGTATCTTTAAATAAATGCAAGTTACACACTAAATGGCAGTGTGTTGGGAGTTTGCTTAACTGAGAAGAATCTAGAATTTTTTGTAGAGAACAAGTTGTCTTATTCTGGGCAGTGTCATTCTGTGGCTACTAAAGCAAATAAAGTTCTGTCTTGCATAAAAAAGGCATTAACTCAAGGGAAGAAAACATAATTATGCCTCTTTATAGGTCCCTGTTAGTGATGGGCGAATTTGCCCATTTTTGACGCCGGCATCCGTTTTTTCAGGAAAAAAATTTTGCTGCGAATTTTCACGGATGTTTTGCGAATTGCGCAAATTCGCCACGAATTCGCACGCCTGGCGAATAAATTCGCCCATCACTAGTCCCTGGTGAGGCCTCCTCTGGAGTATGCAGTGCAGTTTTGGACTCCAGTCCTTAATAGGGATCATGGGCATCCGCAGAGAATTTTCCAGTGGGGGCAAGGAAGAAAACATACTACACAAATTACTTGTACCTGTGTTTTGGTATCTGGATAACCTAACAACAGCTTTTCTATAAATACTGTATATAAAGTAGTAACTGTTGCACATGTATAGCATTGCCATTCTGTTAGTTACACAAACTACAGGACAGGACAGCACTTAGTATTTTCTACGTTCTTAGCACAATTAATAGCCAGCAGTTTGCAGAATGTTATTCCCTCTAGAGTTCCAGTTACAGTTCTATACATACCCTCATTTTCAGTTTTTACATATGTTATACCATTTTTTGTGGTCCTACCAATATATAATGCATAATACATTTCCCTGACTTTACACCATTTTTTGTGGTCCCCTGAAAAATGTAAAATGTGGGTTCTACTTGTTTATGTTTATACATTCTATTTCAGTCTTGGAGAAGGCTGCATTGTTCAAAGAGTTTCATAAAGGTTAGATGATAAGAGTTATCCAAAAAGAAACAATGAGGTGGCTACAGGACAGGAGCAAGAGAGGGGGGGTAAGGTGCAAATATATACAGTTACCCCCACACTCACAGAGAGGTGAGTGTGGGGGTAACTCAGCAGAATGAGAAGGGAAAGGGTAAAAGAGGAGTGAATAGAGTGAGGACATGGATAGATCGGGGATACAATGGAGCAGCAGGGCAAGGAACTGTAGGGGTTAATGTGATTTATGGCAAATGCACTGGGAGAATGGTTGTAGGAAAACCCACAGCCAACCTGTACCTATAAGATTCAATAATGAATGTAGTTACACAGTCTCTATAACTCACACACACTGTTTGTCAGACCTTCTTACACACAGTTACCCTTACACACATTAACACTAAGGGGCAGATTTATCAAAGGTCGAGGTGAAGTTTGGAAGTGAAAAACTTTGAATTTCGAGCTATTTTTTGTGTACTTCGACTAGGGAATAGTCATACTTCGATTCGATTTTGAAAAACTTCGAAATTCGAATTTTTTTGAAGTACTGTCTCTTTAAAATTTCGACTTCCACCTAAAATTTCGACTTGCCACCTAAAAGCTGCCGAAGTGCTGTTTTAGCCTATGGGGGACCTTCTACAACCTGTATGGAGGCAATTGGGGGAGTTTGGGTGATCGAAGGTCACTTGGAGTCGAAGCAGGCCAAATTCAGCCAACTTCGACTCCAAAAAACTTCGACCTCCATTCGGTTGGTCTTTTTGAATTCGAAGTTCGAAGTTTTTTTTAACTTTGACCTGTGATAAATATGCCCCTTACAGTTAATTTTACACACAGACACATATACACACACATCTGCCCTGGGAAAGAAGCTGCTTCACCAGGAGAAGATACTCTACTGTGATTCTCTTATTCCTCAAACAGTTGTGGAGCAGGAAGCGTTTCACAAAGGGAAGGGGCAGAGCTAAATCCAGACTGCTGCTCTGAGCAGTAAAATAGGCATTGGGATGGTACATTATTTGAAGGGGTGCTAACCATAAGATGTAAGCCTTTTATACGTTTATTGCAGGTTCTTAATGGTAATTTTAAGAAATGTGTTCATATAAAAAGAACAAAACAATATATGTATACATATGGCAAGAGAATATCCTTTATGATAAGCTACAAGTCCAGGGGGGCAATGAGCTGGAGAGAGTGCAGAGACAGGCAACTAAACTGGTTAAAGGGATGGAAGACATAAATTATGTTAGAGGACATTATAGACAAATAGCAGGGGACCTTTTTACCCATAAAGTGGATCACCGTACCAGAGGCCACCCCTTCAGACTAGAGGAAAAGAACTTTCATTTGAAGCAACGTAGGGGGTTCTTCACAGTCAGGACAGTGAGGTTGTGGAATGCACTGCCGGGTGATGTTGTGATGGCTGATTCAGTTAATGCCTTTAAGAATGGATTGGATGGTTTCTTGGACAGACAGAATATCAAAGGCTATTGTGATACTAAACTCTATCGTTAGTATAGGTATGGGTATATAGAATTTAATTAAAAGTAGGGAGGGGTGTGTGTATGGATGCTGGGTATTCATTTGGAAGGGGACTTGATGGACTTTGTCTTT
Source organism: Xenopus petersii (assembly GCA_038501925.1). Lineage (NCBI taxonomy): Eukaryota > Metazoa > Chordata > Amphibia > Anura > Pipidae > Xenopus > Xenopus petersii. Next base: position 73,297,367 of record CM076689.1, on the reverse strand, counting down.
TTTCAACCCAATTTAACTATGTAACTATGGGGGAGTGTATTTTCTGCTACTCACGTGACAGTTTCTAAATCCTTTGCATGCAGGAGTGTATTTCCTGATACTCAAGTGACTACCTCTACTTCCTCTAACCTACTACCTATTCTTATAAAAAATTTATAGTTCCCCTTTAAATATCCACATGGCAGGGGGATGATGGACTTCACAGTAGGACTTGTTTGAAAAATGTTGTGGCTATTTGGTGTCTGCAACTTTCACATAAAGGATTATTAGATCAGAGACAGTGTTGCCAACATACAATGGGGGTTATTTATCAAAATCCGAATTATTCTGTTTTATTTACAAAAAAAGTCCGACCAAACTCGAATCCACGATTTAACCTTATTTATTATTAAAAAAGCTTGATTTAATTGGATCAGGGCAAAACTCTATAAAATCGAGCGAAAACCTAAATGTTTGATTTTTTTCTGAGGTTTTTCCCATATCGTAGGTTTTTTTCTGAGGTTTTCTACGATTTTTCAGGCTTCATCCCGAAGAGACCGGATTTTATCAGATTTTTCCCCAAAAAGCTCGAAATAGTCCGATTTTCGGGCTAATTCTAGCGCAGACCACAGAAACTTCCAAATAGGATTGGGACCTCTCCCATTGACTTATATACAACCTCAGCAGGTCTGAGATGGTGGATTTTCAGATTCTGACTTTTTGCATTCTCATGGTATATTAAATCTTGAAATATTTGAGGTTTTTTTTCCACTAAAAATTCGGATTTTATAGTAAAAAAAAAAAAAAATTCTTCGAGTTTTTAGCATTCGGACTTTAATAAATAACCCCAAAAGTGTTTACTTTTGTCCGGAACAACATGTAACATTTGGTAAGTTACATTTAGGAAAAATATTTTACTTTACAGCAGGGAAAGTGATTGCTGAGGCCACAGTTTGGGGCTGATAGAACTGACAGTGCCATCAGCACTAGAAAGCCTCACTAAGAAACCTATTATTGCAAAATCCCTTTGTATTTGTGTGGAATTTACAATTTTTTTTCAGTCTTAAAAGGTTTATGCCACCTACTTGTAATTAAATAAAAAGGGGTAAATATAGGATGATAGTATCAATTTAACAAAAGTCTGCCCTTTGGTGAAACCTGTGCAGAGAGTAAAACAGGATTTCCTTATTATTCTGCCAATAATAAGATACCCACAGAAGAAATGTAAACCAGCTTCTATTTTAACTTTACCTTTCCGTTCCTGGTGTGCTGAGGCAGTGTGTTGCAGTTGGGCTTTAAATACTCTCTCGAACGCCTACATAGGGCATTAAAATAGGAAGAGAGGGTTAAGATAAGGCTAATTACAAGTGCAAGTGGTAAAATGTTTCTCCCCACAATTCCAGGGTAATTTCAGCTGCAAAGTGGTCATGTGTCTGTTGCAATTGCAGTTGGTGTGTTAAAAATCATGCAATAGTGTGCACTTCAACACAAATCAGGGTAAAATATTTGATTATGGGATTAAGTAATTTCTGCACTTTCTGCATCAAATTGTCCCTACATCTTTAGCTGTTCATGTATGGGATCTGTTATCCGGAAATCTGTTATGGAAAAGCTGTCTCCCATAGACTCCATTTTATCCAAATAATCCAATTTTTTTCCTTTTTCTTTGTAATAATAAAACAGTACCTTGTACTTGATCCAAACTAAGATATAATTCATCCTTATTGGAAGCAAACCCAGCGTATTGGGTTCATTAAATGTTTACATGATTTTCTAGTGGACTTAAAGCATAAAGATCCAAATTACGGCATGATCCTGAGCATTCTGGTTAACAAATCTCATACCTGTACTTTTGCTTTGTCTATTGATACAGGCGGCTGTAGCTACAGAGCTTCAGACAAGTACGTGGGATGAATAATGCCGGTTAGGGCAACAACTGTAGGAAAAGTTGCCATATCCAAGCATTTTTTTCAGGATTCTGATTCGAAGTGTTCCATCTGAATTCAACGGAATACAAACCTTACATGACTATGAACAACTGAATTTTTGATGCAACTTTCTTTATTTTTCTGAAATATAAATATGGCAATAAGGATTTGGTGACATATTCAGCCAGATCTTTTATTGAAGATACAGCAATTGGCTGGATCCATTAAAACTGGTGCATCCCCATTTAATATATAAGTGAAAGAAAAGTGACCCAGAAGCCAGTTGGCTACATACATGAGTAGATAGCACTACACCCCAATTATTCAGGTTACAGCACAGATGCCCCACTGACAATGTACTCACGCTGTAAGTAGCTGTATCACTGGGATAAATCACAAAGACGATGTCCATGCTGCAGGGATTTTCTTTTGCAAATCTTAAAACCTCCTCGGTCATCACTTCTGCCACTATGGGTTTTGGGAAACCTAACATTCCAGTCCCCAAAGCCGGAAATGAGATGGAAGGAGCATTATATTTCAAAGCTGTATACAGACAGGTATGTATGCCCTCTCTTAAGATCTGCTGAGAGAAGAATGTGTGATATGGTCAGTAATGTACACATGATATTTTGCAGGCATAACTGCACTAGAGTAGATTTTTCAGAATTTCTTCAATAGAAATCACAAGGTGATGGAAAAAAGTTGGGAGAAGTCTATCTGCACCTGAGCTGTACACACTATACTGCTCCCAAGAGAGAGTTGGGGCTCTTAGAAACAAGTGGTTCCCCTGAGGTGGATCTAAGTTAATGCAGCCTGTTCTATTTATCAGTTTATAGTCACTCTGCTGCAGGTGGGTTGGAATGCAACTAAGGGAGATGACATGGGTGACGAAATGTCATTACTGAGTGTAGGGCCCACAAACCTGATCTTTGCCCAGGGCCCACCAAGGTCTTAAATCAGCCCTGCTTGTCAGGGGAAAACTACCCAATACCCAGTGCCCTCTACTCCCACTTCTATGTTTTTTTCTCTCAGCTGAGATGGTTAATTATTACACACCTCCGGTACGTTGGTTTTCCACATCCCCCCCTCTAATTTTCCATAGCACGGCTGCAGCTAAGTAACAAAGGCACCACTGTGTCCCGGCAACCACCTCGTCTGCAATTAGCCACAGAGAATTGTAAGTGGCACAATAAGGGGGTTATTAAATAAAATCCGAAAATAACTTAGAATTTTCTGAAAACTACTCCAACCAAATCCGCATGGATTTTTCCCCTTATTTATAAATACATTTTCCCTGTAAATTTCTTGTTCGGGAAAAAAACGCAACAAAATTGTGAAAAAAACGGAATACCGCAACTTTGCAGATTTTTGGGTCCGAATAACAAAACTTTTTCAGATTTGCCGCCGAAAACTGTGACTTTTTGGGATTTGACAAGAAAACCATGAAATCTTCAGATTATTGCACGAGACCCAGTGCAGATCAGGATATCTTTGGGACGTCTACCATTGACTTCTAGATGAACTCGGCAGGTCTGAGTTGGAGTACTCTTTTATTCAGACTTTAATAAATTCCGAAAAATTTATTTTTTTACGAAAAAAATTATACTGTGTAGGATCACTGCAAGGCACTCTACAGCTAAGGTTGCCACCCAGCCAGCATTTCATTGGCCAAGCCGGCAAATTGCCAGATAGGTTGCCAGTATTAAAAAATGACCGGCTATGTATGTACTGGTAAATTTGTATGGGTGGCAGCCCTACGTATAAATCCCTCCCTTCACCCCCCCTCTCCTGCCTCTGCACAGCCCATTTCCCTGCTCTATTCGGCCTTGTCTGGCCAACCCGCTTATTTCCACCCCCGTTTAATCAATGCCCTGCCCCTGAATTACATCATCGCCTGTCCCCCAACCTGAAGGTTGGTATTATTGGCACAGAAAGGTGGCAACCCTCTCTACAGCACTGTGGATGTCCTGTGCTATGGGAAGCTGTAATTTAACGCAACACTGTGCCAGAAGTAAAGTCGCACCTCTTTCATTAAGTCAGAACCTCTGCGCTGCAACATAACGTGGTACACATATTGACAAGGTAGATTGTATCCATGCGTGGGAATCATAATGTGTTTTGATCCATATTTCTCTTTCTCCATCACTTCTTTCCAGAGAAGGTCCCCTGCTTTTTGCAGGATTGCTTTGGAGATGTTTCCGTCATAGAAATTCAGACTGGTACCAAGTGAATTTACGATGACGGCTGTCTGTAAACAAATAAGTGGATTTATCTCAGTGGCATAATTCTTTATTTTCATGTTAAACTCCAACCTCGTTCTTAATGGGGTTGTTAACCTTTGAGTTGACTTTTAGTATAATGTAGAGAGGGATATTCTGAGACAATTTGCAATTGGTTTTCATTTTTTGTAATTTGTGGTTTTTGAGTTCTTTGGCTTTTTATTCAGCTTCTCTCCAGTTTACATGTTCTGCAATGTGGTTGCTAGGGTACACATTTTCCAACCATGCATTGATTTGAATAAGAGACTGGAATTTAAACAAGAGAGGGCCTGAATAGAAAGATGAGTAAAAAAAAAAAGTAGCAATAACAATAAATTTGTAAGCCTTAGAGCATGTGTTTTTTAGATTGGGCCAGTGTCCACCATTTGAAATCTGGAAAGAGTCAGAGGAAGGCAAACTGAAAAACTATAAAAAACAAATAATGAAGACCAATTGAAGAGTTACTTAGAATTGTCCATTCTATAACACACTTAAACTTAAAGGTGAACCACCCCTTTAAGGTAGCCATGCATAGACAGTTTTTACTCTCCAACAACCCATTCCAGGATAATCCTACAATGTCGTGAATTTATCGTATAGTTCGTATATTAGACCGACATTATCGTTCTCTAAATCAATCAGATGGTTTTAAAATGTACAAATGTACAGCGCTGAGCAAAGAGTGGGCTCTGTAGAAAGGAAAAATAATCTTCTTTAGCTCTGCTCTGTGAGGGTTAAACTGGTAGTGAATCTATTCATCCACACAATCATTTTTTTTATCCAAAAAAGAATTGATTCTGACTTTGACATTTTGGAGACAGGCTAGCCTCTTTTCCCAAACCCTTAATAAGTGTTACATAGTAGGGATGCAACGAATCCACTATTTTGGATTCGGCTGAACCCCCCGAATCCTTCACGAAAGACTGTCCGAATACGAACTGAATCATAATTTACATATGCAAATTAGGGGTGGGAAGGGGAAAACATTTTTTACTTCCTTGTTTTGTGACAAAAAGTCTCACAATTTCCCTCCCCTAACTTAAATATGCAAATTCAGATTTGGTTCGGCAGCGCAGGATTCGTCTTAATCCAAATCCTGCTGAAAAAGGCTGAATCCCGAACCGAATTCTGGATTCGGTGCATCCCTATTACATAGTTACATCATGATCCTCTTTATGGGTAAAAAGGTCCCCTGCTATTTGTCTATAGTGTCCTGTAATGTACTTGTAAAGTGTAATCATGTCCCCTCGAAAGCTCCTTTTTTCCAGAGAAAACAACCCCAAACTTGACAGTCTACCCTCATAATTGAAGTCTTCCATCCCTCTAACCAGTTGTTTAGTTGCACGTCTCTGCATTCTCTCCAGCTTACTTTAATCCTTGTTAAAGCGATACTGATGCGTTCCTATAAAAATCATAGGAACGTGTCAGTATCAAGTAAATGCTGCACTGGCAATCGTTCCCCTGAAAGCCCCCCGTATAGCCGCCCCTACAAACCTGCATTCACCCGACCCTCCGACACTGCTAAAAGACCTTCTGAGCCGTTTCAGTGATGCTGGGCTGGGGCGGCTCAATCCTTCTATAGGCTGATTACAAATGAAAACATTCAGCCTATAGAAGGATCGCTCTGCCCCCAGCTAAGCATCACTAAAGCAACCCGGAAGATCTGTTAATAGTGTCCGGGGCGGCATTGCGGGGGGCTTTTCGGGAACGATTACAGGTGCAGCATTTACTTTATACTGACAGGTTCCTATGATTTTTATAGGAACGTGTCAGTATCGCTTTAAGGTCTGGTGCCCAAACTGCACTGCATACTTCAGGTGAGTCCTTACCAGCGACCTATAAATAGGCAAAATTATGTTTTCATCCCTTGGGTTTTTGCCCTTTTTATGCAAGACAGAACTTTGGTTTAGTAGCCACAGAATGACACTGCCCAGAATTAGACAACTTGTTATCTACAAAAAACCTCTCATTCTCATTTTTTGTGGTGCCCACAATATGCTTAAAGGACCAGTAACATCAAAAAAAAATTTTTTTAAATTTGTGGTATACATCAAAAAATATACACCAACCCAAATAAAACTTTAAAATTGCAAAGCCTTTATTAAGAAATAACTTACCGAAACTCCACCTCCGCTGTTGTACAGAAAAGGTGACACGACGATGATCCATCCTGCGGCACTCTATTTCTTCTCCCTGGCTATCGCCCATATTGTACTGACAGCGTGTGAAGCTGCGTTGTGCATTTCGGATACCTCGATGTACTGTATGAAACAGCCTGAATGAAAAGAATCCCAGGAAAAGCACAGCCATGGAAGGACTGAGTGGGAACTGTGCAAGCAGCCACTGTCGGGATTTTATCTCTCACCCGGCTCTGGGGCACCATTCTAGTGCGATTGGATTTGGATCTCACCAAGGACCTCTGTACATGGACATTACCTCTCTAGAAGCCGCGAGGCAATGCACGGCTCCCCTGTCTTCCATCAGCGTGTCCTTTGGCTGCACGGCTGCTGGTTATCTCAGTAAGTAGAATCCATCTGGGCGCACATGTATTATGTTTCATTTCCAGCAACCCTAAAGACTGGATACATTAAAGTGTAGCTTTGGTAGGCGAGTGTGTTACAATGTATCTAATTATACATCCTTGTCACAATACAAGATGTTACTGTTACAAATGAGTGTCCAAGTCCAGGGACCTGCCTAATAGGAACTGGTAAAACTGGGATAAATGCAAATTCCTTCGCTCTGGAGGAGAATTTTTCGCTGGGCAAGGGGTTGTTGGGCTCTGGGTATTTCTTGGCCGGATGATAAGAGCAAGTTTTCTGGTGTAAATTTATGTTGCAGGACTGAGATAACCGGCAGCTGTAGCCAAAGGACGCGCTGGAAGAAGACAGGAGCCGTGCATTGCCTCGCGGCTTCTAGAGAGGTAATGTCAGTGTACAGAGGTCCTTGGTGAGATCTAAATCCAATCGCACTAGAATGGCGCCCCAGAGGCGGGTGAGAGATAAAATCCCGACAGTGGCTGCTTGCACAGTTCCCACTCAGTCCTTCCATGGCTGTACTTTTCCTGGGATTCTTTTCATTCAGGCTGTTTTATATAGTACATCGAGGTATCCGAAATGCACAACGCAGCTTCATACGCTGTCAGTACAATATGGGCGATAGCCAGGGAGAAGAAATAGAGTGCCGCAGGATGGATCATCGCGGTGTCGCCTTTTCTGTACAGGAGCGGAAGTGGAGATTCGGTAAGTTATTTCTTAATAAAGGCTTTGCAATTTTAAAGCTTTATTTGGGTTGGTGTATATTTTTTGATGTATACTAACGAATTTTTTAAAAAATTTTTTTGATGTTACCGGTCCTTTAAGTACCTGATTAGTACCTGATTAGTATTTACCTCCAACCCCCAAATGCCTGGTTATATCGCTCCAAATCTGTGTATGTTCTAACTATACCAACTCTAAACTAAGGGCACACAGGAGACAAATAATGCTGAAACCCCAGGGAAAGTGCCTAAAATGTTATTGTCAATCCCACCTCTGTTCCACTAGTGAGGCCTGAAATAGGGAGACTCTCATGTAGCATGCACAGTACCCCAACACATTGTGGAAAGTCCAGAAGTTGCAGTTCAGATCCTACTGTAGGGCCACAATAAATAACACATCAAGGAAACAAGAACCATTTCTGTAAAAAAACAAAACCAGCATCTTACTTTTTGTTGCTCAATGTACCCTTTTGTTAAGTAAAGGTTCACCCCATAGATGGTAAATGCAGGTTTGGAGCCTGAGAAAGTTTCTCTTTGATTGGTAGTTGTTGATGCTTTGTACGTAGAATGTGATGATCCATAGGAGGAAGTGGAACCTAAATAGGAAGGACTGGAATGAGCCGCTACTGCTGCATAGGAAGGACCCATTTCTGCTGCAGGGTAGGAAGTAGCTGTATTCTGATGGGCTGTTGCATTATGGGAATAAGAGGGATTTTCATAGGTAAAGAGTTGCTGGGAGGAATGTTGTGTAGAGCTCTGTACTTTATCTATCTGATCACTCATTCCGAATACAACCTCACAGGCTGCCTTCATTGCGTCAACCGTTGGGGTATCGATGTTCACAAACCTGATCTCTGCCATCTTGGGAAGTGTCACTGTGTCGCAGAATTTCTTGACAGTGCTTGCGATAATTTCTGTGCAACGCTGCAGTGGAAATCGAAATATCCCGGAGCTCACAGCTGGAATAGCCACACTGCGGATATTGCTTTTCTTCTTTACCTGAGTAAGGACATTTCTAATCACTTCCTCCAGCTCTTGCTCACACTTAGCATTTATATCTGGTAACCATTCTGGCCCCACAGCATGAATAACCAGCTTACAGGGCAGATTTCCTGCTGATGTCACAGCGATGGACCCTGACTTCACTTTCCCGTACATTTCTATGTGCCTCCTGCTCTCGTCTTTTATAACTGCCCCTCCAACTTTCACCAAAGCAAGGGCCAAGCCCCCAATATGCTTAAGATCTTCATTAGCTGCGTTAACCACAGCGTCAACATTTTGCTTAGTGAGGTCGCCCTTCCAGACGCTCACGCGGACCCCTCCAGACAGCTTCTTCTCATAGACTAACTCTGAACCTTCTGATTCAGACAGAGGTGCCAGAAGTCTCGGACCTTTCAGTTCCATCTCGCAGTTATATTTGCAAATAAACAAATTGTTGAGGTCGCTCTGGATATGATAGAGGCAACTGTAAGTGTCTTCTTTGAGTTTCAAGGTTCTGGACTCCATGCTGTAATTTAATAACACACACACCTCACTAAGTGTATTCATATAATACACAAAAGCCATGAATTTCCTGTAAATTATTTCCTTATAATACACAAAAGCTATGAATATCTTGTAAATGATATCCTATAAACGGTGAGTTCTGATGTCATTTTTGTCACATGACTCACTGAAATTTGTGTATGTTAATAAATAAAGTACCCCCAGTTGAAAAATATGAGGCTATTAGAAGTTACCTCAGAGTTCCATGACCTGTATAAAAATATGGTCATGGAACTCCTCGGTAACTTATAATATCCTTATAATTTACAAGAGGGGGTACTTTATTCACTATATAAACAGCATTCGGGCCTTGTGCTTTTATATGGCCATGGAACTCCTCTGTGATTTATAATATACTTATATTTTACAATATGAATCATCATCAGGCATGAGCCACACCAGTGTCGGACTGGCCCAATGGGATACCAGGAAAACTCCCAGTGGGCCCAGGTGTCAGTGGCCCTCATGCTGCTAAACATTTGGCCTATTTCATTGACATTCCCTATTTCTATGAGATCAAAGAGGTGAAATAGATTAAATAATAGATTATAATATGTAAAGAAAAGACACTAGGAGAATAGAGGTTGAGTGAGGAGAATAATAATAATAGTACTGAGAGTGGGCCCCTGGTCTAAGGTTTTTGGGTGGGCCCCTGTTGTCCCAGTCCGACACTGAGCCACACTATAATGACTGCAGAATCCACACCAGTGCTTTGGCTTTAGGTCAGTGAATTTCTAAAATCTTTACAACTGAGGGAACATCAGCTTTTATAAAACACAAGTTTCAATGACACAAATGACATCACTAGGCACATTTTATACAAATTAATGACTTTTGTACATACAATAACCCCTGCTTGTAAGATTAAGGGCACTTGGGGAGGTTTTAATTGATCAATGCTGTAAATATGAGTAATGGAAACAAAAAGATAAACAACATGGCAACTCCATCCTCTAACAGGTCAGTCTGCATCAAAGAACATAATTCAAGGACAAAGAAGCACAAGGGGTTACTATGTCCCCGGATGCAAATCTTCTGCTCAGGGTTAGGCTTAGTGTATGTGCAGATTTATACTCTGGAACAGTTAAGACCCAGACTATGAGGAAAGTAAGTAATGGGTGAGTCCCTAATAAATTGGTATCTCCACATAACTTTATGTTTCCTTGTCCTTCCTTGTCCTGTAGAAAATATCATAAATATGTTCTGCTTTAAAAGGGGAATTGCACCATAACAATATATTTTGGCCATTGAATATACAATATCACAATATTTATTAATTTCTCATTCTCATTGGGTTTATAGTTATATGTAAATGTCATTGTTTCCGTCTATCTATCCCTGTTCTTTGGCTCTGACTCTTGATACAATGTAGCAGAACTCTGTTCTACCGCTGGTCTGTTAGTCAGCTGATTTCTCCTACATTGCTTCAGGAGTAAGAACCAGCAGTACAGAGAACAGAAATGGTCAAAGCCCTTTTAAAAATAAAATGAAATGTCCACTCTGCCCCTCAATAATACAATGAGTTCCAGCCATACTGTAGGTGCCATTAGAAACCCTCCCCTATACAGAAACACGTATTTACCTTTTTAACTTCTCCATTGTGTTCTTTGTCTGTGCTCTGGTCATCATGGCCTTCCCAATCACAGGGCAGAGTAAAAATACCTAAATAACAACAACAAAATGACAACTGGCAACACTGAGGGGCATGTGTATTAACATTGGAGACAACCAAACAGACTATGGCAACCAATCAGACCTTTTCTTTTGTTATCTAACTTGTAGGTGACTGTTCAAATCTAATTGCTGATTGGTTGCTCTGGGCGACATCACTGATGATGTCTCCAATGTTAATAAATATGCCTCTCTTTGAATGAGAGACTGGAATAAGAAAAGTAACAGTTTTAAAGTGGACCTGTCACCCAGACACAAAAATCAGTATAAAAAAAAGTCCTTTTCAAATTAAACATGAAATCCAATTTCTATTTTTTATCAAAGCATTCATAGCTGTTGTAAGCTCATTTAAATATCTCAGCTGTCAATCAAATATTGGCTGACCCTCCTCTATGCCTAATTACTTTCACTTTCCTTTCAGCACTTCCTAGATGTCACTGCTCTCCCCACATTCCCCCGTTCTCTTTACCATTTAATTGTGTAGTCAGGGCGTGTGGATGAATATCGGGTTCCCCCATTCTGGTGCACAAACAAGATTCTGAGTTGATGCAAGGTTTACCTTAATAACAGTGTCCACAAAATAGTTCTTGCCTGATTGCTATAATTGTGAATTCCCAGACCGAAGGAAACAAGATTCAAATAATTTATATAGTGTAATTAAAGTTTTTTTTCGACGCCAGTGACAATTCCGATGCCGCCGACAATTAATAGACGCCCATTGACTTCAATGTGTGTCTGAATTGCCGCTGGCATCAGAATTGTCGCCTGCGCACATTGAAGTCAATGGGGTCTATTAATTGTCACCGGCATCGGAATTGTCACTGGCAAATTCAAAACGCACAAATTCACGCCTGGCGAATAAATTCGCCCAGCGCTACCCGTCACCCCAAAAAACGATTCAAAATCGTATTTTATGACATTAGTCAAGCAAGATCGTGTCTCGCAAATTTTTCACCGTTTCATGAATTTCATGAAATTTGCAGGAAATGTGCCTATTTTCAGCAAAATGGGAGAAATTCGCCCATCACAAGGTCCCCTATAAAAGAAATATACGGTAGGTAACAAAAAGTAACAATACAATGATAGCCCCAGAGGCCAAGTTATTTGGCTCTTAAGGAGCCAGTGAGCCCCATTTAATGGAAAGAGTCAGAAAAGAAGGCAACCAATTCAAAATGTATTAGAAATAAAAATATGAAAAACAATTGAAGAGTTGCAAAGAATTGTTCATTCTATAAGATACCAAAATGTGACTTAAAGGTGAGATATTTGCCTTTCTGCAGCACAAGGTCAACAGCTCAGCTAATAGAATTGATGCATACAATGTATCTAGACAACAGTTTGGCGACTTCGCCAAACACGTGAATCTTTCCCCTGACAGGCCCACCTTGGGTGTTTGATATTGATAATGAAGGAGATATGAAAAGTCAGAGCCAGGATTGCATCAATGATCCTTGATCTGACAGAGCAATGAAGCATGTCCAGTGGAGATCTGGATGATTTTTAGAGAAATATCGATTGGGGGGCCTGTCGGAGGGCTCCACATACAAGTAGGTAAACTACCGAATCCGGTCTAAAGGACCCAAATTGGCAGCTTAAAGGGATACTGTCATTTGAAAAAAAAATAAAATTTCAAAATGCATCAGTTAATAGTGCTGCTCCAGCAGATTTCTGCACTGAAATCCATTTCTCAAAAGAGCAAACAGGTTTTTTTATATTCAAATTTGAAATGGGTTTCAGCGCAGAACTCTGCTGGAGCAGCACTATTAACTGATTCATTTTGAAAAAATGTTTTTTTCCCATGACAGTATCCCTTTAAATCTACTTGTGTATAGCCAACTTTACAGACACCACTTTGCTGGGATTGGGTCGCACAGTCATTTTGTAGTGTAGGTGTTAAAATATGACACTTCTCTTTGGGGGGACTTTTTTTAAAAGTACATTTTTATGGGAGGTTAAAGAAAGTATTTAGTTGGGGGTCTTTAATGACAATATACTTGGGGTGAATAGACAAATTATATTTGGGTGACAGGGCCCACAGTGGTAGATTTGGCTCACATTCCCTTATAGTGACCATATATGTCACTCTCCTTGGATTTAGACGCTGGGCCCTACTCCCTTTACATAATGCGGGTAAATTGAGGGAGGGACATTAAATCGCCTAATAACTGGAAGAGCAGAAGAAGAGGAAGTGGCAAAGTCTTACTTAAAGGGTTTAGGTAGAACCAACTGAGCACTGCAAGGGGGGACGCTCTGTTGCACAGTGGCCCCATGTATTGAGCGTGGCATTGGGGTGGGGGCACTTACCTGCCCGTGGGGTGCAGCAGCGAGAGGTCAGTTCCTTGTCAGGGATGTGGGTTCAGCGAGTCCCTGGGTTTGTTGCACTTTCGCTTTACTCCCGGCCCCTCCCTCAAACCGAAAGTGAAAGAAGCCGCGACCTGGTGGGGGAAGGGACTGACTCTTTGCTGTCGGTCGGGGACAGAGAGAAGCAGGTATAGGGGGTAAAGTAGATCCAGGTTCAGGAGGGCAGACAGAGGGACAGATACGGAGAGAAAATATCACGGGCCGTGGGGAGAGGGAAAACTCAAAGTTGGGGGCGCGCTGTTATTACTGGGGCTGGGGTTGTCGGAGCAGAACTGGAAGCGGTTTCAATGGCAAACGTGGGGCCGGGCGATTGGTTGTACCCCATCCTGATCTCCATTCTCTCCCCACTACCGGCGACATCCCCAGCGATAAACTGCGCGTGAGCTTAGTGAAATATTTCCAGAGCAAAGGGGAATCCCGGGGGAGGGCAGTGTGAAGTGACCGGGCCCAGAACCGACAAGCAAAAGTTTCGGCCCCGCCCACTCCACATCACAGTTAAAAGACAATTCAGACATCAGTGTTATAAAGGTAACCCCACACCAGGAGCGCTCCACCAATGAAGCAAGTTCAGGCTCTCAGGCGTCAGTGACCCCTGTTGCCATAGGTGGCAAAAATGCTGTTCCTGGTAACTAAGAGCTGTATTTTCCTTTGGAAGGAGGCGGCACAGCTTTGGTGCTGTCAAGGGGGCCCGGCTTTTTTTTTCCCGCCCTTCAGGCCCGGGCCCGGTACACTTGTACCCCCTGTGCCCCCCTGATGGCTTCCCTGCCAGGCAGTATTCAATAACAAGCAGGTATTTCCTGCCCCCACACTCACTCTCTCACAGTCTTACTGACACTCACTTAAACACACACATTACTAAAGGGAACGAGTTGCAGGTTATGGTGCCAGGGTATGGTACTTACAGTATAGATAGATACAGAAGTGTCTTTACCCCATGTTCCAGGAGCAGTGAGTGAGTCATTTTTGTGTGTGTTAGTAGTAACATACACTCACTGACTGATATAATACAGTGCTTGTTTTCTGAGTTTTTTTTATTCTCTCCCATACATCTCTGCAGTCTATTGGCATAAATTTTAATTTTTATATACACAGCCACAGGATAGCTATCATTCACTGTAGTTGGGCAATTAGCCAATATTAGGTACCACCAACGCCCTATTGTTCTCTGGTGACCCAGACCCTCTCCCAGGTGTTCCCACTGAAAACTGTGGGTGCTCCCGGACCCCCCAGTCTGACCTTAAATACCGTACAACATTGTGAACCCCCTAAATAATTGTATTGTTATTTCATAGGCAGGAGGGGTTACTTGTTCTATAAAACAGTACTCAGTAGTTGATGTGCGGGGAAGTGGTGGCTTTTATAAAAACAGAGAAAACAGCAAGGGACATATGGAGACACAAAGGAAGAACCCAGGAACGAAGTGAAGAACCCAGTGGCCAACAATTGGATCATTCCTTAGGACTACAGGGATCCAGCAGTCGAGGATCACATTAATATACCAGTGCAGTCCTTGTCCAATTTCAGGTGAGACGGTAAACGCCATTCCAGCCCTAGCAGAGAAGCCAGAAAGCGAAATCCATTTGCCGATCAATCCCTCCAAAACCGATCTGGCCGTGGGGACAAACTCTTGGAAACAAACTTGATAGAGAGGGTAACATCACCGGACGAATGCGGGGAAAGCAAACGTAGTTAAAAGCAGTTGAATCTTTAAAAATAACATGCATATAGATCCTCTCAATTCAATGTCCAGGCAAACATGAGGGATGGGCTTTTCTTCATTGTTCTGCAGGAAAGGTTCATAACAGTTACTGACAGCCAGTACTCAGTAGTATCAGTAAAAACCCAGTTCCTGTTCCCAACTGACCCATACGCTCAACCGCATGATCCAGCCAAAACCTGTGAGTAACATTACAGTATTATTGGGCATCCGATTCTTCTGGTGAATATCCATGTGTATGGAAACCATGTTATTTCTGGTCTGAATGATCAAACTCTGCAGTCTATCGAGGAGGGGGGCAACCCAACTTTAAAGGGGTTCATCACCCATAAACAGATTGTCACGGACACGGTACTTCCAACCGCACGTGACTTGAGGTGTGGCTATCAGGGGTCACTCACTCAGTCTCTCACCCACCTTGCACACAGGTTAGACTAACACAAAAGCACCCCAAACACCAACCAACACCCACAAAACTCATTCGCTGCCACCATCTATCATTCACAGGCGATAGAAACCTAATGTGACTATTCCCCTGTTCTCTCTAACAGGTAATAATTCACAATACACCAAGTCAATCAACACTCTCTCACTATAGTCAGTTAGTTCCTACTGACTCAACAAGTACTTCAGTATGCAGAGGGTTAAGGATCACAGTTACACTCTTTCAGGCTAGGTTCGTTTAGAGCATCAAAGACAATCTTCTTAAATTCTCTTTAATATTATAAAAGGTATAACAGTGCAAAATACAAAAAGATGTTACAAAAAGAGACACATTCAATAATACATTTACAAACAGTTGTAAAATAAAAGGGAAAACATGGAAAACCTATACTTAACTCCAAAGATATAGAATTCCTGGTCCTGGAGGCAAGGGGAAACAAACGGGATAACTTCCAATCGCAATTGGTCCTCCAAAGTTTAGTGAGAAGAGCTGACTATTTATTAGGGATTTCAGGGCATCAGGTAACTGCATACTCCCCCTCCCTCAGGAATGCAAGGGGCGTGGCTTAACAGGACACAGATTGAGTTTTTTATGACCTCCTGTGAGTAGGAACTGGACCAAGAATATAATGACCATAAATCCCTATGGGAACATAGGACAGAGATGATATTATATTCATTGGTTATTAATTCTCTCAGGGATTCCATAGATACTAAACATCAATACTGTGTGACCTGCCCCTGCCCAGATATCCATATCTAATACACAGAGTACCAAACCTAGTCATGTTTGGACTCGTTGGAAAGATGAAATTGCCTTGAACCCATCATCAGTTTTTTATACTGTTCGTACAACAGGTGTGGGTTCTGTAAGGATAAATATATTGGAGTATACATTATATGTGACCTTTACTTCACCTTTGAGGGTCTTGCTGGGAACTTTAAGTTCTCACTCCTTGGGCTTCCCCCCTCCCCATGGAATGGCTCTTATCAGCCAGGGCATGGAGGAGGGCATTAAAGCTCTGACCCCTCTGACCATAGTGAAACGAGGCCTGTTATGTGTCTGATTTAGATGTTGGCAGAAATATTTCTCATGATACCTTGGCCTGTTTTATTAACTATTACAGGCCTGTATCATGACACCTCCCCTTTTTAGAGTGAGCAAGGGGAGATTGACTTACAGGTCACTCTTAACCTTGCCACAATAAAAACATAAATCCATAGCCATAGCCAGGTCATTATCGAAATATCCATTCATGTTATACAGTATGAGGGATCAGGCTACCTCCCCGGCCTAAAGTCTTGTTCCTTGAGGGCTGTATCAGTATAATCCCAGGTACTGGACTGGTTTGATGTAGGTATACTTCCCATTTTGCCTCTATCTGCACTGTCTCTGGACAGAGTGCAGGTTTGCATAGTAGGCAATGGTCTATCACTGCTCTCCTCAGGCATCTGACCTATTCCTCCCACCTTGTTCACTGAGGGGCCCTTCAGCCTATCTCTAATCTCCCATTCCCTGGGCCTAGACATAGAAACTAGCTGGCGGCCTCCCACCTTGTTCACTGAGGGCCCCTCCAGCCTATCTCTAATCTCCCATTCCCTGGGCCTAGACATAGAAAGTAGCTGGAGGCCTCCCACCCCCTTGATGCCACCCTGGTCTCCACTGACCTGCTTAGTCTTGGGTTGGCATAAACCACTGGGCTCGTCCTTAATACTCTGGACTTCTGGAAAAACTACTTTGTTGCTATCAGACTTGGGAGCAACTCCTGGTACTGTCAGCCTTTCCTCCTTAGTACTGACCACCTTAGCCCCCCTCAGTACTGGTTCTGGCATGAGGGCTATTCCTGGCCCACCACTACCATCACTCTCCTCAGTCTGAGTGGCACTATCCACTAGGACCCTCCTCTGAGTCCTAACCACCTGTCCCTCATGCTTCTGCACTGACTCCTGAGCTTGGCGTAGCTGCTGACCCCCACTCAAGACCTCAGGCATTTTGGGTACAGGATCAGGGATTACACGCTGGAAATTCCTCAATGCCGGTACACTACCGGGCTGCACCAGGGAGACTCCTAGGGGAAACCTCTCCTCCCCCTCTCCCTTCTTATCCCTACTTTGGGACAACACTGGTTCAGGCACTGGTTGAGTCTGGCTCCTGCCTCCCAGTCCTCCCTCCCAGTTACTTTGCTGCATTGTACTTTTTGCAATTACCTGTTGAGGTGGGTGGCCACACTCCAGCGCGGCTGGACCTAGTGAGACCTGGTCATAGGGCACAAAAGCAGTTATCATGTAACCCAAATCATTCCCCAACAAGACATTTACAGGAATTTCATTAGTTACACCCACTTCCCTAAGACCTCTCCCCGCACCCCAATCCAAGAAAACTTTTGCCACAGGCACCTTTGGGTGACTCCCACCAACTCCCTTTATGGACAAAGTCTTTCCAGGAATAATGTCCCCAGTGTTTATCATCTCTGGACGCACCAGAGAAAAATTAGACCCTGAGTCTCTTAGTCCCTGAGTCACTTTGTCCCCCACAATCACAGACTGCATATGATGATGTAGATTCTCAGGCTTACCAGACACGAGCATCACAACAGGCTGTCCAGGTGAAGTTGGTTCCTTCTTTTGTGGACAGTCAGTCCTCACATGGCCCATCTGGTTGCAGGAAAAACATCGGCGGGTATCCTTCTGCCCCACAGCTGCAACAGACCCCCCAAAAGATGAATTCTCACCAGACTGTGGACTGCTGTGTGTGGTTCCTCCTGTTGATCGCTCCTTGTAGCTTGGTAAAGATGCTTTGCGGTGGTCAGACATCCTATTTGCAGCATATGTGTCTGCTATCTCTGCTGCCTTATCTGCTGTTTTGGGCTCACGGTCCATAATGAATAGCTTCACTTCCATAGGACACGTGTGGAAAAACTGATCTTTTATCATCAGATCTTCCAGGCACTCAAATGATGTAACAGAGAGTCCTCTCAACCAGGATCTAAAAGCGGTTCTCAGACTACTCACAACATCAGAGTAGCTGTCTGTAGGTCCGCGCTGCACAGTTCTAAATCTTTTGCGGTATACTTCTGGTGTAAGATGGTACTTTTTGATGAGGGCATTTTTTATAGCATCATAGTCCCCATCAAACTCTGGTGGTAAGTCCACAAAGGCATCCAGGGCTTTGCCTTTCAACCCTGGGGTGAGATATTTTGCCCAAGCCCTTTCAAAGCACCGCAAAAAGGTATCCAGGTCACCATCTTTATCCATAACTGGAAATTTATCCACAGAGTTTATTAAAGGGCGTACTTCCTGGGTCTCACTGGACCGTGAGTGTGATCCCTGCTGCTGGAGCTTGACTAACTCCAGTTGATGCTGTCTTTCAGCTGCTGCTGCTGCTGCATCTCTCTCTGCTTGCCTTTCAGCTGCTGCTGTTGCTGCGGCTGCTGCATCTCTCTCTGCCTGTTGATATTGCAGGATGAGCTGAAGACGCAGCTGGGGGTCATCTGAACCCAACAATTGCAAAGCTGCTTGCAGGGATGAATTCCTGTCATCCTGCCCACTGCAACTAGAACTGTCCTCTCGCTGAGAGGATCCTGGAACAGAGGTCATCACTGGGACATCCTGAGTTGCATAGTCTCCTGACTCAGGTGTGTAGTTCTGCTGCCCCTGTTCCACCAAGGCACAAATCAACATTTCCTTTGATTTGTCCGCTGCATCAATTCCTCTTTGCTCACAGAGATTGATGAGGGTCTCCTTGGTCTGCCTCTTGTAAAATGCTGCCATCTTGCAACACTTTGCCAAAATAAAAGATAGAAAAGAAAAACAAGAAGGGAAGGGAAACTGTTTGCAAGTATGTCTTAATAAAAATAGTATGCACTGAGTTTGTCTTTGAAGACTGTAAACTCCTCGCAAGGATTTACAGTTCTTTAGTACAAGGTTTAATGACTTAACCCAAGCACTAATGCTCTAAATAAAAAATATGCCACCGCTGCCTACCAATCTGTCACGGACACGGTACTTCCAACCGCACGTGACTTGAGGTGTGGCTATCAGGGGTCACTCACTCAGTCTCTCACCCACCTTGCACACAGGTTAGACTAACACAAAAGCACCCCAAACACCAACCAACACCCACAAAACTCATTCGCTGCCACCATCTATCATTCACAGGCGATAGAAACCTAATGTGACTATTCCCCTGTTCTCTCTAACAGGTAATAATTCACAATACACCAAGTCAATCAACACTCTCTCACTATAGTCAGTTAGTTCCTACTGACTCAACAAGTACTTCAGTATGCAGAGGGTTAAGGATCACAGTTACACTCTTTCAGGCTAGGTTCGTTTAGAGCATCAAAGACAATCTTCTTAAATTCTCTTTAATATTATAAAAGGTATAACAGTGCAAAATACAAAAAGATGTTACAAAAAGAGACACATTCAATAATACATTTACAAACAGTTGTAAAATAAAAGGGAAAACATGGAAAACCTATACTTAACTCCAAAGATATAGAATTCCTGGTCCTGGAGGCAAGGGGAAACAAACGGGATAACTTCCAATCGCAATTGGTCCTCCAAAGTTTAGTCAGAAGAGCTGACTATTTATTAGTGATTTCAGGGCATCAGGTAACTGCATACTCCCCCTCCCTCAGGAATGCAAGGGGCGTGGCTTAACAGGACACAAATTGAGTTTTTTATGACCTCCTGTGAGTAGGAACTGGACCAAGAATATAATGACCATAACTCCCTATGGGAACATAGGACAGAGATGATATTATATTCATTGGTTATTAATTCTCTCAGGGATTCCATAGATACTAAACATCAATACTGTGTGACCTGCCCCTGCCCAGATATCCATATCTAATACACAGAGTACCAAACCTAGTCATGTTTGGACTCGTTGGAAAGATGAAATTGCCTTGAACCCATCATCAGTTTTTTATACTGTTCGTACAACAGGTGTGGGTTCTGTAAGGATAAATATATTGGAGTATACATTATATGTGACCTTTACTTCACCTTTGAGGGTCTTGCTGGGAACTTTAAGTTCTCACTCCTTGGGCTTCCCCCCTCCCCATGGAATGGCTCTTATCAGCCAGGGCATGGAGGAGGGCATTAAAGCTCTGACCCCTCTGACCATAGTGAAACGAGGCCTGTTATGTGTCTGATTTAGATGTTGGCAGAAATATTTCTCATGATACCTTGGCCTGTTTTATTAACTATTACAGGCCTGTATCATGACACAGATTATTTGCACAATAAAAATGGTTTTATCATTATGTGTAAATACCAATTGAAAGCAGTGTCTGGCTGCCCCTTTATTTTCTCTGGGTCTGACTCTTTTTGCTTGCAACATTGTTTCAGGAGTTAGAGCCAGCAGTGCAGAGAGGGACAGACAGTTACACATAACTATAAACTGAGTGAGAATGGTAAGGGCCGAGCAGAATAGGCGAAAGGCCTCATGGGATTGTGGAGGCAAAGAAAAGGGGGTTTATTAATTAGTGACCAGGTGGTTTGGCTAGATGATTACTGCAGGTGTGGGGGGTAAGGTTATAAATACCAGTGTCCAGCAGGTGCACATTCTCTTGGGACCTGCAACGTCTTGAACACGTTCCCCCTCCCCAATATTACAGTGTTATATAAAATGTATTTTGTATTGTTGCTGCTATTTAGGTGGTAAATGTCACCCAATCAGGGTGGATAATGGTGATTGTAATGGTAGCTCCTAGGCTTAATTGCAAGGAGAAATGGTACGTGGTTATGATATAACGGTTTCAGTACAGTGAATTAATGGTTAAATGTTAATGTTATGAAAAAAAACCTAAATAAACAACAGCAACCTTTCCACCATATTCTTGTGTTGGTCTGTTTATTTCTGGTATAGTATTAAAATGACTCCTACAATACCATGGGGAATGAATGGTATTGGGAGTGACAGGCAAAAAAAAAAAAAATTGGGTGAAATTAACGGTGGCTCCCTCTGCTTTATGTACCCTTCATGAGGAGCAGGTACCTAGTACCTGTAAGAAAATGGCAAATTACCCACAATGCAGCATTACTTGTGTACATATACTTGTTATACAATGATAGAGCCTGTACTAAAGAATATGTGTTCACCTGTAATAAGCATAGCTCAGCAGGAAATACAGAGCAGACAAATCTAGATTGTTGAACTGGTCACCCAAAAATGTGTGGATGGTCTGGAGTGACAGCTTGTTGAAAGAATATGATTTGGACTTGTTTATTTACGTACAACTTTAACTTACTTAGTTACTTATATACGGTTGGCACTAGCACAGATGTTACCATCATTCCAAAAGGAAAGAAGCCTCTGTTTGACCCTTTAATTGGGAGAAGGAATTTAATACCAGCTACTAGAAATTACCTTCATTTGCTTTGCTTTGCACAATTTTTTGAGAGCAATATTTATAAATATTATTTGATGTTTTCTGGTGTATTTGTTGCGGATATTCCCCATAACACTGCGTTTATAGACTCCACCTTCTGTAAATTGTTGGAGAAGAGTAACTTTCAATATGTTGAAGTGAAGAAATTGCCTGAAGGAGAACTGGAAATAACGGGCTCATTTTCTGCAATTTAGCAGGTGCACAACTAAATGATGATGCAATTATGGAGCCAGAAAGATGCCAACTCCCTTCCATATAAGGCAGATAACCAGCCACCAGCACAAGGGAAAGACAGAGTGTGCAATTCTCCACCTCTCTACAAATACTTTATCGAAATTTACCCAGATGTGGTTGATAAGATAAAAGGTCAATATAAGGTGGAAATGAGGAATGAGGTTTGTAGGTATGGGGTGCCGTTTGTCCCAAATACATTCTGTATACAAAACTATCTCTAATACACAGAATGAATGGCACTCAAGTATTTGTGACCATACACAGATAAAAAAATATACAAAAGACTTATTTCTATTAAAGAATGAAAACAAAATCTGGTTAGTGCACAAAAGGATGTCATTATATCACAAACTCCATTCTGTACATTTGAACAAGCAATCTGTCTCACAAATGTATAACCTCCATGTAATGGACGCACTTATGTGCAAAGTTACTTACAGAATGAATTATGTAAAAAAAAAACTTGGACATAATATATAATAGTGTAACTAACTAGTGCATGTCAAGCTAGATTTGAATGATAAAATAGATATTTGTGACAGAAAGCAAAATTTTATAGTATAGGATTCATTCTTTCCACAAAATGAAAGTTTTGTTTCACAAAACAGATAAAATAACCATTCTGTGAATCAATACTGTCAGCCACATTCCTGAACCAATAAGAACAAAGCTTATTGCCAACAAGATGAGAAGTGGCCAGCTCTGCTCCACATGGCTAAGGCAAAGTATCTGACCTGCTATAGAATCCTGATCTGGCAAGGAGTTGGAAGGAATGGCTGCATAATGTGAAACAATTCACCTTCTTAGAAAGATATTCAAGCCAAAAGTCAGCAGTATCCCAAACTCTTAAAGATCTCTTTCAGCCCCCCTTCTTTCTATGTGGGCAAAGAATCTGGAACAAGTCATTGAGGATTAAGTTCCCAGAATAAATAAATAAATAAAATATTTAATAAAACTTAAAAGGTCTGGGTGACTTCAGAATAAGCCTCTCTAGAGCTTGTCCAGCTGTCAGCTTGCTCTTTGTCATTGAAGTTGCAGCGCATGGCCCTTTGGGTTAAAACATGGTTTGTAGATACTGACTCCAGGAATTTCTTTGCAAGATGCCTTTTGAAGGGAAATGATTATTTGGAAAAGCCTTAGATGACATGGTCTCCAAGTCTTCAGGGGGAAGAGTACTTTTCTTTCCCAAGCAAAGCAGTTCCATGACAATTCCAGGAACGTTTGTAGGTCTTCTCCAGAAGAAGGCATGACTCCAAAAATTTCCAATCCGGAGAATAATTTAGATTTTCATCTTGGCGATCAGGACAAGGTTCTTTCAGGTCCAGAGTTGGAGTTCCAAGATCTCCCAAACCTTCCTCAAAAGCTCATTTACAGTCACTCCATCCAGCCTACCCCAGGTTGTTCACCTTCCAGGAAGTCTCAGCTAGAAAGGTTCAAGATTCAGGGGTGAAAACTTATGTATCTTTCAATTATTTGTTTCTACTGCAATTCCTCAAGACGTAGGGGAAAAGGACATTTATTGCCAGTGTTTCCAGGGCTGTTGTTAAGAGAGCAATTTCAGTGGTTCCATCTCAGGAAGAAGGAAGAGTTTTCTATTCTCTGCTATTTGCTACTGGAGACTTACGTCCCATATTAGACCTTGAGGAATAACAGATTCCCGAAGAGCCAAACATTAACTGAGACCCTTGCTACTATAAAGTTTGTAGTTTGTCCAAGGGATTGGCTAGCCTCTTTAGATTAAAGATGTTTATTTGCATGTGTCCATTGCTTTAGAACATCACAGATTTCTACAATTTTGTCTCTAAGACCAACATTACCAATTTTGCTGTCTTCGCATTGACCTTGCTATCTCTCCCAGAACTTTTACCTTAGTTTTTGTTGTGATAATAGCCAAGCTAAAGGGCAGAAGAACATAGAGATCTACCATTACCTGGATGATTTACTTTAGGGGTGTGTGATCCAGCCACATCACCATCCATCTCATAAAAAGGAGGTTTTAGAGAAGTTTGGCTGGATCATAAGGGTAGCCAAAAGTCAGATGATACCATGCCAGAAAATAACATACCTTGGAGCTCAAATTGACACCTGTCATTCAGGTAACGCAATTTTGGGAGAGGTCATTCATATCTGCGAAGTAATTTGTGATCATTCTGGGCCTTCTGATTTCAACTGTAAACTTGTTGAAATGGACCAAATGGAGAATGGTGCAAGAGACATCTAGCCTGTTGGAAAATACCCAGCAATCCCTGCAAGGAGTTTCCCCTCTGGAAACCAGCTTGGATAGAGGTGTTCACAGATGCCTCAGGATACAAATATGTAAGTGTATGTCACACAACAGTTTGCAATGGGATGTGTCAACCAAATTTAGCCAATGAATTGCCTTTGGCTTCTCACTAGGACAGGGACCCCCAACCTTTTCCGGCCCGGGGAGGGGTCGGAGTCCAATTCTGGAGCGCCAGCGGACCCCTGCACTAGGAGATAGCACATACGTCAATGAAGGTGTAAGCTTGGCAACTTGCAACTACGTCATTGTGGTTCTTGTTATTGAATAAACCATAGATATTTCTCAACAATATTGTTTTATATCTTCAGAATGCCAACCATAAGCTCTCAAAAGGTGTAAATATATTCACTCTTTCCTTCTGGTGTATAAAGGTATATTTTATGTATCAGTTCTGTTCCTGGTGAGCAAGACGGATGTCAGTTCATTTCCCTCTGAATCATTTTTATGGTTTAAATAAGTCTCTCTAATAAATCTGATGCAACTTCTAACCCCAAATGCTGGCCTGTGCAATATTGTTAGCTGAGGAGTATGGAGCCTAACATTCTGTCCTATACAATTCTAAAAGATCAGCATGAACTTTGCATCTCTTCAACCAGGTCTGTCTGCTGTTTATTCATTCTTATGCAATATAATACACCAAGGACATTGGAGTTGACTATCCCAAATTCTGCTGACTTATACTTACCCACACTTAAGGTTTGATTTACTATAAATCATACATATATATTATATAATTAAATCAAATTAGTAAATATCCACCATGCTATATTATTTCTCATTAGTATATTTTTTTATTCTGTACCATTTCTACTATACAGGCATGGGATTTATTATCCAGAAGTCTTAGAACGAAAGGAATATCCCATACCTGCACTATTAAATGTGCTATAGACCAAGGACAGTATTAGTACAATATTCATACAAAAGGCAGCCTACATACAGGTATTATACACAGGACAGTTTAGGTACTCTGCATGGAGTATTAGCACTTTACACAGAGAAGTCAGCCCACCCATATTTCAGTGATTTTTGGCCATCCAATATTATGACAATTAATGGCCAGCAGTGTGTACACACAAGAACAGGCAGTGTGACCTATAATCAGACATACTGGCACCATGAGCAACATAGTGACCTCAGCCTGTTGAGCCAGTGTTGATACTGATTGAATCACTTTTTTGCCAGTATCTGCCCTTGCCTTATAGCAAGGACACAATACGAACAGTCACTTTACCAGAGGCACGATACTACATATACACAGGGCAGTTTCAGTACTATATACAGGTTTGCCTCAATACTCCTTTTAGGAGAATAGCAGTACTGTATATTGGAGTGTATTGGCATCATTGTTCACATGAGAGGTATAGGCTATAGATGTAAGTATTTGTACTATGCAAGTATAGTATCAGTAGTAAAGATGGGGCAGTATCGTTGCAATATATTGGTTTGTAATAGTACGGTACTACACATGGGACTATACACATGGCAATATCCAAATTATACATGGGCAGTATCACTATGGTTTTTGGAGTAGTATCAGAACTGTACAGGATGCTATATAGGTACTATACAGAAGGCCATATAAGTACTATACACAGACCAGTATCACAGGCAATTTATACATTGGGGAGCATCAGTAAAATATAGTCGGCATAATCATTACTATTCATACGGCAGTATGAGTAGTGTACATGGAGCAGTATTAGTGTTATACAAAGGGGCAGGATGAGTGCTATACATAAGCCATCCCCTGCAAGCAATCTACTGGTTTGAGCATTTTTATGTAGAGATGCTTCCAATCAGTCCATTTGAAATAGGAAATGCAATTTGTTTTTCACTAGGTTCATGGATGGTGGTTTGGGGACAGCTATTCCTACAATATGGCATTTCTAGTTGCTGTGGCTAGTCTTTCCACTAGGGCTTTATTGGCTTTAGATACTCAAAAAAAAGAGCAGATTCTATGCTGAGTTTGAATGTTTGTTAAAGGGGAATGCCACAAAAACATAACTTAAGCTTTTTGAAAAGTAAACATAATTTCAAGCAACTTTGCAGTATACATACATATTTAATATTTTTTGATTTTTAATGATTTCTGACAGTTCCCTAAGCCTAGCCCCCTGCTCTTCTGCTGCTCTTTCTGACTACTTTGCCCCATGAGTTTGTGTTCTAAGTCAAAGTTGCTGTAAGTATTGGTGATGTAAATCCAGTCTCGGGCATTATGCAACAGGGCAGCTTCATTTTAGTATTTTGCATTTGAGAATTGTTGAAGTTTAAGTAAGGCAATACAATGCTGTTTCCAAATGAAATTCCTAAATATTTTTTTTATTCATTTGAGGTCTGTATGTTTAAGGCAGCAGGGAAGTATCCGGAGTTTGTACAATAACTTGGTAAAGCATATTATTTTAATGAGGTATGCTATACCCAAAAATGAAAGATTTACTGTTTTCCAGTTGTCTAAGTCATGCTGGATACTGAATATAGTTGAGAGGTTCACAGTGGCCAGTGAATATATCTGGTTTCCCATTTCATAGCTTTTATTCCTGGTTTATTCTAGGTTAATAATTCTGCCCTGATTGGGGCTTTAAGATATCTGCCTTATTGATAAATACAGTCCTGTATATCAAGTGCATTTTGAGAGATTATCCTACTTAGCAGAAATAATTATTTTATATAGAAGTATGACATCAATACAGGGGTGGAGTCTATAGGGCTGTCATATAGTGGGGTCATTTACAGCATAATGTCACCCAGTGCATATTTATTTCAATGTAGTTGTTTTGGACATGAACGCCGACATTTTTGCCTACATTTGCACAGCTGTGCATATTTCCTTGTTTTAGCTAATCGCAGCAACATTTGCTTTGTGCACATATATTTCCAAATGAGGTGTTTGATGAGCCTGGGCACTGTGCATGTTTGTTGTGTGCAAATATAGAGTCAAAGGTAATTTTATTAATATTAATTCGCAATTCGCATAATTCATTTCGTAAATATTTTGTCCGCTACCAAAGTTCTGGTGTAACTTGAACGCAGAATGTACGCATAAAATTTGCGATTGTATCATATTTTATAAGCTCTTAGGACAAGCACAGCCTGAATAAACAATTAGCATTTATGTTTGCACATTAAATACAGCAATCTTATCCAGCTTTATAAATATAAACTTGCGCGGGGCATATATATTCACTGTGCTAATCAGCCAGGCCCATATTTGAGGTGAGGCCACAAAGGCCCAGGCCTAGGGCGGCACGATTTTAGGGGCGGCATTCCGCCCAGCCGCAATCCAAGGAAGCACTGGTGACGCGTTCTCCTGTAAGCATCATCCCCAGTGCTCTGATGCATGCACACACTTGCGGGTTGGGGTGGTGCAAGCACGGTTGCCGGCAGTGGGGCACATGCGCAGTAGTGCAACCCCACGGACACAGGGACTGGACGCAGAGACACTTCAACTTTATTATATAGGATATATACGTATATATATATATTTTTTTATATATATATATATATATATATATATATATTATATACTAATTAGGGATTGGCCTTGTTTCACCGCAAAAATGACGCCCATAGACTTGTATGGCATCGTGCGTCAAAAGAAAGAAAAAAAAACACGCGTCAAAAAAATGTCGCTGCATTTTTGTTGATGCCCATAGACTTTAGTCGGCATCGGCAAAATTTCGGCAGCGGCAAATTTTTGATGAAACGGGCCAAATTCGCCCATCCCTAATCCTAATACTGGTACAGGTGATCTAAAGGTATTCCAAGTACATCACCATGCGCATACGAGCTGGGGCGAGGTTGTCGGAAGGGAGGCCATGAGGCAGTAGCCCTCAGGGTTTGAAGGTGGGGCCCTGACACAGAAGAAATCCAGGTTGCGGATCTGGGCTGGCGGGCCCACTAGAGCCAGGGGCCCACCGGGTTAAACAAGCTGCTGTGTAGCAATTGGCGTAAATTGAAAAAAGTCTATATGGCACAGGAGAAATAGTGGATAACAGATAACACCATTATGTTCTACATAACACCGTTATATTCTACAGAGCTTATCCACTATCTGCTGTGTAACCTGAGCCTTTTTTCCTTTGAATAGCTGCCCCCATTGCTAAACAGCAGCTTATTTATATAAATGATAGTAGAGTCAACACAAGTTTTACCAGTGCAGGGCAACACTGCCTTATATTTTTATTATTTTAAAATAATTTCATTATTTGACATTACTGTTCCTTTAAGGCTCCACTATCCCCCCCCCCACCCCTGAGGTCTACCGTTTCCCATTCTCCACCTCCAGATATGTGGGGCAGATGCACAAGGACTGTTTGTAAGTATTCTCCACAACTCCCCCCCCTCTCTCACTCTCTCCCCAAGCCCCTGCACCAGCCAACCCTACTGTGGCCCTCCCTACGGCTCTTCTCCGCTGCCTTTTGCTTCTGTGTTGCTCTCTCTCCTCCTTGCACTCCTCCCAGTTCCACTGACTTATCACCTCTGGCACACTTCACCTGCATGACGTCACCACCTGGCGCCCTTTTCACTACACATGTTCCTCTTGCAGATGTGGTCTTCATCCTGAAGCAATGAAATCACCAGCCATCTATCCAGCCCTCTCCATCCTGACAAAATTCAGTGCTCTCCTTTATGACAAACATTAGTGCACTCTCTCTCTCCCCTTGTAGCAGCCCACATAATGGCAGACCCTACAGAAGAGGCCTGTCTTCCTAGAACCCTTCCTCAGCACATATCCACCACCTTGGTGTGTTATTTTGCTTTTGCTCTTTGCAAAACAAAATTACAGGTGGCTTCAGCGAACCCCTACTGCACTCGATGTAAATCCGCCCTGCCCTTGGTCTGCCCTTTGTGACCTTACCACCCAACTCCAAAACAGCCACGGCTGTTCAAGTGAGCATGTGTCAGGGAGCCAGGAGCTCCCTCCAGGGAGGTAGTCAGGATTGAGGAGGAAGCCCTCTTGAGGAAGCAAGGTCGCGGTGTCCAAAGGATTAATCAAAGGAGTAGTCAGAATCCAGGCAAGAGTTCACGGGCAGGCAGATAACAGCAAAGTCCAAAGTCCAGACAAAGGGTCAGGATAATAATCAGTAACAAGATTTAGCAATAGAAGCTCACAGGGAACCCAGGATACACACAGGAAATGTTTCTTATACTTGGGCGCCATTCTGGCGTCTAGGTAGCGTTTTTATATTCTAATTTGGCGCCATAGTGACGTCATTGGCGTCCTTGTGCCGACATCGGCGCGCTAACGTCATCGCGCCAGCGCCGCTACCCACGTGGCGCCCATGGGCGCCGCCATTTTGGGAGCGACGCCGGCAGGGAAGGACGCGCCGCCCGGAGCTCCTGGACCTGCTCCGGGCGGCGATCGTGACAGCATGGAAGCTGAATAAGTGCGAGTTCTCTCCCATTCCCTGGCAGGATAGCAGAACTTAGCCTGCATACCTGTAACTCTGGATACAGTATTAGAGTGACTTGCTACGCCATCCCATGTACTCTAAAATCCACCTTTGTCCAAGAGCCCCCCCTTGCCTCCGGAGTCCCCTATTGAACAAGATCTGGATTCTGAGGTGGAAGGCCAGGTGTTTTCAGGCCAGGAGTCAGAACCTGATTCCAACACCCCCAGATCCCAGCGAGAAGTGGAGGGCCTTATTCAGGCTGTCCTCAAAACCTTGAACCTGGAGGAATCAGCTTCGAACCGGGGAAGAATATTTTTAAGAGACAGGAGAGGTCTTCTATGTTTTTTCCGGCTTATGATCAACTCAATGAAATGATCAAAGCCCTATCGAGATCATCGTGTCCAACTTTCCAGGAAGTTTTCTTAAACGTATCATTTCCCACAGGAATACATCAACTTATGTGTGTTACCCCTGTCGGTCAACACCCCACTGTCCAAAACCACTACCATCTCGTTGTCAGACACGACTGCATTTAAGGATCCAGTGCACAAGAGAATGGATGGCTTCTGTAACGCTATCTTCTCTGCCTTGCTATTGCATGGATCTTGACAGCAATGGAGGTATGGATTGAACAGGTGGCTCAGTTATTTGGATCAGGAGACCCCTCCATGGACATGTTGCTCTTCCAGATAGTGGACTGGAACATGTATGTGTTCAATGCGGCCCTGGACGAAGCCAACCTCATAGCTAAGGCCTCCACCCAGTCCATAGCAGCATACTGCTTCCTCTGGATCCTCTGGGATCTCGCATTCAAGAGATCCATGGTCAGCTTACCATTTATTGGAAAACTACTCTTCGAAGCCGAGTTTGAAAAAATGATCTCATAGGCAACAGGGGCAAGAGCACCATGCTATCCCAAAACATGCCAAAGTGCCAAATCCCCAAAGGAACCCATTTTTCACCCCTTTTGAGTTTGTTGTCTTTCCCGCCTTAGTTACACCAAGCAGGGCTCCCAGTGGTCCTCCAAAATAGACCCAAGCAGGCAGCAAACCTTCCTCAAACCAGACAAAATCGCCTGCCACAACCAAAGCTTGTCCTTCATCTAGCTGGCAGATGTGACCACATTATGTACAGCCATAAAAGCAATGGGGATGAGGTGTCGCCTTCCCAGCGATTCCATATGGTCAACTCCACACCAGATCTCTACAGAGTGTGATTCTGAAGCACATGAAGTCGGACTATCAAAATCTGCACTGATCCATACAGCTTCCAGGAAAAGGTTCGGAACTCAATTCCCTGGTGGCTTCACCCAAAGAGACTGTTGTTGGGGGTACCCTTCCCCAACCACTCCTGGATGGTAGTCACAATGGAAGCCATCCTCATTGGGTGGGGAGGAGTCTTGGGATCCCGTACAGTCCAAGGACGGTGAAACCAACCAGAACAACTACTTCCAATCAACATCCTTGAACTTCGAGCTATCGTCCTCAACCTAATGCATTGGACAGATCTCCTGAGAGGCCTAGCAGTCTGGGTTCAGTCAGAAAATTTGACCATAGTGGCATACATAAACCATCAAAAATGCACTTGCAGCCAGGCAGCTTTGAAGGAGGCCAAACAGATCCTTGCTTGGGCAGAAGACAACTTGATAGCCTTGTCATCGTTCACATCCCTGAGGTGGAAAATTGACAGGCAGACTTTCTAATTCATAAAACAATAGATCAAGGGGTGTGGAGCCTTGACCCTCAGGTGTTCCTCTTCCTGGTTTAGAGATGAGGCATTCCTCAGGTGGGCATCATGGTGTTGTACTACAATCACAAGGTACCCCTCTTTGTCCCAAGAAGCAAGGACCCTCTTGCACTAGGCACGGATGCTCTCGTCATGCCTTGGCAGTTGGAGCTGATATATGTATATATGTCGCACATCTAGTACTACTCCCCAGAATCCTGAAGAAGATCAAGTGGGACGGAAGCAGGTCCATCTTAGTGGCCCCTTACTGGCCAAGGTGTCATTAGTTCACACACATCATCTTGATGCTCTAATTTTAGCCAAAAACTGGGTCCCTCAAGAGGTAATCCCAGCCATGCTGTGTGCATGTAAGCCAATCTCAGCCAAGATATATCACAGGGTGTGGAGGACCATTACCTGGTGGGAGTACTCGGGTAGGGATCCCCAATCCTTCAGCGAGAGACATAGCCTCTCCTTCCTGCAGGAGGGATTGGCCAAGGAACTGGCCTTGAGCTCTCTAAAAGTGCAGCTCTCGGCACTCTCTATCCTCTACCACAGTGATGTATAACTATTGTGGTACCGAGGGCTGTATTTTTTCTGGCCTACGTCATGGAGGGCCAATAAAGGAAGCCAGTGTTGACCACTCCCCTTTTTTAACCACACCAATGAACAAAATCAAATGCAGCTACAGGAATATCAATAGGAGAACAATCCAGTGAGTACCCGCACACCCTTGCCCACCAAGCGTTAGAGATCCCTGGTGCACAGCAAAATGAGGAAACGGCAACCTCACGGTCCAATGGCAACAAGAATTCACCGGCACACAGGTAATGCAAGCAGGATATACCTTGCTAAGAGTTTATTGCAGCATGCAACGTTTCGGGGGTTACCCCCTTTATCAAGCAGGAATATCACTCATACGTGAGTGATTAAGACATACCCATAAATCAATATTGTTCCTCCTCCCCTGTGGATATTACAGCAACCCACATTAATCACATGATTAAGCACACTGGGGACTCCAACCAGGCTCACAACTCCACAAGTAGAGTATTATACACACATGCAGAGTAAGGCAGGCAGAGTATGGCACACGCAGGTAGGGTAGAGCAGGCACAGGCAGAACAGGATAGGAGACAGAGACACCTATCAGATAAACAGTATGCACTATGTACAGTCACTAGTGATGAGTGAATCTGTCCTTTTTTGCTTCGCCGAAAAAATTTGCGAACACATTGAAGTCAATGGGTGTTAAAATAATTTTGATGTGCGACAATTTTTATGTGCACGAAATTTTTACACGTGCAACTTTTTTGTCCAAATGCATTAAAGTCAATGCACATCAAAATAATTTTGACACGCAACAATTTTATGCGTGTGACAATTTTTACAAGTGCAACTTTTTTGTCCAAATGCATTAAAGTCAGTGGGCGGCAAAAAAATTTTACTCACACAACTTTTTTGTCAAAGCAAATTTTTCTGCGGCAAATTTTTGCAGCAGTTTCGTGAAAGAATTTGCAGGTGGTGAAGTGCAGAAATTTGCCACAAATCCATGCCTGGCAAATAAATCACTAACAGTCACACAATGCCAGTGCTGCTCCTACAGTACTAGGTGTGAATACAGTGATGGAATTAGGTGGGGACGGGCCCTGGTGCGGGCTGTGCAGCCGGGCCCCGCCCCACACCCTCGTCCGTGCGGCTGCAGCCGACTCCAGTGGGCGCGTGACTGCCGGGGGGGCCTGCGGGGGTGCGGGCCCTGGCCCGATTGCACCCCCTGCTCCCCCGGTAGTTACGCCACTGTGTGAATAGTTGAACAATGTGAGCACTGACAGTCTGAGGTGTGAACAATGCAGATCTTTTACAGTGTGAACAATAAAGGGGATTATAGGTGTGAACAATGCAGATCTTTTACAGCTTTATTAAACTGAGATGTGAACAATGCAGGGGTCAATTGATATCAGTTCTGATAACCCTTGAAGCTTACACATAGGTAAGCAATCAAAGCAGCCAGGCTTTAATGGAGGTCCACACAATGGGGGCCAGTTGGAATGCACTGTAGAGCATCACTTTCACTCTTCAATAAATTTGCACTGTCATTTGTTGCCCAAAGGCAGCCTCATACCTCCCAACTGTCCTGTTTTTAGAGGGACAGTCCCTCTTTTGACAGCTCAACCTGCAGTCCCACGTTTGTTCTCGAAAGTCCTGTTTTTTTCTGCACTGAACAGGCAGAAAAATAAACAATGTTTCTAACTTAATTGGCTTTTGGCAGAGAGCCCAGAAAAGCCACAGCTGCATATAAGATACTTTTGTAACAATTTTGAGATAAGCAAATACGTAATTATAACAATATAAGATAACAGGTTCCTTGGGAAACATTAGACTCACAAGGGCAATTCACCTTCATTAGCAAAACTGTAATAACTGAAAAAAACACAGAAATATGTTCAAACTTTCATAACCTGCCAAATTTTGTAAAATGAACATGGTAATTAGGGGGTGTGGCCACAAAACAGGCATGGTCTAAAAATGTCGTCTACGCACAGCAATTTTTTCTCCCTCTTTTTATTTCCAAAATGTTGGGAGGTATGCCCCCCTCCCCCCAGGAACCAGTAACAGGCCAGGCCACTTGGAACTTTCCAAGAAGCGATGGAACCTGCAACAGAGACAGAGCTCGACACTCCCAGTTTGTCAGAAATGAAACAGAAACTAAACTTCTCCCTCTCAACAACAGCAAATACTTAATACTGCCCCTTCCAGGGATCCCATTTAACAGCCTTCTGTAACCTGTCACTTCTAACTGCCAACACCACACACACCCTGCCCTGAGCATGGGGGACACTGAGGGTTTTCAGTTCCCAGTGGCCCTGGAGTGGGATCTGGGGCCAGAGAAGTGGAAGGAACTAAAGAACAAGCTGCTTTTGTATTTCCAGAGCAAGAGCAGATCTAATGGAGGGGAATGTGTGATCAAGGAACCTGACTGCACCCAGGGATTTGTCCTCATCCACTTCAGACAAGAAACAGGTAGGATTGGGGGGTACATGGATTTGTCCTCATCCAATTCAGCCAAGAAACAGGTAGGATCGGTGGTACAGGAATATGTCCTCATCCACTTCAGCCAAGAATTAGGTAGGATTGGGGATATAGGATTTGTCCTCATCCACTTCAGCCAAGAAACAGGAAGGATTGGGGATACAGGGATTTGTCCTCCTCCACTTCAGCCAAGAAATAGGTAGGATTGGAGGTACAGTGATATGACCTAATCTAATTCAGCTAAGAAACAGGAAGGATTGGGGATACAGGGATTTGTCCTCATCCACTTCAACAAGAAACAGGTAGGAATGGGGGTACAGGGATATGACCTCATCTAATTCAGCCAATAAACAGGTAGGATTGAGGGTACAGGGATATGTCCTTATCCACTTCAGTAAAGAAACAGGTAGAATTGGGGGTACAAGGATTTGTTCTCATCCACTTCAGCCAAGAAACAGGAAGGATTGGGGTACAGGGATTTGTCCTCACCCACTTCAGTCAAGTAACAAGTATGATTGGGGGTACAGGGATTTGTCCTCATCATGCACTGTATGTGTTATTGAAGATGCTAGTGTATGTTGGGTGAGATATCCATGGATATAGATACAAATGAGTGTGAGCAGGTGGGTTGCTAAAAGTGGGTACATGTGGGAGGACAGATACACCTGACCATGAGAGGGGGGGTGAACACAGCAGGAGACGTACGATTGGGTGCAGACTTACACAGATACTAAACATTCGTTATTTGCTGTGTGACGTTACAGCTCAGCAGCAGGTTCTGCAGAAAGAGAATCACACCCTGACATTATCAGGTGGAAAGAAACTAAAGTTACATGTCAGACTGCCTGGGGCAATTCATCCAAATCAGGACAAGGCTGAAAATGTAAGTATCTGGGGGCAGAGCATGGAGTCATTAGTCATGACTGGGTGGGCTATATGTTGGAGTCATTATACTGGGGGTCATTTATCAACGCTGGGCAAATTTGCCCATGGGCAGTAACCCATGGCAACCAATCAGATTGCTTCTTTCATTGTTCTACATGCAGCTGTCTTAAAAAAGCTCATTGGGGATTGGTTGATATTGGTAACTGCCCATGGGCATGCCCAGTGTTGATAAATGAGCCCAGTGAGTTGGGACCAGGGGCTAACTTGATTTAATTGCTTTTGAATTTTAGGGGGAATACACAAAAGTATCTGAAGAGAAAATTGCAGTAAAAACCGTGTAAAGATTAAATTGCATTACACTTTACAAAGAGGCATGGTCATCTCTGTGCTGTTGCTATGATATTTTTGATAAAAAATGTCACATTTGTAAGGTCATTTTTTATCACCAAACTTTCACAGTGACATTAAAAAGGCCTTCAACTCGGTTGAATGGGCGTATTTGTGGGAGGTCATGAAAAGGTTTGCCATTTCATGAAATGGGTGGGACTTCTATACCAAAACCCCAAAGCTCAAATAAGTGTCAACAATATATTGTCAAACACATTTCTGCTAAGCCGGGCACACACCAGGGAGGCCCCCTTTGGCCCCTACTTTGGCGCACTCAAAAGAAACTCTGAAACACATACCATATAGGAAAATAGCTGATCTGCAAGTGAGACACCCGATTCTTACCACGCCACATTTAAATCCGCTGCCTACAGCTGTTCTGCCTATATGGGGCAACTCACACCTACCTCATTTCCAACAACTCCTAACATATATGAAGTGGACGAGAACATTGGGGATTGCAGCAGCGGAGGGACAGCTGCTTACTAGAGAACAAATGCTACAGTTGAATCCTGGGGTCCAAATCAACCAACTAGCATACCCGCAATTCAGGCATGCCTTCATGCAGTTCTGGACATAGAGCAATTTGCATCAACCAGAGTGGAACTGGTTTCACCCCCATTCCTAGAGAGCAATTTGCATCAACCAGAGTGGAACTAGTTTCACCCCCCTTCCTAGAGACCCTTAAATCGCTGACCCCCAAAAAAATGGTTTCCAAACTATATGGAAACTTGCTCTCCACAACCCCTTCACCATTTGCCAAAGCGTATGAGACTTGGCACGTACACATCCCCACAGCAGAAGAATGGGAGGAGAGCAAAGGAAAAGCATACCAACATCTCATTGCTACTAGAGACAGGCTCATCCAGTTTAAGGTGATACACCAACTTCAAATTACACCATTACGACTTAGTCAAATGAGCGCACTGTCCAAAATGTCGGCAACAGGCTCTTGGGTACATTCATATGATGTGGGAATGCCCCAAGATCAATAAATATTGGGATAGAGTAATGTACCATATCCAGGATTAAACCACCTTCCCCAAAATAATGTCTCCACAAGTATGTATACTAGGGGTGGTGGACGAGATTGTCCCATTGAATGCAAAGAGAGACCTGTGGCATTCTTTACTGTTCTATGCCAGAAAAGCACTCCTTATGAAATGGATGAACCCGAAACCATCTTCCCTCCGGTTCTGGCTGGATCTAGTTAACAAAAATCTTCCAATCATACAACTGACGTATTTAGCTAGAGGGTGCCTGACTAAATATGGCAAAATCTGGGATGAGTGGACAGAGGCCAATTCCTGATGAGTGATATAGGCCCACCAGGGTAACACTAGATATACCCAACCCCAATATTAATGTGCCTATGTGAGTTGTTACTTGAATATTAATATTGCATACTGTATCAACTGCTGATGACTAAATCTGTACCTGATAAACTCCCCTCCTCCTTTTCTCTTCTGTACCCCCTAAGTTGAAAATAAAAAATAAACGCTGTTGAAAAAAATAATGACACATTTTTACTGTTTATCTGATTCTTTTGAAAATTAGGTGGTACTGTGCCAAATCTCTAAAATTACCAGATACCTACCTTAAATTTGTAAGTGTGACACTTACGGAAAAATTACACTTTAAAAGTGAGTTCTTACTGACTTTTTTTCTGTTTTTAGAATCAACAATCACAAGAAAGTCTCCAAAACCATGGTGAGATCATTATCCCTGTTATTCCCAAATTGAATGTACAAGGCCTAAAATATCCTCTGTGGGGAAGGCCCCAGCCAGTGCCACCATATATATAGAATGGTGTTTGTCTAGATCATTTCTTCATATTCTGTTATACAGTTTCACAGTGAGAGTAAGGTCAAACAGTTTGGGGTAGAAAAAGATAAAAGGATAGAAGAGGGGATTAGAGAGAGAATGAGAGAGGGGAAGAGAAAGAGGGTTAGGGAGTAGAGAGACAAATGGGGAAAAATGTAGAAGAAGCGTGAAGAGGGAGGATGGGGAGAGTGAGGTCAAGCAGTTGAGGGGAGAATAGAAGGAAAGGGAGGTATGAAAAACAGAAGGAGAGAGGAGAAGGGAAGGGGGTTCAGGAGTAGAGAGACAAATGGGGAAGATGTAAGAAATTTAGAAGCACACAAGCAAGACAAAAGTCCCAGGGTTGCCAAACAAGGGCTGTGATTGGCTACAGCCTACAGGAGGTTTTGTTTAGCAGTACACCTGGTTCTTATCCAACCAAAACTTGTCTCCAAGCCTCAAATTCAAAAATAAGCACTTGCTTTGAGGCCACTGGGAGCAACATCCAAGCAGTTGGTGAGCAACATGAGCCATTGGTTGGGGATCACTGCCCTAGAGGGTTATAGACATCCCAAATGAGTGGAAATTACTTTCGCTTTAACTGTGTCTCTCTGTTTTGTTTGTTTTGTAGTTGGAGAGCATCTGCCCCACGGACCAAATACAGGATCCCACAATTCCCCCCCTCCAGTGATCCTTATCGGGAATGTCCAGAACTTATGTTCTCATGAGATTCTAAACCTCCTGGTGGAGAATGTCAGCAGCAAACGAGAGGATTTAGACTTCCACGTGGAGATGATTCCTGAGATCTGCTCTGCTGCTCTCACCTTCACTTGTAACATTGGTGAGTCCCAGCCTAATTTAAGTCAGGGTAATAACAAGACAGTAAGTGGAAATCCAGCATTAAAAGTAGGTAGCAGGGAAAAGTAAGTGCAAGTCTATGGAACTCTATAGGAGGCTTGTAAATGTGTAAATGCTGTATATGTGCTTTCCCTCACAGTTGCCCTGAGTTTTCCATTATTTGTCAATTATAACATCCCCGAGTCATTGTTTTGAGTCACACATCAACATGTCAGGCATCATACTCTCTGTATAGCAGGCCAAGTATACCCCAATTATTCGTATCAGTTACTGAGTTCTCTTCTTATAGCCATAGGAGTTACAGTAATGGGTAACTGACCCTTCGCTACTGCACCTTCTGGTAAACCAAGCACTTTTCCAAATAATACTTTGTAGGCATACTGACATGCCACTGATCTCACAAGGGGCATTTAAATCCTGGTCTCCTTATGGGCCTTTAAATATGTTTGGATCTTTGGAAGTGTTAGTGTCTGTCCACTATACAGTCATTTTACTAAGCATGTTGAATGTCCTTCCTCTCCCAATGGAAATCTAATGTTTTCTCAGATATCCTCAGTTTTATGGATGGCTTCTCCAGAAACCACAGGGTGAAACAACTGAAACTCACAGCAATGCCTTTGGAGGACACTAATATTATCAGGGCAGAGAATCTGCCCCCAAACACATGTGAGGATTACCTGATGATTTACTTTGAGAGCCCACAGCATGGAGCGGGCAAAGTTGAGCATGTTGAACTTATTCCAGATGAGGATGCTGCACTAATCACATTTCTTGATAAAAGAGGTACATTAGAGGTCTCTAATAGTTGGGTAATGTTGGGGATGTGCAAAGGAGACTAGAATTGGAAGAGGAAGGCAAAATATTTTTGGTGGATGGAACAAGATGCAAGGGAGACAAACAAATACTAAATAATGCTGTATGGAGTTATAGAGGTGGAGTTGGATTTCTGGGTACATTTAATAACATAGAATATACAAGGGTTTCATCACCTAATTCAGTTAACACTTCTCATTCAGTTTATCCAAAATGAAAACCAGAAATTCTTTATATTTTTAGCTGCAGAGATGGTGATGGAGAAGAAACATGTGTTTGGAAAGAGGCAGATATCAGTGTATCCATATTATGAGTCCCCAGGTATAACTCTATATGGGAAGAATGGGCCATGTGTAACATTACCCAAACCTCTGGAGGTGCCAATCAGTCCTTATGTACTAGAATTCATACTGGGACATTCACAGATAAAAGACAACATAGACAATAAGATGATATATAAAAATTGCGAGATCACATGGCCAGATCCAAACTATCCCAATCCCACCATTAAACTCTCAATTCCCAACCCCATATTGTCTCATCTCAGGACTATGGCAAAAATTGTACGGACATGGAACGATCAGGTTTTCACTGAATTCTCCATTATTATGTCCAAGTTCAAAGCTGCAGAGTACAATGTGAATCCATCAGTTTGGGAAGCCATCAAAGGAGAAGTCGAAAGCTCCACATATGAGGGAGTCTTGGTCAAACCAGACTTTGCCAAACAGAAAGTCTTCCTTGTAGGACTCACCAAAGATATTATTAAGATAGAGGATACTTTCAGGAAACTGATAGAAAATACCTCCAGGGAGATTTATAGACAAAATGAAAGCTTGGCTAAAACCATGCCACTCTCTCCTGCTCTCTATGAAATCATGAAAAGAAATGGCCTTGAGACAAACCTACAAAAATCATTTCCAAAAGTAAAGATCTCCTATGATGTAGAATCAAAGAATATTGAGCTCTATGGGCTGAAAGAGGAAGTGTTTGGATCCCAATGTGAAATACTAAAAATAGAAAAAGGTTTGAAAAGTAAACACATTACTTTTAAGGGTCACGTGGTAAATTTCCTGGTGGCAGCAGGCCACGAAAAACTCTCATGTTTTCTCTTTATACAGCACAATATTAATGCAATGTTTGAGATTGAGGATAATGAAGTCACTTTGACTGGATTCTCTGTGAAGGATCTGTCAGATGCAGAAGAACAAATGAGACGTCAGTTAGTTTGTAAGCAACTTACTGTTGAAGACAATATGATTATTCAAAAACCCGAGTGGAAACAGTTAAAGGAAAATTTGCATGACACCTTTAATGCTGAGAGACAAAACATTGTGATCGAGGAGTTTCCCAGAGGAGCAGAGAATCAGGTGGTTATTGCTGGTCTGGCTCCCAGTGTAGAAAAAGCTTTCCAACAGATCCATGACTTTTTGGAGAAGAATACTACCATACAGGAGGACATCAAGGTACAATCAGTAGCGGTCATGGAGTTTATCAAGGAGGAGAAGATACAAGATGTGAAAAAAATAACAAAAAATATTGAGATTGAGATGAAGCACCAGACTATCTTAATGTGGGGTCCAAGACTATACGTTCAAGAAGCAGCTGGACTTATGGAAAATGTATTGTCTTCTCTGCACTGGGATGTGCTGCAGATTAGGAAGCCGGGAGCCAAGAAGTTCTGCTTGAAGAACAAAGAGCTGCATGTTACTACAGCAAAGAATAAATACAACTGTGTGATACACTTACAAGAGGATGGAGAAGATGGATTTATATCTAATATGGCATGTGAGGGTGTACTCCATTATCAAGTGAACCTGCCAGGTCAAGTGACTATTGCAGTATATCAGGATGACCTGACCCATCACTCTGTAGATGTTGTAGTTAATGCAGCCAATGAAGATCTGAGGCACACGGGGGGTTTGGCACTGGCCCTACTGAATGCTGCAGGGCCCAAACTACAAACTGATTCTGATCTCATTATTAAAACACGTGGTAAATTATCGACTAGTGAGTCAGTGATTACTGATGCTGGAAATCTGCCATGCAAACAGGTTATACACACTGTAGGGCCCAGGTGGAACCCACTCTGTCCAGGAAAATGTGATCGACAACTCCAGAAAGCAATAACTAATGGCTTATATCTGGCTGCAAGTAAAGGACACAGGTCCATTGGGATTCCAGCTGTCAGCTCAGGGATTTTTGGATTTCCATTAAAAAGGTGTGTGAACCATATCCTGGAGTCCATTAAGGAATATGTGGAGGATAACTCTGCACACAGCAGCATTAAGCAAATCCATCTAGTAGCTAATAAATTAACCACAGTCCAGGCCTTTGCTGATGCTCTCAGAACTGAATTTGAACAGCAGAAAGTTGGATCAGCACCAAAAGAATCAAGTTACGTCACAGTTAAAAAATGTGAGAAGTCACCAGCCAGAATCACGAACTCCCAGCAAAAGACTGTGACAACCAAGGAGGGGCTGATAATTAAGATTATCCAGAAGGCGATTGAAGACTCCACAGTGAGTATCTATTTTCAGTGACTATTAATGGGGGGGGGGAAGTGACAAGCCTGGATTATTGGGAAGGTCACAAAGTGGTTTAACATTGTTAAATAGAAGTAATCCCCCTATTAAACAACCTTGCATGCTTATTGGCACTTCATTTTTTAGGAACCCTCTATTTTGCCTCCCCTTCATCATCCAGGCACCCACTAGAACCACTGCAATACAGGTTTAGGGAAATTTGGGTCTCAAAGCTTGCATGGCAATTTGACTTTCCCAACAGGTTCCTTCGAGTTGTCATTTTTAATAAAAGAGGTTTTTGTTTCAGACTGATGTCATTGTGAACAATGTGGGGCAGAATCTCCAACTAAACGATTGGCAGATAAGCAGTGCCTTGTCCAGACGGGCTGGACCTCAACTG
This sequence comes from Xenopus petersii, assembly GCA_038501925.1. NCBI lineage: Eukaryota > Metazoa > Chordata > Amphibia > Anura > Pipidae > Xenopus > Xenopus petersii. The sequence continues at coordinate 73,255,470 of CM076689.1, read as the reverse complement.
CAGCAGCTTCTGTTGGATGTCAGCCAAGGGGCATCACTGCATATTGGATCAGTGCTTTCTACCGACAGCTGTGACCTCAACTGTGTGAAGGTTTTTCATGTTGTGATGCAACATTTTGACCACAAAGTAAGTGTTTCTCATTCCTGACGTAAATATTTGATCACTTAACTATCTATACATGAAGTGATACTGGTTATAAAGCAGCACCACTGTGTACTAGTGTACACAGTGAGTAGGGTTCTCCCTCCTACATATAAAATCTACATGCTGCAGGGCTCATTAAAAGATATATATATATACAGTATAAGATGCTGCATGACTGCTTATAATTCAGTGGTTCCTGTAGTAATTACCAATTAGCCCAACAGCACACTTGTAGGGTGGCTATATAGTAACATATAAACATAGGCATTAAGGTTGAAAACAAAAAACTTCAAGTACAACCTTTTATGTCTGGATCAACTAGTCGTGAAGACTGCTTAAAAGGGGTTGTTCACCTTTAAGATAACTTTGATGTAGAGAGTGTGCAATTTGTTTTCATTTTCTATAATTGAAGGTTTTTGAGTTATTAAGCTTTTTATTCAGCAGCTCTTCAATTTGCATCTTAAGCAATTTGATAACTAGGATCCAAATTACCCTAGCAACCATGCATTTATTTGAATAAGAGACTGGAATAGAAGGATCAGTAATAAAAAGTAACAATAACAATACATTTGTAGCCTTACAGAGCATCTGTTTTTTAGAAGGGAATCAGCGACGCACAATTGAAAGCTGCAAAGAGTCAGAAGAAAAAGGCAAATAACTATAAAACTATAAAAAATAAATAATGAAAACCAATTGAAAAGTTGCTTAGAATTGGCCATTCTATAACATAATGAAAGCTACCTTTAACTGCTAGTTGATCCAGAGAAGAAAAAGGATCATAGCTGAAGCCTCTCCAATTTGCCTCAGAGGTAGGCAAATTATGGGTAGGCAGAAAAGGCAGGTGCGTGTGGTGCAAGGGGGGGGGGTGTTGTGGAAGGTGGGATCCCAGGCACCTACCTCTTCTGCCTCCTCTAATCAGACCCTACGCACATCAGCAGAGAGTGTAGCGCCAGGGGGACAGCAGAAAGGAGTTGCTGAGTGTGGAGGAAGGAGTGTGGAATGAAGCTGGGAGCTTACCTTGGGTCCCCTATTGTGTTGGCCCAGTTCCTGCACCAACTTTGTTAATTTGAGTTACCCTGTATTTCCTCACTTGCTAAAAAGGCATCTGATCCTTTCATGAAGCTATCTAATGTACCAGCCAGTACAATTAATTATGGGAGATAATCCCCACAACTTCCCAGCTCTCACTGTAATAACCCTTTCTGGATATTGAGATGGAACCTCTTTTCCTCTAATCTGATTTGCTCCCTTGTATACCACAATGACAGCTTGCTGTACCCTATCTAGAGATATATTCCAATTCATCCTCGCATTCACTCATGTTGTGTCTCTTGTTCTCACACTCAGGTACTCGGAAGAAGTATAAAAACCTGCCTAGAGTTGGCTGAGCAACAGAGCTTGCAATCAATATCATTTCCAGCCATTGGCACAGGAAAACTGGGTTACCCTAAGAATCTGGTGGCAGCCACAATGTTTGATATGATTTCAGACTTCAGTGCTAGAAATAAGGCACAAAGTCTCAGAGAAGTAAATATTGTCCTTCATCCAAAAGATACAGAGAATATCCAGGTAACCAAAAATTGTTATAAAGTGACAGAAGCAGTATGAAGGACATCTCAGAAAGAGACTGTATGAAGTGACACTCAGAAAGGGACAGTTAAAGTGACACTCAGTGAGAGATGGTAAGAAGTGACATTCAGGGTGGGACAGTAAGAAGTGACATTCATGAAGGTCAGTATGAAGTGACACTCAGAGAAAGATGGGATGTATAGATTGCATTGTTACTGAGTATTACTGACATTGTAGGTTTGTGGAGTTAGTAGGGAACGATCCTTTGTACATGTTTCTGCCCATATCACTAACTATGTTGGACTCTAGGGGAATGAGGGGAAAAGTTTGCTGAGTGTTTTAATATCAACATTGCTTTCTCGCTCCTCTTTAAATCCTTTTCCGTTTCGTTCCATAGAATTGTGGAAGGAGAATGGCCAGGGTGGAAATTATTGCCATATAAAATGTGCTATTATCCCTAGGTATTTTCCACTGAATTTCACCGGCGCTGCAGGGATGATTCCTCTAGTGATAGAAACACAAACTCTGCTTCAGCATTAGGTAAGTGCAAACTACATGGTAACTCTGTCCTATGTAATGGTCTCTTGCTGGCTGCACCAGAGATAAATACCATACCATGAATAGCAGATAGGAGCACATATTTCCAATAGCACTAACTAGTAACTTGCAGCGCTCCAGGAATCAGTGGTTAATTCTTATCAACACTTCACTTAATAGTCACTTCCCCGCTATGCCGCATTATTATTGGAGTACTCCTTCGCCACACATACGAATGTCTACAAAAATAATCTTTTACTTTTTCAAAGTGTAGTAATTAATTTACTTTGTTTCTGTCCAATCCTCCACACACAACGGACTCCTTGCCCAAGATCCACACAACTCCAGGATTAAACTTTTTGAGTTCTTTTGTCCTTTGTGAACAATTCTCCCGATTATTTGTACAGTATAAATATTATTCCCACTTCAAAGTCCCATCTTGTTCTATTCTCCATGCAGATTTCTTTGGAACGGTGACAAGCCCAACTCTCGGGGTCCATGAGATGAGAATTGGCCCCATTACCTACCAGGTGAAGACCGGAGACATAACCAAGGAAAATACAGATATTATTGTGAATTCAACCAACAATTCCTTCAACCTCCTATCAGGTAAGTAATATATTGAGTGACTTTATATTATATAATATTAACAATATTCATATTGATTGGCATTATAATTAGTACCCAGCACCCATTTGCAAGGACACACCTTCTTACATTGACTTCAAATATGGAACATTTGGAATTTACTCTAAATCCATAGTTTAGCTTACAAAACAGGACCTTGTGAAAGAACCTATTCAGTATCTACGCTGCAATTAGTTATTCAGCTTGGGTTCAACCACTGCTCTCATTGGCCCACAAATCATTTAACAGTTCGGTGAGCAGCCAATGGCAGCGAGGCAGGAGGGAGTCCAACAGCAGTGTTGAACTGCCAAACAGTGGGGCTGCATGGAATAGTGAAATCCATTTCTCAAAATAGCAAACAGATTTTTTTTAAATTCAATTTTGGCTAGACATATTGTCAATTTCCCAGCTGCCCCAAGTCATGTGACTTGTGCTCTTATAAACTTCAATCACTCTTTACTGCTGTACTGCAAGTTGGAGTGATATCACCCCTTCCCTTCCCCCCCCCCCAGTAGCCAAACAAAAGAACAATGGGAAGGTAACCAGATAACAGCTCCCTAACACAAGATAACAGCTGCCTGGTAGATCTAAGAACAACACTCAATAGTAAAAACCCATGTCTCACTGAGACACATTCCGTTACATTGAGAAGAAAAAACAGCAGCCTGCCAGAAAGCATTTCTCTCCTAAAGTGCAGACACAAGTCACATGACCAGGGGCAGCTGGGAAATTGGCAAAATGTCTAGCCCCATGTCATATTTCAAAATTGAATATAAAAAAATCTGTTTGCTCTTTTGAGAAATGGATTTTAGAGCAGAAGTCTGCTGGAGTAACACTATTAACTGATGTGTTTTGAAAAAAACATGTTTTCTGATGACAGGATCCCATTAACATTTGCAGCAAACAGATTTCAGATTATTAAACTAATCAACCAACAAACTCCACTCCACTTACCCAGTCTCTGGACTCTTACTCTGTACAGGGGTCTCCAAAGCAATTCTGCAAGCAGCCGGACCGAGTGTAATTTTTGAATGTCAGCAGCTTGGTAAGGTGATTTACTATATTTCCAATTTCATACATACCTATTGCTTTTCTTTTTTAACTTCACTTTTTATACAATTGATATTATATGATAGAGAAATATGTCTCTATTTATACATAATTTACAGTAGGGGGTATATTATCCCTTATAATACAAGTGATACTCAGAGTTCCCTGTATAACTCAGCCTGCAGCCTTGTGTCTTTATATGGTCGCAGAACCCCTCAGTGACTTCTAATATCCTTATAATTTACAGTAGTTGTAAATTATCCCATATATCCCTTTATGTTGGTGCCATATACAGTAGATATTACTATGTAGGGTTGTCTGTCAGTTGCTGGATATATGACAGTAAGTGTTAATAAATGTCTTGTCACATATTTCTTTTTGTTAGGGTTGAACCCTTCCTCGCCTTTTTCTTCTTCTTCAGCGATGAGTAAGATGTTTGCAGCTATTTACGGTACGTTTCTCTGGATTCAATCTTTTCTTTCATAAACTGCCATCTCCAGTTTCCTCCCTCTCTGTTTGTGGTGTTTAACATCCTTCAACCAAAAATAGTTACTCACACCCAACAACAGACCAACTGCAATGTAGTATTTGACAATAAGCTCTTTTGTTGAGATGTGAGCATTGGTAGCCTCCCCAAAATATTGTCACTAACCTCCCCTGTTTGCAGAGTAAACAACTGTGGACAGTTGGGCAGGGGTCACAGTTTGGGGGGGGGCCGAAAGTGCAAGGGGGGTCTGAATTGGGCTTCAGAGCTTTAATCTCTTTAATATGTTTAATCAAGGTTCTGTTGAGATTTTAATCTCCTGAAGTCATATGAGATAAATAGGGAGGGAAGGGACAGTTACTGTCAGATTAGGGATAAATTCTAATTTAAGCAAATGATTTATGGGAAGTTCATGCGGAACATTAGAAATCAGAATCCCAGACAAAAGGGTAGAGACAGCAACGGGTCAGACACATGTAGGATATGTAGGGGACATGCTTACTCTTTACAAGTACATTAGAGGACATTATAGACAAATAGCAGGGGACCTTTTTACCCATAAAGTGGATCACCGTACCAGAGGCCACACCTTTAGACTAGAAGAAAAGAACTTTCATTTGAAGCAACATGGGGGTTCAACAGGGGGTTCTTTACAGTCAGGACAGTGGGGTTGTGGAATGCACTGCCGGGTGATGTTGTGATGGCTGATTCATGCCTTTAAGAATGGCTTGGATGATTTTTTGGACAGACATAATATTAAAGGCTATTGTGATACTAAGCTCTATAGTTAGTATAGGTATGGGTATATAGAATTGAATTAAAAATAGAGAGGGGTGTATGTATGGATGATGGGTTTTCATTTGGAGGGGTTGAACTTGATGGACTTTGTCTTTTTTCAACCCAATTTAACTATGTAACTATGTAACACTTGTTGGCAGATGCTTCTGGTGAGTCCGACTCAGCTGAACAAAGTGATATTTATATGGTTTCTTATATTTTCACTTCAGGGTCACAAACTAATACAAGCTTCATCATGACTCAGGGTGGTAACCTTCAGTGCAAAAATATCATCCATGTGGTAGGACAGAGAGACCCGAAATGTATCCAGAGATGTGTCCTGGACCTTTTGCAGGAGTGTAACAGACTGCAAATGACTTCAGTTGCCCTTCCGGCCATGGGAACAGGTGAGAGGATGGCTGCAGTCCCTCTGACTGGCAGGGGCAAAATTAAAGAGGACTCAGTGGGGAGCTGATTGATAAACTGTGTCACGTAAGATTACTGTATAGGAATGGTCTATCCTGGCACTATAAGTGTAAATCCTAGTAGCCATGAATTTTCTCACATTCTCTCCTACATATCTCTCTCTTTGTCATTGCCATAGGTGCAGGGGCTGTTGCTGCCAACGTGGTCGCTGACGCCATGTTGGACGGAGTGGAGGATTTTGTCAAAACACAAGCAGCACCATCAGTTAAGACTGTTACAATTGTAATTTTCCAGCAGCCCATGCTCAATGACTTTTATACGAGTATGAAAGGAAAGGAAGGGACAGCCATGTCTCAGCCACAATCCACATTCAGTAAATTATACTGTAAGTTATTCCTGTATTTACTGCTAAAGGATCGGGGTCCCATAAATATCCCTGAAATGTTCTCACATCTAAGTGAAGTGTATGACTTTCAGATGTGTGCCTGACATTCAGGGACCACTCTCGTGGCAATTAGATGGAGATAAGCCAAATGGTATTGAAGTTATATAGATCAATGGTGGATATAATAAAGGGCTATTTGTAATTTTTCAGACTAGGGCCCAGTAGGAGATCTTCTGGGTCTCTGACAGTCCTGTCCAACCCTGGTCCCTATTATGGACTGACTCATACACACAGGAGTTTGTAAACGCAGTTTATAGTCAAACCATAATGCTCCATCTGCCAAACTCCACTACATTTCCAGTAAGCCACACCTTCCATTATGCTGAGTGGAAAAATAATTTCTAATGTAAAAGCCACATCACTAACATGAGGAAACCCTTTGTTATATGGTATGAGATATAATATTGCATGTTTATGGCTTGAGCTCAATGTCTTCCTGTCTCTGGTTGCACTTACAGCTTGGGTTCTACCAGCCAAGAAAAAGCCCACCCAGAAGTTGACAGCATTTCAATTAACTGATAACATTGATCCAGCCATTATACACCTCTGTGCGGCCACTAAGAAGGAAGTCATAGACACCAGGTTGTGGCTTGAGAAGTTAATTTTAGAAGAGCAGTTTGAGAACGTTCTCCAGGAAGAGTGGGTTGGTGATTTCGAAGAGACTGAGCGACAGACACTATCAGATTTACAGAAGAGGCTCCAGATCTCTATAAAGTATGAACCTTCCACTTCTTCTGTAACAGTCTCAGGCCTCACAAGGGATGTTATGGAGGCATCCAAAGAAATCCAAGGCATGATAAAGCAAATAAGGGACAAGAAAACCAAGGAACGTGAGGCTGAGCTGTGCGGTAACATGGTAGAGTGGAGTTACCATGATGGCAGGAGAATGGTCCCATTTGATAAACTAACAAACCTAAAACTAGAAGAGGCGGCAAGCGAGAAGCAGCAATTTGTTACTGTGAGGGTGAATAGAACAGAATTCATTGTTGATGTACAAAAAAGATCCGCTACAGACACTCAGGGAAACACCAAGGAGATCATACGGTTGGCAAAGCATGGTAACAGTCTACTTTACTTTCATTCAATCCTCCAGGGAAGCATTGCTCAGTGGCCTATTATCTCCCTTGCTTTATTCTCTATAATGGGAACCCTTCTAGTCTGATGGGGGGATTCTGAAGAGAGCACTGGGGAATATACTGTATACTTGGCTGAGAGACTCCACTTAAGGGCCCTGTCAGAACTACTTGCAATGCTGAGTATCCAAGTTCCAAACAACCACTGTCATATTATCCTCATCACCCCTTAAACACCATTGAGTAAGTAACAAGAAACCAAATTATTAAAACACACCTTCCCACACATTTCATGGCTTTGAGGGGACTGGGTTGGTCCCTTTAGTTCTATCCTGGGTTCTGACATGGCATATTTTCTGTGAAAAATTGGGAAATAAATTTGGTATGTGGTTACCCTAGATACCCTTGCTTTCAGTATTGTGGCTTAGCCATGGTAGGATCATGAACTAAAAATCCCCCCTCCCTTTTAATATAGACACTTGAGATATGGACACTCGTTCGTTCTTGTTCCTGCCTTTACCATCACTAGGCTATAAGCAGAGTTGGTAGCTCTAATGGGCATCTTCACCCCCTAAAAAGTGGAGCACTTAGGACAAACTATCCCTTATAATAATATTTACTATAAGGTTGTTTATATAAGCCAGTGTTTTGTTCTCCCTGCTACCCAACAAGACAACTGATACTGTAACTTGGTTTGCATGGTGCCTTGCCAAATAATATAACCTACTCCAGACTCTATACAGTCCCCACTTCCTCTTCAGTCTCTGCATTAAAGGGAATAGATCCAAAGAAGGACCATCTGGACATTATGGCTAGGTTCCTAACAAACACTTCTCCATAACTCTCTAGGACCAGTGGCTCACTATAACAACCCTACTTATGTTTACCTAACTCCCTGTCCTATATTTATGGAATCGGAATTAGGGGCATTAATAACACGATTTCTAGCACTGAATACCAAAAGAATCCTGAAGTGCAATTACATACCTCCCAACTGTCCCTTTTTTGGAGGGACAGTCCCTCTTTTGACAGCTCAACCCGCAGTCCCTCATTTATACTGGAAAGTCCCTCTTTTCTCTGCACTGAACAGCCAGAAAAAGAAACAAAGTTTCTCACTTAATTGGCTTTTAGCAGAGAGCCCAGAACAGCTGGTCAAAAATTGCTGTGCTAAGTGCGGAAAAAAATTTTTTGTCCCTCTTTTTACTTCCAAAATGTTGGGAGGTATGCAATTACAGCCTGTCCAGCAATCTCCCTATGTTATGGATTTAGCAAGAAGGCTGACACAGATCCGGTAGGCAAATTCTCATTGGAGCATACATTAATATCTGTAAGGTGTCTGGCCTGTGGGATTAAATACTCTTTTATTTTCCAAAAGGAGAAGCCTTAAGTGTACCTCCTACCTGGGATCCAATGGTGAAAGAACAAGTTAAGATGGTACCATTGGTCGTTGGTTCCCCAGAATACACTGGCGTTCAGGGGAAATTTGCTCAGACCTGCAACATGAGGATCCTTAAGGTATCTATTGCTCTATTACTTGGAGTAATTCTTTTTGATTGGGCATCAGTAACTCTTAAATATGTTTTATCTGCTGCATTGAACTTAATGCTATAAAGGAATTCAGTATAATTTAAGGGTTCTGCTGCTTTGGGGTAAATTTAGGTTGGAAACCAGTTCCACTCAATGACATTGGTTGCTCTGTGTCTCTGTGAGATGCTTGAGGTTCTTACCTAGTTCCCTGTCTACTGTTTGATCCATTTCCTAGATTGAGCGGATCCAGAACCAAGCTCTCTGGCTAAACTATCAGATCAAAAAGAAGCATCTTGACAACAAGTATGGCAGCACCAACAATGAAATGCAGCTGTTCCATGGCACCGACCACAATACAGTGGGAAATGTCAATCACAATGGGTTCAACCGCAGTTTTGCTGGAAGGAATGGTAAGAGACCTTGGATTTCCAGTGGGGTGTTACCATTCTATATAGTCACACCAAGGCCCATAGACATTTTAAACAAACAAGTATTAGGGGACCCAGCAAAATATCTTTCACCTCCACTGAAGACAGCCTTATTTTTGGGATGGGACATAAAGTATTATTTAGGGTCCTCCTTCTGGTCTTCTACTTCTCTTGTGCAAATAGTCTCTGGGCTGCAGGGCAGTGACACAAGATAACCTGGGGACTTAGGGACAACTTTCCTAGAAAGAAGCTACAATCCCATAACTGGAGGGAGGCAGATAGGCAGCAATTTCCATCTATTTCCTCATGTAATAAACCAATATAGCATGTTTTCAGGGGAACACCTTGTTATAATGTTCCATTATTGTTTGATAATAGTGTCTCACTATACGGTAAATCTGATTCAATGTATGTTATTTGCCCATCAACAGCAATTGGCAGTGGGACATATTTTGCAGTGAATGCAAATTACTCTGCGCAGAACACTTACTCCAAACCTGATGTGAATAGGCACAAACATATGTACCTGGCGAGGGTACTGACGGGGCAATATTGCTGCGGCCAACCTGGAATGATTACTCCTCCTCCCAAGAATCAGTCTGACCCAACAGATCTGTACGACAGTGTAACTGATAATATTAACCATCCCTCCATGTTTGTGATCTTCAGTGATATCCAGGCCTATCCCGAGTATCTCATCACCTTCGTATGAGGAGCCTGGGGTTAACTAGACACACATTCTGTACTTCATTCAATTGGAAGGGCCTTAGATTTCCAGGGTCCCCTCAGTGCCTCAATAAAATAAAAAAAGCACAGATACTTTTTATCAGGGGTGCCCAAAAGGTAGATGGGGATCTACCAGTAGACCTTTAGCTGGTGATCAGTAGATCTCAAGACACTGTCAACAAACAGCTTATCTAAATCACCATTCTATTTCATGCTTTTCATTCAGATATTTATTAATATTAAGGTTATATAAGAAATAGTTGTTTGTTAAATACAGCAATATACAGTACACGTTTTCATAAATCAATACTTAAATAATATTTTCCATGGAACAGAACGTGAACAATGATTTTATGGATGTAGATCCTAATGGGACAACATCACTAAAAGTAGACCTCGTATTAGTAAAGTTTGGGCACTCCTGCTGTATATGAACAGTTGTGACCAATCAGCAGCTTGTGACCAATCTTCTGGGATATTGTTGCTAATTTTATTGCTATGACCTTGTTATATATAAAGCAAAACTAAAAGATAAGGCTATTTCAAATAGAATGAGGTTTATTGAGTTTAACAACAGAACATAGACTGGTTTTGCTTTGGGAAAGCAGTCAATGTGACACCAAAGTGTAACACGAGGGCTTTGCCAAAGAAATTCCCCTTGTCACAAACTTTTATAGATTCAAATGGGTGTACACAAACATATAACTTGAACCCACCCAAAATGTTGGAAGAGCAGTGGATGTTCTTAACTACAGATATTGCAACTGAAAATAGTTTCCTGCTTACAACTGTCCCTCAGCCTTGCAGTTCTTTATATGTTAAAAGCAGACACTGTGATGAACTCAGCAATGAAGAAAACACTTCTGTACAGGGACCCCATCTAGCATCTACTGACACTCTGAATTCTTTCAGTAGCTTACAAAGTGGACTCTCATCACGGGGGTGTCATTTACAAGAGAAATAATTAACGGGGGAACATTACCCCTCCCTGCACCTACCCTGCTTTGGGCAGTTGGTATTGCAGCATCAGAATGATAAGGGCATTTGGTATTAGACTTTATTATTCTTACTCTCTGAAACATAACCATTCGTCCGTCATCGAAATAGGCTGTTCTCATATAAATGTGGTCATATAAAAATATATTACCAAAATCTGACCCATAGAACTGGCTAGTCCTGGGGCAGGTCAGGCTCATGCTGAATTAGTACAGCACACACAGAGCCTGCTCCTCCTTTTATATTCCAATGGATTTGGGTGGCCATTAGGGGGTCACAAACAAAAAAAATATAGATACATAATTAACAAACTCTAGCTGGTACCAGAAATGCCAACTAACCCCATGGCATTATGCTGACAATGATCCAGTCCTGGATTTCTGAAACAGCTTCCTCTTCACACCATGTTACCATGAAATAAGATGGTTTATTTGTGAATCCAAAGGCAACATGCAAATTGCCAAAAAAAAAGGCCAGAATCAGCCCTTCTTGTACTTTGGACGCTGCGTTCATGTTCGTGTGCAAATAGCCTCAGGCTTCTGCGCTCCATATTCGAAGGCAGAGGTTTCCTAAATTACCCGAAAGGTCTAAGAAAGGCCCAAACTGGGTCTTTATCATTATTATAGTGACAGGTAGTTAGCTTGTATCTCAGTGCCAGGACTGGCTCATTATCATTACCATAATGACATGGGTCATTAGACTGATAATGATTCAGATTTTGCCTTTTTAATATATGAACCCAGGAGAGGCATGAAGGCAGAGCTTGACTGAGCGATGCCCATGCCAAGGAGGCTAACTAAAAGGCAGATATATATCATGGTTATATAATTGCTCTGTCGAGTTGTTGCTGCCATGACATTACACAGTGTGAAACCACTGGACCTGGTACAATCTGTACTTTGTTGACATAGCACTGCCCGGACTTTATCAATTTAAATAAAAGTTCTGATACAAACACTGCTCCTCTGATCATTTGTGCAACAATTACTCTTTCCTCATGGATGGTTTTAATTGACGTCCGGCTGCAGCACTGTCATCATATAAGCAGTGTTCCTGCAGACTGGGGGCTCCGCTCCTGCATTCCTGATTTTCATTTCTACTGTTTTCTGGAGGATCAGGTTGTGATCAGGATCCCAGGGCCCCACCAGATGTCCAGACAGGGAAAATATAAGCTATCATGAGGCCTCATTAAATTAGCTTGGCCCTCCCACCAGGAAGCCCAATTAATATCCCATTGGTTACTTGGGCACCCTGGTTGGTGTTCAATGGGCCCCAATGAAAAATAAAAAAATGGACTTCCACTTCCAGATTATACCCAAACTGCATCCATGACCCACCCAAACCCAACCACTTCCACACAAGCTCCACACCTTTTGCAACCTGTTAATCACGCTGTTCCAGCTTGTCTCTCAACTGCAGTACTTTCTATACATCTCGGACGCCGGCCCTGCTTCCAGGTTTCTATAATTCATGCTTATAGGCTCTTGTGTGTCTCTTAAGCTTTCATAGATATTTGAGGGAGGGGATACCTTTAGGTGTGGAAGGAGACATGATTATAATGTATCTGTAGGAGACGCTGTTAAGGTGGCCATACACGGACAGATTAAATCCGCCGATATTGGTCCTTTTTTCCATTTTGTCTGTGTGTGGGGGCTCCCGACAGGTCCTCCCGATTGATATCATGCCAAAATTCGCCCAGTTATCGATCGGTCAATTTCGATTTTTTTTTGCTGTGATCCAGGACTGCATCGGCTAGTTGATGAGGTCCTGCAGCTTGGCGCCCATTCACAGCATTGTAATCTGATCGTTCGGATTCACCCGATATCGCCCAGCCCTTAGTGGGCATATCGGGTTAAGTTCCGCTCGTTTGTCGACCTCGCCAAACCAGCGGATCTAATAGTGTATGGCCACTGTAACGCTGTATCTGTAGAAGAGGCTGTTAACGGTTAACTGTATCTATAGAAGAGCCCATACTTTGTTTCTATAGAAGGGAATATTAGGGTAGGACTTCACAGACGATTTCCACGCAATCCGGCACGCTGCGCAAAAAAGCAGGCATTGCGTCGGATGCGACAGTAATAAGGTAAGTAATAGCATTGTCGGATGGTGTTGCAGCGTTGATCCGACGCAACGCGACTGTCGGATGCAGACGCTGTGTCTGCATCCGACAGTCGTGTCGAGTCGGATCAACACTGCAATTTCCTCTGACATTTCCATTATATACCTTATTTCATGACGCCTGCGTTTTTGCGCAGCACATAGGATCGTGGTGAAATCGTCCATGAAGTCCTACCCTAACTCTGCATCAAAGAGGCAGTTTCTCTGTATCTATAGGTGAGGCTGTTACCGGGACAGGATTTGTATTTCCAATTCTGCCAGACCAGCGTGTGCCCTAAAGCACTGCACCCCACACCCCCTTGAGCCGGTGAAAATGGCTATGGGGCCCAGTGTGATCAGGGGCCATCTAGCTCCCACCCCCCCAATTATTATTTCTGTTGTATCTATATTTATTTGCGCTGCTGGGTCGGACAGACCTGCTGGAAGGATAAGGCAGGCAAGGTGCACATGGATGAATGCAGATCCAGTGACATCGCTGGCGAGTAGCGATGAGTGAATCTGTCCCAAAAGTTTTGTAGTTTTGCAAAAAAATTCACAAAACTATGAGAAAATGTGTGAAATGGTGAAAAATTTTCAAAACAAATCTTTCGAAGTCTATGAGTGACATTTTTATTGCGGCAACATTTTTGTAGCAAAGTACATTCGAGTTTCCTCATCTCTACTGGCGGGCGCTAAACCCGACCTGGTTTAGAGAGCTCGGGGTATATTTATCAAAGAGTGAAGTTAGAGATCGCCACAGTTCACTTGAGTGAAATTCCACCGCTCTCCATTCATTTTTATGGGATTTTTAAAATAGTATTTATCAATGGGTGAAAGAGAAAGTTCATCCCTTGATAAATACGCCTTTCAACATCCCATAGAACTGAATGGCGAGTGGCGGAATTTCACTCTAGTGAACTGTGGCAATATCTCTAACTTCACTCTTTGATAAATATAACCCCTTGAGTGCACACATGCATCTACACACGTCAGGACCCAGCAGTAGACTAGAAGGGGCCTGGGTGGCTTTAGCCTAGGGGCCCTACATGCCATTAATCCAGCAGTGCCCTTGAGCGTGCATGTACTCACTATCCTTAGCACCTAGTGGCACTCAAGGCACTGGGCAACAATTGTCAAAATCTCCCACTTGCCTAGTCATCTGTGTGACAATAGGAATTAAGGAGTAGATGTGGCTAGGTGGCTTGTTTCTCCTAAAATTGTGTCCCCTGTGCCTGGAACCTTGCAGCCTTCAAACAAAACAAGGCAAGCAATTGATTCAAAGAAAAACATTTTATAGAAGGTATCTCTTCCAGATAGTATGCCTGAAGTACTGGGGTATTAGGCATTATCTTCAGTGGCGTAACTAGCCCCCTAAGGGCCCTGGTACGGAAATCTAAAACTGGGCCCCCCTACCCCCCACACATTGGGTCGCAGCATTAAAGGGGCCATTCACATTTACATTAACTTAAATATGGCGCATAGAGGGATATTTTTAGAAACTTTGCAATTGTTTTTTTAATTTTTTTTTTGTGGTTTGCGTTATTTAACTTTTTATTCAGTAACTCTCCAGTTTGCAATTTCAGCAGTCTGGTTGCTAGGGTCCACATTACCCTAGCAACCATGAACTGATTTGAAAGACTGGAATATGAATTGCAGAGAGTCTGAATAAAAAATAAAAAGTAGCAATAACAATAAATGTACAGCTTTACAAGGCATTTGTTGTTTAGGTGGGCCAGTGACCCCCAGCTGGAAAGAGTCAGAAGGAGAGAAATAACTCAAAAACTATTATAAAAAAAAATGAAGACCAATTGAAAAGTTAACCTGAAGGGGAACCACCCCTTTAATGTTACACTATGGGGGGGGGGCTGTGCAAGGCCTCTCTGTCATTATATTACATGTTAAGCAATAGGTGAAATCGTGCATGATTGTAGGTGCAGACTTATTGCAGTGAAATATTTACAGACAGAACCAAACTGCAACTACATAAGAAGAATGGAGCATTTGAACAACCTGTAAAAACACCTTTGCTTGAATTGCTTCAGTGAGGTGTGTTATGCTGTGGGCAGCAGGCTGCTGGTAAGGTGAGACAAGGCAAACTGTTGCACACTTCTTCCCTTTCTCATAGTACATATCAGCAGCACCCTTCCATCCCAGGCTCCCAGGCAGCTTTTTAATATCTAGTGCAGTGCTTGCCCCACCTAAGAAACCGTGTGGCCTCACATTGCCAGCTTGCAGTGGCACAGCTCCTTCTAGATCTGCCGCCGGAACTTGAATATGTCCTGCTGCCGTTGGTGACGTCACGCTCTACTGAGAACGGCGCAGTCAGATACAAGTCATTTCTCTAAAGGGACCCGGACCCCATTGGGGATGCAGGGGCACCGGCCCTGGTCCCGCTGCACCCCTTGCGCCCCCGGTAGTTCCGCCACTGATTATCTTGTAAAAAGGAAGCAGTCGGATTCGCAGATAAATGATGTTGGTGTGTCTCTGTAGCATGAAGCAATTCCAGCAACAGAATATTCCTTAAATGGGGCGTCAAGTTACTAGTCCTTTCTACTGCCCCATAGACAATAATTCCCTTCCGAGACATGATAGGAAAAGGCATTGCTGCAGTTTCTCTTCATCGGACAGAAGAGGCCGGGTTATTTGCCCTATAGACATACCTCCCAACATTTTGGAAGTAAAAAGAGGGACAAAAATGTTTCTCCCAAGTAGCACAGCGACATTTTGACCACGCCCCTTTCTGTGGCCACACCCCTAATTACCACGTTCATTTTTTGGCAGGTTATGAAAGTTTGAAAATAATTCTCTTTATCTAAACTGTTTGTTTTTTTTGTGTCTCAGAATTGTTACAAAGTAGCTTATTTGCACCTGTGAGCTGTTCTGGGCTCTCTGCTGAAAGCCAATGAAGCGAGAAACGTTGTTTCTTTTTCTGGCTGTTCAGGGCAGAGAAAATATGGACTTTCATTGTGCTGGGGCCTGGGGCTGAGGAAGGGCTAATAGTGCAGCTGTTTCATATGAGCCAGTGGGAACTTCCCGGAACATAAAGGGAGAGGCCGACGAAGAGAAACGAAAACAGAAACGAAAGTGAAAGCCATGTGATTGTATAAATACCAGAGATCGCTCAGCACCGCCCGGACTTGCTATTAAATACTGCAGCTCAACCGACTGCTCTCACCGATACTGCCGCCCACCTCTGTCCTCTCACCGGTCACTCTCTGTACTGTACCCCTCAACCGGCACCAGACACACGGACCCGTATCCGGAACTGCCGCTCTCACCCCACAGTACAGCAACACTACCTTTTGCCTTTCACCTGCCACCTCTCAACCCACACATTGGGTGTCACTGCCTTATCATTAGTATTAAATATTATGTACTGAGCCTGAGCCCAACTCACCCTGGGCCCCTGGAACCTCTCTAGCGCACTCTTTATTTAACATGGACACTGACTGCTCCTACCAGTTCCCTGTGGCCCTTCAGTGGGATCTGGGGCCAGAGAAACTGAAAGAGCTAAAGAACAAGCTGCTTGTGTATTTCCAGAGCAAGAGCAAGTCTAATGGAGGGGAATGTGCCATCAAGGACCCCGACTGCACCCAGGGATTTGTCCTCATCCACTTCAGCCAAAAAACAGGTAGGATTGGGGGTACAGGGATTTGTCCTTGTCTACTTCAGCCAAGAAACAGGTTAGATTGGGGTTACAGGGATATGTCCTCATCAGCGCCGTTTCTGGTGGCTCCTGCAATGCCGCCCCCCCGCGCCGATTTACCTGTGGGGAGGCAAGAACACTATTGTGGAGAGCGCAATTGTGCACTCTCGCAATAGTACAGCCGAATTTCCGGTTTAAAAACCGTAAATTCGGCTCTTAAAGGTGCAGGAGCGGCTTTTTGCCGCCCCTGGAATCCTCTCTGGTGCTGCCGCCTGAGGCAAGCGGCTCAGCTCGCCTCATTGGCGGAGCACCCCTGGTCCTCATCCACTTCAGCCAAGAAACAGGTAGAATTGGGGGTACAGGGATATGTCCTCATCCACTTCAGCCAAGAAACAGGTAGAATTGGGGGTACAGGGATATGTCTTCATCCACTTCAGCCAAGACCAGGTAGGATTGGGAGTACAGTGATATCCCCTCTCAGACAAACACACATATTGTTGCTCACACACACAATACAGAGACATAACCACAGCACAGACTACAGCTGTATTGAGACACAGCAGGAGGGGAGAGGGCAGGGGTGAGGCCCAGGGAGGGGGTTAGACATGATCCAGGGCAACAAAATAACCAGCCCCATAGACTTCAGTGTGTTTATAGCCATCTGACTATCTGGTCTACAGAGACAGGAGTGAACCTAACGGTAACTTTTCCATGCTCCATATTCACAGTGAGGGATGCTGTTCTTAAAAAAGAGAGCCACGATATTAATTTATCAGGAGGCAAGAGGTTAAAGTTGGTTGTCTCATTACCTACCAGTAACCAGAAACCTCCAGCAGTAAGTATTGCATGAAATATAATTTATTCCACTAGAACATACTCATTTTGTGATACTGGTGTGAAAGGACAGACTTGTGACTTAGTAATACTATGGTGTGAGGGAACAGACTAACTTGGTAATACTTGACATAAAACATTGCTATACTCTTTTGACAGTATTGAATAACAGAGCTGTGCCATTGGACTGACCAGATGACTGAGCGAAGAAGGATTTGTATGGTCAGATCATAAAAATGTACAAGTTAATTGATCAGATACTTATGTCAATAGTGTGTTAGGGCTGATTATGTACCAGTGTGCAGATGTGCAGATTTCCACTTAGGTCTCAGCTGGAAGGCCGGGATCTAATATCAGGCACCCCATGGCCCCTATCACTTGCTCGTCGTGACCGCCTGATCCCCTTCTCGTGCATGATACTGAGCACTAGCGATTGACATTTGGGAGATTTAAAACCCAAATCAAATCTCCTGCACGTCCCTACTGTTTGGACCCAATTTAGACATGGTAGGGCTGCATGGCACCTAAAAAATATCCCTATGCCAGTGCCTTTGTAACCTTTCCACAAATCCAGGCCTATGAGCTGGTCACTCAATGACTTTAGAGTCCATAGGGGTTCAGGTCTGGTCACATTTCCTTCCCTGTGATTGTTTTAAGGCAAACTTTCTGAGATGTGTTTGGTTCTAAACTGAACTGTAACTGCTCTGGGTCTCCCTGCTGTGACACTGTAATTGCCTCACGTCTCTCTACCTGTAACACTACTGTTGCCTTTACTGTAATAATGTTTCCTTTGCCTTATGGTATTATTTCTGTTTGTAGGAATGTGCTGAACCCTGTGATCACCAAGTGCCAGGTAATTATATACACTTGCCCTCTGTAATTCTTCCCAGCGAGCCAAAACCCCATTTGCCCCCTCCTTCTGGTGCGATGGTACCTGGTGTTGTGTGCCTCTCCCTTTCTCCCGTTGGAGTGGGGTATATTGGCTTGGAGCAGCCATGGGAGCTTTGGGATTGTCATTGAACTAATCCATGAAAAATATGCCCCAACTCCTACGCTATCCCTGAGAAACAATGTGCCCTCTAGGCAGGGCCATGGACAAGACTGAACTCACATGATACCAGCACACACAAAACTTCCATTCATGTATGTCCCCACAATGTGCATGCAGTCAGTTGCATTTAAAACCACTTTCATTATTTGCACTTGCATCAAAATTTGCTTCATGCACTTCTGCATAGTTGCGCATAGCTCAGTCCTTCAGCTCTCCATTCCAGATTGACTATTTGAACCCTGGAGCTATAGCCACCTCTGGACCAGGTGGGAGCTCCAGTATTCCGTCTGCCCCCCAGCGTCAACCACCTCCGTTCAGTTGCATCGAAAGAATTGGGTGCCCAAGTCACTCGCATGCTTAACACCAGAAAAAATGCAATGCAGACGGCAAAAATATTTGGTGCTACTGCACCCCATTTGGACAAAACACACATGTAGTTGTGTTCATTTTCTAATCCAATTCCAGTAAGTGCAGCACAGTTGCATCCAGAACATTGCCCCTTTGCAACCACAATGACACATGGATTCTGGGAAACACATTGCATTATGGGGCAACAACAAAACTCCTAGGCCCTCCTGCGAGCAGGTTCTGTTTTCTCTGTAGTTACTCCCCTACATCTAACCCACCTCCCCTTCAAATTCACTACTTTATACTGTAAATAGTGTAGATGAGTAACTGATACTCTTAACCCACACTGAATGCAATGATGGATATATAACTACAGGGTCCTCTTTACTGTGCCCAGGTCTGTCCAACTGGAGGCTTTTATGCTGCAAATGGCCCTCGGTGCATTTGTTTGTTCTTCAAGGAACCACATGACTTCTTCAATAAAATGTGAGAATCTGACCCAGTGTGTGGAAACACCTAGGCAGCTCCAATATATCAGCTGCCACCTTAAATCTACCTTGGGCACAAGTGCATTTGAAGTATACATGTTATCTGATCTCACCAATCAGATCAGTGAAAGTGCTGTGCCATGTAATTAGCTTGAAGGGTAATTGATCCCTAAACTTTCCCTACAGGTCAGTTATCTGTGTTTGACTCACATCAGCTTAGATTTAGCCATATTGCTGATTTGTCATAGAAATGACTACATTTCATGATGAAACTGGTGCACCTAGCCATGGCTATAGGGCTATTATTATGAATCTTTAACATGCAACGCATTATATTCGTTTAGGTAAATTCCAAACCCACCTGCCAGTCCCACTAATCCACGGTAATAGATTCACACTGACCCACAGTGTTAGAGATGGTAATGGAACAATGGCTACTGTAAGTGGTTAAAAAGGGGATGTTGGTCAGTCCTGTGTTTTACCGTCATCATGTTTATTCTTCTCCAGTGGGACCCCCTTCTCTGGATGTGAATCCTGTGGCTGCATCAACAGCAGGACTTTCTTCTATGAATGTAGACTCTGAGACACCACCCTCTGTGGCTCTGATTGAAAACATTTCAGACACCTGTACAATGGAAATGTTGATCCTCCTGGTGGAGAATATCAGTGGGAAATATGTCAGCACCGACTTTAACTTGGAGATGATCCCTGAGATTAAATCTGGAGTAGTCACTTTCAGCTGTAACGTTGGTGAGTGGTGGTAATCTGATGTAGGTTTTGTTGGCCAATAGGGACAATGGGTTAATCTTATGTAGGTATTATTACGGAATAGGGAATGAGGGTTCATCTGATATAGATAACTGGGGCTAAATGTTTCATTGTATCTCCCTATGAATCAAAAATGCAATTCTTTCATTTTTATTGAATGACAAGAGTATGATAAGTAAACTTATAAGCATTTTCTTTTGACTTTAGTAGCATTAGGACAATTAGTACATGGGTTGTTTTTATGTCTTTATCTATCTTTTAAATGGTTTTGCTATGGTTTTGCCTTGATATTTTTTATAATATAAAACTATCTCATACTGAGAGCAAGACACGGTATAATGCTGTGACCAACAATGTTATTGGGGTTGAGCCCTTAATCTGATTTTTTTTTGGGGGTGAAGTGAATAAAGAAGCCAGAGGAGCTGCTCAGATCTCTATTGAACCAATTAACTGTATTTAATTTCCCAGATATCCCAAATTTCATCAGAGCCTTCCATGAGAACCGTCGGGTGAAACAGATGAAATTGAGGGCAAAGCCACTGGAAGAGACTAGAAGTATCCGGGCTGAGAATTTGCCTCCTAACACATCTGATGATCACCTTATTATTTACTTTGAGTGCCCACGGTTTGGAGGGGGGGCAGTAAATGGAGTGGAACTAATACCAGAAGAGGATGCAGCCATAATAATATTTGCTGATAAGCAAGGTAAAGTTGTGTATACAATAAAGCAATTGTCACTGTGTGTATGTGTGAGTGTTTGTGGTTGGGGGGACCACATTAAAACATCAACAGGCCCAGCCTGTGCAGCATTATTTTTTCAAGATGTTCCTAATGATATTCCTGAGCTACTAGGTAAATATATGGTATAATGAGCCACCAGATTATAAAATAGGAAATATTATGTCCCTAAACGATATAATAAAGGATAGTAATGCACTCCATATAGTACAGAATGGTGTGAAACCTAAGTCACATTATGGCCACATGCACACACACAGCAGGACATACAGACACAAACATTTTGCAAGTGAAGTGAATGGTGCCAGGTGCATCAGTTAGATATTTTATAGTTTATACCAGGTGATAGTGTTTCAAACTGAGCATATTTGGTAGTTTCATCCCTATTCAGTTCTGCTTCAGCTCTTCCAGTATCTCTTTCTCCCATTATGTATTGCATGTAGGTTTTGCATGGAACGTTGTATCTCATACAGCCACCGAACTGAGATCAGTGTCAGACTGGGCATCGTAGGGCCCAACAGACACCTGACATCAAGGCCCACTCTCACAAGATTAATAGGTATTGTCCTTGACTAGAGCCATTAGGCCAGGGCTCACCAGGAGATCTTTTGGTACCCTTCTTGGGACAGTGTCTACTCCCAAAGTGGAACTGCCTTTTTTTCTGCCAGCTTGATTTCATTAAAGGCATTTAATTTATTACCATTTTTACCCAAAAACCTATGAATTCCTAAACCATCAGTTTTTTGAAAACATATGAAAATTATTCCCTGTGATTTCCCCATTGCTATATCAGTGCTGTAAAGTCTATCTACAATATGCCCAGGCTCCCTTGAACCTGGCCAGGTTCTACTTGACTTTAGTTTTGCGCTATTCAATAATAATAAAAAAATAAATCAATAGGAGCCGCACTTACATAACTGCAAACCAGTTCTATATTGCCAAAGCGTCCACTGGGTGAGATCCAAGGTGAGGCATGACAAGGATAAGTCCATCAGATTCATGAGTGGATATATAAACCCACATGTGTTTAAAGGAGAAGGAAAGGCTAAAATTAAGTAAGCTTTATCAGAAAGGTCTATATAAATACACCAGTAAACCCTCAAAGTAATGCTGCTCTGAGTCCTCTGTCAAAAGAAACACCACATTTCTTTGCTTTTATTGTGTACACATGGGCTTCTGTATCAGACTTCCTGTTTTCAGCTTAAACCTCCAGGGCACGGCCTTGAGCATGCTCAGTTTGCTCCTCTCCCCCTCCCTCCTCCCATCCCTACTGTAATCTGAGCTCAGAGCTGTTAGTAAGCAGGGAGAGACTCAGGCAGGAAGTGATGTCACACCAAGCATATATGGCAGCTTCTATCCTAAACAAACAGAGACAGTGTCTAGAGCTGTTTACTCAGGTATGGTAAAGCATTCTGCAGAATAAATATAGCGTTCTAGCTTGCACTATTGTGGCTATTCTATTGGCAATGAACTGTCTTGGAGCTTTCCTTCTCCTTTAATAATAATATATGCCCACAGGGGTCCTAATATCCATAATCTGAGCCATACATAAAGAAATTGCACTTTACAACTATTACACCATGGGGGCAGGTATCATTACTCTTGCCACTATTTCCAACATGAAAGATTCCAGTTCCCTCTCGGCTTCTATGGATATCCAATATCCAAATTTCGTATCCAGTTTTCATAGTAACTGGAGTTTTATTGAAATTAGTTGCATACATGTTTAACATTATAAATTAATAATCATTCACAATAGACCAGTTTTAGTTGAAATGTTTTACGTTTGTTATCAAGCAGAATTTGTTGGAGTTTAGTTATGTCCTTGGCTTTCCTGGATGGTTAGGTCTAAAATGTGATAAAAGACATATTTGTCCACAGTTGCATTGATGGTGTCCATTGGTTATATACTTGCCAATGTGCTGCCAGCATCTGTAGCTATGGTAAGGATGGTTGTTGGCAAATCTATATCTGTTTGAGTGCCACTAAGTGACCGTTCGTTTGTGTAGTTTTTCAGCTGAGCCCATTATTTTTGTTTCCAAGTTTAGAGCCATGTTGTCCAGGTCAGATGCCACAACAAGTCTAAATTTGCAAACTGAGTTGACCGATAATAATTCTTGCAGTTGATCCATGGAATGTGTAGAGTTTGCCTGTCTGGGGCATGTTATTGGCCCACAATAGGGGTGGACACATTTTTTTATATTGGTATAGGAACTGGACTTTAATATCCTCCTTGATTTCATTGCCATCTTCTTCAAGATTTGAGACACATTACAGATTTGCATAGTAACCCATAGAAACCAATCAGTTGTCAACATGTTCAGCCAACTGCAGGAAAAAAATGAAAAATGTTTTGGTTGCCACAGGTTATTGCACAAGGGCACATTTTCTCACTGTTTGTAAGAGCCTCTTTGTTAAATATATTTTTAAGTGTTTAGGTAATATTGTTTTTTTCTCTATAATATTGCTTTTTTCTCTATAATTTGATGTGAATTATTTTGGAGTTTAAATCATTCACTATTCAAATTTTAAAAAAAACAAAATGTATTGATCTCACTGTGCTCCTGAAGGCTCTGGTGTTTCACACATGCTGTGCAATAAAAAAGTGAAACCTGATCATGTTTTTTTTAAATGTCTTTGTACTAACTGATTACTGAATTGTATGCCTTAATTTTTACGTATCTGTTTTTATAACTATTTCTAGTTACCAGAAAGGTGTTGGAGAAACAGCATGTATTTGGGAAGAAGCCAATATTGGTATATCCATACTATGAGTCCCTGGGTATAACACTATATGGGGAGAATGGACCTTGTATAACATTACCCAAACCCCTGGAGTTTCCAGTCAGTCCATATATACTGGAATTCATCCTGGGACATCCACAGATAAAAGACAATGTAGAGAAAGAAATGGCAGATAATTGTGAGCTCACATGGCCAGATCCAAAGTGCTCCAATCCCACCATTAAAATCTCCATTCCCAGCTCCATATCGTCTCATCTCAGGACTATGGTAAAGATTGTACGAACATGGAGCGATCAGGCCTCTACAGAATTTTCACTTATTATTTCCAAGTTCAAAGCTGCAGAGTACAATGTGAATCCATCAGTTTGGGAAGCAATCAAAGAAGAAGTCAGCAGCTCCAAATATGAGGGAGTCTTGGTCAAACCAGACCTTGCCAAACAGAAAGTGTTTCTTGCTGGACTCTCCAAGGATATTACTAAATTAGAACAAACTTTCAGGGACCTGGTAGAAAATACATCTAGACGGATTGATAGAATAAACCAAAGTATGGAAGTGTGTGAGCCGCTGGCACCTGCTCTTTATGAAATAATGTTTAATAGTGGCCATATAAACAACATCCAGTCACAATCACCAGATCTCAGAATGAAGTATGATGTCTCAAACAGAAACCTCAATCTCTATGGTGTCAAAGAAGAAATTCTCTCTGCCCAATGTGAAATACTTCAGATAACACGACAACTGAAATTTAAATCCATCCCACTGGATCCCCATATCATCAATTTCTTGGGGCTTACTGACAATGATGAGTTGTCCTGTCTCCTTCTTACACGGTACAGTATTAATGCAATGTTCAAGACTGAGGATACATCAGTCAAACTGACTGGATTCTCCATGAAGGATCTGTCAGAGGCAGAAGAACAGATGAGACGAGAATTAGCCTGTAAGCAATTTACTGTTGAAGACAAGATGATTATCAAGGGCCCTGAGTGGAAGAGTCTTCATACTCATTTGTGTAAATTATTTAACTCAGAAAAATGCGCAATTATGATTGAAGCGTTCCCCCGAGGAGCAGAGAACCAGGTGGTTATTGCTGGTCTGGCTTCCAGTGTAGGGAATGCAGCTGAACAGGTCCATGACTTTCTGGAGAGGAACACTCCTATACAGAAGGAGATTCAGGTCAAATCTGTGGCTGTTATACAGTTTATTAGAGAAGAAAAGCAGGATACTTTGAAGGAAATAAAAAAGAAAAATGTAAGTGTTACTTTGAAGTGGAAATCTGTTGCCCTGAGTGGGTACAGACTGTATGTTCATGAAGCCGTCAGTCTTATAGAAAGGGTTCTTCCCTCACTACATACTGAAGTTCTCAGAGTAAATAAGCCTGGAGCCAAAAAGTTTTTTATAGAGAAGGAAGAGATGTTCATTAGTACAGCAAGGAGTAAATACAAGTGTATAATATATCTACAAAAAGAAGGAGAAGAAGATTTTACAGACATTGACATGAATGTAAATGAAGCGCCAAAGTGGCAAATAGCTTTGCCATGTGGAATAACCATTGCAGTCTACAAGGATGACCTGACCCGTCACCAGGTTGATGTTATAGTTAATGCAGCCAATGAGGATCTAAAGCACATTGGGGGACTGGCATTGGCTTTACTGAGAGCTGCAGGGCCTAAACTACAAACGGATTGTGACCAAATAGTTAAAAGAAGTGGGAAATTATTAGCAGGCGAAGCAAAAATTAGTGATGGTGGCAATCTGCCATGCAAGCAGGTTATACATGCTGTTGGCCCCAGATGGGATCCGAGCTCACAAGTAAAATGCGAGCGGCAGCTTCGTAAAGCAATAACCAATAGCTTAGAACTGGCTACAGAAAATGGACACACTTCTATTGCCATCCCAGCAGTCAGTTCAGGAATTTTTGGATTCCCCATGGAGCGCTGCATTAAGAACATTACTGAAACCATCAGTCAGTTTTCGGAAGACTATCAAGGAACGTCTTCCATTAAAAGGATTCACATTGTGGACATGGACGATAGAATAATTTCAACATTCATTAAATTGTTGAAAGTTGAATTTGAAGATAAAAATGTACACGTGTCCCCTAAAAGTAATGTTAAGGAGGAGGAGAAATGGAAGCCAAACTCCAAACCAGAGGGAATAAGAGAGCCACCCTGCCAGATGATATATGTCAATGGGGTAGCCATTAAATTAATCAAGGGAAACTTGCAAGATGCTACAGTAAGTCTTAACAATATAATATTTATATCTCATATATAATATTTGTATGTGTCGCTGATGGTTTGCCAGTGGCATATGTGTAGCAGTGGTTTTTATAGACAAGGCAACCAGCTAGATTAGGTCTGGGTTAGCAGGAAAGTAGCGGGTGGTCATACAGTGGGAAAGTGTGAGAGATACTTTTGTACTGTTTATAGGGACATATATAATATATGCTTTGGATCCATTTATATCAGCACATTAAATCTTTGGATACTTCAAAACCAAGTAGGCATCATGTTCATTTGTCTGTTATATGGTAAATTAGCCTATTTTATTGTTTATATCCAGACAGATGTTATTGTGAACAGTATTGGGAAGGACCTTGATCTTGATAGTGGAGGTGCCTCCAAAGCTATATTAGGCAAGGCTGGGAAGAAACTCCAGTACCTTCTAAATGAAGAGTGCAAAGGAAAACAAGTGCAAGAAGGTTCTGTATTTGCAACGAATGGATGTGACTTGTCCTGCCAGATGGTCCTTCATGTCATCACGCCACACTGGAACCAAGGAAACAGTTCCGGAGAGAAGGTAACACTAATGTTTCTATGATATTAGCTGATACATAAAGTTACTTAAGGCCTAGAGTTTGTTGGAACATAGTAACATATTAAGTTAGGTTGAAAAAAAGATATATGTCCATCAAGTTCAACCAAGTCTTTATAAAATCTGCCTAACTGTCTAGGGGGGAAAATTCCTTTGTGACTCTCTAGGGTGGCAGTTGGACCTGGATCAACTTTGAGCTATCTTTCATAACCCTGTACATAATATGTACAGTAGTTTTATCGGTATGGGATTGGGAACATTCCCACTTTCAATGGATTAAACGTCTACTTCTTGTACTTGGGGTTAATACAAAAGATTTGAGGTGGGAATTTCTCGTCAGTTGATCAGTTTGTTGATCTAACGTGGCTTTATTTTCAGATGTTAAGGGAGATCATTCATATTTGCCTCAGTAGCACAGAGAAAAAACAAATGACTTCCATAACATTCCCAGCCATTGGAACAGGAGCTTTAAGTTTTCCCAAGAATCTGGTCGCTGCTTTAATGTTTGAAGAAGTAGAGAAATTCACTGGCAGCAAAAACGTTCAGCATCTGCAAGAAGTCAACTTTGTGCTGCATCCAAGCGACATGGACACTAATATGGTAACAGAGCTGATGCATTCAGGCTATGAGGTCCTTACTGCAGAGTAGTAAATTAAGTACATAAGTTTATACTTTTGTAACAAATGTTTAAATGGACTTTGAATTCCCAAGCAGTCTTAAGGGGTCTAAATCCACAGACCTTATGTTGTTAATATAAGCAGAGCTCCATAGACCTAAGCACAAGGGTGGTAGAGAACACAATAATATCAATGGAGACACTCCATGTAATGATTTCTATAGAATAAATCTGCACTCTTCTTCTCTACATTTTTTTGAGCAACATAGCAACCCATTGCCCCAGTGTATACAGTGGGTATTCTTCTATTGTCCCCAATGTAATAATTGGATATGGGATTTTCTACAGGCATTTTTTGGTGCACTGAAAAAAAGAATGGGTACAAATGGACCTCAAGTCAATCCACCAACCAAGCCAGTTGCCTCAAAAAGTTCAGGTAAAGAAATGCTAATTATAAATGTTATTATTTGTGTCCCCTACTAAAGTCACAGGTTACTACCTTGTAACCAATCAGTGTAAAGCCAAAAGAGCTGCAAATCAGGAAGATGAGTTCTGGCTATTATATTAAACATCCAGTTACTTGTAGATTATACATTTTTGGCTAACTTACTATATTGAAAACATTTTACTATTTTGCACAGCCCATCTGTTTATGTAGTTTTTATACTGAACAATTCCTTTACAGTCTATTCATAAAGATATGACTTTACCAACTATTTTTTGTTCACAGCCACACATTGCCCACAAAGGCAGTAGGAGTCTAAGGAATTTGTTGCCGAAAACAGACCCTAGACACTGTTATCTAACTTATGGCTCCCTGTAGCTAAGCCGGGCTAAAATGCCCCAGTTGTACCACTTGCAATCACCATATTTCCGGTTCTACATTAAAATATCCCCAGACTGGAAAAAACAAATCAGATTAGACATCAACTGATACCAAAGTACATTGAATTATTTATCAAATTTACCACATTTACCTTGTTGCCAACCACAGATCTTCCATCAGATTGGCTCTGGTATCTGGTAAATCAGACGCACCTGTAGCTCCTGTAACATTCTTTAGCCAGTGTGTGGTTAGTAGCCATGTGTCCGCTCTACTGAGGGGTGGTAATTGAGAGAGACTTCTTTCCCAGCTTGAGTTTAAATGAACACACAGAAACCTTTATGGAATAAGTGAATTTATATCCTACACTCCTTTTTATCTTCCTTAATTAGTTGTCAGAATGCCATAGGTTGTTACTTATAGATTGACTTTTTCTGATTACAATGTATCTCTGTTTACATGGTTTGTTAGTCTTTATGATTCTATATGGACTGCCCCGTGATAACTTGTTGCACCTTCTATGTTAAGTACATCTTGGGTATGAGGCTCCTAGGTACCTTTCCATTCTGCGAACCAGTCACCAGCAATATGATGTTTAATAAACATAATTACATTTGCTGTGAATTATTAACCTCTTCCCATGAGGAATAGTGATGGGGATGCCAATAGGAATGCAGTGCTGGTTCTAATTTCTAGTGGTCTATGTCCACATGTGCAAACGCAACCTGTTTAGCTATAACTTGCCTGATAGTTATGTCCACAGGAGGGTTTAAAACATAGACAACTCCTTGGTTGATTTACAGGTTATATTGACCCGCATGGACCTGCGCAGGAACCTTTCATTTGGTACTCAGCTTGGATCTGGTTAATTACCCCAGTTCTTTCTCAATAAGGATATCAGAAATACCATAACATTTAGTGTATAACTCACATTTCTACCAAATTGCATAGCTTTGCACTTACAGTTAGGCCCATAAATATTTGGACAGAGACAATTTATTTCTAATTTTGGTTCTGTACATTACCATAATGAATTTTAAATGAAACAACTCAGATGCAGTAGACCCGCAGACTTTCAGCTTTAATTCAGTGGGTTGAACAATCCTGGTACATCCTGAGAAAGAAAGCACTGGTGAACTCAGCAATCCAAAAAGACCTGGATGTCCACGGAAGACAACAGTGGTGCTTCCATGGTGAAGAGAAATCACTTCACAACAGCCAAACAAGTGAACAACACTCTCCAGGAGGTAGGCGTATCAATATCCAAGTCTACCATAAAGAGAAGACTGCATGAAAGTAAATACAGAGGGTGCACTGCAAGGTGCAAGCCACTCATAAGCATCAAGAATAGAAAGGCTAGATTGGACTTTGCTAAAAAAAAAAAAAAAACATCTAAAAAAGCCAGCACAGTTCTGCAAAAACATTCTTTGAACAGATGAAATAAAGATCAACCTCTACCAGAATGATGGCAAGAAAAAAGTACGGAGAAGGCGTGCAACATCTCATGATCCAAAGCATACCACATCTCTATAAAACATGGAGGAGGCAGTGTGATGGCTTGGGCGTGCATGGCTGCCAGTGGCACTGGGACACTAGTGTTTATCCATGAAGTGACACAGGACACAAGCAGCCAAATGAATTCTGAGGTGTTCAGAGACACTGTCTGCTCAAATCCAGCTAAATGCATTCAAATTGATTGGGAGGTGTTTCATAATGACCCAAAACATACAGCCAAAGCAACCCAGGAGTTTATTAAAGCAAAGAAGTAGAATATTCTTCGGCAAAGTCAGTCACCTGAGCTGAACCCAATTGAGCAGCATTTCACTTGTTGAAGACTAAAC
This sequence comes from Xenopus petersii, assembly GCA_038501925.1. Taxonomy (NCBI): domain Eukaryota; kingdom Metazoa; phylum Chordata; class Amphibia; order Anura; family Pipidae; genus Xenopus; species Xenopus petersii. Next base: position 73,225,849 of record CM076689.1, on the reverse strand, counting down.
TTCGGACAGAAAGGCCCACAAACAAACAGCACCTGAAAGCCGCTGCAGTAAAGGTCTGGCAGAGCATTAAAAAGGAGGAAACCCAGAATCTGGTGATGTCCATGAGTTCAAGACTTCAGGCTGTCATTGCCAGCAAAGGGTTTTCAACCAAGTATTAGAAATGAACATTTTATTTTCAGTTTTTTAATTTGTCCAATTACTTTTGAGCCCCTGAAATGAAGTGATTGTCTTAAAAAAGGCTTTAGTTCCTCACATTTTTATGCAATTTTTTTCTTTCAACCCACTGAATTAGAGCTGAAAGTCTGCAGTTCAACTGCATCTGAGTTGTTTCATTTAAAATTCATTGTGGTAATGTACAGAACCAAAGTTAGAAAAAAAGTTGTCTCTGTCCAAAGATTTATGGGCCCAACTGTATTTGAACATTGAACATTATTTGCTAGTTTGCTGCCCAGTTTTCCAAATTAGTCACTCTTGTGGCAGCATCCTGAATACAACTAATACCTCTGCACAATTTAGTATTTAACAGATTAAACAGCAAAGGGCCAAGGACAGAGCCTTGCGTTACTCCACTAACAACAGTGGTCCAATTAGAAAATGTTCCATTTACCACCACTCTTTGTAGTCTATCTTTTAGCCAGTTCTCTATCCAGGTACAAATACTATGTTCCAGGCCAATATTCCTTAATTTAACCAGTAACCTTCTGTGTGGTACAGTATCAAATGCTTTAGCAAAGTCTAAGCACAACCCACCGATCATCTCATCTTGTAGAGGGCACTTGTAACCACATTATATCCACATTTCATGGTATTACCAACCCACCACTGTCTCTTCCAGACTGTTACTGTTTCCCCCAGTATGTTACCCATCAGGCTCTGTCTCTTCCAGTGTATCAATAGAATAACAGCTGGTTCTGTATGGAAGGTTCCATTATTATTTAAGAGAACCATGCACTCACTGTTACCAGAATCAATAATGAATATAATTCTGTATAATTATTTCTCAGGTGCAGAGGTATTTGGGTTGGTTGCTACACCAACTCTCGGTATCCATGAGATGAAAATTGGATCGGTTACATATCAGGTGAAAACAGGAGATATCACCAAGGAGACCACTGATGTGATTGTCAATTCATCCAATGTAGACTTTACTCTCAGAACAGGTACAGAACCCCATGTATTGTGTTGTATTGGCAGGAATATTACCCAGAGAGCCAAGTTACTGTTCTGGAAAGTAACACAATAGGATGTAACTTTGCTTTAGAAGTGAATTAAAGCAGTGGTGGGGGAATATATTTTTTCCTGCCTTTTATATAGTGCTTTACATGGATTATAAATCATTCCTATCAGTCCCTGCCCCAGTGATTTTACAATGTAAGAGGCCAATCACATAAGCACACTGTACAACAAATGCTCCAGTGAGCTTACAATCTAATGTTGCTATCACATTCCCATCAGTTGCTGCCCCAGTGATCCTACAATGTAAGAGGCCAATCACATTACCACACTGTACAGCCAATTCGATATTGTGTTATTTTTCTGGCACATAATTATTAATTAATTATTATATAGGAGCATTGGTTTGAATTGCCCTCTCTTAGCTGACATTTCTTATCTGTATATAAGCTTTTCATGCAAAGGATAACTGAAATCATAAGATTCTCTAATTTCTGCTATAAAGCAATAGGTGGTCCTAATCTGAGGCAGAGATGGAGAGGTCAGACTCTGTAATGCTGGGGTCCCTGACCTTTTATTTTACCCATGAGCCATATTCAACTGTAAAAAAATTTGGGGGATGGGGAGCAACTCAAGCATGAAGGATGCCAAATGAGTGCTGTGATTGCCTATTTGGCCCTGTGTGGACTGACAGCCAACAGGAGATTCTGTTTGGCAGTACACCTGGTTTTTATACAACCAAAACTTGCCTCCAATCCTGGAATTCAAAAATAAGCACTTGCTTTGAAGCCAATGGGTGCAACATTTAAGGGGCTGGTGAGCACATGTTGCTCACGAGCCACTGGTTGGTTCAATACTCACTAGCGCTGTGTGGCAAACATAATGTGGAGCTGAGGGCTATCCCTGGGGTTCTCATCCCTCTCACATATCATGCTGGAGGTATAAACTATAAGCCTCTCTTGGTTGTACTTCTTAAACACCCACCCAGTGTAGTATCCAGGCCTATCATTCACTATACTGTGTATTATTCTCCACTTTCATAGGGGCTTATTTACAAGTGCAAGTACAAAGCACTACAAGGGGGACAAAACTAAGAGTACTCAGAGCTATTCCGAATGGCACTAGTACCCTTACACATCCCTCACAACCTGTTCAGCCACTGTCATAAACTGAGGGCAGTTGCTCTCATGAATGTAGGGTTGGACTGGGCCAGCACGACAGCTGGAAAAATAGCCCAGTGGGCACCGGCTCTTGTGGGCCCCACCAGCCCAGACCCTCTCCCTGCCCTTGCAGCCTCCAAGCTCACTCACCAGGCAGTTCACAGCAAAATAAGGTACGCGTGCATGCATGCACGCCGGGGTGAGGCTACGCTGCAGGGGCCCCTTGGCAGAGCAGCCCGGTGGGCCTAGTCCGACCCTGCATGTGTGTTAAAGCAAAATTGTAGCAATACAAAAAATGGTGCAGATACTGTTTATTAGACCATGCCTGGGTTTCCTTATATGTGCAACTGATTTGTGGGAACCAATGAACCCAACAGGGTTGTACTTGTACAGTAAATGCTCTCACTGAGACCAGTGTAACACCACCCTCTAGTGTCAGGGTGGTGTATTGCAACATAAGACCTTTGAGAATGGTGTGGGGAGTATAACCAGTATTTGTTCTTCAGGCGTATCCAAGGCAATTCTGGAGGCAGCTGGGCAGAGTGTGGCAGATGAATGTGCCAAGCTTGGTAAGTACCCAACTATAGTATTATAAATAAAGGCATGGTTTCAAGGTGTTTTTCATCTCAGTACATCACTGATGGTTCAGCTGGTGAGGAGCTATAAATCACTATAAGTGAAATAGGCTAAGTAGCCAAAGGAATAGGAAAGAAAGTACATGTTGTGCACCCTGATCAGACTGGGCATTCAGGCAAGACACAGTCCTTAGGAATGTTTTTCTTCCTGTAGATTTATGCTGATGCTTTTTGTGGTTCCTATAGGAGCCCAGAGCAGTGGCTGGGGGGGGGGGGTGCAAGCTTCGAGGTAATTTAAGATTTGGGCCTGTTTAATTACTATATAGTCCTGATAACCCTGTTTCCCCCTTGTAATTAAATGCCACTAAAGGAGATTGTGGAAGTACAGAAAAGAACAACTAAACTAATAAAGGGAATGTGAGATCTCATTTGTGAAAAAAATCTGTGCATGATGATATTAATTTACGTAATTAACGGCGATTTGGGGGTTAATGCGGGTTCGTGCTGTGATTAATATGTTCATTTTGTCCATAAATGAGAGTGCGATTTATCTACAGGTGACAAAAAACCCATGTGCTGCCACTAGAAGCCTGATGTGATGTATTTCAATGAAGAAGGATTGTTCAATGCACTGTTTTTTTCTCTTCTACTGCACCAACTGTAAAACTTGCTACATTGTCATTCTGTGTGTGCGTGACATTGTGTCTCTTTCTGGCAGGGTCCATGCCCCACAGAGGGTTTATCATTACAGATAAGGGGAATTTACTCTGTAAGAAGATCCTTCATGTTTATTGCCATAGCTCACCGAGTGAAATTAAATCTTGTGTATTGGGTGTGCTGCAGGAGTGCGAGAGAATCCGGGTCACATCTGTAGCATTTCCTGCCATTGGATCAGGTGGAGTTTCATGTTAATTATATTTGTTATTGGAATATTAATGAAAGCCATGAAATTAGTAGTAAGTCACGGGTCCAAAGGTGTTATTATGTCACATTTGTGATATAGCTTTCTACACAATATTTTGCCTTTCACAATGAGTTAATGAGATATTACACTGTAGGTTATTATTTGTTTTTCTATACAAGGTTAATTAAGCCAGAAACTGAGACATTGCATGTAGTTTGTATGGAGTTCCTTACCATAGTACCTACAGAGGATCATGCAACACCCTAGTTTGTGACAGCACAGGGGTGTGAGGGGTTATAGAAAGAATGTAGTAGGAGCAATAATGGTTCATATTTTGCGCTGTGACAGGTGGGGGCAGTGTGCGACCCATGGATGTAGCTGATGCCGTGCAGGAGGCGGTGATAGCTTTTATCAGCTCTAAATCTCCCCAATGCCTACAGATGGTCAAAGTCGTTATTTTCCAGGAGAAAATGCTGCAGGATTTCTACAAGTGCATGAAAAACAAAGAGGGAACCATTGTGCCCAAACAAACCTCTATTTTGGGCAAGATATCATGTAAGTGTGGCATCTAACAACCCAACCCATCTTGTCTGCCTTTCTCCTATCTACCTAAAGAGATTGGGCTTATTCATTCCCAGTCCAGCCTTATGTCTGTCCCATCTAGTCTGACCGTTTACCCTATCTACCTAAAGCGCTCAGCCTTATTTTCTCCCCAGTATGGCCTTATGTCTATCCCATCTAGTCTGTCTATTCCCCTATCTACCCAAAGAGCTCAGAATTATTCCCCGCCCAGTACGTCCTTATGTCTGTCCCATTGAGTCTGTCTCTTGCCCAATCTAACCTAAAGAGCTCAGACTTATTCCCCACCCAGTACAGCATTATCTCCGTCCCATCTAGTCTGCCCCTTCCCCTATCTACCTAAAGCGCTCAGCCTTATTTTCTCCACAGTATGGACTTATGTCTGTCCCATCTAGTCTGTCTCTTCCCCTATCAAACTAAAGAGCTCAGACTTATTCCCTACCCAGTACGGCCTAATGCCTGTTCTATCTAGTGTCCCTTACCCTATGTACTCAAGCTTATTTACTTTGAAATAAATGTGTTTTTGGGGATTGATTCATGAATATGTGTTATGAAAACTTCTCTTGAACACAATAGAGTAGGTAACAGTTTGTTTGGAAAATATATGGTAGGACACAGTTTAGCTCATAATAATCATTAGTAAGTGATTTACTAAAATAGGGGCATCACAGTTGCCAATTGCAACCAATCAGATCTTTAATTTTCTATTATTAGGGTGAACATGATTAATTATAGTTTCAAGTTTATTGGCAAACACATTAGCATTGTAAAATGAGCCCTATACAAGATAACCTTGAAGTCTTCTATGTTATTGCTATTTCATATTTGTTTTTTTGCATTTTGCAGCCTTTTTTGGTTCTTTTTTCTCAAATTCTGGGGAGACAGAAGAACCTTCAGTGATAGTGCTAAAGGAAAACATTGAACCGGCTATTTTTTTTCTTTGTGGAGAGGCAAGCGATCAGGTGAAGGCGGCTAAATTGTGGCTTGAGAAACTTATACAACAGGAGCAGAGTGAGAACATTATCACTAATGACTGGATCTTGGAATTTGATGAACAGGAACAACAGAAATTATGTGAACTTCAGAAAAGATCTCAAGTGTCAATAAGTTTTGAATCTCAGAGATCCACCATCATAGTGTCCGGTCTCACTAGAGATGTCTTTACTATATCCAAGGAAATTCAAGACATGATAAAAAAGATAAGTGATAAGAAAACACGAGAGCGGGAAGCAGATCTGTGCAGTAACCTGGTGGAATGGCGGTACCATAATGGCAATAGTTATGTTCCGTTTGATAAAATGTCTAATCTGGATTTAGAAACAGCCAAGAGTGAGGGTCGACAAAGTCTCAGCATCAAAGTTGGGAGGGTTCATTACACAGTTAACATGGAGCTAAACTCTGCATCAGATCCTCAAGGAAAGACGATGAAGATTGACCGAGCGCCTAAAAGTGGTCAGTAATTAGTTTTTTTCCTGTTAGGTTAATATCTAGGCATTTACTATGTTGGGGGCAGCAACTAACATGCTCAGGATATGTTTGTTTCTATACCTGTGTGTCCTATTTAAGTTGCTAATGAAGGCAAAGTAGTGGTGTTGGTAAGACTCATGCATAAATATGCACCATGATGATTATTCTGTGCTAATAGTGAGTTATACTGGAACCCTTACATTCAGTCTGGGCCTTAGCAGCAGATATAGAGGGGGTGTTTCTATCAATGTAATGCTGAACCTCACACACATATACACAACTATATACATCAGTTGTTGGATGCCTGTGGTTCCAAAAAAAGCAATACTTTTAATTAAGTGGTGAGAAATACAGAAACAAAACTCACAGTAATTTGATCATGTCTTAGCTCTTGGGGTAGTCAGTGTTTTGTGGAAAGTAACCATAACACCTATAGTCTAGAGTCCCTTCTCTAATTAAAATGTCTGGTGAACTGACCTTACTGGTGCTTTCTCAAACGTGCTATTTGACTATTGGGGTCTTTTTAGGCCTGCACTATCCCAGACTCTGCTTACACACCAATTATCCTTATTTAACAGGATCAAAGAAACAGTACTCCCCTACTTTTTATAATCTCAGAAACTGACCTGAATCTGGTCAGTGTCAGACTGGAGTGTCCAGGACCCACCATGGCTACCTGAGGCTTCTTCAAAATAATAGCTTGCTCCAAATAATAGCAGTGGGGAGTTCAATTAGTGAGGTCATTTATTCTGTGAAAAAAAACAAATGAACAGCCCTTATTTAAGGAAGGAAGGCAGCAAATGTTGTGCAGGCTGGTTATAATGCATTGGGTCAAATGGGTCGTTCCAGGCATTGTTCAGAAGAAAATCATACTTTGATTAAAAAGTTGATTGGAGAGGGGAAAACATATAAAGAAGTGCTGAAAATGATAGGATCCTCAGCTAAAATGATCTCAGATGCTTTCAAATGGCAAACAAAACCTGAAAGATGTGAAAGAAAATGGAAAACTACCATCCGAATGGATAGAAGAATAGCCAAAATGGCAAAGACTGAGAAAATGATCAGTTCCAGGAAGATCAAAGAAGATCCGAAGTTACCTGTGATACTGTTACAATTAGAAGACGTCTATGTGAAGCCAAGCTATCGAAAAGAAGCCCCCGCAAAGTCCTATTGTTGAAAAGAAGACAGGTACTGAAGTTGCCAAAAACACATTGACTGGCCTAAAGAGAAATAGTGCAACATTTTGTGGACTGATGAAGGCAAGATTGTTCTTTTTGGGTCTAGGGGCCGCAGGTAGTTTATCAGATGACACCCAAACACTGAATTCAAGTCACAGCACAGTGTGAAGTGAAACATGGTGGCACAAGCATCATGATATGGGGATGTTTCTCATACTATGGTGTTGGGCCTATTTATCACATACCAGGGATCATGGATCAGTTTCAATACATTAAAATATCACAGTGCCTTATGCCGAAGAGGAAATGTCCTGTCCAAGTGGGTGTTTCAACAAGACAATGACCCAAACACACCAGCAAATGAGCAACATCTTGGTTCCAGACCAACAAGATTAACATTATGGAGTGGCCAGCCCAATCCATGGACCTTAATCCAATTACACACTTAAACACTGCTTATACAACTAAATAGTAGTTCAGTGAGTGAGTTTTTTAGAACAGCCTAATATTCCCTTTTCTTCTGTAAAACAAGAAATCTGTACATGCTGACCAAACAAGCAGATATTCACATCTATGGGCATCTTCAGGATGGCCCCATGTCCACTTATAGTCAGGCAGGTTGGTACTTCTTGATTGTAACTTTTGGGGCAATCCATTACACTATCCTTTTAGCTCAATCAGTCTGTCTGATTGGAAATTTGTTAATTACCAGTGACCCTTCTCAGTGGATGGTTGCAGCATTGACATACAGTATGCAGAACTAAGATACAGCTCCTCCCCATTTACACCCAGATTAATTGGGCCAAATTAGTATCCAAATCACAGAACAAGTTAAGTACTGAACATGATATCACAAACTTCTTCTGAACGGTTTTAAAGGTACCACAGTGAATTCAAAAGCAGTAAGTAAAAATAATCCATAATTCCCTTTTATAACCTCTAAATTATCCAGGTCTTCTCCCCAGGCAATATAACCGTCCTAGATGGGATGAGAATTGGGGTTGTGGGCCAATATGACGTTTCTGTTGATGGCAGGGGGTTGTTTCTCTAACAGCATCTTTGTTACAGGTGAGTCCATGGAATTACCACCCCACTGGGAAGATATGAAGAATGAGCATGTGAAAGTTGTTCCGTTAAATTCTGGGTCTCCCGAATACAATGATGTGCAAAGTCAGTTTGTGAAGTCCTGCGCAATGAAAATTATTAAGGTAACTGTGTATTTTTTCATCACTGATAAGATGATTGGTAGAACCCTGTAACCCACTATAGGTATGGGACCTGTTATCCAGAAAGCTCAGAATTACAGAATGGTTGTCTCCCATAGACTTCATTATAATGAAATAATCCAAATTTTAAAAAGATTATTTCCCTTTTCTCTGTAATAATAAAACAGTAGCTTGTACTTGATCCAAACTAAGATATAATTAATCCTTATTGGAGGCAAAAAAACAGCCTACTGGGTTTGTTTAATGTTTATATGACTTTCTAGTAGACTTAAGGTATGAAGATCCAAATTACAGAAAGATCCATTATCCGGAAAACCCCAGGTCCCACGCATTCTGGATAATAGGTCCCATACTTGTACTGCATTAGCGAAAAAGTAGATCCTCTATAACCCACCATGTCATTAGAGAATGACTTGAAGCCCCTTAATACTTAAGAGAATGACTGGACTGGACCCTTTACAGCACCATACCTCCTAACTGTCCCGTTTTTCACGGGACAGTGCCAATTTTGACAGCTCAGCCCGCAGATTGTTACTAAAATGTCCTGACTTTCATTTGATCTCCTACACTTAACAGCCAGTAAAAGATACGTTTCTAAAACTGAGGCTTTTGGGAGAGAGCCGAGAATAGAAGCTGCACTTAGATACATTTGTAACAATTTAAGATAAGCAAACAAACAATTGTAACTATTTAGGATAAGCAGGTCTCTTGAGGAAACTGTAACTTTCAGCTTAAAGGGCAACCTGCCAAATTTTGTAAAAAGGATGTGGTGTTTAGGGGGTGTGGCCATAAAATGAGCATGCTCTAAAAACTGTTTTGTAAATGTTTTTGTCCCTATTTCTGTTTTAAAAATGTTGGAAGGTGTGCAGCACAACCTCAACAAGAGTTTCCCAGAAACCAGTTGCTTTGTAGGACTCTCCCTGCTAATTAACAGGCCATGCTTCATTTGGTAGCTGTTGATCATCAGTCATCACTGTTCTACCTGGTGCTGATCCATGGCACTGTTCTCTTGCAAATTTATAGGGATCCTTGGATTTACCAATAGGAGTGGTAAAATTAAGTACTGCAAGTCATCTAGTGATCTGTCAGCCAAGTTTTGCTTAAAGCAACTATATCCGAGTCTGCAAAGCAAAGAGTATTGTCACATGACTAATGGGAAATTTACATTCCAAATAGATTTAGTTCCCTCAGTAAGGGGATCAACACAATTGACCTTTAGAGTAGACACAAGCTAGAGCTAGGTAGAAACATAGACATCATAGATTTACCCCTGTTTGGAAGTGTAAGAGGGGAATGCCCGAATCCACTACTTGGGATTTGGCCAAATCCTTGAACCAAATCCTAATATGCATATTCAAATTAGGGAAAAGAAAGTGGAAAAATCTTCTTTTGTGGCGAAAAGTCACTTGATTTCCCTACCCGCCCCTAATTTACATATGCAGATTCGGTTCGGCCAGGCACAAGGATTCTGCTGAATCTGAATCCTGCTGAAAAATGCTGAATCCTGAACCTAATCCTGGAATCGGTGCAACCTTAGTAGAAACTGAGCAGTTGCCTCAAAAAGGTTTAGAAGAGACAAGAAGCTGGTCCAATGATGAGCCACTTAAATAGGGTGCTGCTGTACATTCCATAATAAATAAATCTGCTGGAATTCCACCCTGCCTTTCACAAAAAAAACATTTGTCCCCTAGACAAGTACCTTTGTTGCCTACCCCTAATTCCTGCCCTGTTAAGGCCAGGTTGTTACATTGTATGCTATGTTCTTATCAGATCACGATAGACAAATGGAAAGAGCCAATAATAATACTCAAAACAAAATAGCTTTCCTTGGTGCTCACCTGTTATTTCTATTGTGCCACACTGACTGGCTAGCAGAATATATAATGACTTTATTGGAAGGGAGACCTGTGCAGACACACAATCACATACACACCAACCCATATTCCTTTCTGTCAACTAATAACTGTCCACTGCTTCCACAGATTGAGAGGATACAAAACAAACACCTCTGGTTAAATTATCAAATCAAAAAGCAGAGTATAGATGCTAAGAACAACTCAACAAACAATGATATGCAACTGTTCCATGGCTCAGACCCCAACACAATAAAGAACGTCAATCAAAATGGATTCAACCGAAGTTACGCAGGGAGGAATGGTAAGGGGCAACTGCTAGGGACTTGGCTCTGGGATTAAGATACAAGGGGTGTTATAGGAACATCATCCTATGAATGGAATGTGTAGGGTGTGTCGGTGTGAGCCATTCTGCCCAGGGCACTTTCTGTATGTTATACCCGTATGTGTGATGGGGTGGGGCTTGGATTCCATTCTGACCAATAAATAGTGAATATATACTATTGATCAGATCCTCCCAAAGAATATAATTTTCTGGTGATCATTTGTTTGTGTTTCTCTTCTGGTGCAGCTGCTTGTTACGGAAATGGGACATACTTTGCAGTGGACGCCCTTTACTCCGCACATGACACATACTCCAAACCAGACCAAAAGGGACAGAAACACATGTACCTGGCGCGGGTCCTCACGGGTATCTCTTGTGTTGGCCGACAGGGGATGGTCGCACCTCCTGCCAAGAATGCATCAAATCCAACAGATCTATACGACAGCGTGACAGATAACACAAGCAACCCTGTAATGTTTGTCATATTCAATGATATTCAGGCCTATCCTGAGTATCTTATTACCTTTACAAAATGATTTGCTGGTTAATAAGAGCCCCCAGTCAAAAAATAACATCCTGTGGCCTCAGCATCTTGGCCTGGCCTGATTGCCTGGTTTTTACTCAGCAAAATTCTGAGGGCCACAGGTTGTTCATTAGGCTACAACTATATTTGATTTTTAATGGATCCTTTAGCCTACTATAACGCAGAGGAGTGATTATTAGAGAAGGGCTGCATTCTATTATGTTTGAATTATTTCCCTAACTGATGCAAATTTTGCAAACCTTACCTGCTTCCAGGCCCTGTTTGCTTTCTGCTTATGATCTGAGCCAATCTCTACCTTCTAGAAAGACCATCTGCTATTAAAGCATACCCTCTCGGGATTGTCCCGATTTTGACAGCTCAATCTGCAGTCCCAGATTGTTACTGAAATGTCCAGACTTTCTCTTTTGTTTCCTGCACTGAACAGTAGTGATGTGTGGGTCGGGTGAAACCTGACCCACACCGACCCTAACCCGCCCTTCACCAACCTGCCCGAGCCCGACTTTATGCTTCCATTTTAAGGCCCGCTGCCCCGCCCCATCGATGATGTCACAAAAGGGGTGGGGCAGGAGGCACACATCTTTAAAAAAATCAAGCAGGAAGCCGGAAGTGCCGTGGGTATCGGGCCTACCCACACATCACTACTGAACAGCCAGAAAAAGATACAAAGTTTCTAACTTAACTGGTTTTTGGCACATAATAGATACTTAGATACTTTTGTAACAATTTAAGATAAGCAGGTCTCTTGGGGAAACTGACTTGCAGCTTAAAGGGCAATTCACCTTCATAGCAAAACTGTAATAACACATACAAACCTCGACATGTGTTTAAACTTTCATAACCTGCCAAGTTTTGTAAAATGAACATGGTAATTAGGGGGCGTGGCCACAAAATGGGAGTGCTCAAAATGTTGTCCCTCTTTCTTTTCAAGTGATAAAGGGCTTTGCCCGAGACATGTTTCGGGCAAAGCCCTTTTTCACTTGAAAAAGGGCTTTGCCCGAAACATGTTGTGGAATAAAACTTTTTGTAGTTAATCTGCGAGTGCTGGCTCTTTTTTTGCTTATACTAGTAGTAACAGTATGACATGGTTTATAATAAATGCTAAATATTGTGTCCAGGAGTTGTTACTGTCTGATCTGAACCCTGTTGTATGGTGCCTATCTGTCTTTGCTTACGGACAATCAGGAACCAAAATTCAATAGATTAAACATGCCCTTTTTATGAGGCCCCTCACACTCCAGTATACCAAATGGGGCCCAAGCTGCTCTTCCTGCAATTTTGCATCAGTTTTCTTTCTCACAGCAGAGAACGACTCCTGTTTAGTTGGAGTAATAACTTAGTAATTAGATTGTATTGGTGCTGGGGATCTCAACTTGCTGGAATCCCTTGAAAAAATGAGTGTGCCCCTAGTGCTTATTTAAAGACTTCTGCACCATAGGACAATAAGTAAGTACAGGGCCCTGTTGTGGCCATATAACCCCTCCCTTTCCTTCCAGGAAACCCTAAAATGAGTCAGTCACTTGTTTGTTCTCTTACAGGAAACTGAAAGCAAATGTAACAGTGAGAGCTTTCCTGCTTCTTCAATACCAACTAGGTGTGGAGGCACTTAAAGCAACATGTATTTAACTACATACAATCCAGTTGAATCTCAGTGCAGTCTGTGTGTAGGCTTGATGCAATAAAGTGCAGCTAATGCAGGTGTCTGAATTCAGGCCTCCAGGGGTATTACCACATGGATTCTCATTAATTTTGCACCATTAACATACAGTCATTTTAATATATGTTTCATTTCTACTCTCCATTCCAAGTAACGACTAACGCTAAAGGCAAGGCAAGTAATTCATTCATTATTGCCACAGAGCAGCAAAATTTAAATACAAAATGGAGGTTTTAGTGGTGTTGTTAAACAGGTACCAGATCTACTATCCAGCATGCTTTGGACTTGGGGATTTCTGTATATGAGACTGATACATAATTCGGAGTATTGTGCAACTAAACAGGCATTTAGATATAAAATTAACAGATACTAAGTAATAGCAATGTGGGTCTTTTGCTGCTCTGTTCCCATTAGGTTTCTTGATAAAGCAAATGTATACATTTTTCAAATGGACTGAATGGGGAAAACCATTCCTGTATTTCAGGGCTCTATGGATAATGGGTTTCTGGATAATAGATCCCATACCAACATTTATCCAATATTTTTGGGGGAATACATTTTTGGATCAGGATTTGAGTTTAGCTAAGTATATACACCATTAGATCACCAGTCCGGATCTCCCTAAATGGGAGCAGAGGGGAGTAAGCCCTGGACTTTTATCTTTGGAAGTGGATTAACCATTCAGACCATGTATATAATTTAAATGCCTGATGGGTGAGACTAAAAGGAGTGAGGTACCAATGGTTCAGACAAGAGTGTGGTCAGCAGGTCAGAGGCAGACTGTGGCGTTTCATAGTTAGAGTCTCCACTTCACGGGTGTCCTGTCCACACTGCAGGTGGGTTCTGTGTTGTGTGAGGTGATTGTGGGTCGCCTTCTTCTGAGACTGTTGCTCCTTCCTTGCTGGATCCCACCAGTAAGCCTGACAAGTACATCAACGACTTTTTAGCAGTTCATTACAGCTCTAATCCTGGGGAGGTGGATAAACATAGAGAAAGGCAGGTAGAAGTCAACAAAGTCAGTAGGCAGGCAGGGGTCATAACAGGAAAACGCAGAAGTAAATCAGGCTAGGTCTTAGGAAACAACCCAAAAACCATGCATTGAACAAGGTCATTCATTCCTTAAATAGGCAGAATTGGCCTTAGAAATGGAGGGGGTGCGTCAGGACGCAGCGTTCCGTCACTGATATTTTGACACAGGCACCAAAACATCCCTGCATCTACACAGATAGTGTGCCGATTTGTACACATGTGCCGAAAAGAACGCAGAAGATGGAAATGGGAGTGAGATTGGACGCAACGTGAGTATCCTCACAGTACTTATTTAACATGGACTTTGCCATTGCTGCATCCAAGTAAGGAAGGATGGTGAGTTTCTGTAATGTGTATTCGTGGGTGCAGGTTGGAATCAATGCAGAATACCACAAAGAATTGGGAAGCTGCTAATAAAGTATTTGCACTCTCATAATATTAAGGTATTGTGTCTGTCTGTCCCTTCTTGGCTGAGATTTGCTGACACAGTGACATTGTACAAGTGCAAAGAGCTGAACATCAGGGTGCAACTGCAACCTGTGGGGCAAAAGGGCAAAAACAAACGTTGCATACCTCCTTACAAACCTCTTTATACTAACCCCCATACACACATTTCTTTTTTAACAGTTCAATTTGATTAAAAGAAGTACATGCATAACATACATAAACCAGGAATGAGATTTGCATTGCATATTTTAACAGGTTGATACCTGTGTGGTGTTTGTGTAGGCTCTATGATTAAGAAGACACAAAATTCGTAAGGCTTTTATCTTTGCTACATAATATAACATAAAGAATTTTTGTATTATTTAAAATTTGGGCTCCTGGATTCTACTGACTTTTATGATCTTGGTGTTCCGGAGTGGTGCCTGCCTACAATCCAAGTTTCGTGTGTTTCTCCCCTTTGCGGAAGGTCTGGGGCATGAGCATCCGGACCCACCGTGGAAAGTGGTAATCTTGTCCCATATTCAATGAATTCATGCTTCCTAAGCTTTAGATTTATGATCACAATGGAAACCTGGTTTAGTAACATCACCATATGATCTGGTTGTACTGTATATTGATCCCTACCATTCACACATCTACCCTTACACATCCCAAATAGACACCTCCCATAAACACCTCCCATACTCACCTCTGACAGACACTTCCAATGTACAATTCCTATACACAACTTTCAAGTGCAACTCCCATACAATACTACTAGGCTTAGCTCTGAGAAATTTACAAACTGTTTCTATTCCTTCTCTTGTTATGTCATTCTGGCCACTGTTAGTGCTGAATCATCAGATACAGGAAGAATTCTATTGTTTCTACCTGTATATCTGACAATTCAGCTCTAACAGTTAGTACTGAAAATTAACAAACCAGCTTAAGGCTGCTGCTTCCCCCACTCTTTGCTTAAAATTTTAATTAAAAAAACAGAAATTCAGCTTTTGAAGTAGCTTTTTGCCACCCTTGTAAGTGGCCACTAGGTTCTCACCTTGCCTTATGGCAGGAGCAGCCCTGCATTCTCTTTCAAAATGTTTGGTGTCAGTGGTTCTACTTTATCCTCGTTCTCTCCCTCTTTCTATATATACACCTTCAGTGTAACAATTTCTAACAATAACTTATTACACCAGTTAATGTATCTATTGTTGTGGCCCAAGGATTTGTCTTTAGGGCAAATTCTGCTTTCTCTTGTAGCTCTTTGTGACCTTATTACATCCTTTGGTTTCTCCTACCACCTTTATACCACACACCTTGATCTCAAGTCAAGTCAAGTGGATTTATTTTAATTTTAGCCATATGCAGTAAATACAGTACATAGTAGAAACAAAATGACGTTCCTCCAGAACCCCCCCGGTGCTATACAACAACTCTAGTACACAGTCATGCTGGGCAAAGTGGACATTTCAGTTTCTTATGAATATATTCAATTCAGTCCTTGGGAGTTGAGTTACCTGATGGCTTTTGGAAATAGAGTGTTTCGCATTCATCAGTTCTCGAATACTGCGGTATCTTTTACAGGATGGCAGGAGGGTAAAGAGATCATGTGCAGGGTGGGTGCTATCCCTGACAATGCTGGTAGCCTTCTGGAGACAGCGGGTGTGGTAAATATCCATAATGGCAGGAAGCGAGACCCCAATGATCTTTTCCGCTGTCCTCACCACCCGCTGCAGGATCTTGCGATCTGATACAGAGCAGTTTCCATACCAGGTAGTGATGCAGCTGCATAAAATGCTTTCAATAGACCCTCTGTAGAAGATAGTGAGAATGGGTGGTGGAAGGTGGGCTTTTTTCAGCTTTCGCAGAAAGTAGAGACGCTGCTGTGCTTTCTTCACTATAGAGCTGGTGTTAAGGGACCAGGATAGGTTCTCTGCCAGATGTAACCCCAGGAATTTGGTGCTCTTGACAATTTCCACCAGAGATCCGTCAATGTACAGTGGAGAATGATCGCCACATGTTCTCCTGAAGTCAACAACTATTTCCTTTGTTTTGTTTGTATTCATAGACGGATTGTTGACTTTGCACCAGTCCGTTAGCCATTTCACCTCTTGTCTATATGCTGACTCGTTGTTCTTGCTGATGAGACCTACTATGGTTGTATCATCAGCAACTTGATGATGTGATTGGATCCATGACTTGCCACACAGTCATGAGTCAGCAGTGTGAATAGCAGTGGACTAAGCACACAACCTTGGGGAGCTCCCAAGCTCAGTGTGATGGTACTGGAGGTGTTTTTTCCCATTCGGACTACCTGAGGTCTCTTGGTCAGGAAGGCCAGGATCCAGTTGCAGATAGAGATGTTCAGGCCCAGCATGCTCAACTTAACAGTCAAGAGCTTAGGATTGATTGTATTAAATGCTGAGCTGAAGTCTATGAAGAGCATATGTACATTTGTGTCTTTATTGTCTAGGTGGCTAAGTGACAAGTGCAGGGTAGTGGCAATGGCATTGTCCGTTGAGCGATTGGAACGGTAGGCGAATTGCAGTGGATCCAGAGATGGTGAGAGCAGGCCTTTGATGTGTCTCATGACCAGCCTCTCAAAGCACTTCATTATAGTGGATGTTAGTGCGATAGGACGATAGTCATTTAGGCCGGACACGTGGGACTTCTTTGGCACAGAAATGAGGATGGACTCCTAGAAGCACCTCGGAACAACAGCGGTGCTCAGGGAGATGTTGAAGATGTTGGTTAGAATATCTGCCAGCTGGTCTGCACATTCTCTGAGCACTCTTCCAGGGATATTGTCTGGTCCAGAAGCCTTACATGGGTTGACTCTGCGGAGAGTGTTCCACACATCAGTCTTGGTTAGACCTGGTCGTTGTGTGGGGGTATGGTCTTTGACACCTTCGTGTTGTTCATTTCGTCGAACCAGGCGTAAAATGTATTAAGCATATCTGGAAGGGAGGCATCATCATCACAGACTGGTGTTGTCATTCTGTAGTTGGTGATAGCCTGAACGCCTTGCCACATGCGCCTGGTGTTCCCGCTGTCTTGAATTTGGCTATGTTACCTATGACTATATGCACGTTTGGCCTTGGACAGTTTTGCCCTTGCCGTAGTTAGAGCTGCCTTATCACCTGATCTGAAGGCAAGGTTCCGAGACCTCAGCAGTTCACGTACCTCAGCAGACAACCACTGTTTCTGATTGGGATGTATAGTGATGGTCTTGGAAATCTTCTATGCACTTGGTGATGTAGCACATAACAGTTGATGTGAACTCTTCCAAATTTCTATTATCCTTAACAGTCGCAACCTCTTTGAACATGTTCCAGTCTGTGTACTCAAAACAGTCTGACAAACGGTCTATCGGTCTCAGCCCTGCTATTAAAGGAACAGTAACATAAAAAAATGCAAGTAATAAAAATATAGTGCAGTGTTGCCCTTCATTGGTAAAATTGCTTTACTTCAGAAACACTACTTTTGTTCATATAAATAAGCTGCTGTGTAGCAATGGGGCAGTTTACACAGCAGATAAGATCTAATAAGATCTGTAGAACATAATGGTGTTATCTATTATTTAACCTGTGCCATATAGCCTTTTTTCAATTACTGCCATTGCTACTACACAGCTTGTTTATATTAGGGATGCACTGAAACCAGGATTCGGTTCGGGATTCAACCTTTTTCAGCAGGATTCGGATTCAGCCGAATCCTTCTGCCCGGCCGAACCGAATCCTAATTTGCATATGCAAATTATGGGAAGGGAGGGAAATCACGTGGCTTTTTATAACAAAACAAGGAAGTAAATATTTTCCCCTTCCCACCCCTAATTTGCATATGCAAATTAGGATTTGGATTCGGTTCTGTATTCGGCCAAATCTTTCCCAAATGATTTGGGGGTTCGGCCAAATCCAAAATAGTCACACATCACTAGTTTATAGGAACTATAGTAGTGTTTCTGAAGCAAACGGATCCATTATACCAGTGCAGGGCAACACTACATGATATTTTCATTACTTTAAAACACTTTCATTTTTTGGTGTTACTGTTCCTTTACGGCAAAATCATGCAGTACCTCACTGCCATAAAATCTTAATTCTTAACTAACTCCGACCCCGTCCCTATTTAAAACTTCAGTTAACAATATCCAGTACAGTTTCCCAAGTAAGTTGTTTACTTGCCATTTAGGCTCTTCCATCACTTTCTCCATGACCAGAATATTCTGCTTCTTTATAGGAACATCACAAAAATAGGTTCCTTTCTCTGTCCCACTACTGTTAAGCACTTTCCATTTTCTCATACTCTCTAGGATATATTACTGTCCCCTATTACTGGCTGGTCTCCCAGAATCTCCACCCACTGCAGGGCTGCCTTTAGAAATCACGGGGCCCCGTACAACAAAATTTTTGGGGCCCCCTGGGCCCCGCCCACACTGACGACCAAGCTCCACCCCATTTCCCGCCCACTCCACATACTATATACTAACCCCCATACACACATTTCTTTTTTAACAGTTCAATTTGATTAAAAGAAGTACATGCATAACATACATAAACCAGGAATGAGATTTGCATTGCATATTTTAACAGGTTGATACCTGTGTGGTGTTTGTGTAGGCTCTATGATTAAGAAGACACAAAATTCGTAAGGCTTTTATCTTTGCTACATAATATAACATAAAGAATTTTTGTATTATTTAAAATTTGGGCTCCTGGATTCTACTGACTTTTATGATCTTGGTGTTCCGGAGTGGTGCCTGCCTACAATCCAAGTTTCGTGTGTTTCTCCCCTTTGCGGAAGGTCTGGGGCATGAGCATCCGGACCCACCGTGGAAAGTGGTAATCTTGTCCCATATTCAATGAATTCATGCTTCCTAAGCTTTAGATTTATGATCACAATGGAAACCTGGTTTAGTAACATCACCATATGATCTGGTTGTACTGTATATTGATCCCTACCATTCACACATCTACCCTTACACATCCCAAATAGACACCTCCCATAAACACCTCCCATACTCACCTCTGACAGACACTTCCAATGTACAATTCCTATACACAACTTTCAAGTGCAACTCCCATACAATACTACTAGGCTTAGCTCTGAGAAATTTACAAACTGTTTCTATTCCTTCTCTTGTTATGTCATTCTGGCCACTGTTAGTGCTGAATCATCAGATACAGGAAGAATTCTATTGTTTCTACCTGTATATCTGACAATTCAGCTCTAACAGTTAGTACTGAAAATTAACAAACCAGCTTAAGGCTGCTGCTTCCCCCACTCTTTGCTTAAAATTTTAATTAAAAAAACAGAAATTCAGCTTTTGAAGTAGCTTTTTGCCACCCTTGTAAGTGGCCACTAGGTTCTCACCTTGCCTTATGGCAGGAGCAGCCCTGCATTCTCTTTCAAAATGTTTGGTGTCAGTGGTTCTACTTTATCCTCGTTCTCTCCCTCTTTCTATATATACACCTTCAGTGTAACAATTTCTAACAATAACTTATTACACCAGTTAATGTATCTATTGTTGTGGCCCAAGGATTTGTCTTTAGGGCAAATTCTGCTTTCTCTTGTAGCTCTTTGTGACCTTATTACATCCTTTGGTTTCTCCTACCACCTTTATACCACACACCTTGATCTCAAGTCAAGTCAAGTGGATTTATTTTAATTTTAGCCATATGCAGTAAATACAGTACATAGTAGAAACAAAATGACGTTCCTCCAGAACCCCCCCGGTGCTATACAACAACTCTAGTACACAGTCATGCTGGGCAAAGTGGACATTTCAGTTTCTTATGAATATATTCAATTCAGTCCTTGGGAGTTGAGTTACCTGATGGCTTTTGGAAATAGAGTGTTTCGCATTCATCAGTTCTCGAATACTGCGGTATCTTTTACAGGATGGCAGGAGGGTAAAGAGATCATGTGCAGGGTGGGTGCTATCCCTGACAATGCTGGTAGCCTTCTGGAGACAGCGGGTGTGGTAAATATCCATAATGGCAGGAAGCGAGACCCCAATGATCTTTTCCGCTGTCCTCACCACCCGCTGCAGGATCTTGCGATCTGATACAGAGCAGTTTCCATACCAGGTAGTGATGCAGCTGCATAAAATGCTTTCAATAGACCCTCTGTAGAAGATAGTGAGAATGGGTGGTGGAAGGTGGGCTTTTTTCAGCTTTCGCAGAAAGTAGAGACGCTGCTGTGCTTTCTTCACTATAGAGCTGGTGTTAAGGGACCAGGATAGGTTCTCTGCCAGATGTAACCCCAGGAATTTGGTGCTCTTGACAATTTCCACCAGAGATCCGTCAATGTACAGTGGAGAATGATCGCCACATGTTCTCCTGAAGTCAACAACTATTTCCTTTGTTTTGTTTGTATTCATAGACGGATTGTTGACTTTGCACCAGTCCGTTAGCCATTTCACCTCTTGTCTATATGCTGACTCGTTGTTCTTGCTGATGAGACCTACTATGGTTGTATCATCAGCAACTTGATGATGTGATTGGATCCATGACTTGCCACACAGTCATGAGTCAGCAGTGTGAATAGCAGTGGACTAAGCACACAACCTTGGGGAGCTCCCAAGCTCAGTGTGATGGTACTGGAGGTGTTTTTTCCCATTCGGACTACCTGAGGTCTCTTGGTCAGGAAGGCCAGGATCCAGTTGCAGATAGAGATGTTCAGGCCCAGCATGCTCAACTTAACAGTCAAGAGCTTAGGATTGATTGTATTAAATGCTGAGCTGAAGTCTATGAAGAGCATATGTACATTTGTGTCTTTATTGTCTAGGTGGCTAAGTGACAAGTGCAGGGTAGTGGCAATGGCATTGTCCGTTGAGCGATTGGAACGGTAGGCGAATTGCAGTGGATCCAGAGATGGTGAGAGCAGGCCTTTGATGTGTCTCATGACCAGCCTCTCAAAGCACTTCATTATAGTGGATGTTAGTGCGATAGGACGATAGTCATTTAGGCCGGACACGTGGGACTTCTTTGGCACAGAAATGAGGATGGACTCCTAGAAGCACCTCGGAACAACAGCGGTGCTCAGGGAGATGTTGAAGATGTTGGTTAGAATATCTGCCAGCTGGTCTGCACATTCTCTGAGCACTCTTCCAGGGATATTGTCTGGTCCAGAAGCCTTACATGGGTTGACTCTGCGGAGAGTGTTCCACACATCAGTCTTGGTTAGACCTGGTCGTTGTGTGGGGGTATGGTCTTTGACACCTTCGTGTTGTTCATTTCGTCGAACCAGGCGTAAAATGTATTAAGCATATCTGGAAGGGAGGCATCATCATCACAGACTGGTGTTGTCATTCTGTAGTTGGTGATAGCCTGAACGCCTTGCCACATGCGCCTGGTGTTCCCGCTGTCTTGAATTTGGCTATGTTACCTATGACTATATGCACGTTTGGCCTTGGACAGTTTTGCCCTTGCCGTAGTTAGAGCTGCCTTATCACCTGATCTGAAGGCAAGGTTCCGAGACCTCAGCAGTTCACGTACCTCAGCAGACAACCACTGTTTCTGATTGGGATGTATAGTGATGGTCTTGGAAATCTTCTATGCACTTGGTGATGTAGCACATAACAGTTGATGTGAACTCTTCCAAATTTCTATTATCCTTAACAGTCGCAACCTCTTTGAACATGTTCCAGTCTGTGTACTCAAAACAGTCTGACAAACGGTCTATCGGTCTCAGCCCTGCTATTAAAGGAACAGTAACATAAAAAAATGCAAGTAATAAAAATATAGTGCAGTGTTGCCCTTCATTGGTAAAATTGCTTTACTTCAGAAACACTACTTTTGTTCATATAAATAAGCTGCTGTGTAGCAATGGGGCAGTTTACACAGCAGATAAGATCTAATAAGATCTGTAGAACATAATGGTGTTATCTATTATTTAACCTGTGCCATATAGCCTTTTTTCAATTACTGCCATTGCTACTACACAGCTTGTTTATATTAGGGATGCACTGAAACCAGGATTCGGTTCGGGATTCAACCTTTTTCAGCAGGATTCGGATTCAGCCGAATCCTTCTGCCCGGCCGAACCGAATCCTAATTTGCATATGCAAATTATGGGAAGGGAGGGAAATCACGTGGCTTTTTATAACAAAACAAGGAAGTAAATATTTTCCCCTTCCCACCCCTAATTTGCATATGCAAATTAGGATTTGGATTCGGTTCTGTATTCGGCCAAATCTTTCCCAAATGATTTGGGGGTTCGGCCAAATCCAAAATAGTCACACATCACTAGTTTATAGGAACTATAGTAGTGTTTCTGAAGCAAACGGATCCATTATACCAGTGCAGGGCAACACTACATGATATTTTCATTACTTTAAAACACTTTCATTTTTTGGTGTTACTGTTCCTTTACGGCAAAATCATGCAGTACCTCACTGCCATAAAATCTTAATTCTTAACTAACTCCGACCCCGTCCCTATTTAAAACTTCAGTTAACAATATCCAGTACAGTTTCCCAAGTAAGTTGTTTACTTGCCATTTAGGCTCTTCCATCACTTTCTCCATGACCAGAATATTCTGCTTCTTTATAGGAACATCACAAAAATAGGTTCCTTTCTCTGTCCCACTACTGTTAAGCACTTTCCATTTTCTCATACTCTCTAGGATATATTACTGTCCCCTATTACTGGCTGGTCTCCCAGAATCTCCACCCACTGCAGGGCTGCCTTTAGAAATCACGGGGCCCCGTACAACAAAATTTTTGGGGCCCCCTGGGCCCCGCCCACACTGACGACCAAGCTCCACCCCATTTCCCGCCCACTCCACATCGCAGTTAAAAGACCACACAGACATCAGCGCTAAAAAAGTAACCCCCCCCCACACAAGTTGTAAAAAGCTATTGATGGTCAGGGCCCCCTTATAAAAAATTGGGGCCCCAAAAAAAAAAAAAATTTTAAATTTTTTTTTTTAAAAAAAAACATTTGGTGGCAGGGGCCCCCTTACAGGGGCCCCCTTACAAGTTAAAAACAAATTGGGGCCCCAAAAAAAAATTAAAAAAAAAAAACATTGGCGTCAGGGGCCCCCTTATAAGTTAAAAACAAATTGGGGCCCCAAAAAAAAATTTGAAAAAAAAAAAAAATTTTTTTGAAAAAAAAAAAAGAAAACATTGGCGGCAGGGGCCCCCTTACAAGTTAAAAACAAATTGGGGCCCCAAAAAAAAATTTAAAAAAAAAAAAAAATTTTTGAAAAAAAAAAAAACATTGGCGGCAGGGGCCCCCTTATAAGTTAAAAACAAATTGGGGCCCCAAAAAAAAATTTGAAAAAAAAAAAAATTTTTTTGAAAAAAAAAAAAAAAACATTGGCGGCAGGGGCCCCCTTACAAGTTAAAAACAAATTGGGGCCCCAAAAAAAATTTAAAAAAAAAAAAAATTTTTTTGAAAAAAAAAAAAAAAACATTGGCGTCAGGGGCCCCTTACGAGTTAAAAAAAAAATTGGGGCCCCAAAAAAACATGTTTTAAAAAAAAAGATTGGTTGCAGGGGCCTATAGAATATTAAAATAATACATTGGTGGCCAGGAGATTAAAAAAAAAAAAAAATACACAAACTGGTGTTCAGTAGAATTGAACTCACGGCTTCAGTACTTCAACTTCACCTCCTTTCGTGACTTCGGGTCTTTTCACCGCTTCAGGACTTCGGCTTCGGCTGTTTTCGTGACTTCGGGTCTTTGCGCTGCTTCAGGACTTCGGCTTCGGCTGTTTTCGTGACTTCGGGTCTTTTCGGCGCTTCGTGACTTCGGCTTTTTCCGTGACTTCGGGTCTTTTCGGCGCATCGGCTTCGGCTTTTCGGCACTTCCGCATTCGGCAGCACAGAGGCAAGACGTACGGCTCGGGCGCTCGTAAGGGGGGCCCGGATCTTCAAAAAATGCAGCGCTGCCGGGCCCCCCTTCATGCCCGGGCCCGGTACGCTTGTCCCCCCTGTCCCCCCCTGATGGCGGCCCTGACCCACTGCATTCCATTCTTACTGCTGCTACCCTCATCATCTGTCCTGCGTCTAAATCTCTCTCCACCACCTTACAAATATTCTCTCCCATCCCCTTCATTACTAAGCTCGCTCTCCTGGCTCCCAGTCAAGTGGTGCATAAAATATAAAATTCTTTCTCCCTAATGCCACGTGGGATGCTGTACCACCTTGCATCACACAAACTTCCAGACTAACCCTCTTCTCAAAGCTCATTATCAGTGGTGTGCCTAGAGTTTAAGAGGAAGCCCTGCAAACAAACCTGGGGGGGGGAGCATACCCTCAGAGTACAAATGAATCACACTTCTGGCTTACAGAGTCATACATTGCAGCAGAAAGTGTTTCCATATTTCGAATGGCAGCGTCAGAAGAGCAAAGTGCACCAAAACACAGACATTTGCTTCCTCATTTCTTTCGTATTGGGGTTCTAAGCATCCCACGGAACAATAAGGGCCTGGCCTGCATTTCATTACAGTAAGATCACTGCAAAAATGGCCAATGAGTACTCCATTAACCCCTGAGTTGCCAAAAAAATTAAATGCCCAATAAGCACTTCACTAACCCCAGACATGCCTTTAAGATCACTGCATAAATAGAATAGATTGAAGGCATTACCTAATCCAAGCAGAATACATACATTTTTCTTTCCCAATGCATCGTTCAGAATGCATTAGT
The DNA here is from genome assembly GCA_038501925.1 of Xenopus petersii. Taxonomy (NCBI): domain Eukaryota; kingdom Metazoa; phylum Chordata; class Amphibia; order Anura; family Pipidae; genus Xenopus; species Xenopus petersii. Next base: position 73,201,100 of record CM076689.1, on the reverse strand, counting down.
GACTAATGCAGGGAAGATGAAATGTGCGCCCCAAGATTATCTCCTCATTGGGTTCATACTGGAGTGTGATTATCTTTTCTGAAATAATGAAGAAATTAAGAAATGAAGCAAAGGACAAGCTGACCTGGCCCACCCCTAGGTTTAAGTGTAAGACAACATATTTCATCCTCATAGACAAAATGCAGTCAGTACAGTTCAGAGCAGGCCTGGACTGGGAGTCAAAATAGGCCCTGCTATTCCAAGTACGCAGAGGCCCAAACAGCCCCCTACCAGCCCAAACAGCCCCCAACCAGCCCACTCTATGGTAACTTTCTATGGAACCATACAGCAGCCCTTCTGGCAATTGCGAGAACCCACAGATTGCCAATCCGGGCCTGGTTCAGAGGCAAGTTGACTACCACACCCAAGACAGAAATTGAAAACTGGCACCCGCCATCCAGTTAATGGGCAATGTGCCAATTTTCCAGAATGATTCTTTGATGCAAATTATGTTTAAAATACATAGAAAGAACATGGGACTTTCATAGGCTTTCACTGATCCCCTTATATTTGTGGAGGATTCAGTAAATAAGTAATAGTAACCCTGTGCTTACCAGATGCCCTAGGGCAAGACTTACATTCATAAGCAAAATTATGAAAAGAGGCTTTGTGTAGCCCCAGCCTATTGGTCTGATTATAAAAAATTCTTCACCAACAATACCCAACAGGCTTGGGTAAAAGGTCAAAATGGAGTAAAAACTGCAAAAGTGCGCAAAAGTGCCATTGTCCAGCAGTGTCAATTCCCACCCAAGGGTTGCAAGTGCCATCAGTCACCCCAGGGTTGCAAGACCTAAATCAGCTGCAGCAGAGGTTTAAATGATTTTCACACAGACCAACAGAGGCCTACAATTACACACTCACATATACAAACACATATAGGGGTACTTCCTTTTCTGGGAGACGGAAATTCAATGAAACTAAAATTAAATAAAATCTTTACTGTAAATGAGTGCAAATTGGGCAATTACTGAACCACATTGAAGAGTTTCATGTCTATTGTGACCATGGTCATTTTTCCAGGATAATATAGTTGGACTGTCACCCCATTTACACAGAAACCCAGAGCAACATTAAACTCAGGCACAGGAAGATCTGCTTGGGCTCTGTGATAGGAGAGATAAATGAGGGGGGGGGGGAGAAAAATAAGACACATGGCAATAAGGAAAAAAGGCAACAAAAATGAAAGGGTGGAACAGAAAGGAGCCATAGGGGAGAGTAAAGACAGATGGTGAGGAGTGGGTAGGAAAAGAAACAAGTAGAGAAATAGAGAAATGTTTATTATGGAAGGCAAGATTCAAACCAAAGTAAAAGCCAATCATTCACTTATGGAGGCAATTTATTTTGGAACATGTAATTCTAAGCACATTTCCAGTATGCATTATTTGCAACATTTCAATGATAAATTGACATGGGTGCCATTCTATGCACTTTTGCAATGTACAGTCATTTTTTTTAATTCCAAGAAATTAAAGGAATAGTTCAGTGTGAAAATAAAAACTGGGTAAATAGATAAGCTGTGCAAAATAAAAAATGTTTCTAATATAGTTAGTTAGCCAAAAATGTAATATATAAAGGCTGGCGTGAACAGATGTCTAATAAAACAGCCAGAATCCAACTTCCTGCTTTTCAGCTCTATAACTCTGAGCTAGTCAGCGACTTGAAGGGGGGCCACATGGTACATTTCTGTTCAGTGAGTTTGTAATTGACCCTCAGCATTCAGCTCAGATTCAAAAGCAACAGAAATGACCCATGTGGCCCCCCCTCAAGTCTCTGATTGGTTACTGTCTGGTAGCCAGGGCAACCAGTCAGTGTAAACAAAGAGAGTTGAAAAGCAGGAAGTAGTGATCTGACTGACTTGTTATACATGAAATCACTCCAGCCTTTATACATTACATTTTTGGCAAACTAACTATATTAGAAACATTTTTTATATTGCACAGCCTATCTATTTACCCAGTTTTTATTTTTACACTGAACAATTCCTTTAAGGGATGGGCTGCTCTGATGCTCTTCTGGTTAGGAAAGATTTGAGGCTTTTTTATCTGGCCAGTAACAACATCAGAGCAGCCTCTTTCTTTCGCTGTAAAACTCCAGGGTCACCCGGCTAAAAGGCACAAAGTAATCTGGAATCTTCTGATCTGCCGTCATCCTCCAAGCCCTTGGAGACTTGAAGGAGGCAAGGGTTTTCAGAGCCCCTTCACAGCAAGGCTATGGTGCCCCCCTTATTCTTCCCCTGCAACCCAAAGGCATATAAAAGTTTGGGAACACAAGTGGACCTGTGAAGAGGTCCCAACATCATATGAGTCCTTGGCATGGCTGGGTGTCAGGGGCAAAAGGAGCCTAAGGTTACATACAGGGTTGGATTTGGGGGGCCCATCGGACTGCTGTCTCAGGGGGCCTTGTGTCTGCTGCAAAGCCCCCCTGCCCGCTGCCGCAACCCCTCTTCAGCCCCCCTGCAAGCATGCACATACTTGTTTTTGCCGCAGATGGAGGTGGAGAAGGAGGTCAGAGCAGCAAGGCCAGGAAGCAGGTCTGGTCCAGCGAGGCCCACAAGAACCAGGGCTCACCAGGTTTTTTTCCCGGCGTCCCGCCTAGCCCAGTCTGACCCTGGCTAAACATCAGAGATCTCCTCTGTAGATCAGTGAATATGACCCAGAGGTCTATTGCACCAGATCCTAAACATTGATAAAAAAAACAAGTGCCATTGTGACTACATGGGAATAAAGAATAAATAGCAAAAATAAGCAAAATTATGAAAAGAGGCTTTGTGTAGCCCCAGCCTATTGGTCTGATTATAAAAATTTCTTCACCAAAATTACCCAACAGGCTTGGGTAAAAGATCAAAATGGAGAAAAAAGTGCCAAAGTGCGCAAAAGTGCCATTGTCCAGCAGTGTCAAGTCCCACCCAAGGGTTGCAAGTCCCATCAGTCACCCCAGGGTTGCAAGACCTAAATCAGCTGCAGCCAGAGGTTTAAATGATTTTCACACAGACCAACAGAGGCCTACAATTATCACTCACATATACAAACACATATAGGGGTACTCCCTTTCTGGGGGATGGAAATACAATGAAACTAAAATTAAATAAAATCTTTAATGTACATAAGTGCAAATTGGGCAATTATTGAACAACATTGAAGAGTTTCATGTCTGTTTTGACCATGGTCATTTTTCCAGGTTAATACACCACCATTGGACTATCACCCCATTTACACAGAAACACAGAAACCCAGAGCAACATTAAACTCAGGCACAGGAAGATCTGCTTGGGCTCTGTGATAGGAGAGATAAATGAGGGGGGGGGGGGGAGAAAAATAAGACACATGGTAATAAAGAAAAAAGGCAACCAAAATGAAAGGGTGGAACAGAAAGGAGCCATTAGGAGAGTAAAGAGAGATGGTGAGGAGTGGGTAGGAAAAGACATAAGTAAATAGAGAAATGTTTATTATGGAAGGCAAGTCTCAAACCGAAGTAAAAGCCAATCATTCACTTAAGGAGGCAATTTATTTTTTGGAACATGTAATTCTAAGCACATTTCCAGTATGCATTCTTTGCAACATTTCACTGATAAATTGACATGGGTGCCATTCTATGCACTTTTGCAATGTACAGTCATTTTTTTTAATTCCAAGAAATTAAGGGATGGGCTGCTCTTCTGGTTAGGAAAGATTTGAGGCTTTTTTTTATCTGCCCAGTAGCAACATCAGAGCAGCCTCTTTCTTTCTCCTGACAACTTTCATGACTATTCGGTGGTCAGAATGTTCAGAAAATGACCCACAGGTGGTGCTGTTGTAACAAAATTCATTCATATTAACAGTACATCCTTTAATATCTTCATATTAAAAATAAATAATGAATTTACAATTTCATTTTTTTGCCTGTCCTCTGGAAAACGTAAAATCTAGTTTTGACTTTAACTATAAACCCAATGAGAATGGGGAATAAATGGATATTGGGAAGTCAGAATCAGCAGCACAGAAAATAAAACGGGTCAGGAGTCAGCAGTGCAGAGCAGATAAAAAGGCAGATAGACAGTGAAAATATCAATGATAGATACATGTAACTACAGACCCAGTGAGAATGAGGGAAAAAAGACTGGGAAATTGAATAGAGTTACATTATTTCCTTATTTTTATGTCAGTACCTACAGTGTAGAGAACAGTCTCAACCTATAGTGAGAAGAACAGAAGGGAACACACAGTGACAGATAAACAGCAGTTATACATAACTATAAAGCCAGTGCAATTGGCAATTTGATTAGAGTTACATTTTGTTACAATATGCAAAAAAATAAATCAACATTTTTGGGTGGTGTTCCCCCATATCGCCTCATTTCCTGAAATACACACAGAGAAGAAGCTCTTACTGCAAAGGATATAAGGAAGTGAAAATAGACCCTCTCAACCTAAGCACAAAGAACTTCTGTATAGAACAGAAACAAAATAAAGAAAAGCAAAACATAATTAATCTTAAGAACAAATATGGCTAGAAATTTAATTTTTTATGTACTGAAATGACTGCACCAGCCCATAGGTTGAGCATCGGTACAATAGTAATGATTTAGGCCTTCAAATTTGTGCACAAGATGTTGGATTTATTCAGAAGAGTCAGTGGCACTGCACATGCTCAGTGTGCTCTGGGCTGCTGGTTAGAAGCTAAGCTTAGGGGGCATGCTGATCCACTGGTTTATATGTTGCCATGTAATGTGAATCTGATTTAATTACTAATCAACCGTGTATTGAGAATGTTATATAGTATATATATATACTATACAGTATATTGTGTGTAAGTCTCTAATCTCAGCTAAGTGACAGCAGCCCAGAGAACATGTGCAGTTAATCAGCATAAAAGATGATAGAGAGCTACTGGGACATCTTCAGGGGCACAAATCTTCATTGCAAAAGAGATTTGGGGGTCTTGGGCTGGAACAAATCCCCAAAACATTTAATGGAAAGCCCTGTCTATTGTTTCCAGCTCTAGCAGGTCTATATGTCAAAGCACATCTGAGTTATCTAGCTTCGGTAAATCCCCAAACAGCTAAATGAGCCTGGTCAGCTGGCAACAATCATTGAGATGGAAACATGCAGACCAGCACCATTGTGCCTACATGTTTCCCAAAAGGCCAGAGCTCGATCCACAGTTTTGCTGTGAGACCAAAGGAGACAATCCTTTATTCTAAATATCCTACTAGCACATGAATAGTAGAGTGCACAACCCAGCATATCTAAACCTTATATAGGGGATGTCTAGGAATCACTTTTGTGGTCAAATATTTGGTTTAGAATTGTGTCACCTTTGAGTTACTATTCTCTATTGTAGAAAGAAATTCCCTTTTTGTGGAACCCTCAAAATCCAAACAAAGACAAAAATCAAAGACAAATCCAGAACATAATTTTAACTCCCATGGTTAAGACTCCATGGATTAATAAAAGGATTAAAACATTTAAAATGAATTAGTCTTGAATATCACTGCCTGCTCTTATATGGACATCTGGACTAGCACCCAGTTGTTAGAGTGTCCTGTAAAACATTATCCCCAGTCCAAAGTCTGAAGGGCTCAGAAGATCTTCTATTCCTTATTACTACAAACAGGCAGAGCAAGGCCAGGAAAATCTACTCCCCATACTCAGCCTAACTTTATGTTCATACAGTTCTATTGTTTCACTTCCTCCCAGTGCGAAATAATGTTCTCCTAAAACTGTACCATGAGCTGATCCTAGGGAAAGGACAAACAATAAAGCTGAAAATTAGTTTACCAGAGGAGAGGAATCCAATTGGAAGGAAGGGCCAAAAATCTCCATTCAAGGAAACTCCAACCAATGAACCGAAAGCCAAAGCAACTCCAGTCAAGGAACCTTCATTCATAGAAATTCCAGTCAAGGAACCTCTTGACGTAAGTGATAACATTTTACAGAATATTATGGTCCTACTGAAATTATGACAATGTTTCTGTATAACTCATACAGGAAGCCACAGTATTAATCACCCTGTTCCATAATCTCAAATTTCTGTTTTGTAGGACGCCATAGGCGTTCCACCGGAACCAGGTATTTGGACTAAAACTTAGATTACATAAAAACTCAGTGTGCTGCCTACAAATAGGTGTCTACAGAGCCTCTATGCACCTTGGTCTACTGAATCCACAGACATTTAGGGGCCGATTCACTAAATTCGGGTGAAGGGTTAGAATAAAAAAAACTTAGAATTTCGAAGTTTTTTTTGGGCTACTTCGACCATCGAATGGGCTACTTCGACCTTCGAATTCGACCTTCGACTTCGAATCGAACGATTCGAACTAAAAATCGCTTGACTATTCGACCATTTGATAGTCGAGGTACTTTCCCTTTAAAAAAGTCAATGTTAGCCTATGGGGAAGGTCCCCATAGGCTTGCTAAGCTTTTTTTGATCGAAGGATTTTCCTTCGATCGTTGGATTAAAATCCTTCGAATCGTTCGATTAGAAGGATTTAATCGAACGAAAAATCCTTCGATCGTTCGATCGAACGGTTAGCGCTAAATCCTTCGACTTCGATATTCGAAGTCGAAGGATTTCAATTCGAGGGTCGAATTTCGAAGTATTTTTAACTTCGAAATTCGACCCTTAGTGAATCTGCCCCTTAATGTACAAATATTTGTTCAGTGGCATAAAAACATGCCACCATACTTCCCCCACTCCCCATAAAAAACCTTTGAGGGGTCTGGCATGCCCAGCCACCTGCCACCTGCTCAACTCTCAATAAGGAGTGCGGCTGGGGAGGGGAGAATTCCACGTAACTTTAGAGGAAGCAGGACCTGCTGTTCTCTGCCCCACCCCCTGAAGGGTCTGTTTCCTCTATAGTTACACCACTGTCATTGTCATTTTCAAGGAATATTTGAATGATGCTCAAAATTATTGGGAAGGTTGGGGGTCACTCAATTCATGCTAGGCATGGAATTTTTCAAGCATTACAGGCAGGTTGGTTGTCCCCTTCCCTTTTTTCACCTCAGGTTGGATGTCTCATTCCTGCAGTACATTGTAGTTTCAAAGTGTTAATCCCTTTACCTTTTGAGATGTTCCACTGAGTGATTGGAGGGGGAGGGGAGGCTGAAGGGAGTCTGGGCTATTTTACACATTTAAAGGTTTTTCCTGCCTCTACTTTTTGAGATTAATTTGAAAAAATATGCCCCATGGCTCTTGCTCACAATAGTGCTTCTGCTCAGGGGCATTATAAATGCTCCTTTGACCCATTTATGTTTACACATTATAACTTCACGAGTCACCAATTTCTTTGCAAAATTATACATCCCTTCATACCATTTAAGCTTTGGGTACAGTTATCTAACGTATACCTATAATGAATTACAACAATTACATTTTATTTCTTAAATTCTAGTATCCAAAGACTAGGGGTTTTGCTCAATGATTCTTCAGCCACAGAATAAAATACTTTGTGTGAGCGTTACAGGGCACAGTAACAGCACTTGGATGTTGTAAGCAGTTAGTTGTTTAGAAAACGTATACTATTCATACCCTGCCACAGCTGGTCACAACGTGTCATTTTTTAGGATTAGGGTTATATTCAGCATTAGGGTTATATTCAGCACCAGAGGTTGAGAACACAAAACCTGTCTCTTCCTCAGGCCCGAACTGGCAATCTGTGGGTTCTGACAAATGCCAGAGGGGCTGCTATAAGGTGCCATGAAAGTCAGTATTTAATGGGCTGGTGGGGGTTGTTTGGGCCTCTTTGTGGGCTGATTTGGCCTCTGTGTACCTGAAATGCCAGGGCCTATTTTAATTCTCAGTCTGGACCTGCTCTTCCTCCATGGTTCTAAATGGAAATGTTCAAGAAACGTGCACTGACGAAATGTTAACTTAGCTTTTGGAGAAAGTCAGTGACAACACTGAGGTCCAACACCTGGAGATCATCTGTGAGATCAATTCTGCTGTGGTCACTTTTAATGATCAAGTTGGTGAGTACCAATGGTGGGCTTTTTTGTATCTAGAGTTGGTGCTATAGCAACCCTAGATCAGAAAGATGGTGGTGGGACACAGTGGTGGAGTGTGAACATTTTAGCAGGTGGGGGTGCAGGACATGCAGACAAGGTGCCGGTGCCAAGTAGTGCCTTGGGCACCAATACTACTTGGCCTGGCTCTGGGAGTTCTCAAAGGAATTTACATACAGGAGAAACAGATATGGGGTCTGCCAAAACAGATCTCATTTAAGTTACCATATATTTATTAAGAAAAAAACCCTAGTGGCTATTGCATGTAATAGCATGCTCATCTGTGTTTCTCCAGATATCTCCAGGTTTGTACACAGATTCTCCAGCAGTAACAGGATGCAGCTGATGAAACTAACTGCAAAGCATCTAGAGGAGACTTAAAGTGTCCAGGTAGAGTGTCAATCCCCCAACACGTCTGAGGATCACCTGATAATTTACTTTAAAGGAACAGTAACACCAAAAAATGTAAGTGTTTTAAAGTAATGAAAATATCATGTACTGTTGCCCTGCACTGGTAAAACTGATCTGTTTGCTTCAGAAACACTACTATAGTTCATATAAACAAGCTGCTGTAGAGCAATGGCGGGAATTGAAAAACGGCTATATGGCACAGGTTAACGAATGGATAACAGATAACACCATTAGACAGACAGAGCTTATCTGCTATCTGCTGTGTAACTTGAGCTTTTTCTCCTTTGAATGGCTGCCCCCATGGCTACACAGCAGCTTATTTATATAAACAATAGTAGAGTTTCTTAAGCAAACACAACAGTTTTACCAGTGCAGGGCAACACTGCATTATATTTTCATTACTTTAAAACACTTTTATTTTTTGACGTTACTGTTCCTTTAAGAGCCGGCGGCACGGAGGGGCAACTGTCAGTGGAGCCAATCCCAGAAGAAGATGCTAACATTCTGTGATGCAAAAGGTATACACCAGTATAAGAAATTATAAATTTACCCTATATTTATTTCCAGTTTATATTTCTGTACCACTTGTTTGCTTTTTTCGTGATAAAAGAATAAGCAAAAAGTATCTTCAGCACAAGCCCTATTCATTTCACTCATGTTGCACAAGGGTGATACTGTCCCTTTAATTTTTAGCACAAGCCCTATTCCTCACACTCACGTTGAACGAGGGGGAATACTGACCCTTTAAGTAATATTGATCTTGAACATAATATTTGTATTTGGTTAGAGAACTGGTTGAAGCATTAGTGGGAGTAAATGGAACATTTTCTAACTGGACAAGCACGGGGGATCTGTCCTTGTTCCTTTGCTTTTTTACTTGTTTATTAATGACCTGAAAGCAGTTTTGGACTGGCCCACAGATATGCCAGATACCATTTGGCCCAGGTGTCAGTGGGCCCTCATGCTCAGGCCCGGACTGGCAATCTGTGGGTTCTGGCAAATGCCAGAGGGGCTGCTGTATGGTTCCATAGAAAGTTACCATATAGTGGGCTGGTAGGGGGCTATTTGGGCTGGTAGGGGGCTGTTTGGGCCTCTGTGTACATGAAATGGCAGGACCTATTTTGACTCCCAGTCCAGGCCTGCTCATGCTGCTAGACATTTGGCCTATTTCATGTCCATTCCCTATTTCAATGAGAACTAAGGGGCTTAATAGATGGTTATAGTATTATAGTATGTAAAGAAAAGAGACTAGGAGAATAGAGGTTGAGTGAGGAGAAGAAGAATAATAGTAGTGAGAGTGGGCCCCTGGTCTAGGTTTTTTGGTGGGCCCCTGGTGTCCCAGTCTGACACTGCCTGGAGGTGGCCATAAGAACTACTGTTTCTATTTTGGTTCATAAAACTTAATTGTGCAAAACGAAGTTCCATGCAGGTTGCTGCCATTTTGCAATGAGATCGGACTAAATTGGAAAAATTGAAAATGAGATTTAATGTTGATAAATGCAAGGTTATGCAGTTTGCTAAAAAATATCATAAAACTGAGTTAAACACTAAATGGTATTATATTGTGGGTATCCGTAACGGAGGAGGATTTCTGGATAACAAGCTGTGTAATTCTAGGCAGTATCAATCAGTGGCTACTAAAGCAAATAATGTACTGTCTTATATAAAAAGGGCATTAACCTGAGGGATGACACCACAATTTTCCCTGGTACAGGTCACCATGAGTATGCAGTGCAAAGCAAAGGCTGTCAAGGTTGGGGTTGCTTTCTCTGGAGAGGGAACATAATTACTCTTTACAAGTACATTCAAGGACATTATAGACAGATTGAGGGGGTCTCTTTTCCCTCAGTAAAGATCAAAGAATCAGAGCACATCCCTTAAACTAAATTGCTAAACGAAACTTTAATTTAAAGAGAGGTAACCCCGGGCCAGTACTCCTATCAGTAGAAACCTGCACCAGCCTGGAGTTCTTTCAGTGAGCACCACACCACATCTTCTTCTCTTCCATAATCTTCGGAATGAGACTGGCATAGCGGCACATGCACAGTTGGAGCAATTTTCTGTCCCGCGACAACTGCGCATGCGCCAAAACTCACGAAAATTGCAGAAGTGCTGGTCTCATTCCAAAGATTACAGAAGCAGCTGAAATGGCACCCTTGAACTCCGATCCCTGACTCTGCACTGAGGAGTAAGTAAAAAGTTAGGGGCATTTGCCCAGGTTAACACTTAGGCTGGGGAAGGAGGGGGGTTTATGTAGGGTAGGGTTTTTTTAACTTTAGGGTTTGCTTCTCCTTTAAGTGTCTGCCCGGGAAATTTGAAAAGAGAAGAAGTGAACAAGATAATGGCTCCATGATGCTCGCTGGTAGAACCTAGGGGTCAGTGCAGGTTTCTGCTGATCGGAGCAGTGGCCCCAGGGTGTCAGGTAAGTAAATACAATCACTTGGGGTGCCTAACTTTTGGCACCCCCAAGTGTAATTTACATTTCTTCTCCTTTAAAGCAGTGTAGGTTCTTTACGGTTAGGTCAGTGAGGTTGTAGAATGTCCTGATCGGTGATGTAAATATTACTGGGAACTGGGAATAATGTGGTGAGCTGTGGCCTTTGCTGGCCTAGACTCCCTTCCAACCTAAAACCCTGTGCGGTTCCCACTGAAGGGTGGGGTTGCGGTTGAGCAGGGAAAAGTGACCGGTTGCAGTTGTGTTGGGGGCCAGGGGGGGGGGTTGCAGCTGGGACAGGGGGCTTGGGAGGTTTGTAGGTGAGTGTGTGGAGGTTATATTTGATGTGAGAATATATTGGTCGTTGCAGCAGAGGTGCTTTAATGAATGAGGTGAATGAGTCGTGTAGCTGTATTTTACATGGATTTTAGAGAGGATAAGTGAGTGAGTAGTAGGCATAGAAAAGCGTGTTTGTTGGAACAACTACTTATGAATGAAGACAACTGACATATACAAAATACAATGGAACCTCATAATATTTGTTCTTTTAGGTATTTACAGACTTCTTTTCAGTAGTTGCATAAGAATTTGTACATAAATATTAAACATTTTAATATGACAGCTGAATCTGTTATTCAATGGACCTAAATGACACTCTACTTTACCTCCTCCTGTACTCTACTCTCTGCTCTACTCTGTTCTTTTTCCTACACTTTACTGCCAGAAATGCTGTTTTCCGTAAACAAAAGTGCAGCTTTCATGAGAATTTATGCTAAAATAAAAACTTTTGTTATATATTTATGTATTTACTTTTAGATGCAAAGAGAGTCTTGGGGAAGCAGCATGTGTATGGGAAGAAGCAAATATCAGTGTATGCATGCATTGTGTCCCTGGGAATAACACTATAATGGGAGAAGGGACCTCATGTAACATTACCCAAACCCCTGGAGGTCCTGATCAGTCCATATATACTGGAATTTATACTGGGAGAGCCACAGATTAAAGATGAAATAGACAAGAAAATGATGGAAAAAAATTGTGAAGTCACATGGCCAGATCCAAATGTCTCCAGTCATTAAACTCTCCATTCCCAGATCCATATTGTCTCAAAGATTTCATTATCTTTAGTGAAGGATTGGGGGGTTTGGCGGAATCCAAAATAGTGGATTTGGTGCATCCCTAAAAAGTGGCCATATAAACAACATCCAGGCACAGTTTCCAGATCTCAGATTTGAGTATGATGTGCCAACCAGAAACCTCAAGCTCTATGGAGTCACCGAAGAAGTTCTCTCTGCCAAATGTAAAATATTAAAAGGAACACATCAACTGAAATCTAAATCCATCCCACTGGATCCCCACATCATGCATTTCTTGGGGTTTACTGATAATGATGAGTTGTCCTGTTTCTCCTCACACGGCACAATATAAATGCAATGTTTAAGACTGAGAATATATCAGTCACACTGACTGGATTCTCCATGGAGGATCTGTCAGAGGCAGAAGAACAGATGTGGTGTGAGTTAGTCTGTAAGCAAGTTACTGTTGAAGACAAGTTGAAACCTGAGTGGAAAAGTCTCATTACACATTTGTGTCATTCATTTAACTCAGAGAAGTGCACAATTGTGATTGAGGAGTTTCCTCGAGGAGCAGAGAATCAGGTGGTTATTGCTGGTCTGGCTCCCAGTGTAGGATTTGCTTCCCAACAGATCCATGACTTTCTGGAGAGGAACACTCCCATGCAGAAGGACATTCAGGTTAAATCTGTGTCGTTATACAGTTTATTATGCAAGAGAAGAAGCAGCTTTATGAGGAAATAAAAATTAAGAATGTAAAGGTTGTTTTAAAAAAAAAAGTTATCAGCCTGAGTGGGTCCAGACTGAATGTTCATGAGGCAGCCAACCTTATAAAAAAGGTTCTCTCCACTCTGCACACCAATGTTCTGTGCATTAAGAATCCAAGAGCCAAGCAATTCTGGATAGAGGAGGAGGAGATGTATTTTAGCACAAATACATCTTTAGAACAAATTTAGGTGTTTAAAATTATTTTCAGAAAGATGGAGAAGATGAATTTACAGATGATGACATGGGTCACGCTGATCCAGAGTACCAAATAGACTTGCCAGAAGGAGTATCCATTGAAGGATGACCCGTCATCATGTTGATGTTGTAGTTAATGCAGCCACTGAAGCTCACTGAGGGTCTGGCATTGGCCCTACTGAATGCTGCAGGGCCCAAACTACAAGATGAATGTGATCACATTATAAAAACAGAAGGGGATTATGAGCAGGTGATTCAGTAGTTATAGGTGCTGGAAATATGCTGTGCAAGCAGGTTATACATAGTGTTAGTCCCAAGTGGGATGCAAAATCACAAACAAAATGCACAAGACTGCTCCGGAGAGTAATAAGCAGGTGCTTACAACTGGCTGCTGAAAATAAACACAGTTCCATTGGAATCCCAGCTGTTGGTTCCCAGATGTCTGGCAGAAAGAGGAATCTTGAGTGGTATGGGCTCAAACCGCAGGACTTGGCGAAGGAGTTGTTTATGAAATTTCCTGCTGCTCCGGAATCCAGAAAAGCTAGGCAGGAAAACATGCCGGACAGAGTGGAAACAGAAGCCGGAAGAAACATACGATTGCATAAATCTTGCCTAAGGGAGACTCCCCCCTCACACCTAGGCTGGAGCGTTTCTCTGATTCTGAGGTCTGGTAGGACAGGATCTCAGCAGATGTCCAGCGAGGCCACAATATAAACAGGGACCAGAATTTCTCCTTCGGATTCTCTCTGGTGTTAAGAGTGTTGCTCCTATCTGCATAGGTTTGTCACAAGGCGGCGGCGTGGAGGCCACATGAGGAGGAGAAGGAAAGTCAGATTTACGGGCATGAAACTTGAGGTAATACTTCTCTCTCATTCGGGAATCAATCTTGACAATGAACACCAGGAAATAATCAAAAGCAGCTGGCAGATCCCTAGTAACAGCTCGTCTTATAGATCCTCGTGAAGCCCCCTCCAAAAAGATGCAATAAGTGTATCATTATTCCAGGATACTTCTGCAGCCAAAGTCCGGTAGTTTATGGTATAATCGGAGGCCGTACGGGATCCCTGGTTGATCTTCATGAGCCGGTCAGAGGCGTTAAGCTTTGGCCCGGAACGTCAAACACTTGGCGTTAGGTGGAAAAGAAGGCTGCAGAATCATGGACTAAAGTATCATCTCTGTCCAGTAGTGGAGAAGCCCAAGCAAGAGCCTTGCCTTGAAGAAGTGCGATGATACATGACACTTTTGACGTCTCCGTCACGGAAGTAAGAAGTAAGGGAGTAAGGGAGTAAGAAACCCTCGGCAGGCATCCGGATCGCCTCCAAAATGAAACGGAGCAGGAATCTTTTGCAGGTGCAGGCGGAGAGGAATAAGCCGCGGACCCAGAGATCTGAAGAGACTCCTGGGCAAGATGCACCTGTTGAGCCTCCTGGCTGTCCAAATGCTTCATCTTTAGGTCAAAATATCCCTCCATAGTCGAGGAAGCAGCAGCAGCCTTTGGATGCACATGGCAAAAGATACCTGCATTGTTGTCATAAGTCGGGCGGAAGTCGAAACCAGGAATTCAAAAACAGGATCAAAATGCTTCGGCAGGAACAGATAAACTGGAACCAGCTTGGGAAAATTCCAAAAAGGAGACTCTGCCTTTAAGGGTTTTTTTGGCGCCAAAATTCAAATCCACGCCTGCTGATGACATCATGACGCTGGACGCCAACACCAGAGGAGCTGAAACCCGGAAGTGCACACCTGCGCAGGAACTTTAGCAGAAGAGACATGAGTCTTACACCTAGCTTATACAAAACAATGGGAATTTAGGAACAAAATGCAGGTAACTGTTGATATATGGATGTATAGTTTATGGAAAGAGAATTCCTAAAGAGGGGGAAAATCTACAGAATGAAAAACAATCATATATATTGTGTTTTGTTTCTCTATACAGGGGCTGTGATTGGGAGAGGGACTTACTTTGCTATTGATGCCAATTACTCTGCTGATGCCACCTACTCCAAACCTGATGCAAATGGCAATAAATATATGTATCTGGCCCAGGTCCTCACTGGCACCTACTGTCGTGGAGAAAAAGATATGATCACTCCTCCACCTAAGAACTCAAATGGATCAAACCCAACAGATCTGTATGACAGTGTAAAAGACGAATATATGTACCAGCCTACAATCATTGTTTAATGATATCCAGGCATATCCTCAGTATCCCATCACATTTACCAAATAAATGGGAAATATAGTACAAACGACATGTGATGCCAGTGCATTAATAGAGGAAAGTGGATGGGGCAACCCAATAATGCATGCATTATACCATTCCTTGGTTACCAGCACTGGCAAAGGGGAAGTATATCAGTATGAATTGCCATGTGAATCTATACGCTATCTCTGCCAGATGTACAACTGTTACTATAAGGAAGTTTTTATTAGTAAGTCGTTTTATTAATAATTTTTTTCTAAATTTTTTAAGTGCTGCGAGTGCTGATCTTATTTGAAGTGTTTTATCCATTACAGTCCAGAAAAGACAGAAAGGCAGTTTCAGACTAAAGCAGATGGTATGGATACATATAAACATATTCCTTCATGTAAATAAACTAGACATCCAGCAGCTCAGATTTCTGGTAGAGCATGAAGCCCACCCTAATATCTTGTGTACACCAAAGTAGGCCCTGAGCTCCTCCCAAAATAATGAGCCAGATATAGCTGCTATTAAAGTAAACAGGAGAGATCGGGGAGTACATTTTTACTATAGGGATTTCACTTCACCAAGTCACTAAAATTGTATATACAGGTATGGAATCCTTTATCCGGAAACCCATTATCCAGAAAGTTCCAAATTACGAAAAGGCTGTATCCCATGGACTCTATTTTATCCAAATAGTCCAAATTAAAAAAAACAAAAAATGTTTCCTTTTTCTCTGTAATAATAATAATAACCTGGTGTATTCTGCATAACAGATCATTATGTAATTTGGCTCTTCATACCTTAAGTCTACTAGAAAATAATGTAAACATTAAATAAACCCAATGGGTTGGTTTTGCTTCCGATAAGTATTAATTATATCTTAGTTTGGATCAAGTACAAGGTACTGTTTTATTATTACAGAGAAAGAGGAAATCATTAAAAAAAAATCGGATTAATTCGATAACATAGTTTATGGAAGACAGCCTTTTTCCGTGATCTGGAACTTTCTGGATAACTGGTTTCCGGATAATGGATCGCATAACTGTATGGCTCATTGAAATTGGTCTTCATTATTTATTTTAATTATTTGCCTTTATCTTCTTATTCTTTCCAGCTTTCAAATGGGGGGCCACTGAACCCATCTAAAAACAAATGCTCTGTATGGATACAAATGTATTGTTTATTACTCATCTTTCTATACAGACCTTCTCCTACTCATATTCAAGTCTCTGCATGGTTGCTAGGGTAATTTGGACCCTAGAAACCAGATTGCTGCAAACTGGAGAGCTGCTGAATAAAAAGCTAAACAACTCCAAATAAAAAAAGAAAACCTATTGCAAATTGTCTCAGAATATCACTCTCTACATTATATGGACACAACCATTTTATGGCCTACTCCTAAATAACTTTCCATTTGCAAAATGTGGCAGGTTAAGAAAAGTTTGAACACATTTCTGATGGTTTTAAGGTCAGGTTTTTTTCATTATTACAGTTTTGCTAATAAAGATGAAATTGCCCTTTAAGCAGCTTATCTTATTAGGTATAAATATATCAGAATGCCAGTATTCTGGCCTCTCTGCCAAAAGCCTCCTATTCAATAAAACTTCAGAACTTTGTTTTTTTTCTGTCGTCAGTGCAGGAGATCAAAGGGAATTGCAGGACACTACAGTATGAAACCAGGACTGTGCTCTGAGCTGTCAAAATCAGGACTGTCCCGTAGAAAATCAGACAGGTAGGAGGTAGTCACATGCGTGCATGAATGAGCACTTGCACGCACACTGATAATAATCTGAATAATGGGTCTTCGGATAACAGGTCCCATAATAAGTGTAGGTATATTAAGTGGATCTTGTATTTGACGCTCAATTTCTGACCTCATGCCCTGTGCATGGCTTGTACTGAGAGGGAATGGGGGGGGGGGGGGTAATTATAAGGTGGAAGGGAACAAAGATATGCACTCTGATGAGACATCCTCCCTTTATCCTATGTCTAGCTAGTTTGAGCATTTATAACTTATAGTACAGCTTATTCTCTAAGGTCAGTGAGCCCTAATGAACACTGTCTGTCACTTGAAACCTAGGGGCAGATTTATCAAGGGTCGAATTTCGAAGTGAGAAATGTCGAAATTCGACCATCGAATAGGTGTAGTACGATAGTCGAAGTTGATGTCATACGTTTTTTTCCTTAAAATTAAAATCCTTCGAACCGTTCAATTCGCGCGATTTAATCGTACGATTTTACAAAAAAACCTTCGACTTCTCAAAACTTAGCCAATGGCTCATATAGGTTATAGAAGGTTCCCCCATAGGCTAAACAGCAATTCTGCAGGTTTAAGGTGGCAAAGTGTCGAAGTCTAAGTCTTTTAAAGAGACAGTACTTCGATTTTCAAATGGTCGAATTTGTGAAGTTTTTTCAATTCGAATCGAATTTTGGCCTATTCGATGGTCGAAGTACCCAAAAATTACTTCGAAATTCAAAGTTTTTGAATTCGAAAATTCACTTCGACCCTTAGTAAATGGGCCCCCTAGTGTCCTTCATGTCTTTCAACACATGTTTCATATTTCAGGTATTTTCTTCCCAACCCTAAGATGTTTATATCTCTTATATCAATGAAATAACAATCTACTGATATTCACACTACCTCTGCAGTCACACTCCCGTCTCTTATACCTACGCCACTACTAAAGTAAAAAGAACAATTTCAATAATCTGAATAACATTTTATTAATGCGTTCTTGAAATGGACAAAATCGTCTTCTGCTCTTAGGCCGGCTCCATTTTTACTGGTAAGATGTTTCAGGCCTTGCAACATTTTATTAATCTGTTCTTAATATGGATGAAATAATTTTCTGCCCTTAGGCCGGCTCCATTTTTGCTGATAAGATCTTTTGGGCCCTGCAACATAAAGTACATTGCTTCAACAATGTAACTAGAGGGGGGCGGGCCCTGGTGCAGGACGTGCAGCGGGCCCCGCCCCTGTCCGTACTCCCAGAATCCGCCCGTAATCAGCGGCGCATGAGCTGCTGGGGGGCCCTGAGGGAGTGCAGGCCCTGGCCCAATCGCACCCCCTGCTCCCCGGGTAGTTACGCCACTGCATTGCTTATAATAATTCCATAATTCTTGTCTTCTGTTCACCCTCCCTTCACACCTTCAACACAACTTTACATCACAAACCCATATGTATTATAAGGAATAATGTTCCTCTTCTCCAAAAATATTATATAATATGATAATATGATATACTGATATAAATATATATATATTTTATTACCGAACCCCTTGGTGCCTTTGAATATCATTGAGGAGTGGGACACTTACATATTTTGATTGTGACTTGAACAGTTGGCTCCTTCCAAGTAAAGAATCCTAAATTGTGTTTTTTTAACGTTATCGATAACTGCGGAATTTATAAAAGCATTACGATATGTTCGGATGGTTTTCACAAAAAATTCTGACTTTTTAGCTGTTTTCACGAAAATATCGTGAAAATCAGCGGTTGACGCAGAAAACATCATATATTCTGTAAAAACATCGGAATTTATCAATTTCAATTCGGATTTTTAAGTAAAATAAAAACCACGCTAGGTTTGAGCTGTCGAGGAGGACAGTTGAGTCCTATGGGGGAGTTGAAATCACTATATTTCGTGATTTTTTTTTTTTTTAATCTGATTTTTTCCTAAATTTAAACAAGCCTTGCCTTTACACACTGAAACTGTTTTTTTTAATTTTAGACAAGAATTTTTTAAAGAGATATTGACGCTCAAATGTCCAAATGCACTTTTTAAAGGGGAAGTGAGGCTACTATATGAGAACCCATGTTTTAAAGGGGAAGGAAGGCTAATATATGAGATCACACTTCTTAAAGGGGGAGTAAGGCTAATATATGAGACCTCACATTTTAAAGGGGAAGTAAGGTTAATATAAGAGATCCCACTTTTTAAAGTGGACATAAGGCTAATATACACAATCCCACTTTCCAAAGGGAAAGTAAGGCTAATATATGAGATCACACTTTTTAAAGTCGAAGTAAGGCTAATATATGAAATCCCACTTTGTAAAGGGTAAATAATGCTAATATATGAGATCACACTTTTTAAAGGGGAAATAAAGGTAATATATAAGATTACACTTTTTAAAGGGGAAGTAAGGCTAATATATGAGATCACACTTTTTAAAAGGGGAAATTAGGCTAATATATGAGACCTCAAATTTTAACGGGGAAGTGATTCTTGCCCTGCATGTGTGCAATCCCATAGCCTGTGTTTTCACCAATGAATGGCTACTTATTGACTGAAGCAATATCTTTTACCAAGATCTTTTACACCTTCTTGCCTTTCACAAAGAATAGACTTGAAAAAATTATCATCTCTACCCAAAATAAACAAAACATGAAACATTTTCAAGTGTAAGTATTTTATGTAATATATTAAGAAATATTAAAAAATACTTCAAACATCCAACAAGATGTATTTCTGACAAAGGTATATTGTATGAAAAAATGTATAATACAATTCCGCAAGAAATAGAAATAGGTACCCTAGGCATTGGGTGCATCACAAACCTGGTCTGAGCTTTTATTACATCCTCTAATGGGCCGCCTTGACCACTAAAGGATCAGTACTTTAGAAAAGGTTACACTTTTATTTCATGAGACTTGATGCGGCACAACAGCCAAGTGAGTGTAACAAGGCACGGCTCAGTTTGAACATACCCATAACATAATAACATTAAGAACATTTGTAAACATATTTGGTACCCTTTTTTTTTTTAACAGCCACAAATACATTAGGTCAGTGCTAGGCTGCAGACTTAGGCCCCGGAGGACTATGATTGGTTAAAGTGCATAGTAATACAACATTCAGTTGCCCTTTAAGGCTTGGACTTTCAGTTTGGATAGCAAAGGAGAAGGAGGACATTCTGGAGCTGCCCACTGAAATTTCTAAGACTAGCAGGAGGAGGAGGCATTTACCCATAGGCCCTTTTGCTCAGTGCTAGGCTGCAGACTTAGGCCCTGGAGGACCATTATTGGTTAAAGTGCATAATAATGTTCAAAATCTGTTATATAAAACCACATATTTGTTTCCTCTGCACGTTACATTGTAAAACAGAGGAAAAGGAAAATAAAGTCTTTTTAATTCATCAAGACTTGAGCTACTGTTTTACAGTATGGAAATGGACCTCACTCAACTTTTCTGCATATTTGAAAATTGATTGTCAACTCTTGGGGGCAAATTTACTTACCTTCGAAGTTGTGCCAGCGTTGGCAAAGTTTTGCCAGGGTGCCGCTCATTCACTAAAATCCAAAGTTGCGCTCAGGAAGGCAAAAGGTAGCGAAGTTGCGCTAGTGTTATTTCTTCATACAAAGCGAAGTTACGCTAGTGATGCCTAATTTGCATACGGCGCCAAGTTAAAGTACAATGGACGTATATGTAGCAGCAAATACATTACACTACACATGCCCAGGGAAGCTTCATAAAATAAAATAGAGTTGTTATTTTGCCCTATACATGTGCCCACTGTATAGTTTAGGTGCCATATGTTAGGAAATGTAGGGGGAAGGAGGGTACCCCAAAAATATTTTCGCTCTTTTTCAGCCTATCACCCTTAAAAAAGGATAAGACACCAGCGTTTTTTGGGACTAAGAAAAAAATTTCAACTATTTTTCAAGCAATCCTTATCTACTCTATTGCACTTCGCCTGGTCTGAGGTGGGGAAGGAAAGTCTGGCGCAAGAAGTAACGTTCAGTAAAATGCGCAAGTTAGTGAATTAGTGTAGTTACGTCCCTTCGTCATAGCGCAACTTTGCCTGGCATAAGGGTGCGAAGTAGCGCTAGAGTAGGTCCACTTCGCTAGCGAATTTGTGCCAGCGCCCGTTAGTAAATCGGCGAAGTAATGAAATGATGTCACACTGGTGAATTTTCGCTAGCATTAGCCACTTCGCCCTTTAGTAAATTTGCCCCTTGGACTGGGGGTTGTCTTTGTGAGAAACCATTTCATTAGTTTTACTATTTTTTTCATTCACTTTTTCAGTTTCTTTATTTCTGGACTATTTACTTGTTGATTTTGTTTTTTTGGATAGAGCCATACACCAGTATTTGTGTGTTCACCAGTTGCCTTCTCCTATAATCAGCCCTTTTGTCACTTTATTGATAAACAGCTTGCCCTTGCTCAGCACACAGAAATTCCGGAATCCCTTTGCCCACTTTGCACTGAAACGCTTTACTTTTTGGTCATATTTCGGACAGCTGCTAACTAGGGAAAACACCTCCTCTGCTCTATCCCCGGTACAATTAGGGGCTGTGAGTGTAAGAACACAAACGCAGCCGTGCCCTGCTTGACTACTGACTGTTGCTAGTAGCAACACATACTCATATACAAAGTTCTTGCGCGTCACTCCCCTAGACAGTTACGTAGCGCGTCACGGCGATTATACGTTGTAGTCGCGACGTCATATTCCTCTCACGCCTGGATGGCAGGCCGGCAGGAGCGGAGGCGATAGACATTTCAGTGGTGTTGCGGGACATTTAAACCGCTGTCCGGAAGTGCGGGCTTTGTTATGAGAAGCGGAACTGGTGGGCGGTATGCACTGCCCTGACTGACGGACGCCCCAAATATTGATTCCCTACTCAAACTCATAGACCTCTAGGAGTCACATCCAAAACCCTTACACTCTCCTCAGGGTGTTGCCTTCTAGGCACAGCTGTGAGACCCCCACAGCCCCCCTGGTTACTGGGACCGGAAGAGACTGAACCCATGAGAGAACCTGTGTGACAGCCACTGACTGACAGTCGCCAAGGGACCCTGCAGACCCCCAACATGCAGGGGGAATTGCCAACCATGAAGGTGTCTGACAATGAGGGCAAGGCGGACGCCACCCCCAGTCCTCTCAACCATCGGCCTTCCAGTAGAGGAGCTGGGAGTAGCAAAGCCTGGCAATACAGGTAAGTCTGGCCCTTTGGGCACCATGGTTGGGTGGGCGCTATGGTACCATTAGGCTGACACAATATGGTTCTCGATCTTGAGCCGTTGGACTGGCCCACAGGGATACCAGGAAAACTCCCGGTGGGCTCAGGTGTCAGTGGGCCCTGAGGCTGCTAAACTTTTGGCTTATTTCATGGCCATTCCTTATTTCTATGAGAATAAAGAGGCTAAATAGGTGGAATAATAGATTATAGTATGTAAAGAAAAGAGTCTATGAGAATAGAGGTTGAGTGAGGAGAGGAAGAAAATAGTACTGAGTGTGGTCCCCGGTTTTTTGGTGGGCCCCTGGTGTCCCAGTCGAAACTGGCCATAGATTCTCCGTTATTGGACTGCATGCCTGTTAGCTGGCCATAGATTTATGCAGATTTATCTTCATATCGGACAAATGATCGTTCAGTGCCATCTCCCGACCTGCCACCAAACGTTCAGATCAAATAAAATAGTAGAAGAACAAATCAGACAATGTTCTGCCCCTAGGGTTGACACCCGGCTGGTATTTTACCGGCCTAGCCGGTAAAACACCTGCCGGGGCCGGTATTAGAAATTTACCAGCAATGTAGCTGCCGGTAAATTTGTATTACCCTTCAAAAAGACTCCTCGGCCTGCCCCCAATCCCCAGTAAACTTAGCTTTGCTGACTTTGTCCCCCATCTGAAAATCATGGTGACATAGCCACGCACCCTTTGTGGCACGGTCCCGCCCCCTTTTGCTCCCGCCCCCCACCGGCCGGTAAAACATTTGGGAAAAGGTGGTAACCCTATCAGCCCCTGACAGCAATTGTGCGAGTTATGTCCGACACAAGCAGATATTGTCAGCAATACATTCAGAGATATTATTACTAATATTATTAACTGGACTGAATGACTGATCGCCATCTCACGAAAAATGTCGGGACTCTCCCCACATTCGTAGAAAACAGAGATTAGTACGATCAAATCTTTGCATCTATAGCAGCTTTAGTTCCCTTCTGTCCCACAATCCAATGTCCTAACAGTAACAGCCAGGCAGGGAGCTTAAAATATGTATAGTAAGTACCATAATTATTATTGGGGAAAATATGAATGCAACTGACAATGGGACATTTCTATGGCAGCATCTTTGGACCTAACAGGTTCCTGTTTATTTAGTGAGTAATTGGCTAATGTCCATAGCCATGTTCCTCCATAGAGGTGTTGTGCTTAGTATGTGGGAATTGTATTGAAAGTACAGAGCTTCACATCTGTGCACAGATCAGGGGTGTGTCCAATCTGAGAATGGGGAAGTAGAGAGTAGAGTCATAAAAGAGTCACTTCCTGTAATATGTTTTTTATTATATTGTGTATGCTGATCCCTACAGCCCTACATGCTGACATTTCTGCAAAAAAAGCACAGAGGGACAAAGGTTCCATTGGTAATTAACCATTTCTTGTGATTGTTATTGAGCCAGCACTATCCAAGGGAGATATGATCAGCCATTATAGGGTATTTTTTATAATGGGAGAGGGGTGAAATACATCAAACAGCATGTTACATAGTGATACACACTGGTAAAATGACCTGCACATTGTGAGCTTGTCAGTGCAGGCCAGCAAATCGGTCTACTAACTACCCCACAGGCATATGGGTGTGTTATATATAGTGCCTGAACTGTCACATTATGTTTGAATTTATCTTATGCTGCAAAGTGTGTTTTGGCCCTGCGAAATTGTGAGGGAGAGAGACCCATGTCTTTGCTGTAAATTCTGTTACTGTTTAACAGTTCCATTGGCACCAGAGTATAAGGCACTGATTGCATAGCATTAATCACTTCTATAGGGGCTTATTCTTCTTCAAGATTTTGCCTTTACAGTCTCTGTAAAATAGGAAACATGTAAACAACATTAGATAAAATGCAGACTGTGGGAGGGGTGTCATATACTCACTGACACATTCAATAATAAATTGTTTTTTTTTTTCCAGTGATCACATGGAGAATATAAGCGGCTACCTGATGAAGTACACTAACCTGGTCACTGGTTGGCAGTTCCGGTATGTCCCATTTATCTCCCTAGAATTCTTTCTGTGGGTAAAGAGTCCAGGTTAAAGGGGTTGTTCACCTTGAAATTAACCTTTAGTATGATGTAGAAAGTGATATTCTGAGACATTTTGCAATTGGATTTTAGTTTTTATTATTTGGGGGTTATTAAGCTTTTTATTCAGCAGCTCTCCAGTTTGCAACTTCAGCAATCTGGTTGCTAGGGCACAAACTACCCTAGCAACCATGCACTGATTTAAATAAGACACAGGATTATGAATTAGAGAGGGCCTGAATAGAAAGAGGAGTAATAGAAAGTTGAAATAACTATAAATATGTAGCCTTACGGAGCATTGTTTTTTATATGGGGTCAGTGACCCCCCCATTCGAAAATTGGAAAGGGTCAGAAGAAGATGGCAAATAATTAGAAAACTATAACAAATAAAAAATGAAGACCAAATGAAATATTGCTTAGAATTGGCCATTCTATAACATACTAAAAGTTAACTTACAGGTGAACCACAAGTGTGTTACTATACTGTATTCTACTAGGTGCTTGAGGATCGGTGTGTTACAACAGTTTGTTTTCGGTTATGCTGGATGATGATGATGATGAGGTTGCAGAATGATATTTTGTGGATGTGCCACCAGGTGGTGCTGCTTTGTCTGAGAGAATACTATAGAATTCGAATTATTTATTGGAGGGAAATGTTTCTTCGTCTCAGCAGCCCAGTAATTTATGGCTTGTCATCTTGTCTAACTGTGGTTTTTCTCTCTGGGTTGGCAGATATTTTGTGCTGAATAATGAAGCTGGACTTTTAGAATATTTTGTTAATGAGCAGTCCAGGAATCAGAAGCCTAGAGGAACAGTACAGCTTGCCGGAGCAGTGATTTCACCCAGCGATGAAGATTCCCACACCTTCACCGTTAATGCTGCCAGTGGGGAACTGTACAAGCTAAGAGGTAGGGGAATGAGATTTAGGAAGAGATAATGACCGCCATTGTGTGTATGTGTGTGGGCTTAGTAACCTATATGGGGTCAACTGCAACAACATATCTTCTGTACAGTACAACAGTCTGTGCCTCTGTATGGGAGAAGCCTCACAATTACTTGTGCATAGACATAGAGGCAGATTCATCAAAATATGTGTTTCTGGGGGAAAAAAACAGACAAAACATGTGAAACTTTTTTTTCTCAAATGATAGCTCATTTTCTCTTTTTTTGCTGAAAAAAGTCGTCTTTTGCTTATGATATTTCAAATTATAATTGGTAAGTTTCAGAGGTGGGTGTTTATAATGGAAGGATTCAAACTGGAGAGGCTGCAAAGTCCTTAGCATTGCTATGCCTGAATAATATTCCAAAGAAACAGACAGCAGCACATACTTCAGTTTAGGGATGTATCGACTGAATCCTTCTGCCCGGCCGAACCGAAGGAAATCACTTGACTTTTTGTCGCAAAACAAGGAGGTAAAACATATGTTTTTCCCTTCCTATACCTAATTTGCATATGCAAATTAGGATTCCGATTGCTATTCGCCCAAATCTTTCGCAAAGGATTTGGGGGTCTGGCCAAATCCAAAATAGTGAATTCCGTGCATCCCTACTTCAGTTAAAGTAAAATTGTAGTCTATCAGAGCGAGCTATATCGCAAAACCACATAGTTTGATAAAGGGGACAAAAATGGCAACTGGCTAAAGGTGATGTTCCCAGTACAGTGGTAACTAGTGTCAAGGGAGAAAACAGAAATAGTTGACAATGGTTGATGTCTGCAGCACTTCCCTCATCCCCCATAGCACACCTAGCTGCCTATCTGGATAACTAGAACTCTCATGACCCATGAGACAGGCTAGAGCAGGCCCGGACTGGCAATCTGTGGGTTCTGGCAAATGCCAGAGGGGTTGCTGTAAGTTGCCATAGACAGTCACTATATATTGGGCTGGTGGGGGGTTGTTTGGGCTGCTGTGTGGCTTGTTTGGACCTCTGTGTACCTGAAATGCCAGGGCCTACTTAGAATCTCAGTCCTGACCTGGACTAGAGACTGACATGACTACTGAGGAGATAGAAGATGTCATAAGCGATATGCCCACAGGCCGTTCTCCTGGTCCAGATAGCCTTCCTGCTGAGTGGAACAAAACTCATTCTAAGATCCTGCCACCCAACTGTTGTGAGCCATACAGTCCCATTTCCCTGCTGAATTGTAACATTAAAATATTTGCAAAGGTATTGGCAAACAGGGTTAAATAGATGTTATGTACATCTCAATCAAACTGGCTTACTGCCAATTAAAGCAACGGACATCAATATTCGGAGATCATATAATAACTTGGCCCTAGAGCATAATAGTGGTAACAGAATAGTGGTGTCATTAGACACCGAAAAAACTTTTCATACAGTTTCTTGTACTTACCTATGGGAAGTCCTGAACAAATTTGAGTTTGGGCCAAGGTTCTTCAGTTGGATATGGGTTTTTTACCATAACCCCAAGACAAGTGTCCTAGTTAATGGCCTGCTTTCAGACGTTCTACAGCTGGGGAGAGGAACAAGATAGGACTGCCCCTCTCCTCATTGCTGTTTGCCCTGGCTTTAAAGCCTTTGGTAAAGCAGATCTGGGACTCCCAGGAGGGGCTTGTATTTGGCAGAGTTGTTGAGAAGATATGCCTATATGTGGATGATATGCTTTTATACTTTGCTAATCCCCACAGGGCCCTAGACACGACATTGGAAACAATAGAGGAATTTGTAGAATTCCGGATTACACATTGCTCATTTTCCCTAATAGACCCACTTCCTCTGGGATTGCCAGCACGCTTTGGCCTTCTACAAGTAGTGCAAACCTTGAAGTACCTAGGAATTTATATTACACTTGGATTTAACAGTTGTCAGGGGCCTAATTGCACAAACGCATATTTGGCAACATTTACCTCTCTCCCCTGTCGGGACTGTAGTACCCCGAAGTTAATGATTTAAACACGTAGATGCTATAATACGTAAAACCCTTTTTTTAACATTCACATATGGGTTTAAAAAAAAAACAAAAAAAAAAAAAAACACACTCAATGTTTTAGTTAGTCAATTAACATATGCACATCAGTGGCACAGTCCCCCAATCAGATAACCCATGTACAATTTTATAGGCTACAATAGTGGGATATTGGGAAGCCCTGGCCAAACTGTTATATGGGGGTCCTTCAGTATATTATATGACCACCACCCCAATGCTTAGGGTGGTTGAGGTGTTTCAGAAAGCCATTAAACAAATTAAATGTCCATTAAACGAGACCTATGTTGTCCCACTGGTCGGCTCTGTGGGAAAATGGATATCTCCCACATTTTAATGCTTTATCAGACATTAATTGTTACTTATCTATACAAGTAAACTTTTTGAATAGTGTACCTTACTCCATACAGGCTCTCAGATATACCCAATGACCCCTGACCAATGTGTAAAGTGTAATCAAGAGGTTGGCTCTTATCTACATTTATTTTTGGGACTTCCCAATAATTCAACATTTTTGGAGCAAATTACTGTATAATGCCTCCATTATTTTGAAAGTCCCAAGTATCATATCCCCTTTGGTATGTTTACTGGGAGTGACCAACAATCTGGGATTCAGGCTTGGGATAAGCTCTGCTACCTTCAGCTTCTGTACAATTCAAGAAAGGCCATGCTATTTCATTAGAAGTCCACTTCTTGAGTAAGACCTTGGTACCAAGGCCCTGTCTCTGTTTTATAATTACAACTGTTGTTTTTCTTCTTACCAACAGCAACTGATGCCAAAGAACGCCAGCACTGGGTGAGTCGGCTACAGATCTGCACCCAGCACCACACAGAAGCCATTGGCAAGGTAAGAGCACCTGAGTAAAATCACTTCCAAATCCCACAGTGCAATACTGAGCAGGGTTATGCCAAAATCTTCTGCCCTTCCCACAATGGAAACCTGAGCAGTGCCAGCTCCAAATCTGCTGTCCTTCCCACAGTGCAACACCGAGCTGTGTCAAATGGGTACTCGACCACTTTGACTTATTTGTCTCTAACCAGTGTCCCTTGTTGTCCCCATAGAACAACCCCCCTCTGAACTCCAGAAGTTTCTCGCTGGCTTCTCAGGGTAGTGGAAACTCTCCTGGGTCCCAGCGCCGGTCCAGCCAAAATGCTGCCTCTTTCTTCAACCTTGGTCATCACAGGATGGTGCCAGCCAACAGAAGAGCTCTTCTGCTGCAACCAGACCACTTAGGCGATGTGCGAGAGGTCAGAGTTTGGGAGCTAGCCTACCTGGGGGCACCAGGAAGCACAGCTTAATAAAGAGTTGTAGGCTGCTTATGTCACTCAGAGGTAGAGACACAGTTGTATATATATCATTGCACTAGATAGTAGTGTCACCCAAAGATGAGAGAGAGCAGTGTGAGGATTTTGCTCCTGCTCTTTGATGTGAAGGAAACTGAACCCAAGTTCTCTCATTATCTTCCTGTGACACTGTGCAGCTGGCTATGGAAAATGTAATGGAGATGCTGCTGATTCTCAGCTTAGATGAACAGTGATCCCTGAAAGAAAATACTGTACCAGCCACAGGGCCACTCTGCAAAGGTTTATTGAGCTTTTTGAGAATTTAATTTTTTTCTCTTTGGAATCCCAATCCATTCCTAGCCTTCAATTTTTTATGTTAAAGGGCAAGCTAACATGGAAAATTAACTTCTTTCTTTAACTATTTTTGTGGTTGGGGGAGTCTTAAGAATGAGCCAGACCTTTAGTACCAGGTCTGGAACAGAGAATTAAAATAGGCCCTGGCATTGCAGGTACACCGAGGCCCAATCAGCTCACACAGAGGCCCAAACAGCCCCCACCAGCCCACTAAATACTGACTTTCTATGGTACCTTATAGCAGCCCCTTAGGCATTTGCCAGAACCCACAGATTGCCAGTCCGGGCCTGGTTAGTACCCTTACTCTAGTAGACTGGTAAGACAGTATGCTTTTCAAAGCTCCCCTTTCTCTTCCACCCTAGATGATAAGCAAAACCGAGATTCAGCAAAGGGATCTAATGCGCAGCATTGAGGGTCTTCCCACTGCTGGGCACCTAAGTTCCCTGGATCAGGATCTTCTCATGTTGAAAGCGACATCTATGGCCACACTCAGCTGCCTGAATGACTGTTTCCAAATATTACACCAGCAACATATAGCCCTGCAGAGGCACATTCCTGCCACAGGTGAGCCTCACCCATAGCTAATCCTTCCCACAGGAGAGCCCCCCAGGTGTGTAACATGCCCTAACCACATGCAGCCCTTCTGAAGGAGACCGCCACTGTTATGTGTCTCTGGGGCATTACTTATTTATTACAGGGTGATTTATCATTTGTACAGTTGGTGTACATTTTTATTTTTGTGTTTTACTTTTTAGCTTTGGCAGCTCTACTGTTTGGAATTTTAGCAGCTGTCTGGTTGCTAGGGTACAATTTACCCTAGCAACCAAGAAGTGGTGTGAATGAGAAAGTGGGAGATGAATAGGTGAGGGCCTAAATAAAACAATATAAATAAAAAAGCAGCAAAATAAAGGAAAAGGTTCATAAAACTAGGCATTCAATAATAAAACAGTGAGGGTGATTTTCTCAAAAACACTTCATAAACCCATATTGGCATAGATTGCTTGGCACACGAGTAATACACGAGTAAGTCCACTGTATAATGGAATACAGAATAGCTATGAAAGGGTAAAATCCACAGCACCCAGCAACACTCCACAGCACCCAGCAACACAGAACGACATCTCTTCACATCTTGTGCATATGCACATCTTATGTGTATATTCATACAGAGTACCAAAGCCCCCCCCCCCTTGTCAAGTTATTATTAAACTATCTACCATTGAGTACGGCAGATATAAATTGCCTGGTGGGTATATAGATATGTATCCAACTAAAGTGGTATGATAAGTGGGCCCCCAAAATCAGAGTGCCCTGGGCAGATGCCTATTTTGACCTTTTATTAAAGTGATTTATTTGATAGGATATTGATAGAATTCATTCATATACTGGTTGGGCCATTTGGGAAATTATGATCTGCAATCCATGGCCCCCTGGACTAAATGATTTGATTGGCCTGATTTACCTAGTAATTAGTGACCACGGCACCAGATGTTTAGTGACCCAGTGAAACAAGCAGATCATTGGCATAGGTAATAAGAAGAGCATTATAATAAGAGAAAGAGGGAGAGTCAGAACACTGTACATTGTGTCTTTATGAGGATCATGACACCTTTCCATGTGAATAAAGCAGCCAAGCGACTTTCTGTAAATGTCATTAAACTTTAAGCCTGTTGCTTGGGGGAGCAGAGGCACTGCCTCTCTTTGAATGGAACAAGTTAATAATTAATGCAATTGACATTAGACAGGCAGTAACAGGAGCTCTAATTCGCTCTTGGGAGGGGGTCACAGGTAAAAGTGCCCGCTGCTGGTTCCCTATAATGTCTCTTCACAAGGGGGGACACTAGTGGGGAAGGTTGGGCTCTTTTTCCAGAGGGGCCTGGGCTCTATTTGTGCTTCTCAGTCTTGTCTTGGATCTAGTGCCTAAGCATCGGGGTTCCTCTGTGTCATGTGCAGGACAAGGCTCTTTCCTTTTTACTGTGTTGCTTTACACCTTCTTGTATCAGATTCCTAGACTCTTCTGGCAGGTTCTGGTGACATTCTCCAGCCAATTATATAGCAGTATGCTAATTAATGGGAAAGGCGGTGCCTTTTTTGAGATGCAGCTGTACAATTAGAAACCAGTTACCTGCCAGATAGTGGTACCTGCTCATGTCTGGATCTGTTAGGTTGCCAATGAGAACGCCTGTCCCCAAACTGTGGCCATATTGCACTGAGCACTGTTCTTATTCTGGATTATGAGCAAACTTCCTTTCACTTCAGGTACAACAATCAATTGGCTGGAAGCAAAAATCCCAATACCTAATCATCTAAAGAATGGGGAAGAGGCCGGTCTCACAGTGCAGGAAAGCAAAGAGCAAGATATTCTGAGAGAGACGCAGGTCTTATCTGATAGCACCCTGGCTTCTGGGGTAAGTGCTGTAGGGTACAGAGGGGATGGGTAATGTTTGAGATGCACCTGTGTGTGCAATCAAATGAAAGGGGTAGTTTCTCTTTGCTGAGGACACATGCTTTGATTGACAGTACTTAAAGATCCAAGGAGCTGCAAAGTTGCTCAGGGGTGCAGTTGTTTTTTTTTTTGCATTTAGTTGTCATTAAGTGAAAAAAGGAAACAAATAGAAGGTTAGTGTCCGAAGGCTGCCTTGGATTTCTCTCCCATAGTCCCTTTTTGTCCCATAGGAACCTGAAGACATAAACCCAGAGGATGAGGTGGAGGACGGGTGTGATCTTAAAGAAGATGACTTGGGGGCCGTGGAGGAACAGCGAAGTGTCATTTTGCATCTCTTATCCCAGCTCAAATTGGGCATGGACCTGACCCGGGTAAGGAAGTTCCCCGGCATGGGTGTTTGCTTGTGCCCATAAACTTGTGCACTTCTGTGGCAGAGTGTGTAGCAACAAAAAAAAGAACTCAACCTACTACTCTTTTCTTGAACTGCTGCAAATGATTCCTTACTTTACTACACTCAGGACTGGTATTTCCTCTCACACCACCACAAACTTCTGCAGAGATTCCCACAGTTTTCTCGCACACCCAGATAATGACCCCAATGACTTCTCTTTTCCTAGGTGGTTCTCCCCACATTCATCCTGGAGAAACGCTCCTTGCTAGAGATGTATGCTGACTTCCTGTCTCACCCAGACCTCTTCCTGTCCATCAGCTGTGGCCTCACTCCCGAGGAGCGCATGGTGAGATTTGTGGAGTATTACCTGACCTCCTTCCATGAAGGACGTAAGGGGGCACTGGCCAAAAAGCCATACAACCCCATCATTGGGGAGACATTTCACTGCTCCTGGAGGGTACCCAAAGATTCTCTGCAGCTTTCCACTTCCTCAGAGAAGCCCCCCAATACACAGGATCAGGCTCCACATTCAGAGGACTCTAATGAACCGGATTGTTACACCATTAGGTTTGTGGCTGAGCAGGTCTCCCATCACCCTCCGGTCTCCGGGTTCTATGCCGAATGCCCAGAGCGACGAATGTGTGTCAACACCCACATTTGGACAAAGAGCAAATTCATGGGGATGTCCATTGGAGTGACCATGATTGGAGAAGGTAGTAGCGATATATTTCTGAAGATTTAAATGAGTGTATTGTTCCCTACTAATTATCATTTTGGATGTGTGACAGGGTGTACATCTTCTACTAGGGATACCATATTGGGTGTGTGATTCGGTGTTTATCTCCCACTAGAGATATCAATCTGGGTGTGTTACTGGGTGTAATTCCCAATAGCAAAATAATTCTGGGTATGCGTAGTGGTTATATCTCCCAACAGGGATATAATTATGGGGATATGAGTGGGTTTTTGGATGTTTATCCGTAATTACACAGTAGGGCAACCCCCCCTTTTTTTTTTATCTTGTAGGAGTCCTGTACTTGTTGGAGCATGGGGAGGAGTACACATTCACCCTACCTTGCGCATATGCTCGCTCCATTCTAACCGTGCCGTGGGTGGAACTGGGTGGGAAGGTCAACGTGAACTGTGCTAAGTCTGGTTACTCTGCAGCCATCACCTTCCACACCAAGCCTTTCTATGGGGGCAAGTTACACAGGTAACGGCCATTTCTGTGCCTCCATGTGTGCAAATGACTTGATTGCTCTGTGATAGCCTGTAATCGCTGAGGCGGGAACATAATTCGCAAGGCCGTATATGCTGATATATGTGAATATATTAAATTCAACAAATTGTACCAATAACCATCAGGTAAGTACTGTGCAGATCTATTACTGTATATTAGTAGGAGCTTTTCACTTTTCTATAGTACTGGTTACTTACATATCCTACACAATGCTTATGGCATATTCATCTTTTATGTTTTCTCTGTATTACTCTATAGTGAATATATAGATTACTGCATTTGGCCTGTCCTTGGCGGGTGTGCTGCACCCATTGGTACATTGCATAACCCAATAAAATAAAGGGAGAAATA
Source organism: Xenopus petersii (assembly GCA_038501925.1). NCBI lineage: Eukaryota > Metazoa > Chordata > Amphibia > Anura > Pipidae > Xenopus > Xenopus petersii. The sequence continues at coordinate 73,167,973 of CM076689.1, read as the reverse complement.
AGCTTTTCCTACATGTGTTCTATTATTATTACTGTGATTATTTGCACAGGGTGACCGGGGAAGTGAAGCACAATGCCACTAACAGTGTAGTGTGTAAAGTCCAGGGAGAGTGGAACAGCGTACTGGAATTCACATACAGCAGCGGGGAAACCAAATCTATTGACTTGACCAAATTACCCATAACGAGGAAACTGGTGCGTCCTTTAGAGAAGCAGGGCCTGTTCGAGTCCAGGTGAGTAAAAATCACATGCACACTGATATGCCTTCCTGACAGTTTAAGGTGCCTTGATAATCAGTTGTTCTGGGGTTCCATGTTTAATACAAACATAGCATTTCCACATGAAGCTCCCAAGTAACAATACTTTCAGTTTCTATTTGGGGATTGTTGTCCTATGGTTCCTTTTTACTGCAGGCGTCTGTGGAAAAATGTCACAGAGTCTTTGAGTGCAAAACATATAGAAACAGCAACAGAGCACAAGCGAGCCCTGGAGGAGAGACAGAGAGCAGAGGAGCGACTCCGGGCAGAGACCGCGACTCCATGGATCACAAAACACTTCAAACAAGAGGTAATTTCTTTGATTAGGACCCTTTTCAATTAGTATGATGTGCAGACTGGCATCAATAAGAATTCTCTACAGGGTTATGTTTAGTGGTTACTACCCTTCCCTGAGACTTGCAACAGTGTTGCAGCACATCTGCTATAGGGAATGTTACTGGCAGTGTTAAAATTTCTTTCTCTGTCGTCTTAGGGGGACACAGGGACCGATGGGGTTAAGCTTTGCACTTATTCTGCAAAAGGAAGACTGCCACCGGATGGCCTCAGGGCTCACTCCAGTAGAGCGGTGGGTGCCTCCTGGGCATGGCGCAACTCTGTAGCAGATCTGTAGGAAGGCTACCTGGTCCTCTACTCATACATTTTGCAAATTCTACAAAGTCGACACATATTCTTCCGCAGATACCTCCCTTGAACGGAAGGTGTTGCAATCAATAATCAAATAATTGTATTCCATATATGTATATACAGTTCGCTCCCACCCTGCTGTTGTTGGGACTGTTTTCCCATCAGTCCCTGTGTCCCCCTAAGACGACAGAGAATACAGAATTTTTGATACTCACCGTTAAATCTGTTTCTCTGTAGTCGAAAGGGGGACACAGGGCTTCCCGCCCTCGGCGAGCTGTGACAGTTTGGTCGCGTTTGAATAGTTCCTTGGTTTACTTTCTGTCTGTTAATAGTTTAAAAATTACGTTAGCAGCTTTGGAACAAACTGAATACGAATTTACAGTGTGAGGTGTAAAGCCTGATGGGCACGACCCTTAATTACTATTCAAGTGTCCTGCCTCCTGGAGGACGGAGCTTAACCCCATCAGTCCATGTGTCTCCCTTTCGACTACAGAGAAACAGATTTAATGGTGAGTATCAAAAATCCTGTTATTTTTACTAATTACAGTGTATGGGTATCCTGAACACGGAACCTTGTTTATGGTAATGTTGGTGAATGTGAGCTGCCATGATCGTTAAGCTGATGTGATTTACTGTTCCAGATGAAGCACATGCAGCTCTAACTGCCATATAGAATATAGATGATATATAGAATATACTGTTCTCTTGCAGGGAGAGGGATGGTTCTACAACCAGCCCCTGTGGAAAAGCTCCGACTCTGGACAATAAAGGCTTTTCCTGCCATTGCTAGATGATTGTACCCAGTGCCCTGACCAGCCAGGATATGGAGATTTCCCTGAGGGTGTCCATCAACAAACTGGGGAACAAATCAGCTTCTGGGAGTCAGGCAAAATCTCTGCTCAGTGTTACTTGTCTTCTCTGCCCCACTCTGGAACTTCCTCAACTAACCCCTGATACTCCCTCAATTCACTCAGGACTCTGCAAGCAATTCCTACTCTGTACTTGCAGTAATAAATCTTCTAATGACCGTTTCATTACTGGCTGGGCCGGAATGTTATGCAGTATTATATCATTCATTCTGTATGCTAAGAGAGCTTAGAGATCTTTCAACCACCCCCCCCACACCCATACTCCTGTGGTGCTGCCCATGGCATGTCAAAGAAATCAAGATGATGCTGCAGTCACCCATGATTCTGGAGCCAAATCCAGCGTCTCATGTACCACTAACAAGCCAGGCTCAAGTGAATTGAGGTGAACTCCCAGGGTTTCTGTGCAAGGAGGGATCTGCTGAAGTAGAAAGTGATGAATATAGAAAGTGAATAGGAAAAAAGTCTAAAGCCAGTTTCTTTAATTCACTTTCTGTGCACCCAGATAGAAGTTTCAGCCCCAAACATGGAGACAGAACAAAAAGATTCAGCCACAAAGTTAAAGTGATGTCACATTATTTGTGGGTTAAACTTCTCAATTATGGGAAACCCATGGCCATAGGGGCCCATCACTTTAATAAGCAAACGGGCAGTAGGTTAAGATGGCTGTTGTTGGAGGAATGAACCAGTCTATGCAGAGGGGAGCGGAAATCAGGGACGAGACAAATAAGAATGTGTTTATAATGGGTTTGATGGGGGGGGGGGTGCTGTTTTACACCTGTAGTGCAATTCAGCAATAGGAAATGCAGTGTAAGCTAACTTTTTCAGACAACTGCTAATCCAGCACAATGCCATATGGCAACTCCTTTAAATCTGCTATTCTGTAAACCAGACGTTCCACAGCAAGTATGCCACAGAAGCCACCCAAAAAAATTCAGGTAGAACCAACCATGTCCTCTTTCTGCACAGTTTTTACATAATGAGCCTTTTAGGATTGCTGGCAATGATGGACATGCTGTAGAGAATCTGCCCCCTTCTGTACATTAAGCTGTACATTACTAAGAGTGGTGCCTTACTTTATCCTCTTCTCTGTGTTGTCTTCCAAGCAGTGTGTTCAAATGCAGCTCCACCATCTCTACCCCCTGGACCCCCATTTCTCATTGTGATAACAGACATGATACAGGTGGTGTCCTACTGTGAACGTAACTTTTTATAAATGGTGGTGTGGGGGTGTGTCTATGTGTAAGGGCCAGGGATGTGTTAATAAGGTAGGAGGGCCTATCTGCCCCATGCACACCTTTATCTTTTTGTGACCTGCACTGAGAGCAGATTTCTGCTAAAAATATTGGGGGGGGGGATAATAAATTATCCATAATGAACACTGCTGTTTGTGTGTCTTCTGTCAGTCTCATCTGCTACAATTCCCATGATAAATCTGTAATTTCCCTCCATAACAATTTGCCCATAACCCATGAAGGGGAGGAGAGTTGATGCTGCATATCACTGTGTGACTCGTTCATTCCTGCAGAAGAAATAGACTGTACAAACATTTAGTCTTTGATGAAAATACACTATTCCATAGAACAGAATCATAATGTTACTCCTCTAGGCATGTACAGTTGTGTTCAGAATAGCAGTCGACATCACTAACTTGATCAATCACAGTTTTCGGTATAAATTCTATTTTCGTGTCCAATACTGCAACACATATGGGGTTTAATCACCCCTTGTCTGGTAGGATGAGTGAGAGTTAGTTAAGCACATTATAATACCCCTGCCTCACCCACATGATGCACATTTTTTTTCATCCTACCTCCTTAAGGTGGTGAGTGAGGTGTGGTGCTGCAAGGAATTTCGATGTAGCACATCTCCAGGGCCATAGTTGCCTTAACGAACCGTTGGGGAACTTCTGAAATAGTTGCCTCACCTTCCCCGCAGGTTGTGGCTACAGCAGGCAGACATTAGCGCTATTGACGTGTGCACAATGGATGTGTCTCTGTGTCTCGGCCTGGGAAGTGCACCAATGACATCACAGACCAGGAAGTTTGAAAGGTATTGCTGCTCCTTTACATGCTGCTCTTACCTGCAGACTTGGCGTTCTGCTCTCTAGGGCTGTAGCTGTTTGCAAAGCTTTCACAGGTACTAATTAGTAGCCTTTACTATGCTATTTTGCTCCCTCTCCTCCCTCCTATATGTTTTTTTCTCTGTATGTTGTTTTCAACAGATGTCCAGCCAAATGGAGCATTCTAAAGGGAAAAGGACATCTAAGACTAATCATCTCACTTGTAGGGAATCTCAAACTCCTCTTCCTGATGGCTATTCCAGAGGACATTTTGAGGACTGCCTATCTAAGAACACTGCTTCTTCTCAGCCTGAGCACTCAGCGGTTTCATTCTGAAAGAAGTTCCAAACCGACTACAGAGGAAACCCCCCTACTCAGCCGAGGAAAGTGAGTTTTTCATTATTGATGAGGTTGCTGCTTCTTCTTCATCTGATGAGGAAATAATACATACCTTTTTCAAGCTGATAACATTTGTAAGCTTATTAAAGCTGTTAGATAAGCTATTGAGGCTCAAGTACAAATACTGAGAAATCTAAGGTTATTGTTAAAAGGGCAAAAACCTTTCCTGTACATCCAGTTTAATAGAGTTTGAGTGGAAAAATCCTGATAAAGTGCCTGTTTAAGTCATTATTTCCTATTAATGAGGAAGCTAAGGCTTAGGAATCTCCTGCATTGTTAGACATAGTGGTCTTTCTAAGTGCACTACCATTCCAGTGGAAAATGGGTCAGGTCTTAAAGACCCAATGGACCTCAGAGCAGAGTGTTCTCTGAGACACATTTACACTTCTGCTTCAACCCAGTGTAAGCAACTGGTTGCAGCTTCTGCTGTCTCCAGAGCCTTAAGAAATTGGCTTACACAGCTGGAGGAGGATGTTGAAGCTAAAGTCCCTAGGGACCAGCTATTGAAATCTCCTAAGGGAATAATGTTAGCATCTGCATTTTATATGATGCCTCTACTGAATCCTTGAAGTTCTAACAATATGGCTCTTTCTACCACAGCCAGGAGAGCTATCTGACTTAAGCCATGGACCACTGATGCCACATCAATAACAAATCTTTATAATATGCCCTTCGAGCAGGGTCACCTTTTTAGCTCCAAATTAGACACTTGCATGGAGAAGATGTTTAATGAGAAGGGTAAGACCTTGTCTCAAGGGAAAAGCAGTTTCTGGGGATGTGTATCAATATGAAGGAGATGATAGTCTCCCTAACTCCTCAGAGAATTGGCAGAATTATAGAATATGTCAGTCAACTCAAAACTCAATTTCCTGTCATTTTGAGACAGATGATGAAGGTGTTAGGTTTGATGACAGATTCTATAGATGGGCCAGGCTACACATGCGTCCTCTTCAACAGGAGATCTTGACACTATGGGACAGGTCAGAAGATTCTCTGGATTCCACTTGGATGATCTCACAAGAAGTTAGAGTTTCTCTAGACTGGTGGCTTTAGCCAGTGAGATATGTCAAAGGGAGGCCAATGCAGCTCCTAATAAAAGATGCCTCTGCCAGAGGATGGTGGGCTCATCTAGGGAAGCACACTCCTTGGGGCCTTTGGGATACCATGGAAAAGTCTCTTTCCACCAATGTCAGAGAGATATGGGCAGAGTTCAATGCCCTCATGGCTTTCTATGACCTACTCTGAGATCAAGCAGTAACGATAAAATCTGTAATAGTCTCCTACCTGCATCTAAAGTAGTGGTCCTTGAATCAGGAAATATTCAACAGGTTAGTCAGACTATTGTGAGTCCCAGAGGTAGACTTGAAGGTGACCAGGGAAAATGCTAAACTTCCATATTCTGCTCCTGTATCACTAGGATCACCCCTGGATTCAGAATGCAATGACAATACTATTCCTATAATCAGCAGAGTTATCAGGCAGATATTAGGAGGAAGGAAAGAGGAAATTTTACTTATTGTAATTTCTTTTTCCTTCAAGTCCATACAGCAGCATAAGTTGTTTCCCACCCTAATGAAGCCGAGTTATTCCGCTGGAGGACTCTTTTATAACAGGTATCATATGGGGGAAGCGGCGGTATTATAATGTGCTTAATAAACTCTCACTTGTCCTACTTGACAGGAGGGGAGTTTACCCCATATGGGCTGCTGTATGGACTTGACAGTTTCCTAGTAGGTGTAGTAAAGTAATAGAAAACCAACAGACCCAATTGTCATGACATGAATGCTGTTGGTTCTGTGTAATTGAATCATTAATTGAGGCCTGTTTCAAATAATAGCAGTGTTCAAAATAATAGCAGTTTGGAGATCAATTAGTGAGGTCATTAGCTTTGTGAAAAAACAGGTGTATGTTACGGCCATTATTTAAGGAAGGAAGGAAGGCAGTAAAAGTTGTGCATGCTGGTTATAGTGCATTTCTATCTGAATATCTGAGTAAAATGGGTTGTTCCAGTCATTGTTCAGAAGAACCGCGTACTTTGATTAAAAAGTTGGAGTGGAGAAAACATAGAAAGAAGTGCATAAAATGATAGGCTTCTCAGCTAAAATGATCTCAAATACTAAGAGGTCAACCAAAACCTGAAAGACATTGAAGAGAACCGAATACTACCATTCGAATGAACAGAAGAATAACCAAAATGGCAAACACAGCCAATGTTCGCTCCAGGAAGATCAAAGAAGTTCTAAAGTTACCTGTGAATACTATTACATTTAGCAAATGCTGAAGACATGCTGGAGAGGTTACAATTTGCCAAAGAACACATTGACTGGCCTAAAGAGAAATGGTGCAACATTTTGTGGACTGATGAAAGCAAGTGTGTTCTTTTTGGGTCTAGGGGCTGCAGACAGTTTGTCAGACGACCCCCAAACACTGATTTCAAGTCACAGTACAGTGTGAAGATATGGGGATGTTTCTCATACTATGGTGTTGGGCCTATTTATCACATACCAGGGATCATGGATCAGTTTCAATACATCAAAATACTTGAAGAGATCATGTTGCCTTATGTTGAAGAGGAAATGCCCTTAAAATGGGTTTCAACAAGACAAGGACCCTAAACACACCAGTAAATGAGCAACATCTTGGTTCCAGACCAACAAAATTGACATTATGGAGTGGCCAGCCCAATCCCTGAACCTTAATCCAATATAAAACTTGTCATCAAAAATACTGTTTCTGAGGCAAAACCAAGAAATGCAGCAGAATTGTGGAATGTAACAGGTGCCAGAAGTTGGTGGACTCCATACAACACAGATGTGCAGCAGATCTCAGAAACACTGATTATACAACTAAATAGAAGTTCAGTGATTCAAAGGAAAGCAAAATCTTGAAACATTTCTGTAAAGGAATAACACAAATGTGATCAATTTTTCTTTATGTTTTGATTTGGAATAGAACGTGTTCCCAATAAATTAGTGTGTATGGAAATAAAAGCTATTTTTTAAAAAAAATATTTTGAGCTTTATTCACTTTTCATTTACTCTTTTTTGCATTTACAGTTACTATACACAGTATTATTGCTATACACTGTTATTACTATACACAGTATAGAGGCCATGGCTGCCCTGCTGTACATGTGCTGCAAGGGATCTCTTCTAGCCGTTGTAGCTAGCTCCAGCTAGAGTCCTGCAGCAGGTCGGGTACCCGCAAAAACCTGCGGGTTGCGGGTATAGACGCAGGTCGGCGGTTCTGCGGGTCGCGGGTCTTCTCAATAGCAATTTCTACTCCTTTTTTCTGATCATTCCTACTTCCGATGATGCAACTTCCGGTTTACAATGACTGCACTTCCTGTTTTACTCCTTTTATTTCTGATCACTCCTACTTCCAATGATTTCACTTCCGGTTTACGGCAGCACTTCATGATTCTTGATGGTCAGCGGGTCCGGGTTGCGGATAAAGTACTTGCGGGTCTGGTCGGGTAGCGGGTAAGAATGTGGGTTGCGGGTCCGGGTTGCGGATTGCAGTTTGCGGGTACAGGTTCCAAAAAATGACCCGCGGACTCTAGCTCCAGCAATAGAAATAATCTATAACACTCAGCTTCCTGGGGATGCTCCTCAGTCAGCTGAGTTATAGTTTGTGGTATCACAATCCATTTGGGTCATTAGTATAAAACGTTCAGCCACGCAGTGGGCAGTAAGACGGGCCTCTGGGTCATGGTCCCAGCACTCTGTGATCGTATCGCATAGTATATCCAGTCCCTAGGGGCATAAAAGAAAGGTGCATACATAAAATGTATCAGATACACACTACTCTTTAACAGTAGGTTGGCTCAACAGGCCCGGATTCGTGGGTAGGCCACAAACACCCAGGGTGGCAAATATCTGGGGGCAGCATCTGAACTGGGTACTGGATGGGAGATTTGACATTTGTTTGAACCTCTTACCCACCTGCCCAGTCCCCAGTGCTGGTGACTGGTGGAATTGCAGAACTTAGGGGTTAGGTGAAGTAGGTGCAAGTGGAGTGTGCAATAGGGTGGGTGGTGTGTGAGCGGCCTGGGCGCACAAGTTTTAAATCTAGTCCTGGGGCTCAGATCACAAGCTGGAATAGTCTGATGGGAAAAGAGAGGCTGAAACTCACTATATAAAAAAAAAAAAAAACTTCTTAATAAATTGTTTATTATTAGGTATACAATTACGGGAGGTACAGATATTTGTCTACTAACTGCGATTCCCTTGAGAGTGGTCCCTTTTTTGTTTAACAATGTTTAACCATTAACCATAGGTAGGGTTTCTTTTCCGTAAGGGCAGTCTGGTTATGGGATTCCCTACCAAGAGAGAAGGAATAAATGATTCACTGGTGGAGAGGAAAGACGATCTCAACATCAGCATAGAAAGGGGTTCTTTACTATAAGGACAGTCAGGTTATGGGATTCCCTACCAAGAGAAGGGGAATTAATGATTCATTGGTGAGGAGTAAAGGAGAATTCACCATCAGCATAGGAATGGTTACTTTATTGTAAGGGCAGCCAGGTTATGGGATTCTCAACCAAGAGAGGGGGAATGAGTGAGTTATTGGTGAGCGAGGAAAGGAGATTTCACCATCAGCATGGGAAGGGTTTTTTTTTTTTTTTTAAAAGTAAGTGAAGTCAGGTTATGGGATTTCCTCACAAGAGAGGGAATTGAATAGATTAACAGTCCTGCCTGAGGCCAAATTCCCTCATCAGAATTTATAAGCAGATACACTTTGGTCAGCTCCAGCCTCACTATTGTATTAACTCACCGGGTGTCTCCTCCAAGTGTCAGGGATTTCTGGCCGGACCCGTCCATGCAACACCAGGTCCCTCATGGTCTCCACACATGGCTGCTCTCGCACTTTGCTACCAAAAGGTAGCTCGTAGCTCTTCACTTCTAAAGAAAGACATATTCTCTTAACCAGGGCAGTTGAGAAGACCATATTATCCCAGAATAGTGGGAGCAAAAAGGATAAAGGAGCAGAAAAAGATCAAGGAAAATTAGGGTCAGAAATGGGAATGAGTGGAGCTGAGCAGGGGTCAGATTCCAAGCACATAGGTGACTAGACCTGTATAAGAATTAGCCATGCATCATATGGGTTTTATATGCAGCTGATATAAACATGGATGGACCAGGTGACAAGCCTGCCTTAATCCTACTACTGATCGAAGTGTTATTAAGGTGGATCAGGGCATGGTCAGGTTGGAGGAAACTGACTGCAAAGGGAGATTGGACTGAATCAGTGACACAAAAATAGGGGACCCAAAATACCCTGGCACTACATTTTGTGTAAGGGGTAGGTAGAGCTGAGTGGGTTTTCACCTCCGACAGCATCACATCGAGTGCCCAGTTCCCATAAAACCAGCGACAGAGAGTAGACATCCATCTGTTTGAAAGATTCCAGATCTTCCAAGTTCACCCGTGACTCCAAAACTTCCGGGGCCATATACCTGGCTGTGCCAACCTGTAGGGCATATGGACATTATACATGAGCAGCATGACCTTGTCGGACATATGAACATTATACATGGGCAGTGCATGTAGAGCCAACTCTGTATATGGGTATATGGGCAATGCCAGTCTCACTGGGCCGCCATCAGGATAAAATGGGTAATGCATGACAGAGGGGCCCTAGATAGGAAAGCATGATTTGCAGGCTCTAAAAGGGGCATGGCTTGCAGAAAAGGGACATGGTTTGAGTGGATTGTGCATTATTAAGAAGCCAAGAGGTATGAGGTGCATGACTGTCCATCTGCCCCCCCCCAATTCAGTAGCATGGGGCACAGTGATTACTGATGGTGGCCCTGCCTTAGTTCACTGATCATAAGTTGGCTAATGTGACCTGGCACCCGCACCTGGCCACTGTTAGCGAAATCCTCCGTGGTGAGAGAGGGATCCAACCGAACTGCAACCCCAAAATCGCACACAACACACTCACAGTTGTTTTTCACCAGGATGTTGGTGCTCTTAATGTCCCGGTGAGCAATAGGGATCTTTGTGGCACCACATGGGGTACAGTCATTGTGCAAATGGGCCACACCATTCACAATGGAGCCAGCCATCTTCAGGAAGGTGGTCCAGTTCAGAACATGGCTGGCCAGGTAATCTTTCAGGTTGCCCTTGGCATGGTAAGTGGTGATGATCCAATATTCCTTTTGGAGGCTGGTGCCGCGAATTTCTGTTGTGACGAACTGTAACACGTTCTCGTGTTTCAGGTTGGCATCAGCAAAAATCCAACTCTCGTTTTTCCAGGAAGAAAACTCTTGGCAGGGAAAGATCTTCACTGCCACCATCTCATAGTGACTGTGTGCACTGTGCCGCAGCTTGGCCCGCCACACTTCTGCAAAGCGACCCTTGCCAACACGTTGGTCCAGCTCAATGGGCAGCCGTTCTGTGTTGTGGTTGATGCTGTTGGCACACATTGATCTCATGTCCGAGTGGGAATTGCTGATCGGATCAGAAGACAACCTGCAGTTATACTCCTCTGTCCCTCCAGCCTTTATTTGCTCCTCCAGGCAGTACCTCCCTTTGTATGGCCAGGAGTGGGATATCTTACTGAGCCTTTGGGTCCGATACAGGTAGAACAGTACTGTCACCATCACAGTACATAGAAATGGTGGGAGGAGACTAATCACAGCCACAGGAACCACCTCCCTGCTGTGCAACATGGAGAATCCTATAAATAAAACAGAATGATTATATATACTTATAAAGAGTAATCATATCCCCTCGCAAGCATATTTTTCCAGAGAAAACAACTCCAACTACCCTCATAATTTAAGTCCATCCCCCTAACCAATTTAGTTGCACGTCTCTGCACTCTCTCTTAAGGACTGGAGTCCAAAACTGCACTGCATACTCCAGATGCGGCCTTACCAGGGACCTATAAAGAGGCAAAATTAGATTTTCATCCCTTGAGTTAAAGCGGACTTGTCACCCAGACAAAAAAAAAACTTTATAATGAAAGTCCTTTGCAAATGAAACCCAAATTCTTTTTTTCATTAATACATTCATACCTGCTATAAAGGCGTTTAAATATCTGAGCTGTCAATCATATATTGACTGAAGCATAGAGGCAGGGCAGGCAGTTACTTTCACTTTCAATTCAGCACTTACTAGATGTCACTGCATGTCAACTAACATGATAGGAAAGGATTTGAAATTATTTCTTATGGTGACAGGTCCCCTTTAATGCCCTTTTTAATGCAAGACAACACTGTATTTGCTTCAATAGCCACAGAATGACTCTGCCCAGAATTAGACAACTAAACTCTCCTTTTCAATTAAGAAAACCCCCAACACACTACCATTTATCAGCACTGAACCTTTTCCAGTTTTCCAGTTCAGTCAAATCACTCTGCAAAGTGGCAGCATCCTGCATGGAACTTATAGTTCTGCACAATTTAGTATCATCAGCAAAAATACAAACAGTACTTTCAATGCCCACCTCCAGGTCATTAATAAACAAATTAAAAAGCAAAGAACCAAGGACAGAGCCATGTGCTTCTCCACTTACAACACTGGTCCAATGAGAAAACTTGATCTATCCTTTAGCCAGTTCTCTATCCAATACAGTATCTGGCAATAACTTATTGTTTGCCCAGATCATCCCTTATCTGTATATTTGTATTTATACATATCAGAGGGAGGTGCCATATTGTTTTCCTTACACAGTACAGTATCGGGGTATAGCTTAGTGTGTGCCCAGTATTTTTACATATGAAGAGGACCAGTCTCAGTATAATGCCAGTTATTGGCTGCCATTACCATTGCTGTGGTTGTAGAAGATGAGCTTGTCGTTGCATTCCTGTTCTTCTTTGCATGCGCATGTATACAGTCGCCCAGACACGGAGGGCAGGGCGCTCATGACACAGAGGCTGGTGTTGTAGTTGGGCACCAGGAAGTTCTCCAGCAGCAGGAGGGGGTGGTGACATCGGGTGCTGAGCTGGAGGCTCTCATTGTCCTCCTTCCTGAAAGGCACCATACACCGAGTTACACTAAATCAAGGATCTATCTATCTATCTAGAATCAAGGATCTATGCACAAATCATTCAGGAGCAGGATCAAAAGCTTTCCCAAAATCTCAATGGCCATCATTAACTAGAACAAACTTTAATCTATCAACAACAGATGCTTTTCCCATGAGTCTCTCCCTTTGGGCCATTAATTATGGCAAGTAGAAATGTCCTGTGTGCACTGTTCAACTCTTGTCAATGTTTTAGGAGTCAGAACCAGCAGTGCAACAGAAAAGAAATAAAAAATGAAAAGACAGGAACAGAAAATAGCAATGAATAGATATTATAAAATTACTTAGAATGATATTGTCATTAGGAATACACAGTTTTTTGGTGGCCCCCTCTTTAAAGACACACTGTATTACCATAGCTGATACAAACATCTAACACTTTGCCACACAGGCTCAGACACTCACCAAATGGTGACACAGATTTCCTCTGGATTCTCACAATACGAGCTAAGGGAGCAGTTGGTCAGGCAGACGCCTCCATCACAAACAGGGTGAGAGTTGTCACACCACTTACACACATTGGTCCTCATGTTACTGCGGGAGGCAGCCATTGCTGTTGGGGAGAGAGAAGGAAGATTTAAGTAAGAAATATACAGATTGTCAGGGACTGATACTCTGCTCTCCATTATCTCAAATGGCACCAGGTCTAGTAACCCATATCCAATCAGATGCCTGCTTTTGTGCAGAAGACCAGTAAATGCTACTTTCTGGTTGGTTGCTATGGGTTACTGGACTTGGTGCAAATATTGTGACTTAATAACATTACTCATCTTAACTTTTGTATATCCATTTGATTAAAGATATACTGACACCAGAAATTTTTCATCTATCATAACATTGTCTTTAAATGCCATTTAAAATTTTGCCAGAAAAGTATTTGCCCAATGCTTTTATACTAACTGTCTAATCCCCATGTTCCTCTATAAGGGGGCTGCCATATTTGTGCAGCAATAGTCTGTTAGCATTAGCATTGACAGGTGGGAGGACAGTCAGTTGGCAAAACTGGCAATACAGTCAGGTTTAGGAATTGTTACTTACAAATGCAGCATTTTTAGTGAAAAATTATCAACATGACCCATTGGTCATTTTTAATGCACATTAATATTTAGTTTTATTTTAGTTTTTATTTTAATTTTTATTTTAGTATCACTTTAAACATGAGAGAATCAGAGAAATATTTGTCCAAAGCAATGCCCTCATATTTCATTATCATGCAATAGCTGGAAAAGTCCTACCGGTGAATCCTAAGCTTTTCATTTCCCATCAAAGTGAAATGCGACTCATGAGTCAACTATGTAATATTGGGTCTAGTTAACTCACTGCAGTCAGTAAAACTACACTGAAAACCTTGAATTCTCATAAATATCTATAAGCAACTGGAGAATTTCAATATGCAAATAAAATATTCACTTTCTATTCGGTATCATTATATTAGACCCAATGCTGCCAAATTCTCTCTTCTTTTTGCCCATTTGAATGAAGTTTTTCACATTTCATTATCTTGTTTACCATAGCTGACTATTTGTTTAGGCGGGGGGGGTACATTTAGTTTCTGTTTGGTTGGGAATTATATCAGTAATATTGTGGTTCATATCTTTATCTTTATAATAATAATATTGGATATTCATCCCAACATGATGCAGAACAGTGGCAATGCCTTATACCAACACAGTTTGTATGAAGGGAAATCCCAACACATATAAGAGAAGGCTCCTACCCGCCACCAAGCCTAATGGTTAGGGCTAAATAGAATTACACTTGTTCTACAGATTAGGGATCAGTGTGATATAGAATACAATTTACCCCTATTCCCCTCAGGTCACCCTGTAAATAATTACAATACACCCCCTGCTCTGTGTATTAATGCAGATAAACCTCCAGTAGGGATTGGGGCTAGGCCATGAGTAACTGCCAGTGTGGGGGCAGTTAATATGTTACAGACACATTTCATGGCCCGTAGGACTGGGTGCGACTAACTGGCTAGCACTGCATCCGTATGGATCCAATTACATGGCTGGAAGTTTATTTCAGATTTAATTAATTAATGCAGAATTTCAAGCCCTTCATTTACAGATGGTTCGTTTGAAGTTGGGTTTGATGGGAAACATGGACAAAAAGCCAGCCGTATGGAGACACTGCAGTGTCAGCTGTACTCAATTAGGCACTCGGAGATGGAGGCAAAGTACAATGGGAATTTAACCCCTTCCAAAGATATGCCTGACAGTAAAGATACTTCTCCTGCAATGGGACATGGAATCTAGTGTCGGACTGGGACACCGGGGGCCCACCAAAAAACCATAGACCAGGGGCCCACGCTCAGTACTATTATTCTCCCTCTCTTCACTGAACTTTTATAATCAATTATTCCAGCTATTTAGCTTCTTTGTTCTCATTGAAATAGGGAATGGCCATGAAATAGGCCAAATGTTTAGCAGCATGAGGGCCCACTGACACCTGGGCTCACCGTGAGTTTTCCTGGTATCCCGGTGGGCCAGTCCGACACTGATGGAATCTTAAAAAGAGGAAGAGGGGTTCAATGTCTGAACCTCAAGTCAGAAACAAATAGCTGCTGGTTTTACTCAGATAAAGTATAGCTGCTGGTTTTTACTCAGCGAACTCCTATAAACTCCAGCACAACAGCAATTCCAAGGAGAAAGAATGAAAGCATGTAGAGAAGGCAAGATGGAAACCGTAGGACAAGATGGAGACGGTATTACAAAAATGTAGACAGCATCACAAGATGGAAAAATAAGGAGACTTTAAAGAAAGAGGAACACAATAATGCAAGATGGAGGCAGCAGAACAAGACGGAGACCGTAGGACTAGATGGAGAGAGAAGGGCAAGATGGAGACAGGAGAACAGGATGGAGAAAGTAGTGTTAGATGGGGACAGTAGAAAAATAAAAAGACAGGTGTGCAAGATGGATACAGTAACACTTTCTATCAGATTTTAACCTGTGGTCCTTTCTCTTGCAGAATATGAGTTTTGAAGGTTTTAAATAGAGGGAGTACGACCCCAAACCCATAGAGCTTCTGTGCCACTTCCCATGGTACCACATAACAGGTAAAGTCCTAATTTGCTTTCATGTTTCTTTAAAGGAACAGTTTGTTGTAAAAATAGACTGGGTAAAATGAAAGGTTATGCAAAAAAAAAATATTTTAAACAGTTAGCTAAAAAGGAATAGTCATAACATACTTCCACCTTTGCAGTTCTCTAATCTGTCAGTGTCAGTCGGTGACTTGTTGAGTATGCAGATTAGTATCAAAAGCAAAAGCAGACATTCCAGGCTTTTATAGATCACATTTTAGTTAACATATTAAAATATTTTTTTTTTATTTTGCACAGCCTGTCTGTTCACCCAGTTTCATTTTTAAAAAGAACTGCTCTTTTAAGTCCAGACCTCCTCTTCCAAATATAGGTGAGCTGGTGGAGGCCTGCACTCCGCTGTGCTAGGAAGTTACACTGCGAGTACACATGAGTGAGGGGGACCCCATTTGAATCTAAAGCCCTAAAAAACACTACTTTAGAGGAATAGGGTGCAACTGGGTATCAATATAATATGATACACTGGCTGTCCAGCTTAGATTTCACCACCTTATTCTGATCTCACTTTGCTCTCAGATATGCATCCACCTCTCAAAAAATCCAAGAAATAGGTTCTTGGATTTTTTGCATCATACAGATATATTGAAAAGATTTGGAGGGTCTTTAGTTCCTCTTTAATATTTTTCACCTAATTCAGGTGATGGCATAGGAGAAGCAGAGCCCCGATAATGGGGGGGGAAGTCCTTCAGTTGTTGGTTAATGGTTTTGAGATGAGTAGTCAGTGCTTGGATCAGTGGTACCAGCATATTATGTATCTTGTCTGCATAAGGGACGCCGACACTAATGTGTGTGTGAATGTGACAGGGACCTTAGACAGCACCACACAACATGGACTGATGGGTATATCTATAAAGTACTGAAGAATATGTTGGCACTAAATAAAGCAAATATTATATTCCCAAAAAGCATATACCATTCCCAAAAGAGTCACAACATTGCCAGTACAGTTCCAGTGTAGCCACTCCATTCCCAGTACAGTAACAACATTGTTAATACAGTCACGCCATTTCCAGTGCAGGAACTCCATTCCCAGTCACAACATTGCTGTACAGTCCTAGTGCAGACATTCTAATGAAGGTGAGTTACTTACAGCTCAGAAGCAGCACTGTGACCCCAGTACCCCAACAGGTCCCCATTCTGTGGGGTTTTAGCTCATTGTGCCTGTCCGGCTGTCAGGGTTGCTCTCTTCCTCCTCCTCTAAATTGGAAGTGTGTGCAGGGAGGGAACACAGCTGCTCTCAGCCAGATGTGGAATGAGGGGAACAGCCAATCATAGCTCTAATCTGTACATGATGCAGGGAGCGTGAGCCCCATTCTGGAGGGGGACGGGGCCATATAGGACTTTAACATTGTGGAGCCCAGTCACACACTAACACCAGGGCTTCCTTTTGCCCTCCACCACCTGACACATTGCTTAGCAAGTGCGCAGGGCCCCATTAAGTCTGCAGAGAGAGCTTAAGTTGCAGAAGGAGGGATTCAGGCAGGGATCTTCCTGCACTCCCTGGAGCCTCCAGCTGTTTTGTGGTACAACTGCAGAAAGAAAGTGCAGGATGCTCTTCCATTTGCGGCTGCGCTGTTCAATTTGCATGTGTGGGTGTACAATCAACCCCTGGACTTGATGGGTGCCCAGATGAAGTACAGGACTCTCCTACACCTATAACATTGCATTATGCTCTTCATTCATAAGTCACCTCTATGGCAGTCTTGTTGACTAATGCTAAATAACTGTGTAAAGTGTAAGTCTGTGTAAGTCTCTGTATTGGTAGGGGGGTAAGGATGTTTTCCCAATTATTACTATCAGTAAAATATAAGCCAAGTGGAAACTGTCCCTGTAAATATGTCCTACAAATCCAAAGGGAACCACTGATAAATTAGATCAATTTCACTTGCCCATCATCACCGTCCCTTAGCCAGAGTAACAGGATTGGTTTCCTCCCACAGTGATTCTAATCCCCCCCATTTTGCCCTCCCCACTTGACACTTTTATTTGCCCTTTTACCATGCTTTCTGCGCTGTCTGTCCCTTTTGTCTCAGGGAACTTTGTATTTTGCCTTTTTGAAACCACTCTGCACCCCTCTCCCTCCTGCACTTTGGTGCCTTCTTTACCCGCTCATTTACCCCTATCTGCATGACTGCCCTCATTTTCAAGAAGCATTATCCTGTAAGGAACGGTTTGATAAACTGTAGGTTTAGCCCTCCCTCCTGCACAAAACCACACATCTGCCTAAAGCAGTGCAGGTGGATGTTGGCATTCTGATCACAAGATCATAGCAACAGAACAGCTTAAAGGAATAGTTCAGTGTGAAAATAAAAACTGGGTAAATAGATAAGCTGTGCAAAATAAAAAATGTTTCTAATATAGTTAGTTAGCCAAAAATGTAATATATAAAGGCTGGCGTGAACAGATGTCTAATAAAACAGCCAGAATCCAACTTCCTGCTTTTCAGCTCTATAACTCTGAGCTAGTCAGCGACTTGAAGGGGGGCCACATGGTACATTTCTGTTCAGTGAGTTTGTAATTGACCCTCAGCATTCAGCTCAGATTCAAAAGCAACAGAAATGACCCATGTGGCCCCCCCTCAAGTCTCTGATTGGTTAATGTCTGGTAGCCAGGGCAACCAGTCAGTGTAAACAAAGAGAGTTGAAAAGCAGGAAGTAGTGATCTGACTGACTTGTTATACATGAAATCACTCCAGCCTTTATACATTACATTTTTGGCAAACTAACTATATTAGAAACATTTTTTATATTGCACAGCCTATCTATTTACCCAGTTTTTATTTTTACACTGAACAATTCCTTTAAGCACAACTTATTATAATGCTTAGGTTCAAATATTTGTTTTTGTGCCTCAGTTAGACCTCAGTTGCTCTCTTGGCTCACCAGGCAGCAGTAGTGCTATAAATTAACCTATTAATCAAAGGGTAATTAATGATTTCAGACCATCACTTTGACCATTAATGTTTATTTTCCAGAAAGAAGGCTGACACAGTCAGGAGCAGCTGGAACTTTAGGCCTCAGGCCCACAGCAACTGTAATTTATTAACTGAGGGAAGCCATTATTCCGCTTCATGTGATTACATTTCCCTTAAGCTGGCCATAGACGCAAAGATCATACGAATCAACGTATGATCGGACTTTCCCATCGCCCGACCTGCCACTAACCATTCAGATCAAATAAAGTAGAAAAGAACAGAAGAGCCGATGTTCTGCCCCTGACAGCAATCGTACAAAAGTTATGTCCGGCAAAAGCTAGTGACAGTCTCCCACTGAAAATCGTACGATTGGCAATACATGCAGAGATATTACCCGCAGCCGACAGAAATCTTTTAACCTGTCCAATCAACCAAACAACTGATCTCCGCCGGACGAAAAATGACGGGACGCTCCACACAAGGTCTGAAAATTGTACGAATCCTCGGTTTGTTCAACCAGATCTTTGCATCTATGGCCAACTTTACTCCCGCATACCTCCCAACTGTCCCATTTTTCGTGGGACAGTCTTGATTTTCAGGGCCGGATTTACATAGTGGGTGCCCCTAGGCCCACGGTGTTTTGTCGCCCCTGTCCCCTCCAGGCGGACAGGAGCAATGGGGATTGGTGCATGTGAAATTTAAAAAATGGTTGTATCTCCAGCACATCCCCAGTGTTTTTGAACCAATGTGGGTGTGGTTGGGAGGCATGCCGCCCCCCTAAAATCCTGCGCCCTAGGCCCGGGCCTAGGTGGCCTTTCCACAAACCCGGGCCTGTTGATTTTAACAGATCAACCCGGAGTCACAGATTGTTACTGTAATGTCCCGAATTTTCTTTGATCTCCTGCACTGAACAGTCAGAAAAAGATACAAAGTTTCTAAAACTTAATTGGCTTTTGGCAGAGAGCCCAGAATACGTGGCAGGTGCACTTAGATACTGAAATAGTAGGAAACTGACTGATATAGACTCCAACAAGGGATCTAAAAATTCCCCTGTATGGTATTGTACAGCTTTTGGTAAGGAGGCTTGGTCTATTCAAAAAAGTTTTAGAAAATACTCGGGGGTGCTGCTCCTAGATCCTGTGATGGCTGTAGTGTTGGACATACGGTGGTCCTTTGTCTTCAAGAAAAATATGAATTTGGCCTCTTGGATATCTAGGAGTCTTTATGACTCTAGTAAATTGGAGGCAACAAGTACCTGGCTTAGATAAATTGGTACACGTATTTTGGAACATATCTCGGCCCTCCATAGGAAGGATTATAAATCTGATGTAGTCAAACATATACAGGAGAAACATGATGGTGTGATGAAGATACAATTTCAAATCATTGATGAGATAAAATTCAATACAAAGTGATTTGGACAGAAAATTGTTGTTGAGGGAAGCCTATTGGACTCCACTGAAAACCACTGAAGCATTTGGGGGAAATGAATAGGGAGTGGGGGATATCATGCTTCTATTGAACTTCATAGGGGGATTTTTGAATTGTAATACATTGAGTAATTGGATACCCTTTATCTCTAGAATGGAAATGGATTGTATACAATGTTGCTATCATGATAACAACTTGAACTGAATGTATCAATACCAGTCTTTTAGTAACATTGTGTGATCCCTTTAGTGGGTTAGAGGTAACAACCTTCCAATTTTCTTATTGAGTAATCTAAAATTCTATATATTTGTAATATTCTATATATTTTAACATGGTGCTAATTATCCTGCCAATGAAGGGTCATATGGATCTGACTATTTTGTAAGGGAACGTAAGGGTTAATGTGCCCTATGGGCGGGGTTGTGCCTTTTTAAGGGAGATGGAGGTAGGCTGCTGTCAGCTTCTGTAGCCACAAAACTGTGTGCAGCCTACGACATGTCCGAGGCATGCGATTGTGACTTATAACAATTTTGCAATAAATTTCCCCTTTAAATTGACAAATATCAGCTTCCCTGGTGCTCTGTTTCTAACTGAACTTTTTGCTGAAATTGGATGTCTGGGATCACAGTGAGGATCACGTCAGAGCCAAAGTGCTCCCACTAATATACTTTGCTCAACCCACAGTCGCGAATTTCTTGATTTCCTGCATTGAACAGCCAGAAAAAGATACAATGTTTCTAAAACTTAATTGGCTTTTGGCGGAGAGCCCAGAATAAGTTGCAGGTGCGTTTAGATACTTTTGTAACAATTTAAAGGGATACTGTCATGGGGGAAAAAATCTAAATTAATCTGTTAATAGTGCTGCTTCAGCAGAATTCTGCATGGAAATCCATTTCTCAAAAGAGCAAACAGATTTTTTTATATTCAATTTTGAAATCTGACATGGGGCTGAACATATTGTCAATTTCCCAGCTGCCCCAAGTCATGTGACTTGTGCTCTGATAAACTTCAATCACTCTTTACTGCTGTACTGCAAGTTGGAGTGATATCACCCCCCCCCCCCCCACCCCCAGCAGTCAAACAAAAGAACAATGGGAAGGTAACCAGATAGCAGCTCCCTAACACAAGATAACAGCTGCCTGGTAGATCTAAGAACAGCACTCAATAGTAAAAACCCATGTCCCACTGAGACACATTCAGTTACATTGAGAAGGAAAAACAGCAGCCTGCCAGAAAGCATTTCTCTCCTAAAGTGCAGGCACAAGTCACATGACTGGGGGCAGCTGGGAAATTGACAAAATGTCTAGCCCCATGTCAGATTTCAAAATTGAATATAAAAAAATCTGTTTGCTGTTTTGAGAAATGGATTTCAGTGCAGAATTCTGCTGGAGTAACACTATTAACTGATGTGTTTTGAAAAAAACATGTTTTCCGATGACAGGATCCCTTTAAGATAAGAAACAATTGTAGCAATTTAAGATACGCAGGTCTTTTGGGGAAACTGAGACTTGCAGCTTAAAGGGCAATTCACCTTCATTAGGAAAACTGTAATAAACATAAAAACCACAGAAATGTGTTCAGACTTTCATAACCTGCCAAATTTTGTAAACTGAACATGGTAATTAGGGGGTGTGGTTACAAAAAACGTCATCAAATCTTTTTGTCCCTCTTTCTATTTCCAAAGTGTTGGGAAGTATCCTCCCACCCATCTACAGCAGTCCTACTGATCACTAGCCCTATGTCACAACGGATGCATTCTGGGACACAAGCTTAGCATATGTCATGTAAAGTTTTACTGTGTTAGCCAGTCAGAGCATTTGTATGTCATGTGACAATACAGAACGCCGCGTACCGCTTTGCGCATGCGCCCCCTGCCTTGTGCAATCGTTATGGAGTCCACGGCCAAGTTGAAACCGGAAGCGAAAGCAGGATTGGAGGATTTGCCATCGGAAAAGGGGGATGACTCAAGGCTGTGGGTTCCGGAAGTGTATTTGACTCAGGGCGGGGTGTCAGCTGATCAAGAGCCCGAGATGTTCGAGTCCGGGGACCCGGAGGGAGAGAGCGGGGGGGACAGTAAAAGGCCTGCCCCGGTCAGGATTGTTGAGGTGCGGGGGCACGTACTTATCTGTTGCCTGTCTCTTTTCTCTCTTCACCACTAGAGGCATCGGTAGAGTCTGTCTACTCCCTCCCTCTCCCCAATCAATAACAACTCACCCACCTGTCATTCATACAACCTTCCTAAATGTAATGCCCTTACCCCGCCCCCCAGAAATATTACTTCCATTAATAATACCCTCCAGTATTTCCTGCTACTGCCTCCATATAATGTCACTGTCCCCCAATATACTCCTCTTCTCCAATAGCATCACTGCCCCCTAATACTCTCCAGTAATTCCTGCTGATCCCCCACTTGTAATGTCACTGTCCCCTTTATACTCCTCTCCCCCGATAAAATCACTGCCCTCTAATACCCTTCATGATATCCCATTGCTGTCTCATGTAATGTTGCTGTCCCCTATTATACTCTTCTCCCAATAATCTTACCACCGCCATAATGCCCTCCAGTAATTTCTGTCCTTGTGAAATATCACTGTCCTTGCCTTATACTCTTTTACTCCTAATAACATTATGGACCCCACAATATCCTACAATTCCTACTGCTACTCCCATATAATGTTACTTCTCCCCCATTATACTATAATCGCCAATAACATTATTTCCCACACAAATACCCTCCAGTAATACTCCCACTCCTGTCATTCATTCATTCATTCATATATCCATCTTAAAGCTGTCCAAAGACGCAAAGATCCAGTCGTACAAATCAACATACGATCGGACTTCCCCATCCCCGACCTGCCACTAACCATTCCGATCAAAAAAGTAGAAAAGAACAGATCAGCCGATGTTCTGCCCCTGACAGCAATCATACGAAAGTTATGTCCGGCCAAAGCTACTGACAAGTCTCCCACTGAAAATCGTACGATCGGCAATACATGCAGAGATATTATTGGCAGCCGACAAATCTTTTAACTTGTCTGATCGACCAAACGACCGATCTCCGCCATACGAAAAATGTCAGGACTCTCCCCACACGGTCCGAAAATCGGATCTTTGCGTCTATGGCCAGCTTTAATGTAATAGCCTTGCCTCCCAAGAATATTACTGCCTACAATAAAACCATCCAGTAATGCCAACTTCTGCCTCCATGTTAAGTCTTGTCCCCCATTATACTTTTCTCCCCGTAATAACATTACTGCCCCCCAAAATACCTTCCAATAATTCCAGTACTGCCCCCAATAGTCAGCCCCAGGATTCCTTAATACTAATCTCCCCCACCCCAGTAAGCTTTCTGTTTTCTAAGTTTACCATTTCCTGATACTATTTCCCCCACGTGGTTGTGCTGAAAAAACTTTTGCCTATTGTTTTAAACAGAAAAAAATCTGACTTGTTACCAAGTTGCTAAGGTTAAATTGGATTTTTAAGGTTAAATTGGATTTTTAAGTTGCAAACTTAAATATAGGGCGGTATGAAGAGCAACAAGTTGTCTTTTCCCGGTTTAGGGATAACAACTATAAGGGCCTCTGTAAATGATGGTGGTAGGGAATTGCTATCAAAAGCACTTTGTAATGTTTCTAGATATTTCAGGACAAGTTGCTCTGATTACTGTTTTTATCACTTTGGTCAAAGATACGTTGGTTCTGATAAAGGCTTTCCTAGTTAGAGATATGGAAGCTCTAGAGCAGTGATCCCCAACCAGTAGCCCGTGAGCAACTTGTTGCTCCCAGTGGCTGGAAAGCAGGAGATTATTTTTAAATTCCAGGCTTGGAGGAAGTTTTGATGCATAAAAACCAGATACACTGCCAAACAGATCCTCAATGTAGGTTGACAATCCACATAGGGGCCCCCAAATGGCCAATCACTGCACTTATTTGGCACCCCAAGAACATTGTTCATGCTAGTGTTGCTCCCCAACAGCTTTTACTTCTGAATGTTGCTCATGGGTTCAAAAGGTTGGGGATCCCTGCTCTAGAGAGAGAGTTTTGTGCATTTAAGAGTTCAGCATAGGTGGTGGGGGTATGGTTCTGTGTATGTGTTCACCTGTTCTAGAGTATCCTTTCTCACTTGTGAAATTGCTCCCATAAGAGCTCCTCTCATGACAGCTTTAGAGGCATCCCATGAAATCAGGGGAGAGGTAGACCCCGCATTGTGGGCCCAGTAGTCCCCATACACCTGAACATTCGCCTCGGCCACTGTAGTGTTTTTGAGCCAGAGGGGACTCAGTTGCCACAATTTATCTGAGGCCTCCGGAGTCCAGTGTAGGGTGAACTGGAGTGGGGAATGGTCGGACAGGGATTGAGGTAGGTACTGAATTTGGTTAATTACAGGTAAGAGCTCATGAGATACTAGGGCCAGATCAATTCTTGAAAAGGTTTTGTGTGTTGGGGAGTGACAGGAAAAGGTTTTTTGGAGTGTGTATTTCCACCTCCAAGGGTCAGTCAGTTGTAAGGCCTCAGCCCATGTAGTGAGCTTAGTGAAGGTATGGGGGCAGGGCTGAGTTTATCCAAAGATGAGTTGAAGCAGCAGTTAAAATCACCCAGAATACAGAGGAGGTTATGGGGAAATTCAGACAGTTTAGTCACCAATAAATTTAGGATTGACCCTTCAAATGGCGGCATATATAAATTGACCAATTGGATGGGTTTGTTGGCAATAAGGTCGTGTAAAATCAGGAATCTGCCATAATGGTCTAGGTGGAGTTTCAGAACCTCAAATGGCAGACGTATTATTATGGAGACCCCCCTCGAGTGAAAGTGCCAACCTACCCATGGTAGGTTGCAGGTAATGATGCTGGTATAAAAGGATTATACAAAAATATTAAGGAGGGTAAAGGTCCCCATAGACGCAAAGATTTTTCTTTGCCGATGAACGATTTTTCGGCCGACATCTGTCAGAAAATTGATTGGCCAGGTTAAAAAAAAATTTATCGGTCCCAGTGTAATCTATCTATGTTTGCAGGGCCAAGCAGACAGCTACCCTCAGTTTTCCCGGCAATATCACCTCAAATGGTCTTTTTAGTTGATGGACAAATTGTATATTTAAACAATCGATTGGTGATAATCGTGGTCTCCCGATAAAGAAAAGATCTTTACATCTTTAAGACACACTGGGGTAAATTTATCAAAGAGTGAAGTTCTGCCACTAGAGTGAAATTCCGCAGCTCACAATTCATTTCTATGGGATTTTGAAAGGCGTATTTATCAATGGGTGAAAGTGAAAGTTCACCCTGTGATATATACGCCTTTAAAAATCCCATAGAAATGAATGGAAAGTGGTGGAATTTCACTCTAGTGGCGGAACTTCACTATTAACTTCACTCTTTGATAAATATACCCCACTGTGTAGATAGGGTAGTATTTAGCCCTGAAGCATTAGTGAAATGCGCATCTGCATGCCATTTTGATTAAGTTTAGGGAGAGCATGTTGTGCTAAATGGCTGGGTAATAAACATGCTCTCAAAGGAAACTCAATGGTATTGCAATCAGCTGCATTGATTAAGTTTCTGTAGCCTGTAGGGAGGGTGAGTGTGGGGAGAGCATTAATACAATGGCCAGTGACCAGTGTTAAAGGACACATATAGGCCAAACCACAAAACCCCTTTTTTTGCAGGCAATTATGAATAATATAGAATGTTGGTTTCACATTATGCGAAAAATTAATACTATCTTTAAAAAGGGCCCCTTTATTGAAGCTATAGATGGTCCCTGTCCGTATTTCAAATGAAGGTTGGCCGTGTCCTTACATTCCCTGCCAGAAGCACTGTAGGAGGGGATAGCCAATCACAGCCCTGTAGTCACACAAGCAAAGACAGGCTTCAGTTCCCCATCAGATCAGCCTAGCTGAGTGCTACCGACTCCCCTGCACAGCCAGAATTCAGAATTCATAGAGAATTCAGGGGACAGGAAGTGGAACAGATGGGCGGGACTAGTAGGGATTTTTTTAGAAATTTTCAATAAAGTAACCAGCAACACAACTTTTTCAATCTCATCCTTCTATATCTCAAAGAGTTAAATGCACTGGTACATTCATGTTTTTTTACATAAAATGTTTCCTTTTATGTATAAGGGGAAACATATTTAGGTGAATACATATGAGTAAGGTTGATGAAAAGTGATGAGATAAGTAGTATCCACTCCTATATATCGCTTATTTATGAAGTATTCAAAGGACCCATTAGCAGTTATCAGTTTTTTGGGGTTTGGGAGCGGTTATGTTAGTAATACCTGATAATTAATTATATAATTATCATATAGCATAAATGCCTGATTGCAGGCTTTCATCATGCGGCCAATTAAAGTTGAAAGAAGTCTTGGATCAAAATCTGTCATTAGACTTGTGCATGTATGTGGGAATCTCTACAATTTAACACAATGCTGGCATTCAAAATTTTAGTAAAAGTAAATATAGTGAAAAGTTTAATATAGTGAATTCCCTATCTACAAAGTGTGTCTTTTCCCACTTCAATATTTTTGTATAGTCTTATCAAACTCTAGGTCAGTGATCCTCAACCAGTAGCTCGTTAACAACATGTTGCTCCCCAACCCCTTGGATGTTGCTATCAGTGTCCTCAAAGCAGGTGCTTATTTTTGAATTCCTGGTTTTGGTTTCATAAAAACAAGGTGCACTGCCAAACAAAGCCTTAATGTAGGTTGATAATCCACAAACAGGCTACCAAATGGCCAATCACAGCACTTATTTGGCACCCCAAGAACATTTTTCATGCATGTGTTGCTCCCCAACTCCTTTTACTTCTGAATGTTGCTCACGGGTTCGAAAGGTTGGGGATCCCTGCTCTAGGTGCACCCTATTATAGCAAAGTGAAAAGATACTTCTTAACTTTGCTATAGAAGAAATATGACTTTGTGCAGCAACACCTTCTCTTATGAAGTGCCTAATGATGCAAAATGTGTGAGTGGCTGTCATGAGGTATGCTGTTGTTTGATATAAAGTCTTAAAATCATCTTTTATGCTTAGATGTGATTTGCTGTGATGGTTTTGCCCTAATAAACACCATAAGTGAATGACTTTGCCTTACAAGTCACAGGCTGCAGCTGGGGGAAGGTAGGGGTAAAGTATCCCGAGTACAGAGGCAGGTAGGAACCGGTAGTAAAACATAACAAAGACCCATTTAATTCTCCATAAACATTATGTCATGCTTATATTAAAGGCCACATTTCCCCCCCCCCCCGTTTACATTTCCTTCTGCTCAGATGCCAGATGAAAATTGTTTATTGAAGAAACTTGAAATCAGCATTGCTGAAGCTGAAAAACGGACTGGAAAGAATGCAGTGAGCATGCAGGAGACCTACACAGCGTATCTGATTGAGACCAGGTGAGGGACCGTGTGTGACATGCACTCATAGGACATGAAGGGGGCACTATTTGTCATGCTATATGTATTCATGGGGCAAGCCGCGAGCCCAAAAAGTGGCACGTTATGCCAGAAAATCGTCAGCGCTTCCAAAAACTCTGGAGTTATGATTGATTTTGCTTTTAGTTCAGCAGCTCTCCAGTTTGGAATTCTAGAAGCTTTTAGTTGCTATGGTCTATATTACCCTAGCAACCAGGAGTGGTGTGAATGAGAGACAAACAGCAGAGGCCTGAACACAAAAATAATGAATAAAAAGTAACTTTAACAATAATGTTGGAGTTCCATGTGGCTGCTGGTGTCATTGACCCATTTGAAAGCTGGAAAGAGGAAGAAGGCAAATAACTAAAAAACTAAACTTGACCTACCTCTTTATGTACCAAAATGCTTGATTTTTTCTTTTTGTATTTGACACTGTTTAGGCAGTTGTGTGGCATTTTGTGAGTTGAATCCACATTATCTATCTTTCCTTTAGCGGAAATATTTATGTGCTGTCTGTTTCTAATGAATAAGCATGTGAGGATTGGCATGCAGAGGCCAGTGAAGCAGTTGGAGAGGAATGCTACAGGAATTGTTGTTGTTGCTTCACAATGCTGTATATCTATCTTTGCCTAGCAAACTGGCACAGTACAGAACCATCAAATGGCCCCTCAGTCTGGGACAGTATATAGTGAAGATGCTCCAGCGTTTGTGTCGTCCTGTCCATACAGATGTTATCAGCTGGCACCCTCTTACTACAGTGCTGCCATATACAGAGTAGGGAGCACTAATTGCTGTGAGACTCCCAACCCAGCATTCCCTTGGCCAGAGCTTTCTACTGAAGTTAAATGGACCTTTGGATTCAGTCACAGTGCCTGACTGTGAGCCACCTGGGGTGCTACAACCCTGTTGGGCCAACATACACAGTGTACTAGAATATGTTCTTACTGTGCTCTCGTGTGTTTTCAGGTCATTGGATGGCCAATCAGAGCTGCAGAATTCCCCCCATGACACGCTATGGAGGCGGTACAGTGAGTTTGAATTGCTTCGGAACTACCTATGTGTCAGTTATCCCTTTGTGGTCGTGCCACCATTACCAGAGAAAAGGGTAAGTTATGGTAACAGTGTGGCATTTAATGCCAATTTTGCCCTCTGCCCTACCTGACTTATTTTTACTGACATATGCTTTATTGCTTGCCCTGACTGTGGTACCTCCGTGCTGCCTCTCACAGGGGCTAATGCAGAGATATCTTAGCTTATTGTTCTACCACCATCTGTTTTTGGGCATTGAGAGATGTAGCTGAACTACATATGGATACACCCAACTTTCTCACCTTTCATAGAAAAACCTCCCTAGTGAGTGTAGGAATATGAAAGGTTATGGCACAAATTGCTGGCTGATGATGGTAAAGTGATTATTGGTTAATTATTGTTGTGGTACTGCCTCATGCTTGTGACCCAGGATAGCTGTCCCACTTCATAAGTAGTAGCCGGATCTGCAGAGATAAACCTTACTATCCCTCCCATTGAACAGGCTGAATTTGTGTGGCACAAACTGTCTGCTGATAATATGGACCCTGATTTTGTGGAGCGGCGGAGAATTGGCTTGGAAAATTTCCTTCTGCGAGTTGCTTCCCATCCTGTCCTGAGTCATGATGAAGTTTTCTATTCCTTTCTAAACCAGGTAAATTTTGACTAATCAGCAGTATTTGACTCTCTAGCATTTGTCTGGAAAGCAGCACTTTTGAAGAAATCATCTTTTGAAGAAAATACAAGATAAGTAATGCCCCTACCTGCTCAGTTGCAGCCCTGGGGTGTCAGGATCATATTTAGCTAAGACTAACTTCTGTGTTTTATAGGAAACTGGCTGGAAGGAGTTGCTTAATGAGGCTGGACTGCAGCTTAAGGTGATTTTGCTGATCTGTATTTGTGTGCCCCCCCCCCCCCCCCATTACTGAATGCCCATAGTACCAGGGGCAGTGTAGTGGAATTTTCTTTGTATTTACACCACTTCCTTCTCAGCAGAGAGCCCTATGTCCTTACATATCCATGGCAGGCATACTGGGTGGGGGCTGCTGTTTTCTGGGATATATTATTATAACAACTTTTAGACTCCAGCAATCCTGTGGACACAATGCTGTGTTGAAATAAAATACACTTTGCTTTTCTACAAATGAGTGTGCTGATCCTTGCATTACCTATATATATATATATATATATATATATATATATATATATATATATATATATATATACATATATATATATATATACATATATATATATATACATATATATATATATACATATATATATATATACATATATTTATATATACATATATTTATATATACATATATTTATATATACATATATTTATATATACATATATTTATATATATATTTATATATATATATATTTATATATATATATATATATTTATATATATATATATATATATATATATATATATATATATATATATATATATATATATATATATATATATATATATATATATATTTTTTTTTTTTTTTTTTTTTTTAGGCTGACTCCAGGCTCAAATCACTAAATGCCACATTTTGGGTTAGAAACCCAGACAAGTGAGTATTGATATGTGCTGTGAGTGTGGTATCTCTGCTGATAACAAGGTGTAAGAGGATATTCGAGCCACAGAATCATCCTGTTAATATTAACACTTTATTGTTAACAAAGCAGATGTGTAATGTGGGTAATAGCAGACAACTGACACAGTTATTAGGGGTCAGGTAGGAGATGTGGGTTATAGGGAGCAGATGGGAAACACAGGAACTAGTGATCAGATAGTATATGTGGGTTATAGGTAATATGGAGCAGACTGATAAATCAGGAACATTTCTGTTTATCTCATCCGATGACCAATACACACATTAACATTGACTTTATTTGTGGCAGGGGTGTCTATTCTGTAGGCACTTGTGTGTGTGCTGTCTCCTAACCCCCATCTCACTATAAATGTTTCTTGTTCCCTCAGGAGGTTTACAGAACTGAAACATTACAGCGACGAGCTGCAGTCAGTCATCTCTCATCTCCTGCGGGTCAGAGCCGTAAGTGTCTCCTGATCTATTACTGATGGAGTAGTGTCTGTGATTTTGTATCTGTCTGCTGCATGAGACAGACTCTCTGTATGTCTGGCCCTTAGTCCTCTCTGTATGTATGTCTAGCCAATAGTCCTCCCTGTGAGCTGCAGCTTTTCATTGTTTGCTGTTCTTCCATACAGAGGGTGGCCGACCGACTGTACGGTGTGTACAAAGTCCATGGGAACTATGGCCGAGTGTTCAGGTTGGTAGGAGGCAGATTTTTTATATTTCTCTACCTGGAAAATCTGTATTTGAATATGGCACATAGTTTGAGAATTTGCAGGTTCTCCCTGTGCAGGGCTGGCTGACTGTGGGTGTAATGGTAGTGGAAAGGTCTACAGGGGGTGAAGCCAAAGGGCATTGTGTTTGTAGGTGGAAATGAATGTTTGAGGGGCATTGTGTATGCAAGAAGGGGTGCAAGTGTTATGTCTTCAAGAAGGTTAGGAAAGATGAGCACAGGTGCATATATTTGTAAGGAAATGGTACAGAAATGAGAGGAAGGACCAGATCAGAATGGAATTGGCTCTGTGTCTGTCTGTGTTACCATCTCACTGTCTTTTGAAGAAAACACAAGATAAGTATAAAGTCTAAAGATAAGACAAAGGCTAAAAGGTTCCTCACTCAAACTGGTGGGTGCTGAATGAAGTCTGGTAGTATATTAAATGATCAAGCTATATATACTTACAATAATAAACAGATACATTTGTACATTGCTCTGGTGACTAAGTCTGACAGGAATAATGAACAATGATGTGAAGAGGCAAAAAAGTGAAATAACATAAGACGTTTATGCATGACAGGAGGCCACACGGCAAAAGCAGTTTGTTTACATGTATCCGTCAGTGTTGTGGGGCGCAAGGAACTCTGCACTATGAAGCTCCTCAGATTATTAAACCAATGTGACCTGACCTCTCTTGTGTCCCCAGTGAATGGAGTGCAATCGAGAGGGAAATGGGGGACGGGCTTCAGAGTGCTGGGCATCATATGGACGTGTGAGTAGTGAAACTGCAGTATTGAATGTGCAGGATCTTCCTTTTAATGTGTCCCTTCAAAGAGGCAAATAAAACAAAAATAAAAAATCTTTATAACATTATTAAAAATATCATCATCTCCAGATGGGAGGTTGGAGATGGTGATTTTTTTTGTAATGATTTTTTTACTTTTATTGTTGTAGAGTATCTTTATCCCTATTCACTGATTTTATGTTGATGGATTACTGCTTTCTATGCTGTGTTTGGTGCATCTGCACTGCCCTTTTGATTTGGTTTCTCTACATTTAATTTCTGTGTGCAATTTTTCTCTTCAAAAGTTAGTATATTTATTTTGTACTTCTCAGGAACAGCAATACATACTGCTTTGAAGTGACTGGCATTTCTAATGTGGCCAGGCTGAAGCACAATTTTCCTCAAGGCTGCCATTGGGGGGCGTTAAGAGACAAAAGTGTGAATAGCGAGGGCTTGCAGGGGACTGGCCGATGTTTGGACACCTTGTATGGCAGAATATTTGTGTAGTTCAGGGGCATGACCCCTACGTGGGGCATTTTGTTTTTCATTAGGCTTCCATCTACTCGTTGCTACGGCCCAGGGTTACTGATTTAAATGTAACTTTTGCTCTCCAGATACGCAGGATCTATTGATGATATCCTGGAAGAGGAAGAGCATTATGCAGATCAGCTGAAAGAATATTTATTCTACGCCGAAGCTCTGAGGTACAATCTTTTTTCTAATGTGCTTACTTCCACATAGTAATATGAGTTGTTTCGCAACCTATGGGGCAGTATCATTCATTGGGGGGGGGGGTGCTAGGCTCACTTCTCAGACAGCTCTTTATTTTGCCACCTCCAGTAGCCATCTCATGTGAAGGTAACAGTGCAGATAAAGCATTTCCTGCTTTGATATCTTAAAAAAAAGGGGAGGTGAACCAAAAGGGGACGTGTGCCTATGGATTTGTGGTTGTGGTTTCAGGACCGTGTGCAGGAAACACGAACTCATGCAGTATGACCTGGAAATGTCTGCACTGGATCTCCAGTCAAAAAAACAGCAGTGTGAGGAGCTGGCAACAGGGGTAGGTTCCTCTCAAATTATTGGTCACACTGGATTTGGGACAGGAACATAATTGATCCCAACAGGTTCTCTCTGAAGAAAATATGTTGGAGATGTAACCGTTATGTTATCAGATTTTGTTGTGGAATAAACACAGCAGAAATACAAAGGCGGCTTATTCTCCTGTTGCATCATTGTCACTCTGAGCACTGGCTTTTCTTTCAGACTGTGAAAACCTTCTCACTTAAGGGAATGACCAGCAAGCTGTTTGGGCAAGAGACCCCAGAGCAGAGAGAAATCAAGATAAAGCTATTAGAAGAGCAAATAGAAGAAGGGGAGGAACAATTAAAGACCAGGAATGAGGAAAGCAGGTAGGTTGGATGAGGGTGGTGTTCTCCCCAGGCCCTTTCCCCCAGGCCTCCCACCTCCTGTGTTGTATTAAAATTGATCTTTTAGAGCAAGATAGGACTGTAAGTATTTTTTATCAATTTTTTTTTTCTGGAAAGAATGCTGGGGGGTAGTGAATATGATCCTTGTTGTATGTACACAGTGCAGATTACAGAAGTGGCTATAAAATCCCTGAACATTGTGATAATTGGTTAACAGAGAGTTTGTGAGGAATGCCTGGCTGGAGGTGGAGCGATTTAAGGAGCAGAAGGACCAAGACTTAAAAGAGGCCCTAATCAGTTATGCTGTCATGCAGATCAGCATGTGCAAAAAGGTTTGTGCTATTATTTCCTCTTTAGCTTTTCTCTGTTTACTATAATCAACATGAGCTGCTTCTTGCATGCAGATATTTCTCCAAGCAGCAGTGCTACTGTGATTCTTTATTCTGGAGCTTATGATTGTGAAAGAGATCTATAGGGAAAATGTTCCACATAGTCACAAGAAATGGGAAGGGACAAAAGGCAACAACAAAAGAGTAGCACTGAAAGCAGCTAAGGCAGAGAGCACAAAGCAGATAGAGGAAGATGTGAAAAAGTGATGAAGAACAGTGACCGGGATAAATAATAATAATAAAATACATGAGAAAGGGGTAGGAAATCCACAAGTGAAAACAAGATGCTTAGGGACAATGTTAACAGCAGATGAGCAGAACATACATTTATAATTTAGAAGGTATAATTAATGGAAAGGAAGGCAACAAAATAATAGAAGGAAAAATAAAAACCAAACTGATATATAAAAAATCTGTCACATTTGCTGGAGCCATCCAGTATTGGCTTTTGGCCTTGTTGCAATACATACCCCTCACCTATAGTGTCACTGAGTGGGGTACCTTGCCCCATCTTTACTTCTGAGAGCATTACACAACTTTTCCATGCTTTTTTGTTGCTCTTGTTCCAACTTGGAACAGGGTTGCTGGCATTAAATTCAAAATGAGCAGATATTTTGTAGGAAACAATAACATTTCTCAGTTTAAGCATCTGATATAGTAGCATTGTAAATAAGGTTGAAAAAAGACACATCCATGAAGTTCAATCCTATATGTAACCTGCCTAACTGCTAGTTGATCCAGAGGAAGGCAAAAAACACAATTTGAAGCCTCTTCCTTTTGCCTCAGGATGAAAAAATGTCTTCCTGACTCAAGATGGCAATCGGACTAGTCCCTGGATCAACTTGTACTATGAGCTATCTCCCATAACCCTATATTCCCTCACTTACTAAAAAGCAATCCAACGCCTTCTTAAAGCTATCATAGGAACGTGTCAGTATCAAATAGTTGCTGCACCTGGAATATTTTCCTTGACAGCCCCCCCCCTCAAAGCTGTCCTGAAAATGTTCAGAAGAACTTTTAGCAGTGTCGGAAGGTCAGGTCAAAGCAGGTTTGCGGGGTTGAGGGAGGGCTTTCAGGGAAAATTTTCCGGCTGCAGCAACTTCTTAAAACTGACACGTTCCTATTATTTTTTATAGGAACATGTATGCATCGATTTAACAGGACCCCAAACCAATTCTCCTTCCCCATTTACCCATACTATGCCCACTAACTCTTCTAACCTGTCTTCCACTGAATCCGTTTCTGCTCTCCCCCCCCCATGCCTAGTTTTGAACTTTTCCAACCTTCTAGCCATCTTCTCCCCCAAAGCAGCTGCACCATCCTCACTGAGGTGTAGCTAGGGTTACCTCCTTTTCTTTTTTCTTTTACCAGCCTTCCTGCATATCTTTTTTTCCCTATTAATAACATTGTGATCAACCACCATTTTTTAATGGCCAGGCTGGTAAAATAATGGCCAGGTGGCAACCCTAGGTGCAGCCCATCCCTGGCAAAGAGCCTGCAGCTAATTGAGAAATCAGTTCTCCAAAACCTTACACCAATAGGGATGTATTGTCTTTATACTATTTGCAATTAAAGGAGTGGTTCATCTTCAAGATAACTTGTGGCATGCTATAGATTGACCAGTTCTTTGCAACCTTTCAGTTGGACTTCACTGACCCTGGTAGCCCATAAACAGTTGCTTTGTGAGGCTTCAATTTCATTGTTGTTGTTTGTTAGTCTGATCTTTCTATTCAGGTCACCCACTATTCAGATTCTAGTCTCACATTCAAACCACTTCCTGGTTGCTATGGTAACTTGGACCCTAGCAACCAGATCACTGTTGTAATTCCAAGCTGAAGAACAGCTGAACATAGAGCTTAAATAACTAAATATCCATAGATGATAAAGAATAAAGACCAATTGTAAAATGTCTCAGAAATTCTTATATTTAGTGCATTTAGTAAGTACATTTAAAAGTGAACCTTTAAACATAGGATTTAATGATTTGAAATCATTCCATTCTCATTTTATTTACATTTTACTCCATGCTCAAACATGTTTGGAAATTGGGTTCTATATGTGTTTAACCAAGATCTTTGTATTCTTGTGTGTTTTTGTGTTTGCAGGGTATCCAAATGTGGACAAATGCCAAGGAGTGTTTCAGTAAGATGTGACCTCAGTTCAGGCACCCAACAAGAGTGCTGGGAGGGTTAAACAGGAGAATAATGGCTTAACCGAACCTATTTGCACACAGTAGAATCACAGCATGTATCAGCTGCATTTATGTGAGGGCACTGTGCGCAAAAGTGCCTCCAAGTGGCTATGGAGAATGGCACAGGCTTAAATGTTCCTCTCTGCCTCATTAATAAAGCCAGTGGTGTATGGCATGACTCTTCCAAATACCAGTAAACTGGACCTTTGGCTCCCAGTGGTCACCTTGTTTACCGATGGCTTAATAAAATTTCCACCTAAAAGAGGGCCTGATCCGTATTACAAGTCCGGTGCCCAAACCTCTCTCTAAATCGTACATAAATAGGGACCAAGTAAATGTTGCACTGACAGAATGCCTTCAAGTCTTTGTCTGTCTGCCATCTTGCTTTTTAACATAAGTATAACTTCTCAAGCCAGTCAGAAAGATGGTATCAGACTTGCTTGAAAAGGAAGGTGCCAAGTTAGATGTGCAAAGTGCACTTCTCCCAGGAACAGTAAATGTGTTCTGCACTTCATCTGACAGTGACTCTGTAGTCTTGCATAACACACAATCCCGTGTTGCATTAAATGCAAACTCCTCCTCTAGTTACCCTGCAGTCCTGAATTATTCATAATTCCTCCCACCAGTGGCTCTGCAGCCTTATATTATACACAGTCACTCCCACTTCTTCCAGCTGAACCTCACCCCAACTAGAGACTTCTCTGCATGTTATTATTAATCATTATACCTTACTTCTCTGCACCCCCACAGAGAATGGAAGAGAGTGGTATTGCCTAGCCTATAACAGAATTCATATCAAAGCAAGGATTCCTTGTGATCACATGGCCAGAATAGGAATTAAAAGCATACAAACGTAACCTTGAACAAGATGGTTGACTCTTTATTATTTTAGCACATGACCAGTGGATCCTCTGATTGGTTGTTCAGCCTTCAGCTGTTGGTTGGGTGGTGCAAGTTGCCAGAACTCCTGCCTTACAGGACCTGGGGGCAGCTACTATTTATCAAATTATGTCTGTAATCCAATTCTTTTTGTAATTTCACTTTTAATGACTTTTTTGCTAATTTTTTTTGCAATGTTCTTTAATTTGACACAAGCAAATGATGAGATGTATTCTTTGTGCCAAATGAGCTGAATAAACATGGAGTCCTTATTGCTTTCACTGCAAGAAAATCACAACTTTCTGTGGGGGTGTCCAAAGGAACAGTTTGTATTGGCTGAATCAGAAGTTTTGTCAGATGTGTAAATCAGGGCAGTCCTGATCTTATATCATCATCGTCACTAATTTATATAGCGGTGGCAAGTTACACAATTCTTTATATTCTTTTATAATGAACAGGGTTGTTTCAATAATTTAACAAACAAGAGTTACAGAGCAGGCCTGGACTGGCAAGCTGTGGGTTCTGGCAAATGCCAGAGGGGCTGCTGTAAGTTGCCATATGGCTATTGATTGGGCTGGTGGGTGGCTGCTTGGGCCTACAATAAAGGGTGTTTTCCCATAATGCCTCTCATAACCGTTAAAGGGAGGTTCACCTATTCCTAGAAACTTTGCACTTGGTTGTTATTATATATTTTTTTAAATTATTTGCCACCTTTTTCAAACTCGCATCTGCTTTCAAATGGGGAGTGCAAAAACTATTGCACTACAGCTCCCACCATCCTCCACAAATTCGAAACCACACCAAAGGGAATCATTATTACACATAATTTAGCCATACAAATAGAGCACACAAATATTAAAATCAGTAATTTGAGCACCTTTTTGCCGCCACAGTCCCTAAAGTCTTCATATATAAGTGTGACTGGGTAATATATAAGTGTATCTATTATCATTTATACAACCTTGATGGCCCATTGATGGTAATATACAAAATATCAGACAGAAACATAGTAATATATACACTGTGTGGCTATAAGTATTTTACCATAAATGTACAGAAGAAACCATATGTAAAAGGGTACAGTCATAGGAAATGGTCCTCTTATGCCATCCCAGGTGTCTGGACACAAAATAAATATGAGAATAATAATGCAATTGTCCACGCCATATCTGATATGCTAAAGCCAGTAAGGTGAAACTTGCCTAAACCAGACCCATGTTTGTAGAAAGGGTTCACTTCTGTTTGCAGGTATATACAAGACTCGGACTCAGTGAGACTGAAAACATATATTTTTTTTATTGCTAGTTTTATTATTTATCTTTTGTATGCAGGCCCTCTCCTGTTCATATTCCCATCTCTCATTCAAACAACTGCCTGATTGCTAAGGCAAATAAGACCCCAGCAACGAGACAGCTGCTGAAATAACAAACTGGAAAGCCGCTGAACTGAAATTGAAATGTAAAGTTTAATATTTCACCTTCTAAAGCAGCTCTGAAATGGAGGGGTCACCGACTATTTAACTGTTCTAAACTGATACATTTAGTTCATACATTTGTTATGTTTGTCCGTGCTGAGCTGAATCTCTGAGTTTCATTAAAGGCAGCTGTTAGAATTGATACAATAGTTGCTGATTTTCCAAAGATGCTGCTGAGAAATGTATTGACAAATTGTATCAACTAAATGTAGCAAGTTGTAACAGTTCAGATGCTCCTGGATCACTGAGCTGCAAGGTTGAGACACGAACATTAAACGTCAGTTTTGGGATAAAAGTAAAACTAAAAGATGGAAAGCAATTGAATAAAAAAGATTTTGTTTATGAAAACAACTGAACAGAAAAAAGGATTTGGAAGGTGAACAATCCAAGAGCAGAACACAAGATGCTGAAAGAAGTATCTAAGAACCCCAGCTCTTCCCAATATTGGTTGCACAGTGCATGGTGCTGCCAAATGAGATCTACATGTGCCAAAAGGAACCTTTGTTCCCTAGGAAAAAAACCTCAGGAAAGACTAAAGTTTTCCATGAACCCCCTGGCAAAACCAGGATTTCTGTGACAGTGTGTTCTAGTCAGAGAAGCAAAGATGGAGTTATTGGGCCACAGTACGAGAAGAACCTGTTACAAACTCTAAAAGATGGAGGTGGTTATGGTTTGAGGCTGCTTTGCTTCTCTTCATTAGAGAATCCACATTGAATCCTTTATTGTACCAAAGAGGCTTATGGGTAATGTGAGGTCATCTGTCAGAGGATTGAAGCTCAATTGAAAGTGGAAAATAAATAAAGAAAAACGAGTTGGTGGGCACACTGTCTCATAAAGTACAAACCACCATTTTTGTATCATTAAAAACAAGTGGCTGCTGTGTGCTAGACGTCCTAAATTCCTTCCCGCCGACTAGAATGTAAATTTCCGGCGGGATGACTCGGAATGCATTGTTTTCCAAAGTTGACTCACGAGGAAACTTCAGGTGACTTTGGAAAGCCGAATTGATCCGAGTGCCATCCCGCTGGCGATTTACATTCTAGCTGGCGGGAAGGCATTTAGGGGAGTTTAGTTGCCTGAAGAAGAGGCGATTTGCCACTGGGTGACTAATCTCCTCCAGTAGCCACGTTTGCCACCACCCTTAATCATTGGCTAAATAAGATGACATCAAGACGTTTATACACTTGATAATGGTGCCATTTACTGGATCAAAGTTTAAAAAAAACAATACATGAAACAATTAGAAGAACTAAAAAAAAAACCCTGAAAGGGCTGTTGGAAATCATTAGAAAAATGACTCTTTGTCAAGGAGTGAGTGACAGAGAGACATAATTCATATACAACTGTGTATCAAATAATGTAGGAAATATTTCATCTAGAGCATTCAGCCACTTCTTATTGGGGTCTTAAACGTTTCTATAATTTGAACCTTGCAACTTTTTCAACTTTGGAAATGTCTTCCTGTAACGGAATTGGAACTTTCTTTATCAATAGAATTAGCTGTTGCCATGCTGGAAACAAATTTATTAGCTAGAGTAGGTGGCTTACAAGTAATGAATTTAATTGGATAGTTTTGCAGTATATGGTTTAACTTCGGATCACAATATAATATAGGAAGGAATTGTTTAATAATATGACAAATAATAAATTCTACTGAATATCAAATTGAAAATGTAATCTTGTTAAAACCCACTTGATCATTGTCTTTCTTATGAAAAGAAAGATTGGGTAATAACGCTTTGCGTTTCCATTTATTAGCTTTAAGGTAGGCTGATTGTATCAGATTTTTAGAATATCCATGAGCATTTAATTTATTTTTTCTTATTTTTCTGCAGTATTGAAAAAATTGACCATAGGGGATGCTATTAATAATATGTTTGGGATGACAACAACTTGCTCTCAATATTGTTTTTCCAGCTGCAGGTTTAGTAAAAACCTTTTTTTTTTTTTTTATTAACAATTTTTGCATTTTACAGGTATTATGTATGAAAGAAAGAAGAAAAGAAGAATCTGGGGTAGGAAGAAGAAGAGAGAGGAGGGGGGGAGGGAAGACTGAGGAAGGGATCTGGAGACTGCAGTGACATGCCGTAACACTAAGCATTGGGAATTTTCACCCCTTTAAGTATGTTTAGGAGGAAAAAGTACGTTCATATAAATCAACTCTGTTAAGTTCAGCTTGGATATGTGCACGCTGGGGGAGAGTAGATTGTTTCCAATGTCTTGCCAATAAACTTCTGCTAACCAGAAGAAGCCTTGTAATTTTCCTCTGCGTTGTTGCGTCCCGTACCACTGTTTCATAGCCCAGTAGGGCCGTTGCTGGGCCGAGGGTAGTTGGGTCACCCGTAATTTCATTCAGAAGCTCATTAACTCTCTTCCAGTAATCCAGTGCTATGGGGCAGGCCCACCATATATGAAAGAAAGTCCCTGGTTCTCGTCGGACACCTCCAACAGATGTTGGGAGAGCTGGGGAAAGCTTTGTGTATTTTGTCAGGGGTCATGTACCACCTATACATTAATTTGACAGTAAGTTCATGGTGATTAAGTGCTCTGGATTGTTTTATCGTACGGCGGAAAAGCCTTCGCCAGACCTCTATAGATAGTGGCATCTGCAGCTCTGACTGCCAGCGTTCTATCGCTAGAGGTGCGACATCAGATGCTTTCTGTTGTAACACTTGATACAGTCCCTGTGTTCCCTTTCGTGTCCCAAGTTGAGACCAACATCTAATTTCGAATAGAGTAGGTTGATGCAGTCCATTCCATTTGTGCGCATGGAGGTAGTGCCGCAGCCTGAAATAAGTGTAAAGTTGCGAGTTAGTAAAAACCTTTGAAGTAATCAAACCAGAAATATTGTTACCATTGAATGTAACATCTAAAAAATCAATATCTGAATATGATATGACATAGTGAACTGTAGGTTACAAGTTTATTTGATCATTTTTTTTTTTTTTTTTTGCAATTTTTGAGTACATGATCAACCATAAGCGTTTGGTAAAATTTTGAGTTTATTCGAATTAAAAAATAAATCTAAATTTCACAAATTCGAATTTTGATAAATAGTTCTCTATCTGGAGAACCATATTAGTGAGCCAATGACCTGCTAAAGTGTAGGCTATAGATCCCACAAAACTGAAATATTGCCCAATTTTGGGCCCTAAATAGTTTTACTGTTGGAACATAGTAAGTTCCTGTTAAGCCGGCGATACACTTATTTGTCAAGGTCTGGTCCTGGTTTGGCCACCCATGCAGTGGTCTGAATAAAGCTAATCCAATCACCGAAGGATCTACAGACCCATCGGATGAGGACTTTATCAATGTGCTGATTCAGTCCTCCTGTCAGATCAGTTCTGTAACCAGCTGCAGACTGAGTTATACAGGGAACTCTGAGAATCACTCATGTATTATATGAAATAATGTTACTGTAAATTATAAGGATATTAAAAGTCACTGAGGGGTAGGGTTGCCACCTTTTAATAAAAAAATTACCGGCCATGGTGGTTGGCGGAAAAGAAAGGGGCGGGCAGGGGAATTTGTAAATGGTATTACAAATTACCGGCAGCTACATTGCCGGTAAATTTGTAATACCGACCCCGGCAACCCTACTGAGGGGTTATGTGAACATATACAGGCACAAGGCTGCAGGTTGAGTTATACAGGGAACTCTAAGAGTATTACTCGTATTATAAGGGATAATGAGCCCCCCTACTGTAAATGATAAGGATATTAGAAGTAATTGAGGGTTATGTGACCATATAAAGACACAAGGCTGCAGGCTGAGTTATACAGAGAACTCTGAGTATCACTCATGTATTATAAGGGATACAGGCACAAGGCTGCAGGTTGAGTTATACAGGGAACTCTAAGATTATTACTCGTATTATAAGGGATAATGTGCCCCCCTACTGTAAATGATAAGGATATCAGAAGTAATTGAGGGTTATGTGACCATATAAAGACACAATGCTGCAGGCTGAGTTATACAGAGAACTCTGATTATCACTAGTATTATAAGGGATTGTGTACCCCCTACTGTACATTATATAGTGAATAAAGTACCCCCTTTTGTAAAATATATGGATATTATAAGTTACCGAGGAGTTTCATGACCATATAAAAACACGAGGCCGAAGGCCGAGTGTTTTTATACAGGTCAGGAAACTCCGAGGTAACTTCTAATATCCTCATATTTTACAACTGGGGGTACTTTATTTATTATAATACACACGTTTCAGTGAGTCATGTGACAGAAATGACATCAGAACTCACCGTTTATAACTGATGACATCAGAACTCACCGTTTATAAGGATATAATTTACAGGATATTCATGGCTTTTGTGTATTATAAGGATATAATAAGTCATTGAAGGCTGCAGGGTGAGTTATACAGGGAACTCTGATAATCACCAATGTATTATAAGAAATAATTTTACTGTAAATGATAAGGATATTAGAAGAAATTGAGTGGTTCTGTGACCATGTAAAGGCATAAGGCTGCAGGTTGAGTTATACAGGAAACTCTGAGTATCACTCATGTATTATAAGGGATAATGTACCCCCTACTGTAAATTATAAGGATATTAGAAGTAATTGAATGGTTATGTGACCATATAAAGGCACAAGGCTGCAGGTTGAGTTATACAGTAAAGTCTGTATTAGATCGGTGTCTGTCCACAAAAGTGGAAAAATTATGAATTTATGTTGTTGTTCAATTGTGGATCAGATTCACAAAAGCCTCATTCCATTTTCTTTGCTTTTTGGCAGTAAATTGATAAGGGGAGACAAGAGCGTAGAAGGTGAGTTGACCTATGAACGCTACGAGTCACAATGTAACATTCACTCGGCTACAGTGAGGGATTCTCTGTCTCCTCCCCACAATGCCCCGCGCCAGGCCGACCAGTCTCCGGTTCCGGTTCCGGATGGTAAGGAAGAAGGTGCCGCTGACACCGGCTCATCCCGAGATCCTCTGCGAGAACAGAGTGAGACCCGGACAGAGTAGCGGACAGAACCCTGGGGAATTCTGGGAAATGCGACCTGGGTGGGCGGAGCTGAGAGCAGGAAAGCTTGGGGATGCGAGGCAGGAGCAGGCCGCAGCCTAAATAACCCCATGGGGTTTATATGAATAGGGAGACACGGGGGTTGCTGAACTAGGGTCAGGTGAGTACGGTAGGTGTGTAACACCGGGTTATTATACAGGGACAGGTGAGTTGAGCTGTATTATACTGTAGGGCTATTGTTATATATTATTTTCCTTCCTGCCTGAATGTAGCACAGCACTGTCTGGAATGAAGTGTACAATAGTCTCCTATGTTATAGCTATAGTCACCATAGCAGAAACACACACGTTTCTCACTTGAACTCTCTTGAATGTGGAATTAAGTTTGTGCTGCAGGTAATTGCAGAGCCAGCAGTGAACTGAGAGAGTTTCATGCAATGGTACCTGTATTGCTCTCCAGCATCTGTGTTACTATCGCTACTTCCTTTCTGGCAAGAGAGCAGCAGCCCACACTTGCTTTATGGTAACCATTCTGGACATACACTCGCTAGGTTTATTACTGATCTAACTAGGAGAGATTAGAAAGCTAAAGAAGTTCAGGTTAGGCAGAACAAACATAGCGCTGAATATAAAGCTTGTTAAATCAATTGCGGTTACTTAAAAGGAGGATAATTATGGGGTGATTTGTACTAGTAGTTCGGGAGCCCTGTGACTCAGAGTTCTGGATTGTATATGACATGTTCTGACTCCTTCTTTTCCCAAGCAGGGCTATTCTTCTAAATTATGAATACTTCGAATAAGCTACTTAGGTAACCATGATGCTGTCCCTTTAGGTCACAGTTAGCAGTGAGTCAATAAGAGCAGCAATAGGAACCTCCTATTTTCCATGCATTCCAGTGGCTTTACACCAAGATGTTACACAAGTACACACCTACAGTTGTTGGGCGCTGCTGACATTCGGCCTTTATGTTTACTTCTCTCCTCTTTTTGTTTTGAATTTACAGAATTTCATCTGGTGCCATTATTCGTCAGAAATGTCACGTGTGCAAGGAAAGGTTTCCCTTGAGACACTGCACCAGTAGAGGTGGGTTCTGAGAACTGACCCGCATGTGGCTGTGTAATAAAACAGATTAACTCTTTTCTTACTGGGATGGGTTCGGTTTCTCTTGTCTGTTTTCTTTGCATTCATATACATGTGAGCTGCCATACTGTTCCTCATGAAAGCAACCATTTTAATGTTGTTATTCATAGACCCCAGAGCGACAGTGGTTGGATTGGAATAAAAAATGTCAGCAGGTTTGCTCGGCTTTAGCAAATTATACAGTTGATATGTATTGTGCACATATTGGCCATAATAATGACCACTAAAGGACACCTGTTACCCTAAAATATATACCACCAAGAAAGGTGCAGTATAATAGAGCCTGCACTCCGGTTTTGGGTAACAGTAGTTTTTTTTTTTAA
The DNA here is from genome assembly GCA_038501925.1 of Xenopus petersii. Taxonomy (NCBI): domain Eukaryota; kingdom Metazoa; phylum Chordata; class Amphibia; order Anura; family Pipidae; genus Xenopus; species Xenopus petersii. The sequence goes on along the minus strand of CM076689.1, from coordinate 73,123,913 downwards.
TTGCCCCCTGCTATTTTCTGGCAACTCTTGCGCATAATGAGCGAATGTTGCAACTTTCTCATTATGCGCGTGACATGCTAATTATGCGCTTGTGTGCTGCAGAACATGGCTGCTCACACTGGAAGCTCCCTCCCAGTGTGAGTGAAAAACTGCTGTTACCCCCACCCGAGTGTGGGCTCTATTAGCCTGCACCTGTGTGTGTGTGTGGGGGAATATTTAAAGGGATCCTGTCATCTGAAAACATGTCATCCGCTGCTGTTCCCGGGTTTCGGCCTCTCGCTACAACAGCTGGTATTACAACGCACCAGTTAATAGTGCTTTTCCAGCAGAATTCTGTACTGAAAAACATCTCAAAAGAGCAAGCAGATTTTTTTATATTCAATTTTGAAATCTGACATGGGTCTAGACATTTTGTCAATTTCCCAGCTGCCCCATGTCATGTGACTTGTGCCTGCACTTTAGGAGAGAAATGCTTTCTGGCAGGCTCCTGTTTTTCCTTCTCAATGTAACTGAATGTGTCTCAGTGGGACATGGGTTTTTACTATTGAGTGTTATTCTTAGATCTACCAGGCAGCTGTTATCTTGTGTTAGGGAACTGTTATCTGGTTACCTTCCCATTGTTATTTTGTTTGGCTGCTAGGGGGGAAAGGGAGGGGGGGTGATATCACTCCAACTTGCAGTAAAGCAGTTAAGAGTGATTGAAGTTTATCAGAGCACAAGTCACATGACTTGGGGCAGCTGGGAAATTGACAATATGTCTAGCCCCGTGTCAGATTTCAAAATTGAATATAAAAAAATCTGTTTGCTCTTTTGAGAAATGGATTTTAGCGCAGAATTCTGCTGGAGCAGCACTATTAACTGATTCATTTTGAAAGAAATTTTTTTCCCATGACAATATCCCTTTAAAGGTAACAGGTGCCCTTTAAAGAGATGCACACTTTGGTCTCAGGAATTACACAGTGTTCTTATAACAGAGATGGTACGAATGCCTATTGCAATAAATGAGATCACATTGCCCTGTTTTGACACCAGTGGGAAGAAACAACACCCATTTGACAATGGCTAAAAAATTATATATCATCACTCCAAGGCAAGTTTTATTTTTATTTAAAAAATATATTTTATTAAATATGTAAAAAAGCACTATTAAAGTGGGTGTTCACCTTTGACATAACTTTGGTATGATGTAGAGAGTGATATCCTGAAACAATTTGCCATTAGTTTTCATTTTTTATTATTTAAAGTTTTTGAGTTGTCCCCTCTAAAATTAGCATTTTAAGCAATCTGGTTCCTAGGGTCCAAATTACCCTGGCAACCGTGCACTGGTTTGAATTAGAGACTGGAATATGAATATGTGAGGGACTGAATAGAAAGGGGACTAATAAAAAGTAACAATACAATTGTAGCCTTAGAGCATTTGTTTTTTTAGAAGAGGTATTAAAAAAAAATTAGAACCAATTGAAAAGTTGCTTAGAATTGGCCATTTTAAAACATAATGAACCTAAAGATGAACCACCCCTTTAACTGATGCTTTTTGAAAAAGAACATGTTTTCCCACAACAATATCCCTTTAAGTTTGCAGAGCTGGACATGCAAATTGGAATGTTTTAAGATGTGTTATTTGAGTCCCTTGTTATGCCTACATTGGTACATGCACTTGTATGTGACTGTTCCTTTCTAGTAAGGAAACAGCAGCATAGTCTTGCTATATGGCATAGGTTCTGGACATTCACTCAGGAGCAGATCAATGCTAATTTAACTAGGTGAATGGGAGACCGAAGAAAGCTTGGCTAAAGAGAGCAAACAAAGCCATTGAATTTACAAACACATGACATATAACCTCTGTTAATGTAAATACAGTAAACCAGGTCAGTTGAAGGAGGGTGATTATTGGGCGCTTTGTAGGAATAGTAAAGTCTTTGGTTGGAGCCCAGTCACTCTGGTGGCTCTGGGTTGTTAGGCTGAAAGGCAAGTTCTAATTGGCTCATTGATCCTTTCTCATGCAGGGTTATCCTGCTGAATTATGAACATTGAGGCTAAACTCGGGGGAATCTTCATTAAATGCAGCCCCACCAACAACCTGCAGTCTTCCAGAGGCCTGGTAGGACTGGGGGCAGCTGATCCATTGTGCACCAAGCTACCTGGGACAGATACAGGCCTGGGGGAGAAGCCTCTGCCTCAGTGTATAATTGCTGGCCAGGAGATACTACAGGGGAGGGAAGAGATGATGTCACAGGATGAGCTCATGGTGCAGGAGGAAACCGTGAAAAATGACGATGAAGGGATGATGGAACCACAGGAACGGATGCTGCCCCAGGGGCTGAAGTTCACGGTCAGATTTTCCCCAGCCAAGATTTCTGTTGCCCCATAGCCTACAATAATCCTTATCATTATGCCTACTTTTTGTCACCAGGTTCATGTTAAGCAAGAAATGAAGTTCATGGAGGAGGGCGACTCACCAGGGACAGAACATGCTCAGCTGGCAGAGCCAGTGGATTTGCAGAAGAAGAAGAAGAGGAAACAGCGTTCTCCTGCAAAGGTAACTAGCCTAACACTTTCCATGGGCCATAAACTATATGCCCCAGGTCTAATGGTACAGCCTTTATTTTTGTGATGGGAAACCTACAGAAGCCCCAGATTAGTTTGACTACATGCCTGATTTATTTGGTCAAGTAGGGGACACAGATATGGGTAATGGTTGCTGAGTAGTCTCATTCATGGTATAACCCTAGTATACACAGCGGCCCCTGCTGATCAGTCCATAGATAGATCCATGATGGTGGTGCCCAGTTAACAACATGTTTTCCTCTTATAGATCCTGACCATCAATGAGGATGGTTCCCTTGGCCTGAAAATTCCTAAGTGCCACGTGTGTGACCACTGCAATGCTGCCTTCCGGACGAACTACCACCTGCAGAGACACGTCTTCATCCACACAGGTAACTGCTGCTTCAACCTATCAAATGTCTTAATATGCCCTAAATATAGTTGCTGGATAAGGAGCTCTCATCACTGGGTTGGCCCCTGGAAAGAGGCAGGTGTCTAACCTGGTGCAACTTCTGAGACAGGAACTTTAAAGCGTGAGCTTGGCTACAGGATATAACTGATTGCCCGTTAAGTCTCATTGTTGGGGTTTTGTTCCAGGGGAGAAGCCTTTTCAGTGCAGTCAGTGTGAGATGCGCTTCATCCAGAAGTATCTGCTCCAGAGGCACGAGAAGATCCACACGGGTAAGTACCCAGCTTGTTACCCCTGGAAGAGGATCTCAGTGCTTTAGCAGGGGGTTGGTGTCTGTTTTCTTTATTTGTGGTAGGAGCTTGAGCTTCTTTGTGTTTATCCTGGCTTGATGTCTCACACCTCTGTTTGAAATGATGCAAATTGCACAGCACCATGTGAGGGAAATGGCCAACATACATGTGAGCCATGCCACTAAGCAGTATTATGCAACCATTCCTGTGTAACAGAACCAGCATTTCAGGGGTCACCTCTCTGGTCCCAGATGCTAACAGATCAGCACTTTTAACCCTTTAAGGAGAGATTAACCTATTAGTCATTTATATGACTATATTTTATTAGTCATAATATATGAAATATATCTACCACTAGTCTGTAAGTAGGCATTTTGTCCTAGCTAAGGATTCTACTATACATTAAATAAAAGGGGAACTACCCCTAAAATCAAATCTGTGTACTTTGACAACACAGGATATTGTGTTAAATATGACACTATATTGGTTCTTGTGTGTTCATTCTCTACATAACCTGGGGCTTTGACCTAAGTTTGGATTGAGTGTTGGGGAGATGTGCAGGGCACATGGGGTAAGGGTGTGGGACTGAGGATGATGGCAGCAGGTTCCAGGGAGTTGCTTGTAAATATACAACATGAGGAACTGAACTTGGTCACTGCAGGGTTATTATGAACTCTCAACAGTGTGCCTTGGGCATCCACTCATTACTTTGGTCATCCAATAGGAGAGAAGCCATTTCACTGTGATGAGTGCGGGATGCGGTTTATTCAGAAATATCATATGGAGAGGCACAAGAGGACTCACAGCGGCGAGAAACCGTATCAATGCGAGTTCTGTCTACAGGTGAGAGAGGATGTTGTCATAACACCAGTTTGCCCATTTGGAAAAAAAAGACTTCCAATCCTTTCTTAAAGGAATAGTTCAGTGTAAAAATAAAACTGGGTAAATGGATAGGCTGTGTGATATAAAAAAATATCTTAATATAGTTAGTTAGCCAAAAATGTAATCTATTAAGTCTGGAGTAACTTGATATCAAACATAATAGCCAGAGCACAACTTCCTCCTTTGCTACAAGGAGACATATGGGACATAACTGTTTAATTTGTTTGCTTTTGTTCCTTAAAACACAGATCAGATTCAAAAGCAAGCTAACTGAACAGTTTTGTTCCATATGGCCCCCTTCAAGTCATTTATTTGTTACTAAGTGGTAACAGGTTAGAGAGCTGCAAAGCTCTGGCTATTATATTCTGTATCCGTTCATTCTAGCCTTGTGTAGATTACATTTTTAGCTTACTAACAATATTGAAAACATCTTTTATTTTACACAGCTTATCTATGTACCCAGTTCAATTGTTACATTGAACAGTACCTTTAAATGAATCTAATGTATCTGCTAGTACAGTATAGTTGTTCCTTTCTGTACTTTTATTTGTTTCACTTGTGTAATTTTTGTAGTAAACTAGCAGCCTAATTGTTGCGCCTAGTCCATTAATAATTACTCTGTAATACCTTCTGCCCTTGTACTCTCAGATCAAAGCAACTGTTACTTTCTGTTGCAGTATTTCTCCAGAACGGACCGGGTGCTGAAACATAAGCGTATGTGCCATGAAAACCGAGATAGGAAGCCTGGGAAGAGCACTAGCAAGGCAGGCCTCTTGTCTCCAGAGGGCGATCCCACACTGTCTCCCAAAGATGGAACCACAAAGAAGAAACAGAAAGGTGACAAGAAGCTTTTGGGTGCAGGTGACAAGGAAAGCCCCTCTGAAAAGGAGCAAAAGAAAGAGAAGAACGACTTTCTGCCCTTGTTCCCTGACAGCACCAAAGTCAAGGATGAGTACATGGTGGCAGAATACGCCGTAGAGATGCCCCAGACCTCTCTGGGCACTTTGCACTTACAGGAGGTGGTGCCTGGAGACATTAATCCCCCCAAGCTTCTCCTTAAGAAGGTGAGTGGTAAGAAGAGCCTGAAGCAGGCACTGGACCAGAGCCCAACACTCTCAGCACTGTCGGCCTTCGATGACACCAAGGTGACTAAATACACCTTTGAGCTGGTGGATTCGGGCAGCAACTCTGACTTGGATCATGGAGACCCCATGCAGGAAGGGGGCAGTAAGCCAGCCAACAGCAGTGTCAGTTATGATGAAGCCATGCAGTTTTCCAAGAAGAAAAGGTACTTACAGGCAGCCACCAGTATCAACAGTAGCCGTGAATATGCCCTGAATGTCAGTTCTATTGCTTCTCAGCCATCTGCCACACAGGCTGCTGTGGCCAGCGTCATGGATGAGAGCAGTGCCGCTGTGCTGATGGACGCCCAATCACTGTCCGTGGATATCAAAGCCAGTCAGGATAAGAACGTCATCCCAGATGAAGTGCTGCAAACACTGTTAGATCATTACACGCACAAGGCCAATGGGCAGCATGAGCTCTCCTTCAGCGTTGGGGACGCAGAGGTGACCTCAAGCATATCCATCAGCTCGACAGAGGTAGGTGAGACCAGCCAACCGGAGACTCTGGGCTCAAGCATACAAGTACCGGCCGGGGACAAGGCTAGTATGCTGCAGGAATACTCAAAGTTCCTCCAACAGGCCCTGGAGCGGACTAGCCAAAATGATGCCTATCTGAGCAACACAAGCCTTAACTTTGTTACTGATGGACCGGCCCTAGCAAATCCTAGCACTTTCCCCTCTCTGGATAAACATGTGTATGCCACGCTGCCCATCAGCAGCTTTCGCCCAGGCCTGGCCACCCCGCTCAGACTGACTCCTGACAAGGCCCACTTTGGCCTTATTGTAACTGACTCTCAGCACAACTTCAACTTTGCTGTTGACGACGGTAGCAACACATCGCCTGCTCCCACTTCCTCAGTGCAGGATTTTTTAGATCAGGTGACTGGGCAGAAGAAGAGCGAATCACAGCATGTGCATCAGACGTACCAGCTGAATGCTTTTGAGCAGCCCTTTAGGGCTCAGTTCCAGGGGGCCCGGGCTGCCGTATCCCCTCAGTTTAACACTGCCAATGGGCAGGTGAACCTGCGGCAACAGACTTCCAGCCCAGACTTTCCAGAATTCTCCCTGGTGAATGTAAATGATAGCAGAGCCCAACTGACTTCTACCCCTGACACAGCAGCTGGCCAGTCCTTTGGCTAATACTTGTAATGTTAATCTTGTCACAGGAGAGGCTGAGCTCTGCCCTTTTGGGCATAGGTCTACCTTGCCCAATACAATGTAGCACTATGTAGTTGCACCATACACTTCCACATCCCCAGGTCTGGGGTGTGTGCTGTCAGTGTATTGATATACTGAGTGGCACCGGGGGTCTGGCAGGGATCATCCCCAGGATACTAGCTTGTTCTCTGGTGCCAAGTGTAAGTGGGTTCAGGATCCTCTGCAATTTCCCTGCACAGATCAGACTTGAGGAAGTGGAAGTGTTTTTTGCCCATGTGCAGCTCAGGGACATGTTCTGCCTGGGCTGTCCTAGGAGAGTCTGGCCAATGACACCGAAATAAAGGTCATTTCTATGTTCCTTGGCCCATGAGGCCATGTAAGAGAGTATACTGTGTGTAACTGGCCAATTTCTGTGCTCTCCCTTCTACCCGTTACAAGGAGACTCAGTGGGAGTATGCACTGTAGTATGTGCGTGCCCAGCAAGGGAAAGAAATGTATAAATATATAGATATATATAAATATAAGATATTACAAGGCACTTTACAGAGAGGTAGATCTGCACCAAACAGAGATTCCTGATTGGTGGGAGAGCTGTGCATTTTGTTTAAGAGATCAGGATAGGATGTGCAGCAGAGCAACATGTGGGGTCCATGGTGCAGATGAGCTTAGCTGGGGAGTACTAGCACTTTCCCATTAGAGGGCCAGTGAGCAAGCTTTCTATTGAGCCCCTATTGCTCAGTTGCTTACTTTGCATTCTCAGAGCCTGGATTGTTGAAGGGTGGGGGGCATGTCATTAAGCACTTAACCTTGTTGGGTGGGAAGGGGGCTTTTGTACCATAATGGGAGGTTGTGTTTAAATTGACTTTTAGTATTATTATGCAGGCAGCGATGTTCTCAGACAATCTGCACTTGGTCTTCATTTTCTTCATGAATCTAAAGGATCACTTTCCCTAAGGGACTAAATAGACATGAAATTAGAGTAATTGTAAAGTTGCTTAGATATTAAATTACACTTTATAGGCAGACTCATGTGAGAGACATACGCATGAGCAGTGTATTTGTGTTTCTCCCCAGGGATAGGGGGGCTAATTATAGAGAGCAGGGTTCGCCGATTTTATTGTAATTGCTTTTATGGCAGCGATGCGAGTGCAAAGGTGGTCCCCATACATAGCGGCACTTGTGTACTGGCCGATATCAGGGCAGTCGAGTGGGGAAGGAAAATGTTACATTTCAAAAATATAAATAATGTTCCTGTGGCTCACTTTGTGCGCTTGGCACTTTAGTGAAACCTGCAAATGTGACGCTGACACTAAACTCACTATTGGGTGGGACTTGTGCTCATTGCGGAAGGAGAGGGCGGAGCTGCTGGTTTCATTTGGTTGTTATTATTTCTGTTTGGCCCGTGAACCATAGGGCTGCAGCCCTAAAAAAACATTTCTTATTGAGGGACTGTGGTCATGAACTTTTATGACCCATAATATCCCCTGACTGAACCCAGTTTCTGAGGGGGATTAATTAGTTGTTTTGTGCTTTGGCTTTTAGTGATGGTGCACACTGGTTGTATAATTCAGTTGTAGCACAGGGTATGTAATAGTGTTATACCACACCTGCGCTATTACACTACTGTGTATGAATGGGGTAAGCACTAAATTATAGTGTGAGTAGCACTTTGTACCAGAGCATGCACTGCTGTAATGGTGCAAGTAATATTGCGTATGAACAAAGGTGTGCTCTTATGCAGTTGGTGCAAGAAGCACTTTGTACAAATGGGATATGCACTAATGTGGTGCAATTAGCACTTTGAATGAAAGAATGCAGTAGTACAATAGCTCAAGTATAGCACTTTGTATGAGTGATCATATGCACTAGGGTAATAGTGCAAGCACAGTACTGTGTATAAATGAATGCTCAATTGTAATGGTACAAGGCTAGCACACTATATGAATGAAGGTGCACGCTAGTGTAATGGTGCAGGTATATCACAGTGTACCAGTGATTGCATGAATGTAATGGTGCAAGCACAGCACTGTGTATCAATTAGGGCAAACATTATAGTAACAGTGTGTAGTGCAATGTAAAAATGAGGGCACACTCTAGTGCAATAGTACCAGCTAAGCATGGTAGGGCAATTAGAGTGTATATCAGGGCAGCTCATTATGCCGCTCCCGGTCCAGCATTTCATGTGTAATAGGGTTCTGAGTTTGGTGGCAATGTCTCCAGGTGGCCCCGGTAGTGATCTGTTTTTTTCTGCAGCACCTTTATTGTTAACAAGAATTAAAATGAATTAAAGCACTTACTGTTTGTGTAACTCAGTCAGGGGTTTTGTGACTTCCGGCTGAAGTTTTTTATATTAATAGTGGTGCTGCATGCACCAGGTTCACACGAGTCCCCCACTAGGGGTAATAGTTTCCTTTTTGTTTTCACTTAACGTTTATTGTACAGATTTGTGTTACCCGTGTTATGTCTCGCTTGGCTTTTGCTTTCTACTGGCCAATGGGTCTTTAGTTTCTTGATGCCTGTTTGGGTGTGATAGCGGTCCAATAAATATTGGCTTCTTGTGCTGGTGTCATAACTTCACCGTCTCCAGTCTCGGGGGGGGGGGAGATCTCACAGGTTAATGGAAATGTGCAGTTTGGGGCATTGCTGGGAAGGAACCTTTGTGCCTTAGTTGCTTGTATGTCCCATCCAATGATCTATCCTGCTGTACAGAGCAGCATCTGCAAGATACCCCCCCCCCGTCTGTAAGATGGACAACTTTGTACAGTTCCACAGTACACAAGGGTTAAAGACTCAAAAGCAGCAGCCTATTGGTCAGAGTGATTTACAAGGCAAAAACAGACTCATTCTTGTGATTAGTGCATATTCCTGGTTTCAGTAAAAATAACCCTCTGGCGGCTTAAAACCCCACATCTCCTCTGTGTTCCCTATTTAAAAGGGGTAATCAAAACCACTGCCCTATATCCAGTGTTAGTATATAAAAGAGAGAAAGATCTGTTTAACCGGTGGGATGTAACCATGTAGTACAAGGGGCAGAGCCAGAACCTGTATGCATTTCACATATCACACTTCGGTTATGCGCGGGGGGTCCAATTAAATTTGGGAAATCAGGAGCACCACGGTTCTCACACAGGCCAGCCCCGACATAATTGTCACTGGAGTGGACAAATAAACCAAGATGGCAGCACATAGGGACCCAGGCAGGAGATAGTTTGGTTTGCTAAAAAGTTTAAGGGCCACAAACTCAAACAGTCGGTTCTGTTATGGGAAATTGGTCCATTTATTTTATAGAGAAGGCCTCTTAACTGTACACACAGAGGTTTATTACATGTCTGACAATCAATTATATATATATATATATATATATATATATATATATATATATATATATATATATATATATATATATATATATATATATATATAAAATATGCTAGCGGAGCATCTGTGTGCTGCTTACTTGTATGTTCATGTCCTACCCCTTGGTGTCTTAGCCTGAGGCTAAGTTACTGTAACTAAGTTGTTACTGTAAAAACAGTCACAGGTATATCAGAACTTGATTGGACACATCTCACACTGTTCTTCCATATCATGACTATAAACACCTATCATTTATCATTCACTGGGTATGACTGTGTTTTAAGTAACCAATCTCAACATTTATACCAGGAATGTGTCAAATACATTTACTGTTATTATGGACAAGAATTTGTATTGCACCAACATATCCTGCAGCACTGTACAATAGATGGGATGTGGGGTACAATAGGCTCTGCTCCTTAGAACTTAGTCTAAAGAAAGTCATTTCCATAGGTCACAATAAGCCTTTAATTCTGCATCAGATCTTTGTTTTAATTTGTATATCAGCACTACACCAGTAACAGCTAATGCAAGAGTTGCAAGGGGGCTGGAGTAAAGGGAACCAATTTAGTTGTTACTCTGTGATTTGTTACTCCGCTAAAAATGTGGCTGCATTGTTACCCTAGCAAATGCTTCCCCTTTATCTCTATTGAATTGACTGATCCCTGAGCCCTCTCCTCTAACCAGGGATCAAATTAAAAGGGACAATGGTAGTAGCTGCCATTAGATTTAGCCCGTTCCCCTTATTTATATATAGCACCAGGTTACACGTTATGCCTCAGAATAGTGGATTTTTTATTTTGTCATAAAAATGTGCTTTTAATCATTATGCTCTACATTTTTCTACATGTGCTGGCATCTCCCTCATGGTGTTGTCTAGGCAGTATGGGAGGTAACTGTAGGGTGCACCAGGATAATTTATAGATGTGGGTATATCACATACATTTTTATAGAGGAGAAATGTTTTTTACTGCGAGTCCTTTCTTAAAGACACGTGTTTGTGGCTCTGCACACATCTGTATCTTTGCATCGTTGGAGCAGAGCAGCAACTCCCTGGGGGGGGGGGGGGCAGAATTACTGTCTAGGCCTGAATTTTACTGGATTGTCTTTTCCTTGTTTTTGTTTTTTATGCTCTAGCGGGAATAATCCCAATAAAGTTGGTGATGTCACTCACCAAGACCATCTGTCTGTGTCACTGACTTTTTATTACTAGTGGATTTATCCACAGATGTAGACCGTAAGACAAGGTGGACGCAATAGAGCAAAATGGTGACGGGACAAGATGGTGATAGTAGTGCACAATGACAATAGTATGACTAGATAGAGAAAGTAGGGCCAGATGATGATAGCAGTACAAGATGGAGAAAGTAGGGCAAGATGAACACAGTAGAGCAAAATGGAGACAGTAGGGATAGATGGAGATAGCTGGGCAAAGTGGAGACAGTAAGGCATGGAGGAAATAGTAGGACAAGATGTCAGACAAGAAGCCAAGACAGTAGGAATGAGACAATACAGAAGGGCAAGATGGACACACTAGCAGCAAGATGAAGACAGCAGGGCACATAGAAGACAACAGGACAAGGTGTCTACAAGATATAGACAGGAAGAAGAGACAGTAGGGCAAGTTGGTGATAGCAAGACAAGATGTAGATAGTAGGGATGAACAGAATCCAGAATTTGGTTTGGGATTTGTCCTTTTTCAGCAGGGTTCGGATTCGCCCGAATCCTTCTGCCAAACAAACGCAATCCTAATTGGCATATGCAATTAGGGGCGGGGAGGGAAACCATGTGACTTTTTGTCACAAAACAAGGAAGTAAAAATGTTTTTCCCTCCCATCCCTAATCTGCATATGCAAATTCGGTTCTGTATTCGGCCAAATCATTCATGAAGGATTCGGGGGTTCGGCTGAATCCAAAATAGTAGATTCAGTGCATCCCTAGTAGATAGTATTACAAGATGAACACAGTAGTGCAATGGAGACAGTAGAACAAGGCAGAGACTAGTGATGAGTAAGTCTGTCCCTCGAAAAGTTTGCAGATTGGCTAAAAAATATTTGCATTGACATCAATCGGTAACAAAAAAATTTTTAACGTCACAATTTTTTTATGCAACTTTTTTTCCTCGCTCCAAATGCTTCAACTTTTTCTTGTGGCGACTTTTTAGTCTCTCTGACTTTTTTTGTCTGGACAAATTTTTAGTTGCAGCTAATTTTTTCACAGAGAATTTTTTCTGCAGTTCGCGACATAAATGGCGAGAATCCATGCCTGTCAAGAAAATTTGCTTATCGCTAGCAGAGACAGTAGCACGAGATGCCGACAGTAGCACAAGATGGACACCTTGGGGTTAGAGACAATGGGGCAAGAAGAAGATAGTTGGGCAAAGTGAAGACAGTAGGACAAGATGTCTACAATATTTAGACAGGAAGACAAACAGAAGGGCAAGGTGGAGACAGTGGGGCTGGAGAAGATGGAGACTGCAAGACAAGATGGTGACTGTTCTAATGTACTGATGCTCTGCACTGGTAAAAATGTGTTTGCTTCAGGAAGACTACATTTATACCGTATATACAAGCTGCTGTGTAGCCTTGGGGGAAGCCATTTAGTCTGAAAAAGGGGTAAAAGGCACAGGGTATGTAGCAGATAACAGATCAGCTCTGTAGAATACAATGTTTTTTCTGTTATCTACTATATAACCTGTGCCTTTTTTCAGACGAAATGACTGCCCCCATGGCTACACAGCAGTATGTATATATAAACTATAGTAGTCTTTCTAAAGCAAACACACCAGTTTTACTGGTGCTAGTGCACACACAGTCCGGATTTGTGGAAAGGCCGCCAAGGCCTGTGACTGACTGCAATGAGAGGCACAATAGGCCCTGGTCCTCCTTGGACCCTCACACAGGCAATAAATAATACCCAGACCTGGAGCATCAGCAGGCTGATCCCAGAGCCCCTGCTGGCAGTTCAGATGAGCTATATGTGACAATAAATGAGATGGATACTTGGGGGTGGGGAGCCAAATTGATTGAGCGCTTGCTAATCTAAGTCACATGATGGGGGATGAATCCCATTGGTGCCCATTGCCATGCGAAGGAACAGGAAAAGAGATATTATATCCCCTATAACTGCAGTTTCAGCTTGTGACTCCTACAGGCACCTGTAGATCTGTGTCCCACCACTCACGCAGTATAAGAGCAATAGTCACAGTGTGGAATCCAGTGCAGGTCCCTGATGCAACACAAGCAGCATCACTGGGCTAAATACTGCTCCCCTGAATGCCCATGAGTCCCTGGCCCCTCCCATCAGCCCCTGGTCCCTCCCATCAGCACTGACATCACAGCAGGGTGCAAATCAACATGGCTTCAGTCTTGTTTTTCCACTTTGCACCCTGTACGTCTGTCAGTAACTACTCCCTGTTGTCTTTCATGCCAGTGTCCCCAGCAATACTGCAGCCCCCAGCACCCCCACTTGCAGCACAATACAGGGGGGCTACAAAGACTCTCCCCACACATCACACAGGGTTTCTCTGCTGAAATTGGTTTTATTATGGATTATTCTCCCCTGGGAGAAGCAAAGGGCGACTTGTCTCAATAAAAATACAAAAATAACTCTGTAGTCAAAAATTATCAAAAAAATGTTACAGAACAGAAAAATACAGTCTAGAAACATGTGACTAATCATCATCCTCCTCCTCATCACCTCTTTCCGGCTCCTCTTTCAACATTCCCAAGTAGTCACTGGCCAGATTCTTCCTGGGCAAAATATCTGCAACAAGAAGCAACACGGGACCTGAGCACTGGCCACTCCCATCAGCCAATGGCCACACCCTTCAGCCCCATGCCACTCCCATCAGCCAATGGACACACCCTTCAGCAGAGCTCTATGTTCAACAAATCTGCGTACTGCCTCTTCAGGCAATGGTTGACACTATGTTGGTGGGACCCCGGACACAGGAGACATCACAACGTGCCAAAGATTTCTCTCCCCCTGATGTACCTGTCCTGCCTCTTCTAATGCAGGTTGGGTAATGTAGTTTTTGTTTAGCAATTTGCTGACTGGTGTAGAAAGAAGCTCAGTCCCTATCACTGCACCTGTGATTGATGGAGTTGTACTACTACTTTATTACTACTACTTTACTACTGCTTTTTTACTACTCTACAGAATCATGTGGGAGCTGCTATTTTTTTCTGCAGTTGATCCTTATTAAAGGAGAACTAAACCCAAAAGTTAAAAAACCCTACCCCCCTACCCTACATAGACCCCCCTCCTTCCAGCCTAAGTGTTACACCGGGCAAATGCCACTTACTCTTTAAATAACCCTCCATGCAGATTCTGTCCGGCGCAGTTCACGGGCACCATCTTATTCTCTTCGGTAATCTTAGGAATGAGACCGGCATAGCAGCACATGCGCAGTTAGAGCAATTTTCTGGTTCGCGACAACTGAGCATGCGACGAACCTCACGAAAATTGCCAAATCGCCGTTCTCATTCCAAAGATTAAGTAAAGAGTTAGGGGCATTTACCCGGGGGGAAGCTAGGCTGGGAAGGAGGGGGTCTATGTAGGCTAGGGGGGTAGGGTTTTTTATCTCTAGGGTTGAATTCTCCGTTAGGGTAGAACTACACGGGTGTTTTGACATGCAATACCTTCCATTCCACTGCCTCACAAGGAAGCGCAGAATCTAATATAAGTGATAGAAATGTTGGACATTGTTGCAGTGTGCATCAGACATGACATGTATGTGTACGATGCATGTTGCAACAGTCGTGTCAGGTGCACGCTGTGACAACGTCCGACATTTCTATTACTTATATTTTGATTCGGTGCTTCATTGCGACGCAACAAAACGATCACTGTGTTGTTCTACCCTTAAACTAGAACTGTCCGTTGCAGGGGGCGGATGGGCGTTGTAGTGGGAGTTGTAGTTCAGCACACACACACAGGGCCCCTATTAGAAATATAACAAACAAGGGAAAGTTGTGCTCACCACTAATTTTTTAAAACCATTAGGCGGGGGTGCAATGAGGGTGTGACCACAAAATACATATAGTCAAATACAAGAGTCCTCTGCACTCAACCCATTATCAATATATTTAAGACAGAGACATTTTGTGCATACTGCTACTGAAAAATGCCTTACCCTTTAAACAAAACAGGGATTGTTTGTCTATATATTGCAATATATTTAAGCTGGCCAACTACGTCAAAGTCATCCCATATCTGGCCAGTCCTACACTCAACTTTTATCTGATTCATTAAGAATTCTATTGCTTCTACTGTATATGTATTTTGTGGTCACAGCCTCATTGCACCCCCGCCTAATGGTTTTAAAAATTAGTGGTGAGCACAACTTTCCCTTGTTTGTTATAGTTTATACAGGAGCAGTTACCAGCTCCATGTTGTAGCTCCCACCCTTCCCAGCTATAGTCAGGTGATCCCACTGGTGTCTAATAAAAGGGCAGCTAAGTTTGGGAGTTTTACTTTGAAAGCAGCTAGTAAGTTGCAGGTAAAACTTAGTCCCTTAGTAAAATGTATAATGAAGCAATAGAATTCTTAATGAATCAGATGAAAATTGAGCATAGGACTGGCCAGATATGGGATGACTTTGATGTAGTTGGCCAGCTTAAATATATTGCAATACATGGACAAACAATCCCTGTTTTGTTTAAAGGGTAAGGCATTTTTTAGTAGCTGCATGCACAAAATGTCTCTGTCTTAAATATATTAATAATGGGTTGAGTGCAGAGGACCTCTTGTTAATAAAATATGGGGCCTGGGGTAAAAGTAAAGCTTGCGGCAGCAAAAAATGCACTGTGTGTGTGGGATTGCCAAAATTTAACGTCTCTTTGCCACACCTCTAACCATAATTACCCAGACGTACAAATAAGATCACTGCAGAAATTGGCAATAAGCATTGAAATACCCACCCTGGCACAAGAATAATTCCACAAAGGTTTATTTATTCTCAGTCTTCCCAATAGCCTTGCCCCGCTCTGCCTTCTGGAAAAAATTAAAGATGGACGTGTGGCCATTTAATCTTCATCCATAGGAGAAAAATACTGTCTCACAATAGGAGTTGTGCAGGGGAGAGCAGTGGGGGGCGAGCGGGGTAACAGACACAGCAGGCCAGGTTGTGGGTCAGTGAGTTTGGGTTGGGAACAGACCCATGAGGGTCTCTTAAATGTCCATGATAACTCCCTGCTGGCCTCACTGATGACCTTCTGATGACTGAGGTGACTGCTCGAGGCGGGGATCCAGCTAAGGATGGCAGTGGCAGCTCAAGGCTGGCTTAGGATAGTGGTGACTGCTCAAGGTGGGGGATCAAGCTAGGGCGGTGGCTGCTCGAGGCTGGCTGAGGACTAAGGTGACTGCTCTAGTCGGATCTCTAGCTGAGGACTGCAGTGGCAGGTCGAGGCCAGCTGAGGACGGTGGTGACTGCTCGAGGCAGAGATCCAGCTAAGGACAGCGGTGGCTGCTGAAGGCTGGCTGAGGACTGAGGTGACTGCTCAAGTCTGATCTCTAGCTGGGTACCGGCAGTGTCAGCTCGAGGCCGGCTGAGGATGGTGGTGACTGCTCAAGGCGGGTAGCCGCATGAAGCAGGCTTAGGATGGTGGTGGTTGCTCGAGGTGGATCTCCAGCTGAGGACTGCAGTGGACATTCAAGTCCAGCTGAGGACTGAGGTGACTGCTCGAGGCGGAGATCCAGCTGAGGACAGCAGTGGCCACTCAAGGCGGCTAAGGACTGAGGTGACTGCTCAAGGTGGAGATCCAGCTGAAGACGGCAGTGGCTGCTCGAGGCTGGCTGAGGTCTGAGGTGACTGCTCGAGGCAGGGATCCAGTTGAGAACGCCAGTGGTAGATCGTGGGCAGTTGAGGACGGTGGTGACTGCTCAAAGCAGGGATACAGTTGAGGAACGTGGTGGACGCTCAAGGCGAATCTCCAGCTGAGGGCAGCTTTAGCCACTTGAGGCCAGCTGTGGTCTGAGGTGACTGCTTGAGGTGGGATCCAGCTGAAGATGTCAGTGGCTGCTCGAGGGCGCCTTAGGAATGAGGTGACTGCTGGAGGCGGAGATTCAGCTAAGGACAGCGGTGGCTGCTCGAGCCCGGCTGAGGACGATGGTGACTGCTCGAATCTGGGATCCAGCTGAGGACGATGGTGGCCGCTCAAGGCTGGTTTAGATGCCAGCTTAGAATGGTGGTGGCTGCTAGAAGCAGATCTCCAACTGAGGACTGTGGTGGCCTCTCAAGTCCAGTCGAGGACTGAGGTGACTGCTCGAGGTGGAGATACAGCTGATGATGGCAGTGGCTGCTCAAGGCCGGCTTAGGACTGAGGTGACTGCTTGAGGTGGAGATCCAGCTGAGGACTGCAATGGCTGCTGGAAGCTGGCTGAGGACGGTGGTGACTGCTCAAAGCTAGTATAAGACTGAGTTGACTGCTTCAAGCGGATCTCCAGCTGAGGACACTGGTGGCTGCACGAGGCTAGCTGAGGATGGTGGTGGCTGCTTGAGGTGGATCACAAGTTGAGGACGGTGGTTGCCACACGAGGTGGGCTGAGGACAGTGGTGGCTGCTTGAGGTGAATCTCCAGCTGAGGCCAGCTGTGGCCTGAGGTGACTGCTTGAGGCGGGGATCCAGCTGACA
This sequence comes from Xenopus petersii, assembly GCA_038501925.1. Lineage (NCBI taxonomy): Eukaryota > Metazoa > Chordata > Amphibia > Anura > Pipidae > Xenopus > Xenopus petersii. The sequence goes on along the minus strand of CM076689.1, from coordinate 73,106,510 downwards.
ATGGCAGTGGCTGCTCGAGGGCGGCTTAGGACTGAGATGACTGCTCGAGGCGGAGATTTAGCTAAGGACGGCAGTGGCTGCTCGAGCCCTTCTGAGGACGATGGTGACTGCTCGAAGCTGGGATCCAGCTGAGGACGGTGGTGGCCGCTCTAGGCTGGCTGAAGACTGAGTTGACTGCTCGCGGCGGATCTCCAGCTGAGAACGGCGGTGGCTGCTTGAGGCGGATCTCAAGCGAAGGACAGTGGTATTCACACGATGTGGGCTGAGGACAGTGGTGGCTGCTTGAGGCGGATCTCCAACTGAGGATGGCAGTGGCTGATCCAACTGAGGTTGGAGATGGGTGCTCGAGGCTAGCTGAGGACAGTGGTGGCTGCTTGAGGCAGATCTCCAGCTAAGGGCAGCTGTGGCCACTCAAGGCTTGCTGTGGACTGAGGTAAATGCTCAAAGCAGGGATCCACCATATGAAAGGGTCAGTTTGGAAAGCCTGCCACCTTATGAACTGTGTTAAGGATATATTGTGGTTTTCCAGGAGCTGCCTCATTCTAACGAAGGAGAAGACAAGCATCCAAGACTGCCTTAGGCTAATTCACAGTCTGCTGAGCGCCTACAACATCTGCAACATCCTTGAGGAAGAAATGGACTAAATACCCTCACCTTCTCCCCCTCCTCCTCCCATTTTTTTAAGTGTAAAACAAAGCTTCGGGCAAATCAACTCCACTATCCCCTCCCCACTCACCCTCCCTTATCCACTCCCCCCTAAAGCTTTACTGTACCTTGAGAAAATCTTTTATGTATTGTTTGTATTTTATATATTTTTATTATATATCTATACAATAAGTATATTTTTCAATAAAAAAAAACACTATTTCTTTTGTCTTTCTTGAACTCTCTTCTGGAGTGTTTTGCTAGTGTAACACTATTTTGGGCTATTTACACCAAACAGGATTAATGTCCAGCTAGTGCTTAGAACATGGGTTACATGTGACCCTAACACTTAGGAAGAGAATTCAACCCTAAAGTTAAAAAACCGTTACCCCCCCACCCCTCCCTCAATAACCCCCCCCCCAGCCTAGATGCTACCCCAGGCAAATGCAAATGCCCCCAAGTCTTTACTTACCCCTCCGTGAAGCTTCTGTCCAGCAGAATTCAAGGCAGCCATCTTCTTCTCTTCGATAATCTTTTGGAATGATACTGGCGTAGCGGCGCATGCGCAGTTGGAGCAATTTTCTGTTTTACGAAATCTGCGCATGCCCCGAAACTCACGAAAAATGCTGAAGCACCGTCCTCATTCTGAAGATTACCAAAGCGGCTGAGATGGCGCCATGAACTCCGCTGGACAGAATCTGCATGGAGGGGTAGGTAAAGACTTATGGCTATTTGCCCAGGGTAGCAGCTAGGCTGGGGGGGTCTATGTAGGGTAGGGTTTTTTTAATTTGGCGTTTAGTTCTCCTTTAAGGCAAGGCCTTTGCTAAGTGGAAGAATAAAGGTGTGGTGTAGTGCAACTACAACTCCCACAGGCTACTGTGCAATAAAAACATAAAAGAGTGGACGCCAGGAGGTTCTTGCAGTAAAACAAAGAGGTAACAATTTATTTGTCAGAGACTGTGTATCCACTGTGTCCCTTCACTGTAGGCAAATCTTACAGCCTATGAAGCTACTCCCTGCTAGGGATGTAGCGAACTGCCGATTTGGTGTTCGCGAACGCCATTCGCGAACACCGGCAAAAAATGAGAACGTTCGCGAACTTCGAACACTCGCTAAAATCGTTCGATTCGGACGATCGAAGGATTTTAAGCATTCGATCGAAGGATTTTCGTTCGATCGAAGGATTTTCATTCGAATCGAACGATCAAAATCATTCGATCGAATGCTTTTCATTCGATCGAATGCTTACAATCGTTCGAACGAATGGAAATCGTTAGATTTTTAGCGGTCGAATGAATCGAACCCAAATTGGCGAACGTCGCGCGACGTTCGCGAACATTCGGCGGACGCTCGCGAACAGTTCGCTACATCCCTACTAGCTGCTACACCACCTTGATGGAGCACAAAGATGCTCTTTCTCTCTTACCTCTCTGCCTTACTCTCCTAGAGTGTCTTTAACAGATCTAATCCTGTCTCTAGCTAACCTCGTTCACGGGGTCCCTGCTCCCCATCTTAGAAACTAAAGTATCAGGTCCCTTAAAAGGGTTGTTCACCATTGAGATACCTTTTAGTATGGTATTGAGAGTGATATTCTGAGACAATTTGCAATTTGTTTTCATTTTTTATTATTTGTGGTTTTTGAGTTATTTAGTTTTTAATTCAGCAGCTCTTCAATTTGCAATTTCAGCTACGGTCCAAATTACCCTAGCAACCATGCATTGATTTGAATAAGAAACTGTAATATGAATAGGAGAGGCCTGAATTGAAGGATCAATAATAAAAACTAACAATAACAATATATTTTTAGCCATAGAGAGCATTTGTTTTTTATGGGACTCAGCAAAGCCCATTTGAAAGCTACAAAGAAAGAAAAAGTCAAATAAATATAAAACTATAAAAAATAAATAATGAAAACCAATTGAAAAGATGCTTAGAATGGGCCATCTATGACATACTAACAGTTAACTTAAAGGCAAGCCACCCCTTTAAGGGCAAAATGGCTTTACTGGGCCAAGGTGTACCCAGGCTCAGTGGGAACATCCAGATGGTTAGCACACCAGGAGCCAAAGAGGAAGACCCACCCCTTTCCAAGCACTATATTAATGTGGCAGGAAGTGGTCATAACACCTCTTGGCCAATAACTAGGATATGTCAAATGTTAAACTAGATACATGGGAATTTGCCCAGCAACTAGAGAAATGAGGAAGGATAGGGATTTAAAGCCATACAGACCTATTAACCCTATGGGTCCCTACACTAGAAAAAAATCCTTGAAGTACAGCCCCACAATTTTTCTTTGAATAAAAAAATGCCTTTATTTGGAAGATTGGCAGGATCTGGATAAGTGATGTTTCAAGCTACACAAAGCCTTTTTTTCAGGCTTACCAAACAATTAACAATACAGCTTTTTATAGAGAAACATATTGCGCCATCTACTGGCAAAATCGTTACACATGTTACAATCTTCAACAGGTTTGTTATAATGTCACAAGGTTAAATTCCATCAACTTTTAGAATGTGGAGCAACCAAAAGATAGCCAAAGTTCTAAGGTATCTGTAAGACACAAGATTTAAAAACAAAACCAGTTAAACCCGTAAAATATCTTGCACATTTATTCCGTATTGAATCCCTGGGGAGTGAGGGTTTCTAATCTCCTAATCTACATGGCCTCTTTCTTAAGAAGCCCTTTGGTCCAGTCACCCCCACGTCGCATGCTAGGTACATTATCCACAAGCAGATACTTTAGCTGCTGTACCCCGTGGCACTTTTCCACAATATGGGCTGCATGGGTCCTGTTAAATGTGGAACCTTCCCATGTTGGAGTTGCAGCTGCTGCTCCAATTGCCAGAAAGGGGATGTAATCTACCATCCTCGAATGGGCACCCCCATAATAATTCGGGGATATTAAACTTGTTCAACAACTTTTGCCATTTATGTAATAAAATGCCCATGTGGGTTAGATGAGTCGCCCAGTAAGGGAACGCATAAGGGAACATAAATCTGCTAGAAGTACAAAAAAAGTGGAGCGAGCTGTTGCAGCCCATTTTGTGGAAAAGTGCCATGGGGTACAGCAGTTAAGTATCAGGTTGTGGAATTGGGAAGTGGCCATTCAAGGTACGTGCACCAGGACTCTTATGTGTAGAGAATTGGGAGCTGATTCAACTAACCAAGCCCTACACTAGAAAAACATAGTGGGGTGAGCCTCTAGTAAGCATCAGAGTATCAAGAGTCGGATGCTTGAATCCCTTAAATGTGGTGCTGGAAGCTTTTACATTTTGGCATATTGGGGCTGTTTGTGTGAGTTCACACTCAGACGCAGTTCATACTTTACCTAAAAAGAGTTTCTGATAGAGGCTTTTCGCAGGGGAGCTCAGAATACTTAGCCACTGCACTGTGATACAATTGTAACTCATAAGACAAGCCGGTCTCTTGGGAGATCAGAGACTCACAGGGCATAAACTGCCACATGTTGTAAAATGAAAATGGTATTTATGAGGTGTGGCCACAAAATGGTCATGGTAAAAAAATAAGGTTTTGAAATCTTGGGAGATATTGAACCTACAAACATTTAACGATAAAGTAGGGATGGGTCAAATCTGGATTCCTTTCAGGATTTGGTCATTTTCAGCAGGATTTGGAATTGGCCTAGTCCAATTCCTGGCTGAACTGAATCATTAAAACCATGTGACATTCAGTGTTTGGACTGGCCCACCAGGATATCTCCCGGTGGGCCCAGGTGTCGGTGGGCTCTCATGCTGCTAATTTGACCCATTTCATGGCCATTCCTTATTTCTATGAGAACAAAGAGACTAAATAGATGGAGTAATAGGTTATAGTGTGTAAAGAAAAGAGACTAGGAGAATAGAGTGACTAGAGGAAGAAAATAGTACTGAGAGTGGGCCCTCAGTCTAAAGTTTTTTGGCGTGCCCCTGGTATTAGGTTTTTTGGTGGGCCCTTGGTGTCCCAGTCAGACACCGGGTGCATCTCTAAAGCTGGCTTCCTGAATTGAAGAGTTATTAGGGCGATAAGGCCCAAAAGGTTGTGGGTTCAATTACCACCTCTGCCAAAAACTCAGTGCCAAAGCAGCTCTGGTTGGTTGTGTTTCAACTAACTCTGGAGAGTGATGAAAAGGCAAGTGCCAAAAGTTAATCATCTGCCTTCCGTTTGGCTGCACCTTTCTCTTACTGGGGTTGTCCTTCTAAGCTACCCAGTTATCCACTTCAGGCCAGGGGTTCCCCATTTAGCATTTTGCCATTAACTTTGCATCAACTTGGGTCTTTTTTCCCCATACAGAATCCTTTTTGGGGTTTGCCTAGCATCAGCCTGAAGTTGACCTTGGCAAATTGCTTAATGAGGACAGTGTTCTGTAGCAAACTTGAAAAAAAAAAAAAAAGATTTGAGCAGTTGATTAGCAAAGGTCGATTACTTGTTAATGTAGCCTGAGGAAAATGCAGCTTTGGCGCTTTACCGAACCCTACGTATATGTCACTCATTAATGTAGCCTGGGGAAGATGCAACGTATGCCTTTGTGTAGCAGACAGGTAGCAAACAGACCTGGAACTAGGGCCAGGGAAACAAGCAATTTGTCACATGCTCCAAAGAAAAGGCAACTTCCGCCAAAATGTACCCCCATGGGGTTCGCATGCCGGGCCATTTGGGGGAAGAAACCAAGCGATTTACTGCATGCGGCATAGAAAAGCCAGGTGGGGGTGCTGGTTTTGCCGACTCCAAAGTAGCAGCCGCTCTTGAATGCAGCCTGAAGAAAATGCCACTGGCAAGCCTGCATAGAATAAAGGGTTCTGTACAGGCATAAAGATCCCTGAAAGGCTGAATATTCACCTACCCCGGATTTGAACTCAGGACTCCTCGGGCAGAAAACTAGCCCTCTAGGTGCTAAACCACACAGCCCAGTCCTGCTGGTACTTTTCCAGATGACTGTAATAACCAATAGTCCAGTTGTGCCTCTGCATTGACTGGCAGTGCCAGAAGTCCATCTACTGCCTAATAGAGTCAATACCAACCTGAGGTGCATCCAGTGTCGGACTGGCCCACCGGGATACCAGGAAAACTCTCAGTGGGCCCAGGTGTCAGTGGGCCCTCTTCATTCCAACCATGTAGCCTATTTCATGGTCATTCCCTATTTCTTTATAGGAAAAAAATACTTAATGGAAGAATACAGTAAGTAGATATAAAAGGCTAGTTGAATAAAGAGGTTGAGTGAGGAAAGAAGGAATAATAGTGGGCCACCAACATCCCAGTCCAACACTGGTCATTCATCAGAGCAGTCTGGCACATTGGTGCCCCCACGCAAGTACAGTAAGGAGTGCATGGAGCCTATATGGGTGAATGATGTCAATGCACCAGAGTGAAAGTGTCTATTTTATCATTATCCAGTTGTGGTGGGTTCCGTAAAAGAGTTCTAGGATGTTATTTTAAATTCTTTGCTCCAAAATAAAATACAGCCCACAGGATGGTGCTGAGTGAGACTTTCCTTAAAAAGGTGGGCTCCTAACTTATAGTTTGTTATAGAATGACCAATTCTAAGCAACTTTTCAATTGGTCTTCATTAATTATTATTTTAACTATTTGCCTTCTTCTTCTGACTCTTTCCAACTCTCCAATCAGTGACTTCATCTAAAAAACAAATACTCTGTAAGGCTACAAATGTATAGTTATTGCTGCTTTTTATTACTCCTGTTTCTATTAAAGGAACAGTTCAGTGTGAAAATAAAAACTGGGTAAATAGATAGGCTGTGCAAAATAAAAAATGTTTCTAATATAGTTAGTTAGCCAAATATGTAATATATAAAGGCTGGAGTGAACAGATGTCTAATAAAACAGCCAGAATCCAACTTCCTGCTTTTCAGCTCTATAACTCTGAGTTAGTCAGCGACTTGAAGGGGGGCCACATGGTACATTTCTGTTCAGTGAGTTTGCAATTGATCCTCAGCATTCAGCTCAGATTCAAAAGCAACAGATATGACCCATGTGGCCCCCCCTCAAGTCTCTGATTGGCTACTGCCTGGTAACCAGTCAGTGTAAACCAAGAGAGCTGAAAAGCAGGAAGTAGTGTTCAGACTGACATGTTACACATCCAGTCACTCCAGCCTTTATACATTACATTTTTGGCTAACTAACTATATTAGAAACATCTTTTATTTTACACAGCCTGTCTATTTGGACCTTAGCAACCAGACTGCTGAAATTGCAAACTGGAGTGTGACGATCTATGGGGAACTGTCCTGAAATCCAGCTGATTTCTTTATGACCAGCTCTTCAAGAGTTAAATGACAAGGAAAGGCTAAATATAATATGAGATTCGAAAAAAGGGTGTACCTCCATGCATGTTATTGGTGTAGAAATCTCTTTGATGCATGTCTCTGTTTAAAAGATCCGTAGCAGACGATTTTACAAATGCTTGAAGTGCAGAATGCCAGCTACCCAGAAGTCACCGGGCTCCTCTCCTCACCCTGACTGTAACGCATGCGCATTAGTTAAGAATTGCCTTAAAGGAACAGTAACACCAAAAACTGAAAGTGTTTTAAAGTAATGAAAATATCATGTAGTGTTGCCCTGCACTGTAAAACTGATGTGTTTGCTTCAGAAACACTACTATAGTTCATATAAACAAGCGGCTGAGTAGCAATGGCGGAAATTTAAAAAACGGCTATATGGCACAGGATAGATAATGGATAACAGATAACACCATTATGTTCTACAGAGCTTATCTGCTGTCTGCTGTGTAACTTGAACCTTTTCTCCTTTGAATGGCTGCCCCCATGGCTACACAGCAGCTTATTTATATAAACAATAGTAGTGTTTCTAAAGCAAACACAGCAGTTTTACTAGTGCAGGGCTGCACTGCATTATATTTTTATTACTTTAAAGCAATTAAATTTTTTGATGTTACTGGTCCTTTAAGTGTGAGCGCGCTCTCTCCACTGCAGCCTCATTAATATGCAAATTTATGCCTGCCCTCCATACAAGCCTGGCCAATAGGAACCAATGATGGGCATTGTTCTGTGGGTTGTGCTAAAGCTCTGTTCTAAAAGGCTATAGGTGGGTGCACTCATTAGAGTCTGGATTCCTTAGTTCTCTCTGCACTGCAGCTGGTTACTACAATATATTCGGAATAGGAACAAAGGCACACTCACTACAATGCATCTGCAAAAATTCAAATCCTTTTCATTTTTATTTCTGGTGAGATCTCAGCAAGCGTTTTGGGAGAAGCCCCTTCATCAAGTGCTACTTACAAAATGTGTGCAAAGAAACATTGATTGACAGTTATTCACAAATCCCTCTTTATAATGTTCACATCCAAAGGATACCAAGTACCTTAGTGCCTTATTTGTCCATGAATCATATTAGTCCATAGTTCCAGCCTTTGTGTAAGAATCCATATATGTTATCCCTTGTGTCCATGTATATTCATATATACAACTGTGAAAAAATATTTACATGCATATATAAGCAAATAATCACAAACCCACATTTACAAGGTAAAGCTTGACATGTGTTAATAAAACACATTGCTCAATAGCTCAATTCCTCTAAGTCCCATGGGTGCTAGGGTATTCAATTTCTCAATCCACAGGATTTCTTGTTGTAGGTAATAGTAATCTGTCCCTATTCCCCCCCCCCCCACGACTCGGGAAATTCACAACTTGTATTACTAGCCACCTCGTGAGGCAACTTTGGAAAACGAAGCTGTCCAAGTGCTATCCCACCAACAATTTACATCCTAGCCAACCGGACGGCATTTAGGGGAGATTAGTCGCCCGAAGAAGAGCCTAAAGAAACACCGTGTTGAATTAAACCTACCAGCATCGGATGAAATAATTCTAACTGTATTAAGATCCTTCATTGGCAAATTTGCTACTTCAACTTCAAAATACACCTGCAGCACCTTCCAAAAGGTTCAGAATAATCCAACTTTTTGGTCATTTGCATGCCGGAGGCAATTAGTGAGCACCAGCCTCTCTTTGCATTAGGAGCCCTTCCCTTAGGGCTCTTACTCACTGGCGTTCTGACCTGCGCTCCCCTGCATTCCGTTTTTTGGCGTTCAGCCGCAGGGGAGCGCAAGAATAGACGCATGTCATTATTTCAAATGGGGCTGTACTCACTCAGACGCGTGTAGGTGCCGAACGCAGGAAAAATGCAGCATGTTGCGTCTCAACCTGCGTTCGGCGCCTACACGCGTCTGAGTGAGTACAGCCCCATTTGAAGTAATGACATGCGTCTATTCCTGCGCTCCCCTGTGGCTGAACGCCAAAAAACGGAACGCAGGGGAGCGCAGGTCAGAACGCCAGTGATTAAGAGCCCTTAAAGGGACAGTGCACAAACAGCATATATGCTCTATCAAGCTGTGAACCGAGCACATGCAGGTTACCAACTTTCTCTGGAGGAATGTGAATCCAAACCACTGGCTGTTGATAAAGCTGCACAATCCTTTGTTGATAATGGAAAACTTGATGATCCGGCAATAGGTGCTCTGATGTCCTGCTCACCCTCCCTCCGCCCAGTCTTAATACCCGGGGAAACAAGTAAAAAAAACATTATAAGGAATGGCCCATATATAGATCTTATCCTGCAGGTAACTGTCCCACATCTTCTCAACTTGAGCTTTATCCAGCAGAGCACAGTGAGGAGAGCCCCAGACTTTCTGTTTGGATACAAACACTGACTTATTGTGCATGTGCCCAAAGGCTTTGCCACTGACTGACTGCGACTGACTGACTTTGGGCTCTTACAGACAAGCATTTTTTAACTGCGCTCTGAATCCCAACCTGCGTTCGGCGCTTACATGCATCTGTGTGAGTACAGCCACTTTTTGCGTTGCTGAGTTCACAGGTGCTTTCTTTCTCAGGATGTACCAAACTGTAGATTATGCCACTCCTAATATTGTAGCAATTTCTCAGATGGGCTTTTTCTGTTTTTGCAGCTTAAGGAGGGCTTGTTTCACCTGCATGGAGAGCTCCTTTGACTGCATGTTATTTGTTCACAGCAAAATCTTCCACATACAAGCACCCCCTCAAATCAACTCCAGGGCTTTTATCTGCTTCATTGATAATGACATAACGAAGGAATTGCCCACTCCTGCACATGAAATAGCCTTTCAGCCAATTAGCCCCTGAAATGAAGTGATTGTGTTTAAAAAAAGGATTTAGTTCCTCACATTTTTATGCAATCTTTTTGTTCAACCCACTGAATTAAAGCTGGAAGTTTGTAGTTCAACTGCATCTGAGTTGTTTCATCTAAAATTCATTGTGGTAATGTACAGAACCAAAATTTAAAAAAACATTGTCTTTGTCCTAATAATTATGAACCTAACTGTATGTTATAGAATGGGCAGGATCCAGGGTGGGATGGGTGGATCTGTATATGTGCAATTTACTCACCAATAGAATTCTGTAGTGCCCAGTGTCTGCCTTGCATTACAAGATGCCACTAGGGGGCAGAACCTCACTAAAATGGGATATGAGGAAACTGCAGTCTCTGCACAAAGATCTTTTCCTAAACTCACATTTTTCTTCTCTGAGCCTTTTGGACAAATAAATACCTGGTGGCAACTGCCACCGATCTCCTTTTGGTGTCAGCACAGTCATATGTACGGTATTCCTGGGCCAATCATTGGACCAGCCCCTGGACCAATAAATACCATTGGCTCTTGTTTTTTCAGGATTACGAGCTGTCCTCCACACAGTCAGGGGATCCCATAATCCTAGTGTACAGAGTCCCCTCCTTTGTTCTGCTTTTCTCTCATTGCTGTAGTTTTAGGACTACAAGTTGTACTGTGGTATTTTGTTGCCTTCTAATTGTAGAAGACAGTCTGGTCAGTATGCATCCAGAAAGTTAGGGTTCAGCCCCTCTCCTATTTGATGTTTAGCCAGAGCACAATGTTTCTAGCGGTAATCAGCCTAGCAACTAGAAACCAGCATAAATGCTTGACTGGGGAGAAAAAAGTGAGATAGTTCAAAAGTCACACAAAGAAGTGAAGCCAATTTCCATATTGTAGATTGGCACAGAAAGTCAACTTTAAGGTCAATTCCCCTGTAAAGGTCACTGTGTGGTCTGGGAGTAAGGAGCAGGGTGTACGTTTCTGTGCCAGGAAAGAGACTCTGAGCAGAAAAGGGAATCCGCCTCTTGTATTCTCTCTGCTGTAGAGCGAGTATGAGGGGGTGTGAGTGATCTGGGGGGGTCGGGAAGGACATGGTTGTCATTCTGTCCCATTGGTCTCAGTCTCTGCTTGATACTGGCTTCCTGCTCCTCTCTGTCACATACACTCTGTACTCAGGCCCGGATTTGTGGAGAGGCCACCAAGGCCCGGGCCTAGGGCGGCAGATTTTAGAAGCTGCCCAACCACACCCACATTGGTTTAGATACACTGGTGATTTGCAGGAGATACAATCATTTTTTAAATTTCCCATGTCCCAATCCCCATTGCTTCAGTCACGATGATGAAAATCTGAGGAAACATAAGGGAGGAGACGGGGCAACTAATGACAGCAGGCCTTGGGGCAATGTAAATCTTGCCCTGTCTGTACTGGGAATAGGAACTAGGGCTGCTCACACACACACTGGTGCAGTGGCAATATGGCTGCTCACATATGCACTGGTGCAGTTGCACTACAGCTGCTCACACACTCAGACCCCTGCAGTGGCACAAGGGCAGCTCAAACACACACACTGGTGCAATGATACTAGGGCTGATCACAATCACACTGGTGCAGTGACTCTTTAGCTACTGAAATGGACCCGCTGTGTCTGGAGTCTGTGCATGTGTGTGTTTGTTAGTGTGTGTGAGAGAGAGAGAGGCACTTTCTGCAGGTTTTTCCAATTACAGAGCAGAGAAAGAGGCTGACATCATAGCGCTACGGGCCAGGCTTAGGCAGTCGGAATTACAGTGAGCTGGACCACCGCCAAGTTGTAGGACTGGACCCAGCACAGATGTGTTTAAAGCCCAACTTCCCTTTAAAAACATTTTCTGGGTGCTAATAAATGTCCCTTTAATGCCCCATGTACCCTGGGGACTGGCCCCTCTCTGAGCAGAACTAATATAATACCACAGACTGTTAATGGACACTACGCAGGGGTGAGAAGAACAGGAACGACCCCCCTCCAGCACTCACATTTATTATGCTGCTCAGATGCTGAACTGAGACTATTGAAAGTTCTCCTGCAACTTGAAGCTCCTCATTGTGTGTGTATGATGTGTGTGTGTATGATGTGTGTGTGTATGATGTATGTGTGTGTATGGTGTGTGTGTGTGTGTATGATGTGTGTGTATGATGTGTGTGTATGGTGTGTGTATGGTGTGTGTGTGTGTGTATGATGTGTGTGTATGGTGTGTGTATGGTGTGTGTGTGTGTGTATGATGTGTGTGTATGGTGTGTGGGTGGTGCCAGGAAGCTTCACATTTACACGTTGGAGTTTCTGATAAATAAACAGGAATTGGATTGCTTTCCCTGTTTCCTTCCTAAGCACCAAGCCCCCTTGTGGTAGAGAGACACATACCCTTGTGGTATCTAGAACTGTTTTCCTGCATATCAGAGGGTCACACAAAGCAGCAGCTGTATGTGGTGTAGCACATATAGTAGAACAGTATGGAGACAATAGGGCAAGATGGAGACAGTAGGACAAATTCTTTTTCACCTGCCCCCAGTAATGTGTATGGAATAACTGAAGGGGCAGGTATGATTACAGTTTGCTTCTGTCTGATGTGGGGTACTTTCCTGACAAGATTTTTTTTTTTTGTGGGGTAGGGTTTTAGTAGGACTTCCCATAATAAATCTGCTTCTGTTCTTTCCCCAGAGAACAGGTTTGTGGGATATTCGGAGGAGCTGCTGCACAATAACACACTCCCTGATTACACGCAGGGTGAAACCTTCTTCACTGTGTTTGGGGTCTTCTTCCTGGCAGCAACATGTATCCTCCTCTTTCTTTTCAATTTCTTTTCATTGAATTTTATAATAATCCAGCAATAAACAATATAATAAATTGACATGCCAATTTAAAGGTATCCTCCTCATACCTCTGGGGGATAAAAGCAGCACGTAATCATAATGTGTAACCATACATATCATTGTGGTCCAGCAGTCCAGTATGGCTGTTGAACCGCAGGCTCCAGCAAATTGGATGATAAATAATGGGCCCTATACATAGTACCTTCCTAGGGCTCAGTCATTAATGTTACTCCACCTGACTTTCCTGTAACAGGAGGTAAAGTAAGGCGCTTTAACCACTGACTATTACAGCAGAATCAGGTAGAGGTTACAGAAGTGGGACTCCCCCCCCCCACCTGAGAGAAGAAATAAAGGTAGGGGGAATCATCCATTATACTCTCCAAAATATACATCACATCCTGCAATTGGCAATGGGACCACAAGATCAATGCAGTTGGTTGTTCTAACTGCTAGAGATACTCAGTATATGTATATTTATATATATATCAGGCACAGACAATGATTCTGTCCTAGCACTGAGACTGATGGATTGCAAACAGGACAATGGGGGAGCTGGATCACAGAATAATCCCCATCACATGGAGCCAGGATACTGGGTGCCAGTTAGGAATTAGCCCGTTACTATGGCAACAAAGCATTGGATTACAAAATAAAGATTCTTTCTTAGCAAGTAACTGAAAGTTACGAAGGGAATGTAATAAGAACTAGCACGTGTGTAAGCGTGTGTGATTGCAGGTGTGTATACTAGTTTCTGGACACTATAAATGCTTGACCCTTATCCCTCTTATTCCTTTTTCCCAGGAGTCATGGCGGGGTTTAACATGAGCTGAGATCTGCAAAGACCATCAATAAACATCCCTTTGGGGACCCTGGCTGCCATTGGCAGTTCATAAGTGTTCGAAGGGGAATGAACCCCCAAATTGCTGGTTGTGTATCATAAAGCAAAGGTTGTGAGGTGCTACCCCTTGGATATCTCTCGAACCTAGGGTTGCCACCTTTTCTCGAAAAAAAATACTGGCCTTCCTATATATTTATCTTTTTTCCCTATTAATAACATTGGAATCAACCATCATTTTTACCAGCCAGGCCTTTAAAATACTGGCCAGGTGGCAACCCTACTCAAACCAGATCTGACTTTGTGAGTTCCACCTGCTGATCCCAGAGCCTCTTTGTGCACTGAGCTGCTTCTCTACCAGATCTGATTCTGTACCAGGCCCTGATAGCCTCTTGCAGTGATCAGCTGGTTTTGGACCCAGAACCCAGTTCTGTTACTTGATTGATTTTTTTCCCTATCATTACAGGTGGTTCCTCTTCGTTGTGTTTTCCTGCTTACAGCCATTTGCACTAGGCAATTCCTGCGCTGTGAATTTATGATTGCTGAGAAGGTAAGTCCACAGTTCCACCAACCGTAAGTACCCCAAAGTGGGGAACAGCGATCTTAGTGCAAAGTACATAGGGTAGTGGCTCAGGTTAATAAAACGTATCCCAGGCATCTCCCACCTCTCATCCCATATAAACTAAGTAAGACTTCGGTCTCGTTCCTGTTAATGGGCCAGAATACAGTCGGCCCCTCAAATCTTGGTGCCATGAGCTGCATAAAGAGCTTTGCACGATTAATTGTAATCTTTGATGCAATTCTGGTACTGGATAGTATTTGGTGTGCCTGGAACCAAATTATTCACTGCTTTCCCAGAATACTCTGCCATGAGATCCCTTTTCTGCCTCATTCGCATGTGGATTTCTTTCAGCCCAAAAAGAAATATGGCACCAAGGCTATTAATGTAGTGTTTATGGGTCCAGGGCAGTGAGGTGATCATGCTGGAAGTTGTAGATATAGCGGAAGGGTCACAAACTGGGCATCCCTGAATTTATTATGTTAGCTTCATTCTTCAGACGGGGACCTCAACCTTCCTTCACTACTAGGGACCCATATTCTTTATCCCTTGTCTTGCATAACTAACAATGGGTTTGCTACTGGCTTTTTTTCTCATATTCATATATTATACTTTGCATGCAGCTTTGTATACAGGTCCAGAACGGCCACTGGTTCAGGTCATTATTCTGTTTTCTGTTGCTATTTACAGTTTTATTTTCTCCCACCAGACTTTTCTAGAAAAAAGCAGTGGAAATGCAGGGGAATTCCTGGCTTAAGCCAATGATCCCCAACAAGTGGCTCATGAGCAACATATTGCTCACAAACCCCTTGGATGTTGCTCCCATTGAACTCAAAGCTGGTGCTTATTTTTGAATTTCTGGTTTTAAGGAAAGTTTTGTTTGTATAAAAAACATGTGTACTGCCAAACAGAGCCTCCTATGGGCTTACAGTCCACATGGGGCTTTCAAATGGCCATGGGTTGAGTGTGTCCCCTTCCTGTTTATATTATTGTATAGAGCAGAGTGGGACATGTGAGCAGAGAAAAGCCAGAGAAAGAAGCAAGGAATTCTGGGAGTGCCTTGATGTGTTCCTGGTCATTACATCTGATCTCTGTGCCAGGGTTTCAGCCCAGTATAACAGGATGTGCTGGGGGACACATGTTATATACTGGATACACTTGGCTCAGATTTGCCTGAAAGACGATGGAAAAAATGCACATTCTGTTCCACAATTAATTCTGCAGCTAAACAGGATAATCACCCTGGCTGCTGTCGTGTTTCCCAATTTATACTTGAGCACAACAAGAACGGCCAATTACAGTGGATTATGACATCGGAATCTACAAATCAGATTAGCTCGGCCTCTCCTGTAATTAGTGAGCTTGTGTCTCCAAATTGAGCTTGTTGCTGTCCAGAGAACTCTACACCTTATCTGCAACTACAATTACGTTGCATCCATAATCACGCATAGTAGTTACCCACAATCACACACACTTGTTACTCCTAATGACGCATGGCACATTGTTACCCGTAATCACGCTCAGCACTTTGTTACCCCTGGCACCAATAATTACAATTAACTTCATGTTGACCTACAGCACTGTAGACTACTCTTATTTTTCTATGACAATGAGCACAGTCTTAAAAAGAACAGGAGACCAGACTCCTGGGTGATGCGTTCTACCCAGCCCTTGATACTGAACAAATCCACCGGCTTTGGTTCCAATGGCACTTTATTAGAATTCAATAAGGACATGAACCAGCTCTTTAAATTCAACCTCACTGAGGCTCCTGAGTGCATAAGTAGCCAAGACAAATATCTGAAGATGTTTAAGTTCAGCCAAGCAGACCCTGCAGGACAGCTTTCAACTGGATCTCCATCAGGGCCCTGAGCATGGCCTAGGCCATAGAGCACAGGTTGCTGGTTACAGAAAATGAAAGCCAGAATTCTGAAGAAGCAAATCTCAAAATGGAAATTACAAAAAACTCGAACCAAAAAGTTAACCCCCACTGAGAGTGATGAGTCTGACATTGGAGAAGATGTGGAGATCCTGCCACCAACAAAGGAGCAGAAAGGAGGTATGTGAAAGCCAAGAAGTTAAATTATGGCCAGCAAAGACACCGACTGCTGAGTTACAATGTACCCAACCAACTCACCCTCCCACCATAGAGACAATGATAACAGAAAGAGACCATGTGTCACATTTATTCTCTATTTCCCTACAGATTCCAAAGTGCACAAAAGGTCCCAGAGTTCTGCAATCAGTGGGTTGCCTTTGTCTTTTATTGAGGAATTCTGTGGCTGAGCCCCATTTCTAGAGCAGTGTTAATGAGGAAATGAGTGGTTCTAAAAAGTATTTCATATGCATACAAGTAGGATCCAAACCATACAGGATAAGGGTATTGTGATCCCAAAACATTCCTTCTCTGTATATTTGTATTTATACATATGGGTATAAGGTGCCAAATTGTTTCCCTTAGACAGTACAGTATCAGGGTATAACTTATTGTGCCCCCAGAACATTGCTTCCCTGATATTTAATGTATATGTAGTGGAGGTGTCATATTGTTTCCCTAAGTGTCCAGTATGAAGGTATAGCTTACTGTGTGCTCGCAATATGCCATAATATTCCCAGAACATTTAAGGTAAGTGAATTACAGGACTCCTTCAAGTGATGAGCCTGAGGGTATGGGGCAGAGATTCCCAGAACTGAAACACTTACCTGGCGCACCACTATTTACTCTCTGCAACAGGCGATCCTTTCGATTGTAATCATGTTTGTGAACCAGTGGATTTATGCTCTTGCTAACCTTGGTGTAGCAATAATTTTGTACCTCTACATTAGCAGAGTGAACCCCAGCCTTAATCCAGGTAAGTGCACATTCTGGAAGATTCTGCAATATAGCTTTTTGCTGTTGCCCTTTGGGAGCTAACACAAAGGGCAATCACATTTGGTCTACAGGTATCCCCAAGGCCACCACCAGGGAGGTAAAGAGAGCTGTCCAGTTAGTGGCCCTGTAGCAGAGGAGGATTCAAAAATTAGGACATGGCTTGGGTCTGAGGAGTAGTGGTTCCAGGCCTCAGTGGCCTAGAGTGGTAGAGAGGATGAGTTACTTGGCATTATGGGCAGATTTGGGAACAATTTTAGCTAAAGACAGAGATCTTTCATCAGTTGGCAGAACATGCAGATCACTCAGTATCTCCTGCAGTCAGTTCAGCTGATACTAGGACTTAAAAATACTCTTAGGAGTCCTCAAATCCCAAATAGAAAAGGCCATTTGAACCCATTCAAGGAACTTCCAGAGGGGGGTGAGAAATAATTGCTGATGACTATGAAAAGACCAGTTTTGATTGGCTTCTTATTTAACAGGGGCTGCTGCAAATTTCAGCTTCTTTGCCTGGATCCACCAAGGGGCATGGACACTATGCATGTAGGTTCAGTGAATGAATGATATGCAATATTGTTCTGTACATTGTGTAGTAACTCTGATGCACAGCTGATGCTGCCATGTTGCATGATGTCACAGACCCAACACTCAATCCACTTTCTTTCCTCACCCAAAAGAGCAGTTTGTGGTGACGCCTTCCCTCTCCACTGACAAAAACACTGTGACCCATAGGGGGAAATTGCGGCATTTTATGAGAAATATCAGCACCCCTGTACCACAGACCATGCTGCACCATACAGTGACACTAAGCCCCTTTTTGTGAAGGGCTGTTAATAAAATGATTTCTCCTGCAGGAAATCCAGTGTATAACAAATATTAAGTAATAGCTGAACAAAATCCCAAAAACTTTCTTTTCTCCCCATACCAGTGCAATCTACAGATAGACTTGCTAGTAGCATGTGCCATACGCGTTACGTATTGGAAATAAGTATCCCAGGGGTGGAGCCAAGTTACAGAAATGAAGCAAAACACTCAGGGTGGTTATGATACCCATTTGCATGACTATGTGGTGGGGAAATGACACCAATGCTAGCATCTACCTCAGGGTGGTAATAGGAGCTGTACGAGTATTGACCAACAGTAAATCCTCACAGGAGTGCTACAGCGCCACATTGCACACGCAGGAGTAAATTGCACAAGGTGGAAAACTTGTCAGAGTTAAAGGGGTTAAGAGGGTTAAAGGGGTTGTTCACCTTCAAAACACTTATATTCAATTCAGTTGTTTTTAGATTATTCCCCAGAAATAAAGACTTTTTTTTCAATTACATTCCATTATTTATTTTTTTACTGTTTTTCCAAAATCTAAGTTTAAAGTTGAATGTTCCTGTGTCTCCGGTGTTTGAGTCTGGCAGCTCAGTAATTCAGGCGCAGACTCTAAACTGTTACAATTTTGCAACATTGAGTTGATACATTTCTCAGCCGCATCTCAGCAACTATTGTATCAATTCTAACAGCTGTCTGTAATGAAACCCTGAGATTCTGCTCAGCAGGGACAAGGATAATAAATGTATCAACTAAATGTATCAATTTAGAACAGTTTGCAGGGTCGGCGACCCCCCAGAGCTACTTCAGAAGGTGAAAAATGACTCTTTACGCTTCAATATTAGAAAAACGGTCACACATGGAAAGTGGAAAGTCATTGGTGAAGTAATAGGTAGTGAGTCAGTGGTGCAAGTGCAGGTTACTGGCCTGGGCCCCACAGCAAAACAGTTTAGGGCCCCACTAAACATCCACAGCTACAGGAATTGTCCCATTTGGCCACAAATCTCAGGAGCCCTCTGCACTCACTGACCCCAAGGATTTCTTTCCATACAGTTGCTCACCCCCCCCCCCAGTAATGCTATGGATCTGCCACTTGTTTCTTCCTAGCGGATCAGCCCAATATACACATAATGTACAGTGACAATAGCGCCTTGTTATAGACAGGTTATATTTATTTCCCAAGAGAGGCAGCAGCTGTGCCACAGGCTCTGTTGTCCCCCCGGTAGTTGACTGTCTCCCCAGTAAGAAGGCTCCCCCCAGTAGGCCGGCTCTTCCTCCCCCGCCCCCCGTCTCTCCGCCCCACAGGTCAATCCGAGCCCAGCGGCCGCTCCATGCTGTTCCCTCCTGGCTCCGCTCTGGGGAGATCCCAGTCCCCTCCGGCTGCTCCCGCACAATGTTCCCTGGGCTCACGCTCCGGGCTGCACTGCTGCTCTCTGTCCTCTGGGCACCGGTCCGTCCGCACACAGTCTGGATCACATCCACCGGGACACCACCCAGTGTGACCCCTGGACCCAACCTCACGCGGACCGACATCGCACCTGAACCAGGGGGATCAGTAACATGGACCCCAAGGGGGCACTGGAGCCAGCCAGAACCTGAGACCCATAAGCCAACAAAACAGGGAGCCACTGGGACCCACAGACAATCGGAATCATCCAGAACCATCAGCCAGTCTGAACTAGCAGAGACTGGATCCCTCAACTTACCAGAAACTCACCTGCCAGCGGGGTTTAAGGGATCTGGCACCCAAATTTCTTGGAGACAAAGTGCAAACCAACTCACGGCACCTGCATCGGAACCAACATGGAATAAGGAACCAAACAATATTCCCAGCAGGTCCGGAGATGTCTTGGAGTCGACTGACAGTTTTGCTTCACCAGAACCTGGTACTGTTAACCCCAAGACTGCACACATGGACCAGCCAGAACCTCAGACAGAGTCCCACATCCCCTCTGGGTCAGAATTAGACTGGACAGGGCAGAACTACCTGCACACTGACTCGGAGAGACCCTCAGGTGAGCAACACTGCAGTGTGGAGGTGGGAGTTATACAGTAGTACAGTTCAGCACTTAACTACAGTCTTATGGTCACCATCCTGCCCTGAACTTCAGCTCTCACTAACTTGCCCTACTCTCTTCATTTATCACTACTGTCTAAATCTTGCAGACTGAGTGGCACTAGGAGTGGCACATTAAGGTGGCCATAGACGAAAAGATCCACTCGTTTGGCGACATCGCCAAACGAGCCGATCTTTCCCCGATATGCCACTAACCAGCATGGCTATATTGGGGGTAATCTGAATGTTCTGCCCTATAGCCGAACGATCAGATTACGATGAGAGCGCAATGGGCTCCTGCTGGATTGTTAGGGACAAAATCAAACCTGTCCGATCGACCAAACGACTGATCTCCGCAGGACGAAAAATGTCGGGACTCTCCACACGGTCTGAAAATCGTACGAATCCTCGATTCGTACAATAGGATCTTTGTGTCTATGGCCACCTTTAGTGACAGTAGGAATGCCACTCATGTTATGGGCAACATATTCCTCACTCTACTGTCCCCATCTGTCATTACTGCCCTGTTGTCTACACAGCCATATTGCTCTGCTGTCTTCATCTTGCCCTACTGTCTAAATACTGACATTCTGTCTCCATCTTGTCCTACTGTCTCCATCTTGTCCTACAATCTCCATCTTGTGCTACAGTCTCCTTCTTGCCCTACTGTCTCCATCTTGTCCAACTGTTTCGATATTGCTCTGTCGTATGTCTCCATCTTGCCATATGGTCTACATCCTGACCATACTGTCTACATCTTGCCCTACTTTCCCCATCTTGCCCTTGTGCTCCCATCTGTAGCTACTTTCTCCATCTTGCCCTACTGTGTCCATCTTGCCCTACTTTCTCCATCTTGCCCTTGTGCTCCCATCTGTAGCTACTTTCTCCATCTTGCCCTACTGTGTCCATCTTGCCCTACTTTCTCCATCTTGCCCTTGTGCTCCCATCTGTAGCTACTTTCTCCATCTTGCTCTGCTGTGTCCATCTTGCCCAACTGTCTACATACTGACATACTGTCTCTATTTCACCATACTTTCTGTCTTGCTCTGCCTTCTCCATTTTGCCTTGCTGTCTTCTTCTTGCCGTACTGTCTCTATCTTGCCCCAGTGTCTCCATCTTGTTTGTTGCTGTCATCAACTTTACCTTTAGTGTCAAGTTTTTTTTTGTTGTCCCCTAAAGATCCTGGCCTGGGCATCCCTTTGTTGTCAAAATTCTTAGTCTTGTGGGTTATCACCAGACGTCAATATCCCATGTGTCTTAGTATAATTCCTTTAATTTTGCTCTGTCATCATTATACACAACTAATGTTTTGTTTATGCACAAGCAGTATTGTCATATACATTGCTCCATTACCTAACATTTTCTATGCTGATGGTTGTATCTTTTTTCCTCCCCACCAATGAATCATTCAGTCACCTCTTGGTAGGGAATCCCAGAGTGCAGGTAAAGAATTCCATCATATGCTGTTGGTGACATTTCCTTGTACATTATACACATACCCTCTAAGCCCTTCACTTTTATAAGAGAACAAATTCTTTGGTTGGGGGGGGAGCATTTCCTAGTTTCACCAAGGATGGCGTAAGGTAAGGTGGGAGCTCTGGGTGGGGGGCGGCCAATGAAGGCATGGGGGTGGCGAATGGCCAATCACATCGTCAATCTTAGAGAATCCTGCCCAGTCTTCCAAATTTTGACCTGGACAGCCCTCCCAAAAACTGGGCTGTCTGGCTCAATTCCGGACAGTGCAAGACACATAACCATAGGATTTGAAATAGTGCAGCCTGGCTGGCGGCTGCTGATTCACATGCCCCCTGTATAGATCTTTGCAATTAAAAAGATCACAACCTATAAGCTAACAATCCTTTTTAGGTCTCCGTAACAATGGGGTGCAGGTGATGCCATTGTGACATCATTATGTATGGCTTCTCTAGTTGGTCATACTGAGGTTGTAGGGTTGCATAGGCCTCACAAATATAGTATTGCTCATCCAATCTACTCATTTGTTTTTAGTAGTGTAGCATGCAGCCCCACCCACATACCAACTACTCCATCAGCCAACCAGAATTTCTGCTAATGATCTTATAACATGAGGTTGTGGCAGTTTATAGGCCACCTGCTTGGGCGGTCTGCCCTATATCTACTTAAAGGTACTACATTTGCTAAAGCGCAATAACCATAACAATGAGATGCTTACCCTTAAACAATAAACCAGTAAATGCGAGCTGCAGATTGATTGCTAACTTAGTGTTTATTACATCACCCCCACCATAGTTTTTTAAAACGATTATTCTGCTAATTATTTGGTACTAGTCATTGCACACTGTACATTGCATAGTGCACAGAGCTTACACTCTAGGTTTTTGCCTGTGGAGCAGGAAGATTTAGCGACTTGCATCTGGAATTG